>CM051495.1:20084832-20112636 GCA_028031935.1 Paedocypris micromegethes | reverse complement strand
GGGGGGTGAGACCATATGGCTTTACTGCACCGGGTGACACCAACCCTAGTGACGCCCCTGTTAACAATATAGTTTACAAATGACTAAAAAACGTAACCGTAAAATTGTTAAAAAAAAAAAAACACTATACTATCGGAACCGTACCAGCATCGCATGTTTCGGAAGGAACGTGTTTCACGCGACACGCTCCCTTTGTTGGTAAGTAATGTTCTTCAATTTTTGCAACATTTTAGGGTCTTAAAATTAGTTTAATACTGAGATAATTATTGCATCGACAATAGTTTCTCTTCGGTATGAGAGCGGATGACGAATTCCGGTAAGCATGAAAAGCGGAAATCGCACGCTGTGTTGGTTGCTCAACGGTGTTTACATAGCGCGATGGTTTTAAGATCTTGATTCGGTATTAGTGGTTTGGACTGATGCTGTTTAGTGTATCGTTAACGCTATCGTGTTTATTAGTTTGTGGAGCGGACTGGAAATATGGAAGCAGCTCTGGCAGCACAGCCGTGGGTCCCAGTGAACATCGGCGGTTCTGATCTGTTGGCTAAAGTCTGGTTCGGCGACACGCAGTACCGGATTCTGCTGACAGACCTCAGCGCAGTTTGGGAAGAAGAAATGAGCGCAGAAGACATCCAGAGTCGAGCACAAGTAAAAAATGCCTTACTTCATTTAATATTAATAACAATAATAATTAAATAACTTTTTATTTAGCCCTTGTGTGGTGTTTTCAGTTTTCATCAAAAGAAAAATGAAACGAAATGATTTAGCTTCGGCTCATTTACAGTGAAGAACATAAATCAAAACACATTTTCATTGACCACATTTTGCACACCCACCATACGCATTTACATTACATACAAGGTGTTCAGGGTGTTTGCTCTGTATCCCTCTTTTCTGTGGCTACTCAGAGTGTTAATTTGAGCCTAATATATATTCAGCAAGTGTAAGAAATAAATATGCAACACACACAGTAAAACTCTGCACCTCATGGTTTGTATAGGCTGATGTGAACAGGCAAAACATTTTTTTATCATAAACACTAGCTGAGCAACAACATTCCTAACACCACACAAGGATCCCTCAATTGGGAAATTCGTCTCTGCATTTAACCCATTCAAACAAACTCAGAGCAGCGGGCACTCAATGAGTGGCACCTGGGGGGCATTTGGGGGTCTGTATTATGCCATGATTTTATTCATTTTAAAAATTATTTTATGTTATTTTCTTTATTTATATCATGTTTCTTTATTTTTATTTTCTAAATATAAAGGCAGACTAAATGACAAATCTTATCTAATCTGAGTCTTAACAGTTTCCATAAATTGTTACTTTATGATTTCACTCTTCAGTTGATGGTGCTCAGTCTCTTATTGTGAACCTCATTTCTAAAAAAAAGTCTAGTAAAAGTCTATTTCCAACACAACACGTTGCAAAAGATTCTTAGCTTCTGTTCTTTTTAGACTGACCATGACCCTCTAAGTTTGCCTTTCTGTTTCTTTTCTTTTCATTCTGAGCACATCTTGACAGAAAATGAGCTTTTTTTCCCACCATCTGTATAATAAACAAAGAAGACAAATAAGAAGAGTTTTAGAGAGTTTGTGTTCAAAACAATTTAAAAACTGAAATGTCTTTTTTTTCTTAATGGCAGGAACTAAACAAGCGTCTGAGGGCCCCTGCGCCAGCATTTTTTTCTCATCTTTGTTCAGTGGCACGTCCTTGTTTCTGCAGTCAAGTTGAAGGTCAAATCTCTGCGGCACATGTTTCACTGGAACACTACTGCGACAATTTAACAGTTAGGCTGAAAAGCGAACTGGCTGGGTTGCCATTCCACTGGGAATTCCACTTTTCTCTCACGCCTGTGTCTGAGGTAAGGACTATACAGTATCTACTTTCTGTCTCAGATTTAAACAGTTCTGGACACTTGGTTACAGTAGACTATTTTATTCAGGTGTGCAGTCAGCTTGTGCGTCCCCTACTGGCAATGACTACAATCCTTCAGAGTCAAGTGAGCGATTTATCTGCACTTTTAGCCCGGAAGGATGCAGAGATACAGGACTATCAGGAGAATGAAGCTGTTCTTAGTAGACGTAAGAAATATTATTTTCCCAGAAATATTTGCCTGTTGTAACTTGTCTAAAACCTGTCCTTACAGCCCGACTGCAAACTCAGCCTTTCCAAGTCCACAAATACATGGAGAACTTCTTCACAAAGGTGAGAGTTTTGGTATTAAGATCATTTTTGATGCTAAAACAATACGTTCTGTGAGTCTTTATATATGGCTCATCTGTTCTTCCAGTGATTAATTTTTTTTGTCAGTCTGTGAGTTTCAGTCAGAGATGTGTGGCTGGACATGGTGGGGTTTGGAAAGGATGTGAGTTTGTGTGCCCACTCACCTTCGTACCACACTTTTTTTCTCCTGCCAACGCTCTGTTGCCAACCATATTTTACTCCATTCAAGCGGAACTCGTTTTTTTTTAATTGCTTGGTTTTAATTTAGGTAAAAAGGGATTATGAAAATCACAAATAAATGTGTATATACCACACACACACACACACACACACACACACACACACACAGACACACACAAAGTACAGTCGTACCTCTCTTAACGAATGAATTGGAGAAATTCCATATAACGAAAGTTTTTGTCAATAAAATATTGTCTCTATATAACAAAAATAATTTCTTATAACGTGGCGTTTCCCACGATTGCTGATAGGAAACAACATAGGCGGAATTATACATTCTATATCTTAGAGACAATGTTTCTTATGTCTCTGTAACACAATTGGTAGTTCTGTTCTTGACTAAAAGAGCGCGACTTTTTTTTCTTTTTCATTTTTCTGAATCGTAAACGAATCAAAGTAATCTGCTTCTTGCCGCTTCACAAGATGATGGGAAATTTCACTGCAGCCTGAAGAAAAATCTAAGCCTGGAATCGGAATTAAAACGAAGGCGGATTTAGAAAATATTTCTCACCTCAGAGTCAAGTAAACATGGCAAGTCTATGGAGAAATGGAATCCAAGCTTGAGATTCTTAATTACTGCAGTCTTGAAGATGAGCGTGAGTGTTTATTGAATAGGGAGACGGGCCTTGAAGTTCCTAGCGTCTTTTTGACTTGTTCAAATGTTGGCACGTGTGCAGAGTTTGTGTTTGAGCGTGGAGAAGGTCTATCATCAAGCCCGGGCGTTTGAGGAAGAGGATAGTGTGGGTTTTGTGTTTTTAGTGGGTGTATGTACTTTTCTTGATGAGCACAAAGAGCCGTTTTAGGGGCCCTCTACTTCTCGGAGACTCTTCTGGGGTTGAACGTATTTGTGTGTGAATTGGTGTTGCCTGCTGTTTTTTTGTGGTTGGGTATAGGGAAAAAAAAAAGAAATTTATCTAGTTGAAAAAAACAGTATGATTTTGCCACTAATGAACTGAGAATTGAACTTGTTTAACTACAGAACAAACACAGTCTCATTGCTGTCCAGTACATTGAGAAATAGAAAAAGTTGGTATCTTTAATGAATGTGATCAACCGAGTTTAGAAATGGTGAGACTGTCATCTCTAAAATCATGGACATTTGAGAAGTTCTGTTGATATAATGACAGTGCGTAGTTCATCAAGATATAAGCCCCAAATTATGTATTAAATACTGTATATCACTACAACATTGTCACATTAATAACATTAATACAATGTAATGTTATAATATTCTAGTAATCAATGTATATACTACACGCACATTTTGTGAATACGGGTGGTGTGTGTGTGTGTGTGTGTGTGTGTGTGTTGTGTGTGTGTGTGGTGTGTGTGTGTGTGTGTGTGTAATTGTATTCTCATGCAAGATATCAGCAGCTCTGTGCAACCTTGCAGGATGAATAACATGAGGCTGAGGAATTTAAACCTTCTGTGGAAAAGAAATACACAGACCTATTGACCTGTGCAGAAGTTGACTTTCATGAGGAAATTGGCTGAATATATGTATGTGCATCCTAATATGACAAACTTTTTATTATGTCAGTTTTTTGGTCCGTAATAGAAAGACATTTGCTACACTCAGTCTTACACTATCTTACCATCTTATCTGTAACTCTCTTTTTCTATTTCTGTAACTCTTTCATCTTTTCATTGTGTGTGCGTGCGTGTGTGTGTGTGTGTGTGTGTGTGTCTCGTTTTCTTGTGTCTGTCAGTCTGTCCGATTGTAAGCTTTGGTCCAATTTTCCACATTGGGTCAGTGCTGATCTGTAATTATTGAGCTCTAGCAGGGTTGTGGTTTTGCTAGAATCTGCTAAAAAACAGAGAGGTCAATGCATGAGGATCTGCATATACTGTATATACTCATATATCGGAACTGAAAAGTTGGGTTTCACACATCATGAATTGATCTATAGTCATGCCGGTGACTTAAAAGTAGCCCAATTTTTCTTTCTCAAGCTTACAAAAGGCCTAGTAGTTAGAGAATTGAACTAGGGATGGGATGGTTGCAGGTTTGATTCCAGCACAGGCAGATATTACAAATGAGCCTGGACTTTTTATTTAGTACATTTCTTTAGGTAAAAACCAAATAAATCTATACAATCAGCTTTGGGAGACTGAACCAGTTTCGGGACACTTCCTGGAATCTTCCTCTGCAGTTCACTGGTTTAAAGAAGTTCTTCCACAAACCACTAAAACCCAGCCAAAGCTGTTTACCATCTATGAATAGGTGAATCAACATGAAGTCTATCCGGACAAATCCTCTCTTTGGTTCACACTGGTGCTGATATTGAGGCTACAGGTCTTCACTGTTCAAATTGCTGATCGCCCTGTTCATCCAAAGATCTGGTTTCTTCATTTGTGCTGCAGAAAAGAGCACCTAACAATGAACACTGTCTCATGGCAAAATTTAATGCCAATCTACAGCAAATAGAACTACATTATCCCAGTCTCCCCAGGTCGTGGCTTTGAGAAGCAAGGCTTAATTGACATGACAAGAGGAGAAATGATTTTGTGGTGAGAGTGGAAGTGCAGGCTCATGAACTGTGGCTTTTCTCTTCACATTGCCCTCTCTGTCCCCAAACTCAAAGCATTCATTTATTTTTATGCTATTTAAACAAACAAATAATGAAAACAAATCAATGCAGACCCCAAAAATCTTCTCATATATATCCGGGGGCCCTTCGTTCAACCCGCGGTCACCAATCACACCAGGTCAATATTTGCCCAGCTAATTTTGAAACTTTGTCCTCTCTGTAGTGAAGGAGAATGTGTCTGGGGAAACGTGTGAGGCCTGCCATCTTTTCTTACCCCAGTCAACCTGGACTTTTCTACATTAAGTCCATTTGGCACTGATAATTGCATTCTAATGGCTGTTTATGTGTCACATTAGACTCTCTTTTTTTCCATTTCTGTGGGAAAGCGATATGGTTGTGAGATATTTTGGGCATGCAATGGAACTACGTTCTAGATCCCATAGACTCTCACACTATGGTACGTATGGAAAACCATTTTTTTCTAAGCATGTTTTTTTTGGATTGGAAGAAGAGTGAAACATGGGCCAAAATAACAAATTTTACGGCTTCTGATATGAATAGCACATTGTCCAAGACCAATGTTCGTTTGAAGACTCATACAGACCTGACATTGAATTTTACTCTTTCTCCTTTTCTTAGAATGTACCTCAGATGGGATTGACGTTGAACAATTTACATTTTGATACGGAACTGCAGGCCCTGTACATGAAAGTGTGCTCAGGGAAAACCTGTCAGAAACGGCCACGTTCTCCTAAAAGCGTCTCGTCTCTAGAAGAAAACCACGGTCCTGATCAACATCCACCTGAACAACAAAACAATACAGGTTGGTGCTTTTTAGAGCATATGCAAATGTTGTTAAAACGTTCATTTTGTATTGTTTTTTTTTCAATATCACATAGTCGCACAAGGTGATCCAAAACCACTTTTGAAGTGGAATAACGTGCTATTTCCTTTCAATTTCTCAAGTCTTTTTTTCTTTCTGGGTCACTGTTTCCTGACAGTTGAATATAATACAAGCGTGAACATACAGACATATATTGACTCTCTCAACTTAAGAGTCTTCAGTTCTCCTAGGCATGTATGAAGAAACCAGAGACCCAAGCACAGGGAGAACACTCCACACAGAGAGGTCCTAGTTTGGTTTTACTACGAGGCGACAGCACTACACACTCTACCACCCAAGAACCTCATCCTTCAATCATTATTATTTTTTTTAATTCACAAATTGCTATTGATGGTATTCATTAAGACTTTACAAAATGTCGAAGACTAGCCTCACTGTGATGTACCAGCATTGAAGAGAGCTGCTTTTATTATAATTACATGTTAGGGAGGCCTGAGAGGGCTACAAATGCTTACAAAAGATTGAGATTTTTAGTCATCATAAAATAACAATCAATAATTTTCCCATAATTTGTCAAATAATATAATTTGCTTAACATAACATTTCAGAAGTGGTATCCTGAGTATGTTCTGTCTATAGCTGCTAAAAGAAGTTGGATGCCCTAAATCTCTAATTTCCAAAATTACAGAGATTGACACTAAATGTCTTAATGTTGTACAATATGCTTTATAATTGCTTGCAATATAATTTTATTTTATAAAAAAATTTGAATAAATATTAACGTATATTAATAAAAATATTTTTATTTTTGTTTTGGCTTTTCAGAAGTGGCTTCTCCACCAGAGTCTCTAGCACAAAATGAAGTTAAGAAATTATCGGGAGAAACTCAGGCAACAGACAAGGTTTGGTCTTTACTCTCATTCATTTGTTAAACTGAAAATAGTATTTGTGTAATATTCTTTAAAATGATTGCTTCAATATTTTTGTTTTCTATGTTCTCTGTTATAAATATATAATTTTGTCTAGAATAATGTGAGGCTTAGTGGTCTTAGTAAAAGCAACAGCAGTTAAATGGTGGATACATTTTTAAAAGTGTGACTGAATTAAAGAATAAATGAATATGAATTGAATATAAATATTGATTCCATCAGACTTCCCCGTTTACCTCTCCCACTGCCACTAGCTGTGAGAAACGATCCACATCACGGGCAAAGAAGAAGAAAACCGTGGGTCTTTTCCTCTGACCAATCATGACAGTTTTTAAAAAATTATTTAAATCGGACACTTTTAGAATGCTTCATTATACTGTACATTTTAAAGTTTAGCCATTGTGTTTCTGAGATGTTATCTTATACCATGCCCTTTTAAACGTTTTGCAAAAGTGGGAAATAAAATCAGATTTTTCAAATAATCAATTGGGTTTTTTTAATGGAATTACTCTGTAGCAATAAAGTGCATTTAAAATGCATAATTTGGCTACAAGCCTAAAAATAAAATGCATGTACTGACTCTTTGGAGCGCATTTTACTAAAACCAATCAGACCATTTTTATTCATTTTGTAAATAAAAGCAGCCACTCAATTTGATGTACAGTATTTGATTTTGCTGATGTTGTCATGTGGATTACTCACAGTCCAACATTTCCACTCTGTGTATTCCTTCATCTTTCGTTTACTTTTTTGTACATGATTGCACTATTTACTTGAAATAAATTTCAAGTTCAGATATTAACGTTTCATTTTGTGCACTTTTTTGCCTATTTTGGTGTGTTTCGTAATGTTTTAATATGATGGTATATCATTTTAAGTGTGTGTGTAGATATAATAGATTTATGTGCATGTAAATGCTGCATTCAAGTGATGCGCCACGTTATCCGCGTCTTTGCAGCGCGTGCTGACAGTGGTGTGGGCAGCGCGGGTGATTAAGCGCGTCTGGGTGGGGAGGTGGGCAGACACATAGAAACGGTAGGACTGGCAGGATGCGGCTCACTAGCATCTGATTTCGGCTCACTTATATTTCCATCTCAACTGAGAGCCGCGCTCCTAACCGGTAGCCAGAAACCGCTGCGGGGACGCGCACTCTGACCGCGTCTCTGCGCAACTAGGATCCGCCTGTAGGCAACTCTAAATGAACGTGCCAAAATAAACGGAACTTCTCTATTTATTCCCCGTCTCTCCTCGACTTCAAGAAAGCGAGTTGTACGGACCTGAGAAGAAGACTATCGAGTTGGTTGCACCGTAGGAGAACCGCTTCGTCTCCGCTCTATTGGTGCGTAAAGGATGGTGAGCACCTGGTGTCCTGAGCTCCTGCTCCTCCTCCTCCGGTGATCTTGTGCGGGTACAGAAGCTGAGACAAGGGGGAGGAGGAGGGTTGATTTAACGACACCTTCGCCGTCTTTGACACTCCAACTTCTGGAGTGCCCGCTGGCACCGGTTGGCATGAGACTCGTCACGGCCGTGGCGCTCTTCATCGGGTTAATCTTGTCTTTTTCTCCGGCTTCTGAAACCTGCGGACCGGGCAGAGGTTACGGGAAGAGACGGACTCCCAGGAAACTCACGCCCCTTGCCTATAAGCAGTTCAGTCCGAACGTTGCCGAAAAAACGCTGGGAGCAAGTGGGAAATATGAGGGCAAGGTAACGCGCTCGTCTGATCGCTTTAAAGAGTTGACCCCTAACTACAACCCGGACATCATCTTTAAGGATGAGGAGAACACAGGTGCGGACCGCTTGATGACGCAGGTGAGGCGCGCGCACAGTGCGCTGAATGGTTTAAATGCGTGAACAGTTAAGTCGAGATGGGTCACGATTTGGTTTAATCTTCTCAGGTAACGCGATAGGTGGAGAGTCGATGGGCACTTTTAAAATATGCTAGTCACTTTGGTTATTATCAATCCTCAGATTAAAGTCCTCAGTTTAATTCGACTTGGCTTCTTATCACTAATGATATTGTTCTTTCATTCATATTTTCACGAGGAGCTGCACAGATGATAAATTGATCGAGGTGGCTCGTCAAGATTGTCAAGAGTCGCTGGATCGTTTCCGCTTCCGTTAATGAAACATCGTTGGGGATTTGACAGAAACCCTTAAATTAACTTTAATTTGGGGTTTCCGGCGGTCTTCTTGTGCGTCACTGTGCTTTATTTAAACGCAATAAGAATGAAAAATGGTGCTTCATGCTAGCTGGGACACAGAAACCAAAATGTGTTTGTGTGAAAGTCATTGTTCATTCAAGGTTTTAGCACTTTTCTGTCTTAACAGATATGTGAGGCTGGTTTGGTCAAATTAAAGACTAAGTACTCGCTGGGTTATTTAATAGCCACATTTCTTTCTCCCGGTGCACTAAAAATATGTGAATGAATGAGCGCAAAAGGAGACGGATGTCAATAAAAAGACGGGAAACCCTTACACGTTTAATTAGAACAATACTGACGCTGTTTTAAGCGCGATTGGAAAAGAAAACACTCGAACTGCCCTTGTAGATTGACCGTGGCCTGTGAATGTCTTAATGTTTACCCTTATGCACAAACACGAGCGCGCGTGTTTAGCGACACACGCCCCTTACGCAGACGCCCGAACCGTCAGATATCTTTTACGACGTTGATGTGGTCGCAAGAAGAATTTATTTGAGTCGAATCTCCTCCTCGCCCAGAGTATTTATATCATTCCTTCATCTCTAAATGCCGCATCGTTATGTTCAATAAATACACGTGTGTGTTGAGGAGGGGAACAGAATCCCCTCACCCCGTCTTTACCTGTCACCTCTAGGTCTCTAAAACAGCCTCCAATCCTTAATTACACACTTTCATCACCTTCTTTTTCATTCACCCGCTATTGGCTCTTATGCAGACGCAAGTGTCTGGGGCCCCGCGTCGTCACCGCGCGCCGGGTGAATGTTTGTGTAGGCCGCGGTTAGTGTGAAGGCTCTCCTCCTGAAAACTCGCCGGTCTCAACTTTGAACGCTAAACTAACAGAGTTCATGCGCTGATTTATGTAGTCCAGTTCACTTTTGTAACCACAGCGAAAAAAAGCTGAAATCCACACTGCCATGTGAATGGACATCTATTACCGACTATTCTTATTAACGGTCCATTCAGGTAATCGCACCCACCCCCACTAAAATCTATATATTTATATATATATATAAATCTATATATATATATATATAAAATCTAATACCAAATGGGCAAATATTTAATTATTTCTGTATGTTTAGTGTCAATGCATAATATTTAGAAACAGATTAAAATTCGTGCCTGCATGGCCTACATTTCAAGTGCAATGTTTAGATTTAACAAAACTTAACAGCCATACGAGCATTAGAGAAACTTGACATAGCATTCTGCAAAACATCTCCAGAACTGTAAATACTGTAAATTACATTCATATACATTTGCATACTTGAGCGTGGGAGTGTGTGTTATCATTGTTGATGCCATGACTGTAGTCTAAGCATCAATCTGTTTCCTTTGGATGTTTACGTTTTGGTGAAACCCTCAAAGACCAAACACATTGACTTTATATTTTCAAACCATACACCCCTCCCACCCAACACACACACACACACACGCACGCATGCACACACACACACACACGCACGCACACACACACACACACACACACACGCACACACCATTTCTTATATTGGTCAAACTACAGTATAATTTACAAAATGTGGTATTGGTTTTATGAATCATCCTTTCTTTAATGTCATTCCCAAAGCACTGGTGATGTCAGATGTGTTGGTAGACGTTCTTCTCTGATCGTCCAGAATAACTGTTGAGTGGAAAGGTGGGTCTTCATTTTTCAGGCCTGAAATAGACTGTGGATGGCATGAGTGTTTTGAGGACTTGGAATGGCAAAATCACACAAGTTCTGCCATCACTCTGTGATAACTTTGTGACCACTGGTGGTTATCCAGTGACCTTGTATGTCTTGTGGCCTCTGGTTGGGACAGGGATTTATCACTGTGTATGTGCTATAACCACAAATGCGTCAGTTCTACAAATGGATGTGAGGATTATATTTGTCTTTACTCACTGTGCAACATATCTAGCAACTGTCTCTTTTCTTTTTTCAGGATAGTAATACAATCCATATTTGTGCGGGACAAAATCTACTCTTTTCTTTTATTTGTCAAGGTATTTCAGTGAATTACATTTTCTGCGAAATTCTAAAAATCAGAAACTGAGATTCAATACCTTTGAGACCACAAGGGAGGACAGAGAGTACTTTGCTGAAAATCGAACTTTTATGTAACACTTTCGAAACGTCAGTATCCTTGTATTTTAAATATAACAGAAAAGGCAAGTATTCAAGGGACCCTGCTCTCGCTAGCCTCTTGAACAGGACATGTCTCTGAAAGACGCCAGAAGGAGGAGACCTGCGGACGTCTGGAAGATAAGGACCCTGGGAGCTGTGTTCCTGAAAACATTCTCCAGACATATTCTGTAGTGGTTTCTGCCCAATCTGATGAAAAAGTCAAGTTTAAAGATTGAACGGTAACTTGTCTGACTTGTAAAGAGTGACTGCAAGATGGAGGTCAGCGGTTGTTTTTAGTCTTAATAAAAGAAAATCTTAAAGCTTCAAGATATCAAGGCATTTTGGACAATTCCATGCTTTCAATCTTGTAGGAACAGTTTCGCTGACAAATATGACTGTGCACCATTCCACAAAGCAAGGTCTCATAAAGACATGGTTGACAGAGTCTGGTGCGGGTTAACTTGACTGGCATTGCAGAGAGTCCTGACCTCAACCTAACTTTGGGATTACTGGGACGTTGCGAGTGTGGGACCATGTGTTTTATGACACACTGTGTGTCTTTAGTGCTGGTAACAGCAAAGTTATAATTCATAATTTACATTTTAAGGAATTTTCTTTTTAGCAGCAATTTGATTGTAACTCGTTGTAGATTTAGTAGTATATATGATTAATGTTAATAATTGTAATTGTAAAGTCACTTTGCTTAAATGTGTCTGGTATACGACTGTAAAGTAAATTATACGTGTGATATGTGACAATTATAATAATAGTTCTGTGTATTTTGTACATTGCTCTGAGATTATTTAAAACGCTGAACCTGCTCTGAACTGCCTTTGCAGCGCTGCAAGGACAAGCTGAACTCTCTAGCCATCTCAGTGATGAACCAGTGGCCGGGCGTCCGACTGCGGGTGACGGAGGGGTGGGATGAAGATGGGCATCACTCTGAAGAGTCTTTACATTATGAGGGAAGGGCAGTTGACATCACAACATCAGATCGAGACCGCAACAAGTATGCCATGCTGGCACGCCTCGCTGTTGAGGCCGGATTTGACTGGGTTTACTATGAATCTAAAGGGCACATACACTGCAGTGTCAAATCAGGTGAGAGATGTGTGTGTGTGTGTGTGTGTGTGTGTGTGTGTGTGTGTGTGTGTGTGTGTGTGTGTGTGTGTGTGTGTGTGAGAGAGAGAAAGAATAGTGTCTGAAAATGTTTGCATATTTAAAAAACCCGAAACATTAAACAATTATAAAATTTCTTTCAAATTACTGACATAAAAGCAGTATTTTTACAATACAAATACAGTATTTTTAGCGCAACTTTTGCGACCAAAGTAGTGTAGCTGTATAAGCATTTCATATTAAAGAGAGTTAAAATAGCTAATAATAGCTAAAAATAGCTAAAGAGATAATACATTTTAATAATAAAATTAATACATTTCTTTAATAAAAATTAAAAAAATGAACACATTATTTACAAATAAAAAATATACAACTGTATGTATATTGATTTTCAACAAACATAATTTTTACATTCTTGGAATTGAAAAGTAATGTTGCAAAACACACATTTTCTTATCAATGTAGCCAAATTTAATACTATTAAATATAACTTATACTCAGTAATTCCTATGATTGATTATGATTTGAACAGAAAGAAATTAACCACTGAGTTAACACGAGTTAACTAATCAGAACTAACCGTAACTTATTGAACGTATTGAAAATATTAAACTTGTAAACACTTGTGTATAATTACTTAGGGAATCTTGTCAGATTCCTGGTTCAGCACTTACATTGATTTTAAAGAGATGAAAAAATTCATCTGGGACAATGTAATATTAGCATTACTCACATAATATGGTAAAGTGATACTTATATACTCACAGCACTGGGTCATCTGCACTTATTTCTTCGTTCAACTTTTCTAACATAACTTCAATTCACTTTTCTTACTTCCCTTAATCTTAATCGTTGCTTCTATTCTTCTTTACGCTTTAACATTACAGTTTTTATATTAACATTACTCATAAAAACCAGAGAGCCTGCCCACACCCACCCACACACATTTGAATAATTGACTTTGTTAAATAATTGTAATGATGCACATCTGATTTTTTTTTTACTGCTGTATTGTAACACATTTAGGTGTTTATACGTTAATGCATAATTTATTTAGATGACTAGATTTAATACACATCACAACTAATACAAATTATTTTTCTTTTTTTCTTCTTGTTTCTTTTCTTTTTCACTGTCTTTCCTGCCCAGATCGTTACGCCAGTCCACCGTAACTGACATGACCAGATGGCAATAAAGTGCTGTACAACATCTAGATTGTTGTAAATTGTTGTGTATATATTGTAGTTTGAACAAAACTCGGTTTGGCAGTGCCTGTAGAGTCAAAAACTGTCCACTAGGAGGAGCTCCCGAAACCACTTCCCATAGAAGACTCCACAATGTCCAGGCACTGTGAGGATGCGGCTGATCTTTAAATCAACCCGTTGAGAACCAACCATTCAAGTTTAAAATAGCAGAGGTATTTCAGTTAGTCAGAAGAATCATTAACTAATGTAAATTAATGTTTTATACACAGGAGCTTGGGCAAAGTGTTCTTTTTGCTTCCTCTAACAAAGCATTTTGTTACATTTCTTCTCACTTCCATTCTTTTCTATCTCATTCTTTATCCTTTTTTTGTCTCAGAACACTCAGCGGCAGTAAAAACTGGAGGCTGTTTCCCTGGAGGTGCTCTGGTGATGATGGAGAATGGCAGACAAAGGCCGATCCGTGACCTCCGAGGTGGAGACCGGGTTCTGGCCTCATTGGGAAGTGACGGGACTGGTGACCTTATATACAGCGAAGTCCTCACCTTTCTGGACCGTAGCCCCATTTCCCAGCACTTTATCACAATCAGCACAGAACACGGGGTCAGTGTCTCCCTAACGGCAGCTCATTTACTGTTTGTTTTGGTCGGGAATTGCTCCAAGGGAGTCCAACCAGAGAAAGGAGCCATCCAGACAATATTTGCTAGTGATGCTCAGCCAGGTCAGTTTTTGCTGACAGTGAACGGGCTCCAGAAGACTATTTCACGCATCACTTCCGTGGAGATGCGAGTGAACCACGGCGCCTATGCTCCACTCACCACCCATGGGACTTTGGTGGTGAACGGTGTCTTGACGTCCTGTTATGCTGTGGTGAGAGAACAATGGCTTGCTCACTGGGCGTTTGCTCCTCTCCGACTGATGTACAGTTGGACTGGTCCTGATCGGATCTATGAAAATGGCTTACACTGGTATTCTCAGGTTCTACTGAGTGTGGGAACACTACTGTTAGACTCAGACTTCTTCCATCCTTGGGCATTTTAAGACAATAACAAAGTGATAATTTGAGAAAACAAAATGACTAATGGAAATAATTGTATTCTCAGGGCATAAAGCTTTTAAGGAATATACTTTTATCCCTGAACTGAAATTCTGGCTATAATTTTGGTGATTGTTGAACCCGTGTTGCTTATGAAATTGCTAGTAGACAACATATCACTTCTGAACAAAGTGTATCCACCGCTTGCACTCAAGATAATTTTCTACAAGTGCTAACTGCCTAATAGTTGTCTTTAGATGTCAATTGAACAAACATTTAAAAAATCAGCAGCATACATTCTGACCTCAAATCAATAGCAGTGACATGTCTATTTAAAATATGAAATTAATTTTATGAGAATTGTTGTTACATTAAGCTATTGTAAAGTATTCAAAGTATTTAAAATCTATTTTTTTTTTTAATTAAACTTTGTACAAAGTACTGTATTTCGTTTTGACTTTCATTTTTTTTGACTTGCTTGGCGTTGTGACTCTCTTTTGCCCCCTTCCGGCAGAATCAAGTCAGTACAATTGAACATGAATGTCAAGATAAGCGAAGGGTTATGAACCCAAACCTGGCCTGGATTCCAGAGAAAACAATGTAGTTGTTGAGATTTTCAATAAAATAAAAAAATGAAAAATGTTTCAGAAAATAGATGGATAAATAATAACAACTCCTTTGTCTTATGTCTATTCTAATTATTTTTTATGCATATTTAAAAAATAATGCATATTAACTAGCCCAAGTAGGTACACATTCTAGACAAATAGTACATTTAAAAACTTTCTTTGAAATAATGCATTCCTGATTCATTTGCCTATTCTCTAATGTATTGTAATGTATAATTGTAATGTTCTTTGACACAAAGCTTTTTATCAAAAATGTAGAATAACAAAAGCTCTTAGAGAACCCCAAGGTTACTGGTGGTACACTTGCAATAATGACAATCCTACTTACTGGTATTTGAAAAAATATTTTATTAAAGGAGTGCTTTCCAAACAGACTAGAAAGTAAAGTCAAGGCCCTCATACTCTCCGCTCCAGATTGCAGAGTTCCTAACAGCCGGTGTATCTTACACATCCACATCCTCAGCACTGGTTCTTAACAAGATCCTTACAGCCCTTACACACAGTCTGCATCTTCACTCTTCCAAACACCATCACCAAGTTTGCTGATGACACCACTGTGTTGGGGCTCGTTTCCGAAAACGAAGATTCTACTTGATTGAAGAGGAGATGCTATCTGTCCGGTCTTGGGAAAAATAGCATGATTCTTAACAGTGCTCAAAGTACTGGTAGACTAAAGTAGAAACCAAGCAAACCTTCAGCCGCCGTCAATCAAAGAAGGCTATTGCCATGTAGAGAGGGTGGCTGCCTTCAAGTTTTTTGGTGTGATCATTGACCAGGACATGACCAGGAGGGCTAACACAAATTTTCTGGTAAAAAGAAAACTAACGAGAGACTATAGTTAAAAGCAAAACCACAAGAATAAGAAATCTGACTCGACTTTTGTCTTCCCTCTTTTTTGTTGATTGACTTGTATGTGTCATTATAAGATTAGATATTTCAGTGGTATAAAGAACTCGATTAAATGGATTTCACTACTTTACTTGACTACCTTTTTGATTGATACTCAGTACAACTACAAAGTAGCCAAAATACTGAAGTAGAGAGTAAAAGTTGCTAATATTTTAGCAAATTTTACTCTCTACTTGACTACATTTTTGATTGAGCTGTAATCTTTACTCTTTTCCACAATTTAATGGACACTTACTGTTACCATTGTGATTGTGCACAACGAAAAGTCAGCATCTTTTTCTCCCATGGATAATTGCGAGGCCATTGTCGCCATCTGCCATCTGCAGGGTGCTGAAGGTACTGCTTTATATGAGCCACGTGAGCTATAGTGGTTGATCTTTTTTGCACATTTGAGTTTGACTGTAACTTTTTATTCTTTTTTTATTTATAGTTTGTTATGAAACATGGAGGTGTTACATTTCATTTCTGTTTTAGCAATTAACACTGCATAAATAAGGAGTATCTTGTTTTTCACAATTTGTGGTGTTTTTACCACAAGTAAAATACTTTAGTTCTTTTAAAATTGGATACTTGACAAGCTTTACTTAAGTCTTCTTGGAACTGGTGACTAGTAATGGAGATTTTTACAGTAAGGTATACAAACTTTGTTTTTGTATTTTAACTGGAGTACACACTTAAGCGCACACTTTATATTTTTTTTAAGCTTTATTTCCTTGTTTTGTTGTTATTGTAAAAAAAAAAAGGCAAGCAAAGCAGATTCAATCATCACACAAGCTTCACGTTTTAAGCGTTTTCCCCCTCTAATTAATCTTGCTTCTATAATAAGCTGAAATAGACCCCCTCCCCCCGCACATCCCTTTCCCTCACCGAGCTTCCAGTCAGTTTCTTGTCACCACTGGCGTATAACGGAAGTCAGACGATCGACACCGTTCCGTTTGAAGGGTTTCGCAGTTTGGCACAGTTTATTAAGGCTCTCGGATCACTCCGGCTGCTTGTGTCCACTGTGTCTTTAAAAGGGCTTATCCAGCGACTCTTCTCGACCGGACAGCGTTTCTCGTTCGCTTGCGCTGCTGCCCGTGCGCGGATCCTCACAACTTTATATCGTTAACATCGACATCTCTAAAAACTCATTCATTCCATTTGGAAAGTTAAAACATGGCTGAAGTAGGAAAAGGAGTCAACGCCGGGAAACTGGCTATAAATGTTCAGAAGAGATTAACCAGAGCACAAGAGAAGGTTTGCATCCAAGATTTATTTCAGTTTGTCTTTAATTTAGGTTTAATGCATTGTGATTTCTTGTTTAGCAATGAACTGATCATGTTGTAATTAAAAGAAAAACAACAACAAATTGTGCTACTTCTGTTTCCAGACTTAATCTTGGTTTCATTTCTCCATATCATAACTCTTGCATAATATAGTGTCAATCAGTGACACTATAAAATAATATTTGTCAATTTTCAATAATTTTCAATTGAATTTGGTAAATTCATTATACTAACTTAAATATGTTAATTAATATGTATTAGTATTCTTTTTTTATATTATATATATATATATATATATATATATATATATATATATATATATATATATAATATTCACTTTAATCTGATCTTAAGCCCAAACAATTTTTTTATACTGTGCTGTGCTATGTATGTAACACTTAAAAAACAAATTTTGTACATAGGAAATGTTGTTGTGGCCGGCCGCAGGGTATCTGTGATGTATCCACACAAACAGACCCATAAATGAATGCAGGAGGTCTCAGACAGGAAGTGCCATTTCCACACTAAACAGTACAAATGACTTCTGGCCTTCTCAGTCCCAGCTGAAAACCAAATTCCTGTGATATGGGAATTTTGGAAATGTAGTCAACAATGATCACCAATAAAGACTTAAAGACCAGAAAAATTATAGATTAAATATATATTAAACATGTCTTGCATTTTAAATTTTATTATTCAATGCTTAAAAGTTATATTTACTGTACTCTCTAAATGTGTTTTTGTGTGTAAACACGTCTTGATGACATTTTTAGCTGTCTTGGACCAATGTTGCTGTTTGTGTAATAGTAATAGTTGGTTAACAATATGATATGCACAATCGATCTCAGTACAATATTCACAATATACTATATACTTTATACTATTGTATAGTATACAGCCAAACATGTGCTTGGCTTTGTTGGGAGCATAATTGTCTCTTGCAGTTCTGTTTAATGATATGAGGCAAGGTGGCACAGTGAGTAGTGCCACGGCAGCAAGATCGATCTGTTCAAGGATCAAACACGTGTTTGCATGGGTTTCTCTGGAGTCCTCCACAGTCTAATACAGTCATGTATTGTTGTATTGTAACAGTGTCTTATCCACAAACTGTGTCAATAGTGTATTATTAGATATTATTACCGTCCTTCTAACCACAATGACAGTCACAGTTTGCTTCTTTTCTTTGGCATCAGATCATTATTCTCACTGTTTTGTACTCCATTCTGTAATGTTACTCATCATCCAAATACTTTTATACGTCTAGTGCCATGTTCTATTATATTCTCAGTAATTGAGAAATATTGTATGAAAGTTCATGTATCAGTCACCCTCCCTTTCACCAATTATAATCCTTCGGTCATGTGCCCAATGTCTTCCCTGACCTCTGCTCTGTTTGGACAGGCAAGATGTCAATTAATCCAAGCTGAAAGAATGGGCCACACCCCTTGCTAAACTCCACCCACACACCTGTCTGTCCTCTTAGAGCTTTGAGCAGTGTGTAGATGGGGCTATGAATAGCAGACAGGCTTGAGAAGGAAGCTAATCCCCAGAAACCCCTTGTGTGACAGACCATGGTGTGTGAATGCCATCGGGGTATTTTTGGGTTTGAAACCGAATACCAGCACACGTTGACCAGCAGTAAAGACCAGACGCTTTTGTACAACTCAGATGAAATGACATTTGGATGCAGCACACATTCAGGCCTTTGACACAGAATAAGTCTGACCAGCAGTGACTGGTAAATCTCTGCCATCTTAAGCTCCTTTAACTTGTGAGTCAGAGTGCAATTGGGGGTTGCATCTCCTAACAATCAGTTGATGTGCGTGTTGATTTATCTGCTAGATTTTGTTCTTAAAGTACTATAATTTGACCAATTTCACTTATTCCCACAGAATATAATGTGAACTGTACCTGTGTAGAAACCAGGATGAAATCAACACATTAAACATTTTGAGTTTATGTGCTCAGAGGAAATGCCCTTCAGCAATGCGTCGCAAAACATCAGACAGCATTTTGATACTTAGTTTAACCTGAGACACTTGAGTACACACTATAAGCAACTAAAGTAATATGATGTTGAATTTTACCTAACACTTTCAATTAGATGAATGTGATCGCTCCAGCAGTGTTAGCATTTGGCTAATGTGAGGGAAGATGTTTTGACAAGGTAATTTGTTTACGCTTTTATCTTCTCAATCCTCAGAAGAAAGGGACTTCATGGGTTGTTTGTTTGTTTTTTGTCGTCACTCTCAACAACAGACTTTTTTGCTAGAAGTTAATGAGGAGGGAAAGGAAATGACCTCTGAGTAAACACAACCGGATACAAGAGCTAGCTTATTTATGACAGACAGGAAGTCTGTACCTTAATGGAAATGCACATTAAATCTCAGAAACACTATGTGAAATGTCGATAGTTGTTGTTGTTGTTGTGTGTGTGTGTGTGTGTGTGTGTGTGTGTGTGTGTGTGTGTGTGTGTGTGTGTGTACTAAGGTTGAATTTAAACTGTGGCATAGTTTGGCCAATCTTCTCCAACAAGTTCCACTATGAAAGCTTACTGTATGTCAGCATTCCTCAATGAGAAAGAGGAACGTGAAACTGATACTGAAGGAAACATTAGTTGCAACGTTATATCTCAATTGGTTATTCCATTTATGCCAGGAATGTTTGTAAATCATGAAAACAGATTTTCACATTATTATTATTATTATTATTATTATTATTATTATTATTATTATTATTGTAGTAGTAGTTGTTGCTGTTGTTGTTATGGTTTCACCACAATGCAATTTCAAAAGTTTAATATCAGTTTTCTGTTGCTTGACTCTAGGTAATGCAGAAGTTAGGGAAGGCGGATGAAACAAAAGACATGGCCTTCGAGGAGGGAGTAGCAAACTTCAATAAGCAGCTGGTAAAACCTTCAAACCGCACACAGTTTTTAGCTTAGTCCTGTCCTTATTACATGCACCTTTTGACTTTTGACCTCTGACCCTTGTAACTTCAAAATATCATGGACAGATTTCTACTCTTTGGTCTCTGTTCACAGGCAGAGGGAACCAAACTACAGAAAGACTTAAAAGCGTATTTGACAGCAGTCAAAAGTAAGACAGGCTATCGCCAACATCTGTCTGTCTGTCTGTCTGTCTGTCTGTCTTACTTTCTCCTCTATCTCTAAACTTACACAAATGCACAATCAGTTTACCCTACTTGTCTATATCAGACTTTTTGTGAGTGATACACTTTGATCAGTTCACGTTAAGACTCAGGACACAGTTGAATGACAATATTCAATTATCAACCTCTTTTTCTTCTCCTATATTGTAGGCAAAAGTGCATTAATGAGCCTTTTTTCTTTTAATTTGTTCTTTGCCGATTTCTTGTATTTCCATAGCGATGCACGAGTGTTCAAAGCGTCTGCATGACTGTCTGGCTGAAATGTACGACCCTGAATGGTTTGGCAAAGAAGAGATGGATTCTCTTGCAGAGGTTTGTATGATGGCGCAGATGGAATCCTGTTCTACTTTTGTGAATATTAAAAAAAAACTAGAACTCGAAATATATGTCCTTAACATTGTTGTGTGATCTATTTATTACTTCATCTTTTTCCAACTTCATCTCTCTTTTCTTCCTCTACACTGAAGAATAGTTGTCTCTAGCCACCATTCAAAGATCAAAAATAAAACATGAAGATACAATAAACATCATTACAAGTTTAACAATAAACATGCATTAGTTTTCTGGACTTAGCTCCTCAACCACCATCATTTCCTCAGAGTTGAGTGAAATGGGCTTTTTTCCCCTAACAGAAATTGTATATAATCTTTTTATCATATAGGCCAGTTTTTCTATAGTGCACTTAGAAGAAATAAATAACATATAGACTGAATGACATCTTTGTGATGTTACTTTTTTTCCTCTTTTATGCTTTCTTCCACTCTTCCATCTTTCCATGAGAAAAGGAGATGATAGAAAGGGAAATGGATAATAATCTTGAGGTAAAGGTGACTGAAGAAGTGATAGAATAGAGAAGCAGAGCTTTAGTTTAGTTGCGTTGATTGTCTGTGTGTGTGTGTGTGTGTGTGTGTGTGTGTGTGTGTGTGTGTGTGTGTGTGTGTGAGAGAGAGAGAGAGAGAGAGANNNGAGAGAGAGAGAGAGAGAGAGAGAGAGAGCATGAGTGAATACATTTTAAAGTGTTTCCTCTCGTTGTTTTGCAAAGGATACTGACCTGCTGTGGCAGGATTTTCATCAAAAGCTTGCAGATAATGCCATGATCACCATGGACAATTACTTGGCTCAATTTCCAGACATAAAGGTTTGTTGTGCTCACTCTTCCTTTTGTGATTGCTTTAAAACCTTTAATTAAAAATGAAAAATAAAAATACATACAGCAGTTTACTTTTCTACTGCTAGTACCCAAACATTTTTGCAATCATGTAAAAAAATGTAATCAGAAACATATAAAAATGTGTGCTTTCATCATGCTGTTCCAAACCAGAATTAATGTTTTAATTAAATTAAAATTAATTAAAGAACATTTTGTGATTTTTTTAATAGTTAAAAAATAATTCTGAGTCTTTTTATCCAAGTAGAAAGATTGTGATGTGAGTAGCAGAAATGAAACTGTGTGGTGAATTTTTATTAACTATGGTGACTCTGGCTTTTTTTTTAGGCCCGCATTGCCAAGCGTGACAGGAAGATGGTGGATTTTGACAGTGCCAGACATCATTTTGCCTCTATACAGAAAGGGAAGAAAAAAGATGAGGCTAAAATTGCCAAGGTATTAATTGTTTTCCCATTTTTCTTTGGCCTCTGAAGCGTTAGTTAACAACATTCTAATAAACAGCTTACGGTTATGCTCAAGTATCGGCTTTTCATTTGCTTGATGCATTATGTGTGTACTAACAAACAAACAAACATCTGCATCTCTGTTTGTCTCCCTCCCTCTTTTTCTTCGCTTTCTGAATGTCTCTTGTCTGTGCTGCATGTCCAGCCTATGGCTCTGGTGGAAAAAGCAGCTCCTGGTTGGGCGCAGGGAATACTCACAGCACATCAAATAGCTCAAACTAACCTATCAAGAAACCAGGTGACTGACCTGTCAATCAGCCTGTAAGCTGCCCTTAACAAGTGTAGCCCCGCCCTCATCCTCCTTTCTGTGATATCACATGGCTTAATTTTGGTTTGTGTCTCTGAGGTGAATAATTCAATTGAGATTTTGACAGCATTTTAATTCAAACCAGCTTTTTATATAATACAAATGAATAATTAAAGATTAAATATTGTAAAGAAAACCCAAGCTTTTTATGTCCAAATTGACTTGTTTTATTTACATTCTAAAAGGATGTGAAAGAGTATAATATGTGAAAGAGTCAGTTTTTTTTTTGCTGACTGAGTTTTGCTGACTTTTTTAATGATAGTGTTTCAACTCTAATGATCAGGTTCTGGTGTGTTTACGTGTGTGTTTAGGCTGAGGAAGAGCTGGGAAGAGCTCAGAAGGTTTTTGAGGAGATCAACTATGATCTTCAGGAGGAGCTTCCCACACTTTGGGACAGGTAATAATATATCTTTGTTTGTCTCCCAGAGTAAATGTAAATGCTGATCATAAAAGTCAAATATTAAAAACCACACCACCACACAATAAAACTAAAAATTTATAGATGCAAGTATTTTTGTACTTTTCCCAATACTGTGCAATATAACCAAAGCCATAAGGTATCAACACTGTGACATTTTGTTACAAAGTTATACTTATTAATGAACAATTTTTCCATAAAAAAAACATTGTCTTCTGTTTGTATAATTCATTGTTTAATTTGCACGGCTAAAAAGATTATTATTGTGTTTCCTGTGTCTCTACAGTCGTGTGGGCTTATACATTACCACATTTCAGAACATTTCCCAATTAGAAGACAAGTTTCACAGGGATATGGGCAACGTGAGTTCTTAAGTGGAGAGTTACACAGTGGAATGAGCTGTATTGAAATGCATAATGTGCTCTGCGTTCCTCCTTTGCACACAGCTGAACCAGAATCTTAGTGATATCATGACCAAACTGGATGAGCAGCGTCTAGCCAAGTGAGTACATGTTTTTATTTAAGCTCCTCACGTTGGGTTCTACTCTCCAACTCATTTCCAGAGCATACATAATTTCCTTGTAAATTAAATACATCATTCCTCAAACAATTCACAGAAAAGGTGGCAAGATAGCAAACACTGGCAAAAGGTAACAATGCACATTTTATGTCGATATTCAGCATGTGCCAAACCATCTAAGGCCTTATCGCTGGACACTTGCTTGTTAAGCATGATTGCAAACTAACCAGATGACAGGAGTGTCTTTGATTTGGTGTGAATGTCCATTGTGGAGGTTTAACCTGATTTAAAAGCATAGATTTTGGCCTTTCGCACTAATTCTGTTGGTTGATTGTGCCACCTAGAGGTATAACATTATCATTACAGTTTGAATTAACAACTTTTTTTTCTATTATTACAGTGAAGAAGCAGGCAATAACAACCTCTCAGACTCTGGTTCCGATGTCACTAAATCACCAGCAAAGGTACTTTGTTTGTGTGCATTCGTAACATAAATGTATGAAAGTGTGTTTTTGTTAAGATTCCTCATTAATAATACCAACTGTCCTTTGCTCTGTGAGCTTACATAATTTAATAATATTGTCTTTTGTATCTGTAACAAAAAATATTTTAAATAGCTGATTCTTTTCAGGGCCAAAATAAAAGCCATAACAGACAGGTAGACAAAAGAAAAGAAAAAAAAGACAGAGATTAATAGACAGAAAAAGATAGATAGATGGATGGATGGATGGATGGATAGATAGGTAGATTAGGACATGTAGATTTACAAGAAAGAGAGACTGACAAATAAAGATATAGAGTTTTTATAATACATGTAATAATGAGTGATTATAGCAGTCTGGTTTTTGCTGATGTTAGCAAAATCTAAATCTTGCACATTAATTAAAATGCTTTTGAAAAAGAATGATAATGAAGGTAAAAATGTCTAGAAAAGAAAGGAATACAGATAGAAAGACAAAATATAAGAATACTGAATGGATAAATAACTTCTATAATCTGTGAGGTGACAGTCGAATGTTCTGCATGCTGATTTGAAAGTGTGTTTTCCTCATTTTCTGTGTCTGCATGTGTGGTTGGTGTAGTCTCGAGAAAGGCCATCCAGGCCTGTCTCATCTCAGGAGATGCAGGAAGACAATATCATTAACCTGCTTGAAGATGCTGTGGTGCCTGACATTAACCTTTCAACCCAGACAGAGGTCAGAGGTTACCCTCACCACGTTCAGCATATTTACAGTAGCTGTTTGCGTTTATTCAGCTGGTGTATGAAATGTTCTTTTTCTTTCATTTTCATGTCCTTAAATATGAAAGTTTGAGTTTACATTTAGTGGTCAGTTGTAGTCGGACTAAGATGGTTTATTTTAAATGCATGCTGCCTCACAGAAGAGGCCTTCATGGGACTCGTGGGAGGTAAGAGTATGTTAGGTTGATCTCTTTTCATGCTTTAGTGTATAGTCCATGTCTATTCAGTTAATGTCTTTTTCTTCTTATATATATATATATATATAATAGCTCAGTCATTAGAGATGGTGTTAGCAACACCGAGCTTGTGATTTACATTCTCAGACCAAAAAATGTAATCAAAATCCTTTTGTGGTAGTGCACAGGTAGTGAAGTCAAGATGGAAATTACTCAAATAAAAAGTCTTTTTACAGTTTTGCTTTCACCCCAGAAACATTTCTGTCAGTCTTGTTGTGTAGACCTCTCTTTTCAATCCATTTTTTAACTTTGGATATTCTCTCATGTCTTTTGTGGAAATAATTTTCATAACCCGGATTCCAAAAAAACAAAAAACCTAAACACCATACCAAACCATACCAACCTAAACTAGACCCCAGCCGCAGACCCTTCCTTGCAGTGGGAGTCGGATGATGAAGCTCAGTCTTATGGTCAGCCGTATGAGGCTCCTCAGTGGGACGATGACACTCCATCCCAACCGAATCAGCACACGATCTCTGGACAGGAAACAGAAGCGGCGTCCACTGCAGACTGGGAGGAAGACAATGATGGACACTGGGACAAGGAAGCATCGCAGATAGGGCAGGACACTGTTGTAAACTGTAGTGGTACTGAATCTGATACTCAGGGATGGGAGGCGGAGCCTGGGCCACCTGATTGGGAGGAGCCTCAGTCTGTAAGAGAAGCATAAGTGGAAACTGTCATCGTGTTTTTTTTGTGTTTGAGTAGTGTAGTAGCAAGTGACGTCGTCCTGTGGCTTTGTCAAGCTTCTACCTGATAACTTTATATATTTGTCAGGAGCTAGCAAAGAGCGGTTCAGTTGGTGGTGTGTGAATACCTGTTTGTTTGCATAGCAGGTTTAAACCGGTTCTTCCTTATTTGCTGTGCTCTGCTAAACCTTTTTTTTTGTTGTTGTCTAGAACGAAGCACCAACAACAAATGGTTCATCAGACGCAGAGCTTCCTCCATCTGTTCTTTATAAGGTGAATCTGTGAGATGTGTATAAAATGGAACCCAAGTTTATTGGTTTATTTCGACAAATTTCAAAATGCTATTTTGAAAACTATTTTTCCTCATAAAATTAAACAGAACTTCTATGCGTTCCACACACATATAAGTACCCTTGTTGTACGTTTTAATGCTGTTGGTTATTACATTTACATTTAATTGTGTACCTTTTATTTAACCTTCACATTACCTTTTAAGAACTAATTAGGAAGGAAATTAAGGTCACGGAAAATCTGAAAGTCACATAAACAGGATCCACTGTACACTGATGAATCATTGTTTAACATCAACTCTTTGTAGGTGAAAGCCATGCATGACTATGCAGCAACAGACTGTGATGAGCTGGAGTTGAAGAGTGGTGACATTGTGCTCGTAATTCCTTTCGCCAACCCGGATGAACAGGTCAGAAATAGCATATAACTGATCTGTGAGCAATGATAAAATCAAGCTGTTGTCTCTGTGCAGGATGATGGATGGCTGATGGGAGTTAAAGAATCATACTGGCTTCAAAATAAAAACCTCAATTCTAAAGGCGTGTTCCCAGAAAACTTCACCCAGAAATTGTGAGCCAAATTAACAGCTTGTGGAGAACTTCATTGTCTGATCTAGGATTGGGAGAGCAAATCAGAGGAGAAAACAAAGCAAGTGGTTTAAAATCGGCAGCATGTTTTTGTGAACTGCAGATGATGTCAGTGGGTTTAAATTAAATCTTTTACTCAGTCGATGTTATAAACAAGCACTGTTTAAAGTTGGGCTTGTAACTTGAAATTTTATTATTTAATGTTGAATCTACTGAAATGGTTTTGAATAAAAATCTCTATACTGTCCTATAAAATATGTATTTAGCTGTAGAATTGCCATGTTTTGGGACAGTCCACTGTGTTGACAAACTATGAACAAAAATTACCTTAAGACATTTTTACAAATGACTTTGAAGTATTTGATTTAAAACCAATCTGTGATCGAAATGACAATTTTCATAAATTATTTTTTAAAAGATTTGACTATTCTTCTTTCAAGAAATGGTGAACAGAATTGTTTTGGAAAAAGAGATTTGTGAATGAAATAAAAGGGAATGTTGGCAGAAGCTGAGATACAAAGCACCTAATGTGTTTTAGTAATTTTGTTGAATTATAAGAAAGAAAAATGTTGACCTACAAAACTGACAGTTTTGTTGTCATGTTTTTTTTATATGAGAGATGTAAAAATTTTTTCTTAAATATAATTTATAACAACTATATTATGTTGTTGATTATTGAAAGACAGAGAACAATGGCACAGGTGAAGATTTAAATACACAGACAGATAAGGAACAGATGGCAACAATCAAACTGAAGATTACACATGGGAAACAAAGGCTCAAGGGAAATGTAGTCCATGGTCCATGAACATGACATATGGTTAACTAGCAATGGACTGCAAGTAGTGCTGTATCAAAATTGACACTTATATTTTCCCCAATATACAGTATATAATTGTCTTAAATTACTACTTGTAAAACTTTAAAATTGCACCACCTAATTTATTATTTAGCATTTGTAAAAGTTTAGCATTTTAATTGTTATTTGTATCATCAAAATTATAATTAGCAAAACTAACATAGCTGCATTGCAATAACCATTTCTAACAATTGAACATTTAAATAAAATAATTTGAAACATTGTAATAAATTAATTTGTAACATTGAAATTAACATATATAACTAACTCTGCAACAACTAGATATTTTGTAACAATTAACTACATTATAATTTTTGACACAGCATGTCACTAAGTGAATGTTCAATTTTCTAATGTTTAAACAAGATGTGGTTTTGGTAAATGCAGAAATAAATTAAATAAAAATAATTGTGTGTACATGTGTGTGTGTGCGTGCGTGCGTGCGTGCTTGTGCGTGTGTGTGCGTGCATGTGTGTGAGTGCATGCATGCGTGTGTATGCGTTTATATTGAGTTTATTTATACAAACACCTTTGAAAATTTTCTAAAAAAAAA
>CM051495.1:20042114-20084814 GCA_028031935.1 Paedocypris micromegethes | reverse complement strand
TATTATATAGTATACATTTATACATTCATCAACCAAAAGACCAACCATGTCCTCATGTATTTTAACAGGCCATGTAAAAATAACAGTTTTCTCACAATCTTTACAATATAAGATACTGTTACCCACACCAAAATGTGACCTGATGTTTTACAGTCATGGAAACATGCAGAGATTTGACAGGAAAAGTTTACTACTGATCTACATGACCACACGAGTAGTGTAAAGAGTGAATGAAGTGCTCAATTTATGAACAGTAACTAAGAAAACTTTCTTTTTATTCATGTGGACGAGTTTTGGCCTGTTAGTGAGTGTTTCCGATGAAGTGTGGTGTGACTGCCTGTTTGACCAGTGCACAGCCGTCATTGGGACTGCCTTTGTTGACGAAATGGAAATTAAATTCCTTGTTGCCATCAACACGAGCGTTACCATGGCTTGTGTTTACTCTTTATATAGCAAGAAATCAGTCACAAGAACTCCCACAGTAGATTTCTCACAGAACGCGTGAAGTCGTGCACAGGAATTTCTATAATGGTAAGACTTTTCAGTTGTTCTTAGGTAAAAACTTATTCTACAAACCTATAAATAACCCATTTCTGTATACATTTATTCATGTTATATTCAGGTTTTCGAATCATGTATTACATTATTAAGGAGTGTAATGTTTTCAAACCTTTTTTAAGTCAATTGAATTAAGATGTTAATTTTTTTTTTATTTTTGCCCAGCGTGAGTGCATTTCAGTTCATGTCGGCCAGGCAGGTGTGCAAATGGGCAACGCATGCTGGGAGTTGTATTGTCTAGAGCATGGGATCCAGCCAGATGGTCAAATGCCCAGTGATAAGACAATTGGAGGTGGAGATGATTCCTTCAACACCTTCTTCAGTGAGACTGGAGCTGGAAAACACGTTCCCAGAGCTGTCTTTGTTGACCTAGAGCCCACTGTTATTGGTATTCACATTTGAGTTCTCAATAAGATTATTAATTCAGATTAGATCATGATTTAAATAGTAATAGTTTTGTTTTATTCTGTTCCAGATGAGGTACGCTCAGGTACGTATCGCCAGCTATTCCATCCTGAACAGCTTATAACCGGTAAAGAAGACGCTGCCAACAACTATGCACGGGGGCACTACACTATTGGAAAGGAGATCATTGACTTGGTGTTGGATAGAACTCGTAAACTGGTAAGACAATGTTTTTAAAATGTTTTTTTTTTATCTCAAAAGTCTGTGCATGGCATGGTGTTCAAAACTAGACAATTTAAATAATTAGACGATTCCTAAATTAGCTTAGAAACTTGGCTTTTACCTTATGCTAAACTGGCATTGTTTTGTTGCTATGGTTACAGACCTTTTCCACTTGGCTTTGCATCTTTTTAAACAGGAATTCAGAAAGGTTAATTATGAAAAAGATTAAAATAAAGGTAGAGGGGGTAACGAAGAGAAAAGCAATGTAACATTGTCAATAAAATGAACTGTTCAGGAAAAGTGTGAACAGATGTTTCTTTAGATAGCTGACATATCCAAACTGAGATACATTGTCGGCATTGTCTCCCTTTGGTGTTAACAAAATCAAGTTCTATGAACATAATTTATAAATGTTTTAACTATTTCTGCAGGCTGATCAGTGCACTGGTCTTCAGGGTTTCCTGATCTTCCATAGTTTTGGCGGTGGCACTGGCTCTGGTTTCACTTCTCTCCTGATGGAACGTCTTTCTGTAGACTATGGCAAAAAGTCCAAACTCGAGTTTGCTGTGTATCCAGCTCCTCAAGTGTCCACGGCTGTGGTGGAGCCGTATAACTCCATCCTGACCACCCATACCACCCTAGAGCACTCCGACTGTGCCTTCATGGTCGACAACGAGGCCATCTATGACATCTGTCGTCGTAACCTCGACATCGAACGTCCCACTTACACAAACCTCAACCGGCTAATTGGTCAGATCGTTTCCTCCATCACAGCTTCACTGCGCTTCGATGGAGCCCTGAATGTAGATCTGACCGAGTTCCAAACCAACTTGGTCCCCTACCCACGAATCCACTTCCCACTGGCCACCTATGCTCCAGTGATCTCTGCAGAGAAAGCCTACCATGAGCAGCTTTCTGTTGCTGAAATCACCAATGCTTGCTTTGAACCGGCGAACCAGATGGTTAAGTGTGACCCTCGTCATGGCAAGTACATGGCTTGCTGTCTCCTTTACCGTGGTGACGTCGTACCAAAGGACGTCAACTCTGCCATTGCCACGATCAAAACCAAGCGTTCCATCCAGTTTGTGGACTGGTGTCCCACTGGCTTCAAGGTCGGCATCAACTACCAGCCCCCCACTGTGGTTCCTGGAGGAGACCTGGCTAAGGTGCAGCGAGCCGTCTGCATGCTGAGCAACACCACCGCCATTGCTGAAGCCTGGGGTCGCCTGGACCACAAGTTTGACCTGATGTACACCAAGAGAGCTTTTGTCCACTGGTACGTGGGTGAAGGAATGGAGGAGGGTGAGTTCTCCGAGGCCAGAGAAGATATGGCTGCACTGGAGAAGGATTATGAAGAAGTGGGAGCTGACAGTGTTGGAGATGATGGGGAAGAAGAAGGAGAAGAATATTAAAAAATATTTTTTTAAGCCTCTTTAAGTGCATTGTATAAATACTATCCTGATGAAAATTTTATGTGAGCAAAAGATTCAATTATTTTTTTATCTTTGCAAAAACTCTCCCCCCAACACACACACACACACACACACACACACACACACACACACACAGCCTAAGGTGTAATGGCTGGGGCGGTTTTAGGGGTTAGGGTTTGGGTTTTAGGGCAATTTCGTGTGCAACGTGGATCCTAGAAAATAGATGCTGATGCATACTGTAGGTAAAGATAACACTTTTACAAAACACCTTTTAGTATGGTTAATTTGGACTTATTACATCATACATTTTGCATAAAAAGCGTTCAATTATGGGTTAGCAGAAGCACAAGTCCATCTCAGCATAAAAGGCAGGACATCCACAATCTGCATTATCAGCCATGAAAAAATTAAACAAAGTTTTACTCAAGAAAAATACTCTTGTTCTTAACAAATAGTCCAATCTTGTACAGATTATCAGTGCACTTCTAATTCATCACAGAGTCGTAGCAAAGTTTCTACCTCCACTACCTGCTGTGCGTCTGGATACTATCACATGACGGCCTAAAAAACTGCCGGCACCTTTGAGTTACTTGGCAACAAATGAGGGCAGAAATACGTATGATTGGTTAAATGCTTTAATAGAATGAAGCGGCGGAGCATTTGAACAAAACATAGTTATTGTTAATATATAATAATATAATATATACATATTATATAATAGTCAGGTTTCAAGTCTGCTGCTACTACAACATATTTTAAACATTTTTAAGGCAAACATCTAAACATTTAGTGAAGTTAAGGCAAGCACTTCTTCAATTTAAAGAAAAAACAAAGTACAAGACGACATGTATGTAGCATTTTATCCCCTGTCTTCATTCAGTTATTGATGAAAGCCTTTCTTATGTCATCGCTGTTGACTGCGTAAAGCTGATGCACGTCCTTCAACAATCCGGCAAACTGTTCTTCCTGTTATCAGACAACTAGTCATTACCGCATGCTGTGACATATCGACAGGTCTCATTGAATAAAGCACGTCACTCACCAAAACATTCATCCTTTCTACTGCAGCCACAGCAACGGTCAACTTCCTTTCATCTTCCTCCCTCTCCTCTTCTATGACACCCAGTCTAGATAAAGCAGTAAATCAGATCATTTCTACTGTTAATCCACACACAGGCTTTTAAGGCGTACCTGAAAGTAGCACTTGCTAGCTGTTCCTCACGTATGGCTAACAGGTTCCGGAGTTCCTGAATGTCTGCTTGCAGCTGTTCGTTTTTCTCTTGGCTCTGAACTATGAAGTCTTCTAGTCGCTTGGCCATGTCCAGTTCTCGCTCTGCCATCTGATCCATTGCCAGATGCAGTTCAGCCAACTCTTGTGTTTTCTGTTCGAGAAAATCTTTGTAAAACATGTTGGCTGTTTTTAATCAGCGTAAACAATTACAAAGTTGAACCTTGTTGACTGGATTTGCCTCTTCCTGAACTTGTGTTATCTGACTGGACTCCAGTTGTTTGATCCAAGGCACTGGTGCTGGAGGAACTTTGGATTTTGAGCTCTATTAACAAAGAATAAAACAATATGGTGTTGACTTGATTGTTGATTCACAAGCATATCACAGGGTTGTCACTTCCTGGAGATGGATTACTGACAGAAAAACTGAAAAGAGTCCATAGAATTCTGGATCACGGATCAACTCTGAGCCTGAAACGGCAGCCAGTCACAGAGATTGTACATTTCCCAATTACGATGTATTTGGATTGTTAGAGGAACTGGAGAACCAAAGAAGAATCGGTGCCTAGAATATCACTTACAAAAGTATGTCATGAATTAAAACTGAACTAAAGGATCTTAATAATTCCTGAATAAACACACAATAATTTACATAATTTGGAGGAAAACAAATTAGCTTTTTACACAGCTATTTTAGAATAAGTGGATAAAAATTATTCTAAAGTAGACTAAAATTTTCTAACAGAAAGAAACATTTAATAGAGCTCTCTGTGGATCTCAGTCACATTAACATTATATCCGCCTGAAGAACCGTCTCTGTAAACCTTTCTCTAATTATGTGGTAGGTCTTAATGAAAGGGAAACAGTTATTCTGAAAGAGGGTTCCGCTCTACATCTCTTAAACTAATAATTTTAGAACAACCAATTATATTGTATTGTATTGTATTGTATTATATTATTATTATATTATATTATTGAAAACAGTAACCTGGTCTGTAGGTGATGAAATAACAATGGGAGGATCTTGAAGCATTTCTTGGTCTTGGGAAGGAAGCTCTTCGTTGCTGGCTTGTCTCTTCACTGATTGTCGTGGATGTCGGTTTGGCCTGTTGGGAACACTGAAGGCCCTCTGTACCTGCTTCCTCTGACGCTCTCTGACCTGGAAGGTCTTGGATTCGACCGGAAGCTGCTGCATGGAGTTATGTAAGGGACTGTATTTTGGGAGGTCCTTTGGTGGTATGTACGTTGGTTTTGGTGTTCCAGAACTGTAATTGACAGATGATAAAGTTTCATAATTGAAAAAGCTGATTTTAAGAAGTAATTACTTTTCGGTACCTGCTAACAGGAATTAGTTGAACATCTTCCCCAAGAAATTCCGTGATTTGATTCAGAATTGATGGCAGTGGACATAGGTTGTCAATTTGGTTCTGCAAAATATATAATTTCCTTTAGATATAATCTGTCAGTGACAGGCTGCAGGCATTTGTGGCTGCAGGCATTTGTGTTTTAACTAATAGTTATTATGGTATTTTTACCTGGTTCATGACAGAGATTTTGTCAACCAGAATATTGTGAAGCACAGCCAGTCGAAGTGGCAGATCCACGTAGCCATCAAAGCGAGCCATGGGCATGTCAGGGTCTGAATTGGAGACCCTCTGTAAGAACGCCCTCATAGTTTCCCAGTGCTGCTCCAGAAACTCGTTCATAAAGAGCATATACTCTTCTTTGTCTCCAAACCTATAGAAAGAGAAAAGTACAGTATAGTTTGTATTTTTATGATATACTTTTTGTGCAAAACTACAATAAGATTAATCTAGATTTAAATAAATCTATGCCCACCTCTAATTCAAGTTCAAATTCTTCGTATATGAATGTTTTGTGTCAGCATAAAATTGTTACCTTAATTTGACTGAAAGTATCAGACTTACAAGGTAAAATTAGCGAGATTCTGGATGACCTTTGCTGTCAGGGTGAGGGTCCGAAGAGTGTTTGGCTCTGGATAGGGTTGTGTGAGCCTGAAGAGCGATGGACTGAGAATGGCTGGGCAAAGAAATCGAAGAAACAGAGTTGCTGATATAAGACGGTGTCCAATATCTTGTAAGCCTCGTTCTTCACAATCAGATACCCAGTTGGAAAAAATGTCATTCAGCTCTGCTGGGAATGAACTGTTAAGATGGGAACATTGGTTAAAAAAAAGCCATCATACATTGTATTGATTTAATTTGAACTTTTAATGTGTGGAAAAAATAAGTGAGAAATAAGTATGTGCAATTATATCTTGGTGTATAACATTTTAGTTGTTCTAAGTAATATGAATTTAATCAATTGTTGTTTTTTATTCTTATAGTTTAATAATTGCTTGCTTGCTAGTCATGTGATCTTCATGTTTCTAATAAATAATATGTTTATTTTTGTTGCTTCTATTTTACATCTATAAAAAAAACTAAACAGAAATCTGTGTATTGTCATGTTCAAAAAAATCTGTGGTTCTTTGCTTCACTTACTCTTGCATGTCAGTAATTCTCTTCACAACATCTCCACAGGTCTCTTTCAGATGCCGCTGGTTAATGGTCAGGTCAGAAGCAGAGCACTTCAATGGGTCCACCTCACAGCTCTCTCCAACACTGTACAGTCTGCTTATAAAGTCACCTGTTGGCCAAGGTCAAAAAACAGATGTCTACAAATGATGTACTGTATAACAACAAAATATGATGTAGAACATTGCTCACCAAGTGTGTCAATGAGATACTTCTGCCCCACCAGTTTCATGTACTCATCGATAGCTTTTGTGACCAGTGTATTTTCTCGGAAAATCAAAGCCTCATTTTCTCCCAAGCGCTGGACTTCTGCGCTACCAAGTTCAATCAAGAACTCCTACACACACAATTCATGTTAAAATAACAAGAAAAGAAAAGTTCCTAAACATGTAAAACTTAACCACTATGTCTAAAACTGACCTTAGCTTTCCCAATACTCTGGAGAACATGAACAAGGGCCACAGCGAGTTCTTCTTTCTCACGAACGTTTAACAGAGGTTCCAAACTGCTGCACATTTCCACATAGTTCAACGTGACATACTCTGCAAACTCCTTATACCTTTCAATCGGCAAAACGTTCAGTTTTTGGAATTTGGCTTTGACCCGAAGTGAAGCCTGCGACCCAACTTGGTCCTTCAACACAGTCACTCCTACGGGCCTGTAGGGAACAATGGGAAACCACTTTTCCTGATAGGCCCGTCCTTTAATGTCTGCAAGAGCCAGAGCTACACTTCCCAGTGGATGCAGGACAGAATCGTCTTTGGAAAAGCGTTTTTTCTTGGGGTCTTCATCTTTGAATAGATGTAGAGTAATCTGGGTGACCGGGGGCAAGTTGTCAAGCTCAAAAAATTCCCCCCAGAATAGATGGCAACCCCCTGATACGCCACTATGATGTCCCGGACCAGCTACTGGAGATCCTCCATCTACAACCTGGCTCGACTTCCCCACAGCACGACTACTGGTCCGGGCAAACAGTGTTCCATCAAGATGGATCTCACAATAGTACCGCTTTTTTGGAAAAAGGTCTTTAGCTTCATTAATCCAAAGGCTCAGTGAGCATTCAGTGCGCTCACAGTTGTCCTGAAAGAAAGTGAGAAGATAAGACACAGTTCTGCTTGGAGCTGAGTAGCGTGTAAGTAAAATCTGGAGAATATGTACTTTGTTAGGATGAGCAGTGCGACGTAGATCTTCAATCCAGCGGTCTCTCTCTGCAGCTGAGCTGCACCCAAAGCAGTGGTTGTTCTCAGAGTTTATAACCTTTGCCGAGTTAGAAAAAAAATCAGAAGTGTTATGAATGAGGAATTTGTATCAGCCTGTTTCTGACAGAAAATGATGAAAGTGTAAGTTTTATTTAAATTTGATGATATTTGATGATTTGAAGCATTCAATCTAAATTAATTAAATTTAGATTCAATTATCATTAATCTAAATTCTGGGCATGAGCCCAATGCTTTTCATTGCTGAATGGAACTTTTTCTCATGACCTTTCAAATTTCAGAATTATCCAGCAATAACTTTGAAAGCCATGTAATGCACATTAATGAAATGTTCTTAATTTTAACATTTTGCTCTTGTAAAAAAGCATCATAATACACACATATCAACACACAAAGTCACACTCACACACACCTGAAAACAATATTTCTCCCCTAGAATGGAGCTGTGGACAGGCCTGATGACGGTACTCTGGTCTGCACTCAGATCCAGGCTTTTTGCTGCAACAACTGGAATGGCTAATGATTCTCTAGAATCAATCCTGTGTGAATAGATTTGAGTGCTTTCACATCTTTTATAAATAGTTTTTAAGACAATTAAATAAACCAAAATGATTGCTCACCGTCCAGTCGCAATGAGCCCTGCAGTATTGAGCTGTGTGCTGCTTTTTCGCTTGTCGTCATTCTGCAGGCGCCGTTTGATCAAACCCTGTCAGTGAAGTAAAAAATAAAAACTCAAGGACAGATAAACACCCAATACAAGGAAATATATGTGTCATGCTCGAAATATATAAAAAATTCCTATTTGTCAGCAATAGATATTTAAATGTTACCAAAGATTTACCTTTACGCCACCATCTTGTCCTTTTACTTTGCCGCTGCTTTGGGGAACTACTGGATCTGGATTTAATTCTGTGTACAAAAAAGTTTTTCAATTATTTTTATGTCTGTTTTCCTTTTTTGGATTAATGGGAAATAACAGATCAGACAAAGAGCTGGGAAGAGTGTTGAAAACTCTGAATGAGGTCCAGCTACTGTGTACACAGTATTTGATCTGTGTTTTGTTTTTTGTGAAATGTTGAAAAAAGAGAAATAATCTCAAAGTCATCAGAGATTAAGAATTCAAGACAGGAAGTCCTCATTTCCTTCCCAAAGCTCTACAATTGACAAAATGTATCTTTTTACTTTTTTTTACTTGTCACAACTAAATAATGATGCAAGCTAAAATGTCCTTGAAATACTACAGCTTATTCAAAGAACATATCAATCATTATATCAATCATTAGACATCACACATACAGAAACAATTGTAAAAGTCCGTTTGTCTGACACACACACACACACACATGCATGCACACAAACACACACACACACACACACACACACACACACACACGGAGCAGTGGGCAATTTTTGATTGTCAAATACCTGAATTAATCAATATAGTATGTAGAACATATAATATATACAGACGTGGACAAAATTGTTGGCACCCCTGAAATTTTTCCAAAAAATCAAGTATTTCTCACAGAAAAGTATTACATTAACACTTGTTTTGCTATTTACATGTTTATTCCATTTGTGTGTATTGGAACAAAACAAAAAAGGAGGGGAAAAAAAGCTAATTTAACATAATGGCACACAAAACTCCAAAAATGGCCTGGACAAAATTGTTGGCACCCTTAAATTAATATTTGGTTGCACACCCTTTGGAAAAAATAACTGAAATCAGTCGCTTCCTATAAGCATCAATAAGCTTCATACACCTCTCACGAGGAATTTTGGGCCACTCTTTCTTTGCAAACTGCTCCAAGTCTCTCATTATGGAAGGGTGCACTTTCCCAACAGCCACCCAGCTTTCTGACACTGGGCCCTACATTACGACCCAAAATCTTTTGGTAATCCCCAGATTTCATGATACCTTGCACACAGTCAAGACACCCCGTGCCAGAGGCAGCAAAACAACCCAAAAACATCTTAGAACCTCCATCATATTTCACTGTAGGTACTGTGTTCTTTTCTTTCCGTTTTCGGTAAACAGTAGAATGGTGTGCTTTACTAAAGAGCTCCATCTTGGTCTCATCTGTCCACGTTTTCCCAGAAGGATTTTGGCTTACTCAAGTGCATTTTGGCAAACTGTAGTCGTGCTTTCTTATGTCTCTTTGTCAGAAGTGGGGCCCTCCTGGGTCTCCTGCCGTAGCGCTTCATTTCATTTAAATGTTGACTGATAGTTGGCGCTGACACTGATGCACCCTGAGCCTGCACGACACATTGAATGTTTTTGGAAGATGTTTGGGGCTGTATATCCACCATCCGGACTATCCTGCGTTGCAACCTTTTATCAATTTTTCTCTTCCGACCACGGCCAGGGAGATTAGCTACAGTGCCATGGGTTGCAAACTTCTTGATAATGTTGCGCACTGTGGACAAAGGCAAATCTAGATTCCTGGAGATGGACTTGTAACCTTCAGAATGCTGATATTTTTCCACAACTTTGGTTCTCAAGTCCTCAGACAGTTCCGTTCTCCTCTTTCTGTAGTCCATGCTTAGGGTGGCACACACAGACACACAATGCAAAGACTAAGTCAATTTCTCTCCTTTTAATCTGCTTTCAGGTGTGATTTCTATATTGCCCACACCTGTTACTTTCCCCAGAAGAGTTTAAAGGAGCCTCACATGTTATTTATCCACAATTTTCAAAGGGTGCCAACAATTTTGTCCAGGCCATTTTTGGAGGTTTGTGTGCCGTTATGTTAAATTTGCTTTTTTCCCCTCCTTTTTTGTTTTGTTCCAATACACACAAATGGAATAAACATGTATATAGCAAAACAAGTGTTAATGTAATACTTTTCTGTGAGAAATACTTTTCTGGGGTGCCAACAATTTTGTCCACGTCTGTATATATTTTTAAATATAGTACATTAATGTATTTCTATTTATAAAAGTGAAAAAGAAGAAGGTATTTTTCAAAAATGTATTTGATGAGTTTATTTTGGTAAATGGAAATGAATAAATAAGTATTTTAGATTTTAGAAGTTAAAGATTTTAATGTTGCATGCAATGTTAACAATAAAATAGTGTTTCTTACCAAATGCACCTCCACACACAAGCCAGCGCCTAAATCCCATGCTTTTATTCCTCTTTTACTAAAAAATGTCCTGTGTAGATCTTTCTAGACACCAGGTCCCTGGAAGGTTGTGTTAAATAACAGAGACTCTCGATCAGCCTCAGTCACTCTCCAGCAACAAAAACACCCAGCAAGATTCTATCTTACAAAATCAAAGGAAGCAATTTGACAAGCACACGCAGCATGACCACGCCAACCATTTCCTCCAAGAAGTTATCTCTACAGTCACTAGTCAATGGCACGCAAATTCAAAGTCTGACTGTATTTTGTCTGACGGAATCAATGAAAATGCAACTTTACTACTAATACACAGCAATGCTGAGCAAAATTTGGGTTATTGCGCAAAAAGGAAGTGTGACCTCAACACTTCAATACTTCATTCAGTGGATGAATGCCATTAGAGAGATAACTCTAGGAAATGTGTTAAAAGACGAATGACGACTGACACTGACCAACATGGCTGACACTGATGTTCTGGAGGCTCTGGTTGAAAAGACCACTACTGGTCTGGTTCCGCATCAGAATAGGCTGCAGAAGAAATGAGGACAAAAGTTTTGTAGTGCAGTACAGTAGTTTTAATGTAGATTAAGTAATTTTCTTCTTTTTTCTTTGTAGTGATAAGATAATGAATGTGTCTGCTGTTTCTTACATCCTCCTCAGGTGATATACAGATCTGTCCGTCTTGAAGAGAAATGCTGCTAATGTCCCAGACGAAAACGTCTTGTGGAGGAGCCCACGAGAGCCGAGCGGTATTCTGGACCACATTTTCTGACTGACAGTTGTCTGTTTCTGCTCGGAAAAAGATACATAAGAATGAATTACATTAGTAAAGACTGTCATTTGATTTGTTTTTGCCCTTCACTCATCCTGATAATGCATGGTCTTTATCACCGCTTCCAGGTGCCTCATAATAGGAAGCTCATAATACATCAAATGTATTATCTAAATACATATTAGCCACATAGATATTTGTAAAAAGATATTAATTAATAATTAATTACAAAGTAGCAACAATACATGTACTGTTCTCCGATTGGCGTTCTTAGCCAAATTTAAACAGTCAGCTAAACTCAGTTCATGAAAACATCCAGAGTCAAAACATGGCCTTCACGTCCGTTTAATAAACTCTTGTTTGTCGTATACATGAACAAGTAATGAAACCGAAAATAAACAATAAAAACAGAATGCAATGAAATACAGCGTGAATAGAACTTAACTTCCAAATTATTATAAACTTCAACATAAATATACATTAGAAACACTCCTATAAACGTAAACATAAACCACTTACAGGCAGTGCTTGCCAAGGAGAAACCGAAACGTGTATATAAACATCTGCGACTGAAAACGATCTTTTCGTGCGCCAACTTCCTGATTCCAAAACAAAAACAACATTGACCACTAGAGGTCGCAACAACAATAGAAACGCCCGAAGGGCAGAACAATACACGTAAACAATTGTAGAAAATGAAACACAAAATATTCAATATTAAAAACCTAAACCTCTCACAATAGCCTTGACAAATAGACCAAAAAAGCTAAATAAAGCAACCAAAGCATAAACAATATTTTTTGTTTTATATTTCTTTTAAATTATGTGGGGTCAACAGCTTCCCTAAAAAAATATTTTAAACACTTCCTTTTTTCATTGCTCTGTTTAAAAGTCAACTACATATCAATTTTCTTCACTGTAAAAATAATACTTTACAGTCATGGCGCGTTGAATTGCAGTACAGGGTCAAGCAAAAGTGCAAAACTATGTTTGCTATATGTGTACTGTAAAACTATAATAGACATTGAAGCTTCCACATGAAGCACTTACCGTGCTCTGGAATCGAGGAGCTTTGAAGACAAACTCTCTTGAACTTTTGTGAGACGTTCAGCAAATATTTTCTCAATTTCCCTTTCTGAGCTGTGTCCTGAGCAGTAGAGCCTGAGGTTTGTCCACTCGAGGATGCTGATGAAGAAGAGGACAAGACTGAAGACAGAAGAGACCCCGCGGGCTCGGATAAAGCTCTGCGGAAAGGGTTTTTTCTGATCGGCTTGTCTAGTTTGGCCAGGCTGTCGACTCTTTGTGTTGAAGTAGAGATCTTCTCTGCTGCATCTTCACTCAGAGATTTGCGCCAATTCTGCATTTTGTTCCATTTGACGGAGGCCTCTTTCTCAAACCTCTCCATGGCTCGTGGTGTCTCGTTCTTGGCTCCCGTGTGCCACTTGTACGTGTTGAGCAACTTACCATCTTCTGCTTGACTTACTTCTTGCTCAAGCGAACTGTTTGTCTCAGAACCCTCTCCCATCTCGTCCTCAATCTGTGGTGCTGACTGCTCAATGCTCGGTTCTTTGTTGTTGCCCATCTTCTAATTGTTTGCCAGCATTTACAGGTTACGGTTAGCAAAACTTAGCTTTAAAATTTTAGGATCTTCTGTGATTTTAAGTGTCACCAAGCCCTGGATATCATCTTCCACTCATGTGCCCGTAGCTTGTGTAGTGCCTCTAGTGCGTCATCAATTTCAAAATTGTTAGTTCTAATGGGTCGTGGGTTTTGTTTAATCTGCAGGTTAAGTAATCTCCCAGACTCGGTTGACCCTGATTTGCTGGATTAAAATGCTTCAAATGATGCAGATATTTGTAGTTCTCTGGTCTTGAAGTTGTGATGCCATTTCACAGATGCGCATTTGTAACTGCATTCAGGAAACCATCAGTTTTGTGGGTGGAGAAAAGTGAGTGAATGTTGGAGTGCGTAGATTGCTGTGTTCTAGATTTGTAATAATCCCAGACAAGTTTAGGAAAGTTAAATATGTTTATGTGATTTTAATTATTGAGATCATTTTAAATAACCAGTCAGTTATAAATCATAATACCTATTTGTCGTTCTGTGACGGTTAAATTTCCTGTTGCAAGCAGCACTTCCTTTCTGGGCCTGCTAAGAAAACCACTTCCTGTTGTAGTGAACACTATCTCCAAAACTGCCAATCTGTTACACAGTTACACAGCGTCTCATGTGGAAAAATAAAATAGATGTATACAAGTAGTTGACGCATTCAGAAGAACATGTGCGCTTGTTCCTAATCACTTCAAAAACCTAAATTTTACTAAAGGCCAGTGTGTATTTGTTCATATTTGTATTGTATTTACAAAAAAGACAATTTTAAGAAATGGAAACCATTTCACTTTGTGGAACGTCTGTCTTGCTGCCTTCAGTTGAGCAAGTACAGTACAGGGATCATTTCATGTGGCTTTTAAAACTACATTTGTGAAGTAAAAAAGATTAAATAATCTCAAAGCTCTATTATTGTTTCCTTTTGTTTATTTTTCATTTTATTTCTTTTTTTTTTTGTTTGAGTGTGTTTGTGTCTGTGTCCCACTTTGTGATTGGTTGGTCATCAATCCAGACTGGTATCTCACCTTATGGTCCAGAGTTGCTGTGATTGGTGACCCAGATTTTTAAAAAAGCTGTTTCAATTCTGATTTATATATTGTATATGTATAGAAATAACGAAATTAGTTAGAGACGGTGCGCAGGTTGACAGAAACATCTAGCACTATCATGATGAAACGAACGGCTGCCTAAGAATATGTGATAAGCCCGTTCTTCCTCTCTGTTGACCCCCAATAGCACATCCACACAACATCAAGATTTTTGTGGATAGTTTAGCGAATGGCTCAACTGTGGAAGACCTTATCTCCAGAGCTATACCTTCAGGCTTTGTTGTGGAGAGATCACATTCTCTGAAATGTGGACAGATTCCTCTTCTGGAACACCGTGCACACCACCAAATACAGAGGTAATATATACCACCTTGCCTTGAGTTTGAAAACTGTATATCAATAATAGTGTTTGTTTGTTTGTATTTACTATTATTTTTACTGATAAAAAGTAAGTCACCGCAATTATCTTGATGCCTTAATGAGTTACAGTATGAGAGTAACAACAACTCGAATAAATAAAAGCAATAATTTTGTTTATGTTTCCACACTCAAACAATGTGATACATATGTATTCTCATTCTGAACTAAACTAATACATTTTTGTAGTAAGACCCATGTTATTCTAATCCTTGGAAACATAGATTATAAAACCTTTTGCTTGTTCAATAATGTGATCCAATGGATTCTGTCTAAGATGAATGAGTGGGGTTTATTGGCAGTGACAATATGCATGTACGTCTACAATAAAACACAAAAATGTAAGCTTTATTTGATGTGCAAGTGCTTTCACAAATGAATATTTATCTAAATGTGAATACTGTAAATCCATTGACAATACACTTATACACAATAACTTGTGATAGGTTGTATAAATATGAATCTATTTAACATAAAAAAAAGCTATATGCGACTAAATATATAGTATACTGGAATATATTGATGGCACACTTTTGTAATATAAATACATATAACATTCTTTCACAGGAAATCTTTGAAATCTATCAGAATAAATCAGAAAACAGAATAAATCTAAATTGCAAACAGGGTCGTTTTCAAACAATGACATTTATATGCATAGATTAAATCCTCAACTTTTAACCATTTGAATGTTCTCCTACGTAAGTAAGATAGTTTTATGTTTCATATATAGCTTAAACACCTGATTGCTTCTCTTTTTGTCTACGGTTTGCATCCATCTTTTTCATAAATGATAAACCAGTGCAAAACTAAAAGCTATTAAACCAATTTGTTGATTAATTTTAGCTGTATAGCTTTGCAAAGCCAATGTATATAAATGTCCTGGAACATACATGAAGTACAGCAATAGAACATATATGAAGTACAGCAGTGAAAAATTGTTAACCTACAGACAGTCGATGAGGAGTAAATAAAGATTCAAGTTGGAATATAAAGCTAAAATAAATGCCAGACATAAAAAAATTATACAAACTGATAAAAAGCTAAACTATTACATTTCAATCATCAGACATCTGAGTTCAATGAATTAAAATATGCTTTAAATTTTTTGGAAAATGTTTATGACACTATCAATGGCAGTGCATCTATCTAATCACTAGATTTGGTTCCGTTGTAGTCACTCTGCATGTCTGTGTCATCTTCGGCGGCATCGGAACTGTCTATCAGTCCTCTTCGTCCTCCGGAGCGTCTTGCCGTACTGCTGAAAGTCGAATCGTTTCCGCGTCTGAAAAGTTCAAACAAATCTCAGCGCTTATTTAGGATCAGTCACACACATTCAAAAAAACGATTGGTACAAACTATGTCAAAATGCTCACAAAATGTACAAAAAAAGTCATATTTTAAGAATAATAGTGTATGAAAAATGTTTAAACGTTTTTTTTTCAGTATTGCAAACAAGAAAGAAATGAATAGCTACTGTAGTAGGTTAATTTACATAGCAACAATGTTGTGTTACAAGAGAGGTTGTGCTATCATTTACTAGCTTTGTAAAAATGTAGCTACATAAAATGTTATAGAACATTTAGCAACTATATGCATTTTCCTTAGTATTGTTAGCATCAATAGTTTCAACACTAACAGGCCATACAATAAGAACGGTTATTCTGATGAAATATAGATTGTTGAAAATTGTGATGTTACTAGAATACAGCCACAAGTAAGAGGCGGATAGATATCAGCTAAGCAATAGCAATGGTACCATCTCATCTAAATGAGTTTGGTTCAGCGCATTGCACCATCATTTAAAAAAAAAAAGAGGGAAATATGGTCCAGCTTTTCTTTCATAGCTGAAGAGAAAAAATAGTTGGTCTGAAATAAGCTTTTTAAAAACTTTGATGTGTTGATAATTACTATTGGAATTACAATTTTGGAGACAAATACACATTATTAAAGGTTTACCAAAGTCACTATTTATTACAGGTAAACACATTTTAACCACTACACATTTACCATTACACATTTCATATTATATTTCATATTGCACCTATTACATTTTTAATGTGAATGATTACCATGATTAAAAAAAGAATAAACAATTTAAATTCCACAGATAATTTACTGTATAATGTCTGCACAATATATTTAAGCTTCCAAAAATATTAACACAGAAAAACTGAGATTAATTACCAGACTTTAATTACCAAGACATTTTGATTACACTCTACTAAAAAAAAGACGTGTACATCGTCTCTCTGTGCACAGTTTTACCATTTTTTATTACTTTAGCACAGCAGCTATAGTGTCAATCCTCAATGTACAGTTTTTCCCATACTGTAAGTGCTAATTGCTTTGTCAAGCATGTTATTGTATTGTACAAAAAACCATATTTCACTCTCTCAAGCAAGAAATGTTGTGTGAAAGTGAAAGATTAGTATTTTAGTACATCTTCTGTGTCATTTCGAGCACAGAGATACCTGCAGAATCACTGTGTGGGTTCAGGGTTGCCTCTGCAACAGAGATTGACAGTCTTTGGGTTGCAGATTACATTAGGAAAAAGTTTGGGTTGTGCAAACAAATACTAAAAGATGCCACAATCCAGACACAATTGACTTTGTGGTGCCTAACAAACTGTAAGTAGTACAAGTAGTCTGTAGAGTTGTAAAGGTGTGGTGTGTGATCATACGTACCGGAGTTTGCTCTTGAGAGAGTTGACCTCACGGCTCAGAGCATCATTAGCCTCAGTGGCCTCATCTAGTTCCCTCTGCAGTTTCCTGCGAGCCGCAGTGATTCGCTGAGACTCTTCCTCACTCTCTTCTAACTGCCTCTTTAGCTGTTTCACACGAGCACTTGCCTTATCCGCCTGAAACACAATGACAAAACCGTTTCCTAGACCGAGAACACACTATTTTAGTGATTATCAGCTGTTTTCGAGAACCTTATTCAAACTCCCAATAAGCTGATATATGGGAGTTGAATGCAGTTGTGACGTAAATGCGGATTTCATTTATTTTAGTGCTTTGTGCTGATTCTTTGGTGCAAACAAAAAATGTTATAACCTTGACAGTAAATTTTAGTAAATTAATGTAATTTGTTAAAGAAAGAAATAAATTGCTGAGAAGAGGAAGGATGTTGTCCAATAATTTAGAACATGAAATTCGGGCCGTGAAGGTGTTACAGTACATTAGGCACACAATTACTATATTGTAGATATAGAAATTGTAGACATAAACTTTCGATCAGAGATGCTGTTTAGGGTCACTGGAGGACAAATGCAGAGAAATGTAAAAAAAAAAAATTTTGCTTTTCAAATGAAGGACTAACTCAAAGTGACCAGCACGTTTAAAATAAGCATTCATCAGATAGTGAATCGGCCAATCATTGATTTCTTCACAGTCTTTGATAGGTTGGGTACCATCTACAGCAATAAGGTGTGGGTGTTTTCGCCAGTGCCAGTTTCCTTCATTCTCATTTCTTCACACTTTTCAATCCAAACACCACCGCATCTCAAATGAGTGGAGGAAGAAGAAAAAGTGTAATGTAGATTACATTTGCGTCTGTTTATTTATGATTTGTATGTTTTTGGAATCCGTTAGATAGGAAACAGTACAATGTACCGTTATCTTAAGGACTACCATTCTTGTAAAAGAACTCAAAGAGAAAGATTCCAAACATACCTGATCTTTATATTGTTCTGCTTGTTTTCGTTCTTCCTCTACTTGAGTAATGACATCTTTCAGCTTCTTCTCTTTTTGACGAATTAATTTTGCCGTGTTCTGTTTTTCCCTACAAAAAACGAGAAAATTACACCAACCAAATAATGTCTTTGGATAAAAGCCATTACTGCACCTAAAAAATTACATTTACTGATTTCCCATTTTAGTAATGGAACATGCGTTTCACTAATGTGCAATAATAATGTGGAATGTTCCAATAAACAAAGTGTATTAGCTGTGAAATTGGTCATTCTATTCTGACAGTCACTTTTGCAAAAATATAGAAAAGGGAAGTCTCAAAATGTCTGGTTGTCGGGATTGAGCTGCGTCATCTTGTCCATTAATGAATTTGGGTTTTTGAACTTGGACTTGGAAGTTGGTCTTGAAATCTTTCAACATGTTGAACATGAGTCTGTACCTTGGATGAGTTCAGTTCTAACTAAAGCCACCCAATGATAAATGAGATAAAATTCGTCTGTACTAGATACGTTTTCAGAATCCTAATTCCATGTGATTCCAATGAGACGTTGTGTCCTGCTTGCCACAACAGTGTCTGCGGCTAGCTTCACAAAGCCACCATTGGCTCCCCAGTCTAAATTCTGAGATAAATGGATATCTACAGGATATTTAGTGGTATAAAAATTATATATTTTTATAAATAATTATTCTTTCGTAGCAAGTGAAAGCTAACTCACTCGAATAAATAGCAAAGATAAAAACTTTACAATTTTGATTTTTAGTATCAAATCAAACCACTAAAATTAACCAAATTGTCTATTAACTTGATTTTTTTCCCCACAATAACTCTACCCTGATCTTTCTCTTATGAATGAAACTTCTACCTGGCCTCCTGATCAAGTTGCTCCTCTAGCTGTGCCACTTTGGCCTCAAGAGCAGTAATGGAGGATTTAAACTTGGACTTGACTTGGCTCTCCATCTCCTGAAGTTTAGCTTTCAGCTCCTTGTTCTGTCTTTCCATCAACTGCCTGGCACTCTCGTTCTTTTGAGCCGTGGTGCGCTCAGCTTGAAGCTCATTGGTCAGCTGGTCAGTCTCAAGAAAACAAAAACACAAACAATTGTTTTTGAAATGACTCAAACAAAAGTGTTAAAAATCAGTGGCTCTAGAACCACTTGTTTTAAAAGACTGCATATAGAAGTAGTTTTATATGATAGAATGATAATAGAGGAGAATCCCAGAAATAAGCATGAACGATTTACCTGCTGGACACTCTTCCTCAGTCTGTCATTAAGCATTTCCATATTACTCTGCTCCTCCTCCAGCTCTTCTTCAAGCTGTTGGATTTTTGCTTCCAGACGTCTTTTCTCATCAGACAGGGCAGACCTTGAAATCAAGCACACTATGTTTTCCTAACACAGTCTGATGTATTACACATTTCACAAAAGCCTGTTCCTTCACATCATTTTAGAGTAAAATATGTCTACCACACTAAATGTGCTCCAATTATCTCATGTAAATCAATCACCGGGACCATATCAAATTCCACAGGATTAGAATGATTATATTGTACTTCTTTATGTGGGAACAGTCTAGTCACACTCACTTTCCAGATGTATTGCTGGCTAGCTCATCAGCAAGCTCATCTCTCTCAGCTTCAGCTTGTTTTTTAGCTCTCTCGGCCGCTGCCAAGTCCTACAATAAAAAAACAACAGTTTGACGTAAATGAATAATGCAGCTACCTGCTCTATAAATATACCCTATATTATATACCAATGACAGTTTAGTGATAGATGGAATTTTGTGGGCTACAATGTGTGCACAATGTAGTGAAAGCTTTACACTATCGATCGCATTGCATGTATGTGTGGCTTGAATACATTATAGTTACAGACATTTATAATTTTTTGTGATGGACCTGGTTGTGCTCTGCAGTTTTACATTTAGACAAAACAAAATAATTTACTTGGTTGTACTCTGTGGTGTTTAAAGACTTTTTTGAAAGTACAGTGTTAGAGGCAAAGATACCAAGTGCAGTTTCAAAACATTTACAAAATGGTAAATTCACCTGCACTAGGTTTCTGCTTTGACTTTTTTTAAGATAGATTTTAAATCCATGATTAGGCAATGTCTTTATTGGAGAATAAAGTATGAATAATTTCATACAAGACTGATCACAAAGTTAACCATGTGTACATGGTATAAATATATAATAAAATAACAAATAAAACAACTTAATATTTGTATTTATTCTGATTTAAATGAACAATAAATCAACCAAGCATAGCATTTACCTCTTGCAGCTGTAAAAGTTCGGCCTCCAGTGTCTTGGCCTTTCTCTCATTCTCCTTGGCGCTGGAGAGAATGTCCTCTCTGCCAGCTCGGGCATCGTCAAGCTCTCTTTGAAAATCTTTCATTTGTGCCTGATTGATTATAAAAATGCTAAGATAAGCACAGCATGGGACTCATTTTCATAAAAAAATGTTTCTTTGTTTACAAAACCTTTTGATCCCACCTGAAGTTTGCGTAGCTGCTTTATTGCCTCGTCCCGTCCTTTGTTGGAAGTCTCAATCTGCCCCTCAAGGTCCTTCAAGTCACCTTCAAGTTTTTTTTTTGCAGCTGCAATCCCAGTCCTTTGCTTGCGTTCATCTTCAAGCTCTGTTTCAAGCTCTCGCACCTGTTAGTGAAGACTAATATTACTTCTCAAACTTATTTAAATACCGTTTTTTTGGCCAAGGACACACCTGCTTGACCAACTGCCTCTTCTTCTCCTCGCCTTGCTCATCTCTGCCTTGGAGATCTCTCTCAAACTGGGCCTTCAGAGCCTGCATGTTGACTTCCAGACGTAACTTGGCATCTTCTGCAGCCTGCAGTTCATCCTCCAGCTCTTCCAGCTGAGTCTTCATTTCTTCTACCTGAGCCTCCAAGCCACGTTTGGACTTTTCAAGCTCATGCACCTAAAATTAATAATATTGCGAGAAAAACATTCAAAATCTTAAGGCTATCAGAATTTGTGGGGAATCAATGCGAATTGGTAGTATTGAACCTACACTTTTGCCGACATCATCTTTAGAGCTGACCAGGTCTTCCATTTCAGTGCGAAGGGCTTTGTTGGCTCGTTCAAGCTCTTCTCGAGCTTCCTGAGCTTCTTCTAGAGCTCTTGCCAAAGACAAGGCCTTAGTCTCTTTCTCTCTGGCCTCGGCCTCTGCCCGATCTCGTTCGTCTGCAAATTTACTAGAGACACTCTTTTCTTCTGCAAGCATCTAAGGACACATTTGAAGTACAATTCATGTTTTTACTAAATGAGCAAGAGTAAAATATTGTGCAGGAATGTAATTAAAGTGTATTGATTTGGACCTGATCAAATTTCTTCTGCTTCTTTTCTAAGTTTGACACAATCTGTCTCTGGCTGTCCAGGTCCATCAGTGTGTCCTCAAGCTCCTGCTGTAGTCGGTTCTTGGTCTTCTCCAGCTTGTCGTAAGCTGCTGCCTTCTCTTCAAACTGAGTGTTTGCAGCCTCAAGGTCTCTCTGCAGTCGCTTCTTACCCTCCTCTAGAAATTCAGCATTACCTGACACCTCCTCAAGCTTCTTCTTGAATTCAGACAGCTGGAGAAACAAGTCATAGACATTTGCTGAAGCGTCTCATACACTGAAGCTTCTCATGCACATGCCTTACCTGAATGTTCAATGTGGACACATGCCTCTCCACGTTTCTCTTGGCTTCAGTTTCCTCCTCGAGCTGCTCTTGAAGGGCATTTCGATCATCTTCTATTTGACGCATTTTGGTCGATAACTGAAGTTTTTGCCTGGTTTCTTCAGCAAGCAACTCCTTCAAATTTGAGAACACAAAACAAGCAAGACTTGATTATTAGTCATATGTTGTAATTAACACCTGCTTTTTGCTGTTGTCAAATTAATCAATTCCATCCAAGAATTTTCTAAGTGACATGTACCTGTGTATCTTGGACATGAGAACTCAAACCAGCTACGTCCTTGCTTAGCTTTATATTTTTTCCTTCAGCTTCATTAAGAAGATTGGTAACCGTTTCCAATTCTACCTGTAATTGAAATAAGTGTATGTTCACTCATAAGCTCTTAATTTTACAATTATTGTTTCATTTCTTTAAAAAGAATCGTGTGTGACTCACTGTGATTTTGCAGACTCGATCTCCAAATTCAGCCTTCTGCCTTTCTGAGTCGTTGAAACGAGACTGCAGGTCAGCAAACTGTCCTTCCGCCTTCTTCCTCTTGTGCTCCACATCTTGTTTGCCTTGACTAAGCGAGCGTATCTCCATGTGAAGTTCCGATGTTTCCTTCTCCAGAGCCTGCTTGGCTTTCTCCAGGTTTACTTTCACCTGAACAAATTATTGACATTTTCACACTTGAGAAGGTTGAAGAATTCAACAGATAATCAGGTGTTGAATGTGAGTGCCGTACTCTCTTAGACTGCTCTAGCTGCTCGGTGAGCTCTTCTAAAGCTTGGGCATGTTTCTGACGCATCTCCTGAACCTGAGCTTCATGGACACGACCCTCCTCATCCATGGCTTTTTTTAGTATATTCACCTCCTGTTCACGCTTGGCTCTAAAACAAGGGAAAAGCATATTAAGTCTAATTTAAGTACACAAGAACTGAAAAATAATGTAAAATAAGATGTGTAAAGAGTATCTGAAAACCATACTTGAGTAAAAGTGCGTAAAGAGCTTAGTACAGTACTGAACTCGTACTGAATTTAGACTCAAAAAACAAGAAACTCTTTACTTATGAGGTAAGAGTTAACTCAAGAATTCCAGACTTGAGTAAAAGCCATAAAGAAATAAATTTTAAATTCAACATTATTTGACATATATTAGTGCCGTCAAAGTTTGTCGCATTTATACATAGGATTCATTTTAATCGCGATTAAAGTTAATCATGATTAAAAATAATTGATGCATTAAAGCGGTTGCAGTTATTTCACCTGTGGGGGACACTTGTTTGGCATGCAAAGAAAAAGAGCAAAGAAGGACTATTAAATGGAGAGTTTCATTTTAAAACTTAGCCAAATGGATTCTAGAACAAAAGTATTATAAAGTATTGTGTAAAGTATTCTGCAAAGCTGAAGTCATGGCGCATTTTGTTAATAAAGAAGGGAGAATGTAGTCATTCGCACTGTTTCTTAAACAACAGCACGTGCTGATCATTTTATGGATTTCGCATAAAAAATTAACGGGGATTCGAGGCGAGACGCCGACAGCACTCGTACCGCGAGAATACATTTTACACAAGCCTTCACTGCAAACAGTTCGCAACTAACGTTTCCATTCACGACAATAGATTTGAAGTTGCAAAATGTCACAAGTTTGTTGGGCCTAGTTAATCACAGTTTCGCACAAGATCATTAATATATACGTAGTACATCAAAGGCTACCACTTTTGCCCTGTCGCTAGACAGCTCTGAGGTGTACCCCTCCCCCTATGTTAAAACCCTAGGTGTCATCCTCGACAGCTCACTATCATTTCAACCTCATGTCAACAATATCACCAGATCGGCTTACTTCCAACTCCGCAACATCTCCCGTCTGCGCCTCACCCCCCACTCAGCAGAAATCCTGGTCCACAGTCTGGTCACCTCACGCCTCGACTACTGCAACTCCCTCCTCTTCGGCCTACCCAAAAAAACCACTCAGAAACTACAACTGGTCCAGAACTCCGCTGCTCGCATCATCTGCCGAATTCCTTCCTCTGCCCACATCACCCCGATCCTGCAACATCTCCACTGGCTTCCTGTACAGCACAGAATCAGCTTCAAAATTCTGGTTCTCACCTTTAAAGCCATCCACAACCTCGCCCCACCATATCTCTCTGACCTCATTCATATTGCCACATCCACTCGCACCCTAAGATCTTCTTCCTCAATCACACTATCCGTTCCTCCTACCCGCTTGAGCACCATGGGGAGTCGAGCCTTTAGTCGGTCTGCCCCTGCCCTTTGGAACTCTCTCCCCCCTCACATCAGGAACTCAGAAACACTAACCACTTTCATGGCAGCCCTCAAGACCCACTTGTTCAAACTGGCTTATTCACTCTAAATGTTCTTTAGTTCTCCTGTTTACTGTATATGTCTTCTAGTTATTTCTGTTTTGTAAAGCGTCCTTGAGTGTCCAGAAAGGCGCTAGAAATCGAAAATATTATTATTATTATTATTATTACATAATGTCTAAAATATAATATACCTGAGCTCCTGCTGAGTGGCTGTTGTGTCCAAGGTATCTTCCAGTTCTGACTTGAGCGCCTCGAGTTCTTCACCTAGATCTCTCTTGGTCTTTTCAGCTTTGTTTCGAGCAGCCCGCTCAGACTCAAGGTCTTCCTGTAGATCTGATATGTGGCCTTCCAGCTCCCTGATCTTCTTCAGTGCATTGTTTTTTTGAGCTGCCTCCTCTTCTAGTCTGAAGTAAATTAACAAAGAATACATTTCAGCCAAATAAAGGAACTTTAGGCAACTTTTATTTAATTCTTAGACAATTCCTAGTAGGTGTAGCTCTATGAAAGTATAAACGAAGCATCCCGTGTTCAACAAGGCAATGCCAAATGGTTTAAATTGCAAAAAGAAATCTACCGTGCCAGTGCAGCCTGTAGTTCTTCTTCTTTCTTGGCAAGCTGGGCTTTCAGATCAGCAATCTGAGCTTGAAGGTCAGCAATTTGCTCCTGAAGGTCATTGGATTCGGCCTCTAACTTCCTCTTGGTTTTTTCCAGTTCTTGGCGAGTCTTTTCTTCTTTCTTCAAGCGCACTATTGATAAAGAAAAATTATTAATTATAGATTATGAATAGTGTTTTAATGATAACATTTTTAAATAAAAGCTTGATTGTAAAGAAATTTACAAACCCTCTAGTTCTGAAATCATTGACTCATGCTTGTTTTTTAGCTTTGTCAGGTTTTTGGATTTTTCTTCTTCTTCAGCAAGATTTGAGCTGAAATCTGCTAGTCTCTCTTCTAAAATCTTTCTTTCCTGCAAACAGAGTAATTCACAAACATCCCAATATCAACTTGCAGTTTCAGGCAAACCATTACTTGCACTTTGGAACAAACCTTTTGTAATTTGTTGTTATGATCCTCCATCACCAGAATATCATCTTCTAGCTTCTTCATCTTTGCATCGCAAGTGACCTTTTCCAACTGCAGCTTCTGCCGAGCATCCTCTTCCTCCTCAAGGTGCTCCTCAAGGTCCTTGGGCCATAATGCATTAGAAAGTGTTACATACGTTCTTAAAAGCCAAAAACCATATCTGCATAAGCACTAATTGCTTACTCTGATTTGTTCATGCATTTTCTTTTTTTCCAGTTGTAGAGCTACACCACGATCCTCCTCCTCTTCCAACCTGGCCTCCATCTCATGAAGGATCTCTTCAAGTTCTTGCTTCTTGGAAGACAACCGCACTCTCATCTCCTCTGCCTCTGCATAGAGCTCGGTTTCAGCATGCAATTTTTCCTGAAGCTGGTTTCTTTCATCCATAAGCTGCAGAGAAAAAATTTGGAATGTTCCATGACTCAATTTAAATCAGGACCAAAGAAAGGTATTTTGACCACTAAAACCTCTACATACCTGTGTGTGTTTCTGGGCAATGTCTTTTAGCTCAACTTCAAATTTTTGTGCACAATCTTTGGCTTTTTGGAGCTCCTCTTCCTTCAGACTCATCTCTTCCTCTTGACGAGTAACCTGGAGGAGAGGCTTCACCTGTGGATGGTAATAAAACCACATTGTTAAATCAATTAAAATATATTTTTAAAGGACATATACTTATAGTTGATATTTATAACTAAAACACAAACTGTATAAATCTCCATCCCAAATGTTACAACAACACAGAACAGTTATTTTGCATCAATTATTAATATTTATTTTGCAAAACTCTTTAGCTCGCAGCAAAATGAGTGCTGTTTATACTTTTGAGTCAAGCCATATTTCAAGTGGATTAAAACAATTTTCCAAAGAAGTCTCACCTTGGTGAAGAGTCTCCACCACTGCCAGTTCCTAAGTTTCAGATAAGCAGCACAGTTCCTCTGGATCACCTTCATGGCTGTGAGCTGTTGCTGCCTTTTTGCAAAGGCCCTGCAGATGGTTTAATTGAAAAATATGGGTAACTTTCTTACGTATACCATTTCCTAATATTTTGAAAAATATAAAAAGCTGTACCCACTTTCTAGCTAGAAATCCCCTGGCCTGAGACTGGAAGGCAATAATAATGACAGTAATCTTGAGGTCACGCTCTTCTTCAAGCTGGGCCAGGACTCCTGTGCGAAAGAAGATTTTGCTTTGGCCAATTCGATACAGGTTTGGGTCAAGGTCCAGATGTTTGATCTATAAAGGAGGTTCCAGAATACAGAAAGAAGTATATTTATATTGAAGAACACATTTCAGAAGCTATAAGAACTATATGAGGAGCTATAAGAAGTTATGTCCTCTCACACACTTACCATCAAACAGCAGGCCTGCTTGCCATCCATGAAGCCCTTTGGAATAGCATTTGCTGCCAAGATTTCATATCTGTAGATATCATAAAGAAAAAAAATAAGACGTGAGACCTAATACAGCTTCAGTGGACATTCTGGTTAAATACTGTAAATGGATTCCAATGGCACACTGAAGTAAAGCATCTATAAATTAAGTTTCAAAAGAAAATTTAGAACTTAAGGTCATCAATTTTCAACTAGGTTGGGTTTGGGAAAGTAGCAATGGACGAACTGTATTTTTTGTAAAATGGTTAATATAGATATAAATATAAATACTGTTTAATATTTATAAAATTATTATGTTATCACAAAATTATATTTTCTATTTTTGGTACCGACATGGTGATCTTCAGAACTGGGGAACTTCAAGCAATGGTCAAGGAACCGTTCTTGTTCAATGTGTACATTACAGGCCAGAGAACAGTCATTTGCAGTTCTCTGAAGTAACAAACTGCTATTGGCATCTTGACTTAAGACGTTTTAAAGACTGATGAAAGACTTGACCCCTGACATGATCACTATGTTTGGTGTGGTTTGCTGAAGTACCAGCGCTATGGCAGACAGAGAGACAATGACTGATCAGGAAGGCTAGCTTGGTGCTGGGGATTTTATTAAACCCTGTGCAGGTTGGAGATAGGAGAATGGTGGCAAAGTAATCATCACTAGTGAATAACGTTAACTGGTCTCACTGGCAAACCCTACATGTCTGAAAAAGCAAGATAAAATGACTTTTCTTCATGCTGCGGATGTACCTTTCAACCAGAGCTAGTCCCAGTTCCTGCTATAAACGTATAGCTAAACAGGAGTTCAATATACATACAATATACATCAATATACATTAGGTGCTATAATTGCGATGCATAAAAAAAGATACATAAATAACTCACCTCTGACGAAACTCCTGGAAAACAATTCTATTGGGGAATCCTTGGCGGCAGATACGAATACCCTCCAGAACACCATTACATCTCAACTGTTCAAGCACCAGGTGAGCATCCAGCTTTCCTGCCTGAAAATTAAACATGTTATATCGTGATATATTTGTTACAATATTTCCAATGTTGTACAAAATCATGTGCATAATGAGGTCAAATGTACCTAATTCATAATGGCGACAATGGACATAATTTCAAAGTGGGGACAAAACAGAACGTTCCTTAACTGTCAGTCTACTTTGTGTGGTCATAGATGTCCCACTAACAAACATCAGCGGGAAATGGTCTTTTAAAAAACAAGTGGTTTGAAATCACGGACCATATGGAACATCTTTTTTTATGAAACATCCTTCTTTTTTTTAAGGTAAAGATTAATCTCAGTCGTCGCAAGGTTTGCCCTAGACGAGGCAGCACTAGACAGAGACCCATCTAATAGTATGAAGAGTTTATCATGAATCTTAGTGTACCTTCACATACATTAATTTTGTCAAAGTTTTCTAAATAGTTTTCTAACGTTTATAGAAATAATGCACTCACAGAATTATCAAACCTCATTTCCTCCATCTTTCAAATACATCAAACTATGCATTTCTGTGTGACCTTTCCATGAAGTGAGAAATTTGATCAAAGTTTATTTTCAAGATACAGTTGGTTGGAGCATAAACTGCAATTGGTTTGTACTAAACTTGGCCTGCTTTCATGTATTATTAGTTTGGTAGTATTTAATTCCAATAGTTTTATAGTTTTAAATTTTTAGGGGTTCGGTGTTAGGTTGCTGTATTCCAACCTGTACAAAACGTTTATATCAAAACACAATACTTGTTTCAATTGCAACAAATATGGAGAGTGTAAATTCACCATTTCAGTATTTTCTCAAATTACAGAATTGAATAGGCTATAAAGAGTTCATGGCGTTATTCAAAAGTTCAATTCTCAAAATGAATAGATATAATAAGTATAAAAGTCTTAAGAATAAAAAGAATAAAAGTCACAAGTATATATAGGTACACACCCTCTTCTCGTGATTCGGAATGATGCACCGGACAAAGTTCGGCTGTGTGTTGTGCAGTGTGGTCATTAGTTTGGCCAGTGATTCTTTGTAAAGCTGCCCCACAGTACGGAACATGCCTTTCTTGGTCTTGGAGGCACTAGGGGCAAAGCTGTCAGACATCTTAGCAATGGTGTCCAAACCAACCACACGGTCAACTGAAAAAAAACAATATACATTCAGCTCAGCTACTGTGAATGACAAAAGCATTAAGCATTAAGCATTTTGCTCAAGGTGGCACCATAAGATAACAAAAGTGGCAAATTAATTAATCAAGACGTTTCATGTAAAACAAAAAAAATGCTGACCATCCTTCCACAGATCTTGTATAAATGGGTTGGATGAGTTGTTCAGCAGTGAAGTAACATTGTCATTTAGAGGATCCATGTTCTTGGTCAACCATGCTGTAGCATTGTAGTCCACCTGTTTGAACAAAGTACAAATCTTACCCGTAATCATGTTGATGTGACCAGTTTTGTACTTGAGCAAATACGAACTTAAGGAGACAATTCTAAAGCTAATTTTCAAATTCCATCAGTTCACCTTTTTCTATTCTTACCCTTCCAGCATAATGAAACACGGAAAATTCTGTCTTGTCCTTAAGTTGCTTTGGTTTAGCAAATTTTGTGTGATTGACATGAGTGTTGCAAATTTTCTCCACGAAAGATACATCTGTTGCTTTTGGAAACCAACACTCTTCATCCAGCAGAGCCAGGATTCCAGGTGGGTTGTTCTGAAAAACGAGAAATGTTTTTTTCAAAACCAATTTGTTTTAAGGCTATTATATCATGGATTAAAATTATATCAAAAGTTACCTTGCAACTGCTGATTAGTTGAATATAAATGTATTATATACACTCTGAAGCCACATACCGGTCTTTCAATGAGCTCAATGCAAGGTTGCAAATCCAGTCCAAAGTCAATGAAGTTCCATTCGATGCCTTCTCGTTGATACTCTTCCTGCTCCAGGATGAACATGGTGTGGTTAAACAACTGTTGAAGCTTCTCGTTGGTGTAGTTGATGCAAAGCTGCTCAAACGAATTGTCCTGAAAAAGTCAAAACCATTTGTTGAAGAGGATGTTGTGCTGAATCTAAGGGACATCTTTTGTGATTCCAAAAACCTCAAAAATCTCAAATCCAGCAATGTCCAGGATCCCCAGGAAAGAAGCACCTTGACGCTTTGTCTTGTCCAGAGCCTTGTTGACTCTTAAAAGGATCCAGCGGAACAAGCGTTCATACATGGCTTTAGCTAAAGCTTCAATAGCAAAATCAGCCTGTAAGTAAAAAAAACATTTTCTGTGATGATTTGATCAGACATACAGAGCTCCACAGCTCAACAGCAAAAACCCTGTACCTGCTCTTTAGTTTGGGCCTTCTGCACAACTTCACGACCCACTTTAATACGAGGCGTTAGAATGGCACGGGTGAAGTCTGTCACATTAATGCCCTGGAGATGGCAAACCTTCTGAGCCGCTGTTTGAAAAAGAGGTTTAAATTGTTATTTTATCTTTAAATACACAACTGTATTCACGAAAAACAGTTAAATAATTAATTTCAATAATCTAAATTGACAAGATTTGTTTTTCAGAAGAATAAAAAGCACATGGTTCAGGAATAGGCAAAAGTGGACCAAGTAAGCGACTCTGCTCTTAAGCATCTTACCTGTGTTGTCTGGCATAGTGGCTTGTTCCTGGTTCCTTTCTTTCTTGAACTCAATGTTACCCAACTGCAGCACAGTTGAGACGACTTTAAGGACATCTGCCAATAAAAAAAAAACATACGTTTCAAAAATAATTGAACACACAATGAACATTTCCACAGTAAACTGACTCTTTCGGCAGTACTTTAATTGTATTTGTATCTGAAAAGCAGGGCACTACTCCTTTTTTGTCCAACTTGATTTTACTGCAGGTAATACCTGCTCTTTCTTCCGCAGTAAATCCCATGATGTTCATGGCCTCCATGGTTTCATCGTACATTTCATCATCCTGGTTGCCCGGAATCTGGACATGGCCAGCCGGAAGAAAGCGATAGTTATTGAAGTTTTCGAGTAGAAGTTCCTCTGTCATTGAGCAAAACACACAATAAGTCCTGGAAAAAAAGGCTTTTGTTTAAGAACATACAATATTTTAGGTTCACCGTTACCACGTAATTTGTCTTTTGATCCTGCTATCATGTAGTAGAAGATATGGAACGTTCTTTCTGTTTTGGCTTGTCTGATGCAGCGTGATTTTTCCAACAGGTCTTAGGTGGTTTAAAGATTTAAGGAAAAAGCATCATTACACTTTTAATAAATCTGTAAACCACATAACAACTGTATCGCATTGACTTCAAGTTCTTGAAGGATACAGGTCTCTATATTGGCCCCAACTATAAAACCGGTCACATCAAAGTTAATGCGGATGAATTTGCCCTGTAATGAATAAAAAAATGAATATGTACACAAATTAGTTCCAAATGTAAATAAATCATGTGTTCATTGATGTGTTATGCAAAACTTACAAATCGGGATGAGTTGTCGTTCTTGATGGTCTTGGCATTACCAAAAGCTTCTAGAATTGGGTTAGCTTGGAGAAGTTGCTTTTCCAGCTCACCCTACATTGCCAGAATTACAAAGTAACAACAATCATCCTGTAGAAAAATAATCCAAAAAGCAAAAGGAAGAAAACATGCCAGAAATCTTGCAATAGGAAGTCATACACAGATATATAAAAGATTTTATAGAAGACAATAAAGACAAAAGGCAATTTGGCATTAGCAAGTTTCATTATTATATTTTAACAGTTGCCAGATAAATCTAAGGTGTTTTTACTACTTTTATTTTGCTACTCATAATGCTTTTGTTTCAAAAGCTGAAATCGTTTAGGCAACTGCACAGATTCAGCAGGCTAGCATCTGTGCCAAAAAGATCATGTCAGTTTAGATGCAGATAATCTTTAAGATCAAGAAAACTGCAGTGTTTGCTGCCAAATCTCTCAGAGACTCCCTGCCAAGCTTGTCCACCTCATATGGGGAATAGCAGAAACGAACAAAAGCGCTCAACTTGAGGTCTTGAGGAGAAAAAAAAAACTTGGTATAAAAGGACATTAGGTTCATGAAATAAATCTCAATTAGAATTCCCATTAAACTCACTAGTTCCTCTTTGAGCATTTATTCACAGCCTCTGAAATGTTCCAGTTCTTTGCAGAGCTTTATTGTGCCTAGTGATTTCATTTCATTAATTTTTTAACTGTGACAAAACTATTAATTACAAAAAAATGACAGTTACAAGATATCTACCAGAGACAGATAGCCGATGAGAAGAAAAGAAGTTTTCTCAGAGCTTCAGCCACTGACAAAGAAAAACAATGACCGCTAGAAAAGAAGGAGAGTATAGAAAAACAAATACAGAAAGATAGATTTAAAATTGTGAAATAAAAGTAAAAAAAGGGTTTTTTTTCTTAAATAAAACTACAGTATAGTCAAATGACTGACACATGAACAATGATGTCATTTTACAAGGTATAAAACAATTGTAAAATAATTGCACTAAGTGCACTAAATATGTGTGGAAAACAGAAAATCGGATTAAAGTGATGGTGGAAGTCCCTGAAAACATTCTCCTCCTGCTCATAAGAAGTTTTCAGAATAATTATAATACCACCTTTCTTGTAAAAACACAACAAAAATAATAATCAAGTGTCTATGATTGACATTGAAAGGAGGAATGCATTTCTTGTAAGCTCAAATGTACGGCAATAAAGTAAGAGTAATGAAAATTACTGACTGGCTGTATTTATTTAACTAGACACTTCCGTGTTAAATCTGTAATAATGTTTGAAGTGCACACACATGTGAGCTTGACAAGCTATGCACATTGACCTGTGATAGATTAATAGGTGATATAAGGAAATTTGAGAAAAGAGGATGGATTCGTAAGAGTATAAACTAGCATGCAAACACACTGTGCTCAGACAGACCGTTTCAATGCAGCGCATCTGCACTGGCAAAGAAAAGTTACCACATCTCAGATGGGGGAATGACACACAAGTGATCTTAATTTAATGCATGGCATGTTTGGATTAAAATCACCTTTTTATGCAATAGTTGGTTGAGACTATGGCACCCTCCATGTAAGACTTGTTTATCTAAGGTCACTCTCAGTGAAAAACTCAAGCATGCAAACTTTCAAACCCACACAAGATGGAATTTGGCACATTCCTTTTTACTCACATAGGCAAACTGTTGTCCTGATTGCTGCTATTTGAGGAAATTTGTTAAGGAAATTGTCATTAGATAATTGTAAATTAAGAGTACTTGCTAATATTCACTGGTTCACCTTGGTAGTCCTTGAACAGTAAATTTAGAAAGGAGAAATGACCTAAACGTCTGAAAATCTTGTTTTTTTATTATTTATCTTTATCGATTTACCTTTTTATTAGTCTTTACTACAATAGTACTAAAGAGACCTTATATGTCACCTTAACAGTTACGGTAAACTAAATTTATAGAAGGATTTAAAGGTTTAATTCAAAGCAGAGACAAAAAGACAAAAGCTCTGAAGACTCAATCCAAATTAAATGGTCTGAGAAAAGCAGTGATAATCAGAGATTTTCAGACTATTCATACTTACAGCACTAGTGTCTTTTTTGCCTTTGTGGGAGGAAGCCACCACTGCCAAATACTGAATGACTTTCTTGGTGTTTTCCGTTTTCCCAGCACCCGATTCCCCACTGAGACAACAGTAACCAAAAAATTTCTTCAAGAAATAGTTCAAATGTACAAAAGCAATTTACAAAATAATATAGATGTGCGCGCAGGTGTGTGTGTGTGTGTGTGTGTGTGTGTGTGTGTGTGTGTGTGTGTGTGTAAAGTAATTGTTTACTTTGATTTACTTTGCGCAGACGACTTTATATATCATCTACAGAATTTGTGAAACTGCTATTAAGCTATTTTGAAATCTTTTCAAAATACAGAAACAATGACAGTCCATAAAAACAGTCAACAAACAATAGCTGTCCATAAAATTATTTTCTTTCTAAAACCCCTGAAACATTTGAGCAGGTCTCTTTTTTTATCTAGATGTTTTCACTACAGCTATACAAACCAATCAATATTTCTTTGTTCGTAAAGATAACAGTGTACAATCAGCCCTCTGTGATAGGGGAGAGCTTTAACTGGAACTCTGTGACTGCCAAAATGACCATTTTAGGAAAACTAAGTGTGATCTACATAATGTACTGTCGGTAAGGCTGGACGCTTAGAAGACCATAGAAGAACTCACCATACTAAACTCACCTATAATTCTAAACATTATACTGAAACTTTGGAGAACTAAATGTTTACTTGTAAAAATGTTAATCAGTTTGGCTGTTTCATTCAAAAATGAAACCAGTAATCTGCTGTAAACTTAGTTTGCAAATCTTGTTTGAGAATTCCAAGATCAAAGATTTTTAAGAGACGGGGTAAAACATACGTATGTCATAGAGCTCTGTTCCCTTCTAACTGATGCCAGGTCCAGATTCACGTCAAATATTTTGATACCAAATGGAAACAATAATATAATCTGTTTTTGTACCCTACAGACCAGTAAAGAACTCAATGGGGACTGATTGTCCAGTTGTGATTGTCTAAAAACAAGCATAAACGTCATGAATGATCTGAATTTAGAATCACATTTCCTGTGAGTACGCCGACTGAGAAGAGATGTGACCCCTGGGGTTCATTTGCCTTGTTTCCCACTGTTGAAATGCACTGAACCTCAGGTTCTGTTTTGAAAACTACAAAATATTTCATTGAAAAAGACAAAGCCACATGTATGTGAACCTTTCAAGACAAAAAGTATCAAAGAATAAGAAATCAAACACTCACGTGCAAAGAATGGACTGGTCCTCACGATCTGCAGCAAGAAGAAAAAGAAATTGAGCCTCTACACAAAGTATACTGGTAATTACATAATGAAATCAAGCAAACAATCATTTAAATAGATTAAGACGTGCAAAGATACTGCACGTAAGTGATTATTGATCAAATGTTACTCAATACAAGTGAGAAAAGACAAATGTTTACTTGAGGAAAAAGTACAGAAGTACTGTTGTAACCAGAAATAAAAAAAGAATCTACACACTTTATGCATTGTATACATAGTGATTTTAGAATCTCCTATTCTGGTTAGATTATTTTAGACTAGATCAACCATTATATGTCCCACAAATGAGAAATATACAATTTGATATTAAATCATAATCTATTAGTTATTTTAAAATATTATCACAATTATATTAGAATAATATAAATTAAAATTAATAAAAATAATATTAAAATTATTTTCAGCATGGTTATTTTATATGCTGTTGACATAAAAATGTTTTGGATTCTCTATTTGATGCATACTGATTTGTACTTTTATTTTATATGTATACTCACTCATCTAAAATTAGGATATGAAAATCTGAGTAGTTCTAATGCCCATTTAAGGCTTCGTTACCTGATATTACAATAAATGGTCAGAAGAAATCAAAACAAGACGCTATAGTGAGTGAAATGAAGATGCTTAACTTGTGTGGTACAGTTAAAAATGCTTTGCTCTTATCTTAAATCCAGAAGTTTGGATCATTGCCCGTCCAGCTAATCAGCAGAATGTGAGTGGCCCTGTTCTCTTCCTGAACTATACAGGCTTCCGCGGTTGTAAACACAAAGAAAGGGTATTGCTCAGTTTGGGAATGACTAAAGCTGGGCAAGTTTCCATGTACAACAAAAAGTCGGTTCCTCTGTTTCTTCCTAATTAAGGCACAAATAGAGTCGGAAAAGCCATTGTAAACACACCAGTGTGGAAACTGCACCTCTGACAGACTGTTTGACATGAAGCAAGATGCTCAGGTAATAATTTATAGATCACTACAATTATATAACTCACCCGCTGCTTTAACCTCGTTCCATTTCAAGATATTATTTCATCTAATATTACGGTTTCCAGAATGTTTTATCATTTCTTTTTTCCAGGGTCCACTACGCTATCATATTTGGTGAAGCATGAAAGCTTCAAAGAGAGATCAGTGTAAGCCTCCAAGCAGGAATGTGGAAATGCTCACGGTTCATTATGCTGAATGACATAACTCTTTGACTTGACATCGATTATCTTACATAAACTTATAAAATGTACAATTTGATTCAATATTTTAGAGCATCCAAAACAATACAATTCTACCAGAATGAGAAAAATGAGAAATAAAACTTAGGAATAAAAATTATGTATGATAATGGCAGAATAGAAAAAAGAGCAATATGCTAAATGAGAGAAAAGATGAATATGCTAAAAGAGAAGAAAAATGAACATATCATATCGACAAATGGACAGGTTGACAGTCAGATAGACAAACGGAAAGACAGATGAGTAGACAAACTTATTAGATAGATAGAATTGATTCAAGACTTCATTTTAGTGAAAAATCCCAATTAAATAAATTCCACAAAAGAAAACACCCCAAAATTTGAAATGTCACATTGTCTCTCAATGATTCTCTTTTACTTAAACAAATCTGTATTTATATGACCAGTCTTCAATAAAGTTATTCCATAAGACAAACGAAATGCTACTGGAATAGCTACTTCTTCAATGTGATAGATTATTTTGCGTGAATAAGAACCATTACAGAGGTTCCCGTTTGTGATGATTGTAAGTACTTTAATGACTGAAAAAGTGACACGAGGAAACCGGTACAGTTTATCAGTCAACTTCTGCTTCCTGGTGCAGAATCTTTCAGCTTGCAAAGGCGTTACAACAAAGTAAATTTTAGTACGTTCTTACGAAGTACATTATATCTTGAGCTTTAGGGGAATATTTATACTGCTTGACTCGTTGCTAACACGTGCAAGTAAGTAAGCAAGCAAGCAATAGTTTGCAACTTGAAGTCATGAACTAAGGAGTCAAAAAGATGCACAGTGAGCTTTAGTTAATTTCAAGAGACATAATGTTGAACTATGAGCCCTCAAATGTTCACACTCTTCACACCACTGAGCGACCTGCAAACACAAGCGGTTCTCAGACCAGTCAATCTCTTTCACAACAAATTCAAAGCGTCAAGCAATTTACTCTTTCAGAAAGATTCCACATGAGTAATCTGCTGGGAGGATGAGTTCACAAGGACACGCTTTTGTGGAATTCAATGTGAAGCTACAACCTTTGTGAGAAGGTCATGGCAATTTGACAGTCCTCACCTTGCATCATGTTTCTGTAGGCATTGTCCGTGATGGAGTAGATATGAGGAGGAACCTCATGACGCTTTTTGCCTTTGTACATCTCAATGATCTTCTCAGAGTAGATGGGCAGCATTTTGTATGGGTTCACCACCACACAAAACAGCCCAGAGTATGTCTGAAAAAGGAAATTTCAATGTTCTGTCACAGTGTGAAAAGTATATGGTGGCTTGATCAGTACAGTACAGAAGCGTGAACTGAGTAACTTGAATGTTTTGTGGTAATTGTACAAATTTACTGTCACATTTGGGCTGTGAAATACAAACTAGAAAATAATTTAGACAATATTTTTGTATAAAATACGGTTTTAGTGATGGTTATACTTCCAAAAAAAGGTTTATTATTAAACAGATCTTTGGTAGTATCTGGTAGTATTTGAAAACTTACATCTGCAGCTTCCTCATTCTAAAGTAGGACTTCATAGACAATGTACATTTGAGTATTGGAAACAAATTATTTACGGTGTGTTTTGCAAGCCAATTTCAGTGCATTTGTTAACATTTGTGGAATAAAGGAATAACAATGGATTGTGGCCGCTTTGACAGAATTCAGGAAAAGAATTACTTTTAGCTTTTACTTTCTGGATTTGTCATGTAGCTGGAGTCACATATGTTTTGGAGTGTGTGACAATGTTCACAGGCCTTGTCCGCCTTTATGTGGAGACAGCAACACTGTGATGCACATCTGACTTTTTTTTTTTTTAATCTTGCAGCCATAATTTAAAAATAGAAAAAAATGTTGATATCCTTACATAGATGAGGCCGGAGAAGTATCTCTCCCTTAGATTGTGCAGGACAGAAGCCTCATTCAGGCAGGTAAGCTCCGCCATATCCTCCACCTTGCTGAACTTAGGTGGGTTCATCTTCTGGATGTCATCCTTATTGACTGTAATCTTCTTCCCATTGTCCACCAGCTCCACCAGCACCTCATCACCATGTTCTTCTTTGATACTAGCGGACTCAAATCCATGTTTTTCAGAGGGAACCCATACCAGTTTTTTGGCTGCCCAGTCTGCCTGTGCAACGGGGCTGTTAATGAAGTCTTTGTCTAAGTAAAGGAATTTCTCATCTTCGCTCAATGCCTTTTTTGTCATCTTGATGGTGGGCTAATTCAACTGCAAAAAATGTTTCAAATAATCAATGTTGTAATTATTGCAGGTTCAATACTTTACATCACCACAGATGTAAATATGTAGATTAGTTAGTGTGTTTATTTGCAACATAACTAGTGTGACAAATGAGGACATCATATATATCATTTAATATAATAGTATGCATAAACTATACAGTACACACACACATAATGTGTGTATTGCATTGATACTGTACATTTATAAATCCATTTTTAACATCTAGCAACTTGATGGACAAGCATTTACAGACATACACATTCATTCATAACTATGGCAATGCTAGTTCAGCTGAATCACATGTTTAAAACGTACATGTTTATTTGTACAATTGTGTATGATTTTGTATATGCGACCATGTGCGTATACATATCTGCAAAGATAAAACATATATAATTGTGCTATCATCTAAATAGCAAATGTTGCTCTTCTTGTTTCTTTTGCAGCTCGGCTGTGGTCCCGTGCTGTAATGACCATATAAGGCTTCCTTCAACTCAGTGGACGCTCTATCGACCTAAACAGCCGAAGCAAGTGAACTTCCAAACAAAGCCCTTATAGGGAATAGTATGCTCTGGCAGTACTTACAGTTTACTCCAAAATGATAACATTAGGCAGGGACGGACCCAAACCAGGGGGGCAGATTTCACTGCCTTTTCCGCCCACCCTTCTTTTCCTCTGCTGGGTTGATACAGAGAATTGCATTTCAAGATCTTTCAAACATTTAAACCCTGCAGGTCATCTAGCAGCAGGTGCAACTTTTGAATGCTAGCGACCGATGAGCTTTAAAAGCAGTTCTAGAAAACTAATAATGGGACATATGGATGAAAACTGAAAACTTGATATGCCTTTGATTTCATTTTATATTTTTTATATATGCAAAAAAAGCATCCTTGCATGCTTTTCTGAATGGGATATTATGTAGTTAAATATCTTTCTATATTTTTATTATAAATGTTTATTTTTCCCCTCTAATCAGGCAAGTTTCTTTTTCAGAAATATGCTCCGTTCTTGTAAACAATTAAAAAGTTTTTATTAAATAGTTTTTATTCATCTCTTTTGTTTAAAAAAAAAAAAATCCAGGCTTTTATACAAACACATTGTGTTAAATTGTGAATTTTGAATGTATACTAGATAAATACAAATGGAGTTTTAATTTATTATTTATTATTTAAGTTTGTTTTTTAAATTAAATTTAATTATTTGTCTTTAATGATTCTTTCATAAAACTTTGCAATGAATGTATTTTAAGCACAATTTAAAATCTGTACTCAAAATGGAAGCAAGAATTTTAGTTTGCTAAGAGACTACAGTCCGACAGAATCTCAATGAATTGTGAGGAAAAGACAATGTATAACGCAGACCACCAAAACATACATCTCAAGTTCTATGAACACATCTATAAGTGTTTAAAACATATTTGGAAGTGAAAGAATTGTTATGTAGCACAAAAACAAAAAACACATAAAAAAAAAACAGCAGAAGGGAAAGGGCCATTTAGCTGCCCTTTAATCGTCTCCAGGGCGAGACAAACAAACACAGGTTTTTCTACGATAAGCCAAATTCATTAAAATTGAGAACTTCCTGCGTAAGATTCCCAACCCAGTCTTCGGTTTTGATTAAACATTTAGGATGGACTCTTGTCAGTCCAGCGCTTGAGCTTTTCAGTTTGGACAAACATTCTGTCCAAAACTCAATCTAAATAAGTTAAACTTGTGTTTTGTTTAAACTAAAGCATAATATTTGTCCAAGCAAAAATGAAAGGTAGCATCATAGAGGGTCTTTGGCTTGTGCTCAAGTGGGCCAAGTGCCCAGAAGATCATGTGACGTATGTGTAGATGTAGATGTAGATGGATTTTTCTGACCCCTGGTCCTGCGAAAAGTTCCCTCCTCAAGAGTTCACTCCTCCTCATCATCCTTTTCTCATTCCATCCTTCTATGTGGCTTTTTCTCATGAACAGCTGCATCATTTCACATTCCGTTATTAACAGTTTATTGGATTTATGTCTTTGCTCTGTCAGCAGCTTAAATTTTAAAGCGTTTGCCATGAATATTTACAGAATAAACACTTCAGAGATGTTGGACATTAAAAAAAATCATCATGTCACTAATAACCTTGCTCCCTATAAAAAAAAGCTTACTGTCAGACAGTAGTCCAGCTACTGCTTTATTAATAAAACAATCTGAAGATGAGCGAAGGGTAAATACAGTAGACAGTGCAGTGAATATTTAGTCCCATCAACTTTTTACTGCTTCACTTCCTCTTTTGAAACAAGTCTGATTCAAAAAACACTTCCGCTTAACGCACATGACTTGAAACACTTGAAAAACAATGCATAACTTTGTACAACTTTCCATCCATTTAGAAACACAATCAATCAACAACGGCATCCAAAGTGTTGTTGGTCAAGGTGCAGAGGATAACGTTTTTACTAGATCAAAATCATGCTCGTTCAAATATTTCCTTTCAGAGCAACTGGAATAAATGACAGTGAATACAGTAATCGGCTGTTTAGCACCAGGTTCAGCGAAAAGCTGCATTTGACAACCATATTTGGAAAACAGGATGTCGCTCTGGTTTGTCAAACTGTCTGCTTCTCTCTCATTTAACCATTGAACTGCGTATTCGACCATTTCCTATTACATTCACCGCGAAACTAAATCGCGTGACAGAGCAGATGCTCTTCACGGAGGGCTCATGAAATAAACCCAAACTCATTTTATCAGTAAAAATATTTAAAAATTAAATGGAAAACAATAAGCAATTACAATGAACCTGAACTTAAATGACAACTCAGTACACACAAATATCCCAAACAAAGTTGAAATTACATAATGGACAGATGCTGTATGTGGACGGACTTTGCTAAAATTGTTCCGTTTTCGCTAAAGAAAGTTAGACATTCAAAATAAATAAAAGCACAACTACTAACATGTACTATCAATGCGCATACTCACAAAGCCGAAGAAGAGGTGAAGGTTTGGTAAGTCAGTGTTTGGAGAGTCCTGTGACAGATACTCCAAAGACGAACAGTCCAAATCAAACGGCGAAGGATGACAACACCATTTAAACCAGGATGAGGGCGGAATGGGAGGAGTTTGCAAAGAAAACAGCGCTGTGATAGGTCGGCGCGTTTTTACTTTTCAAGACAGGTGAACGCCACTTTCTTGAGAAGAATGCATTCTGCAAACGTGCGCCGTTTACACATTTTTAAACACGTCAATGTCTTTTGAAGCGACAGTATTTTAAAGGCAGAGGTAAAATTATATATATATGTTTTGTATATATATATATATATATATATATATATATATATATATATATATATATATATATATATATATATATAGTTATAGATGTGTAAAGATGCGATCAAACTATAATAATTATACAGGATTCATTATACAAGTACTTACAGAATTATATTTTCCAAGTATTTTCCTTCTCAAAGAAAATCGATACTTACACAGTGAAGCGAACACACAAATTCGGAGCAGTGGACAGTCTTAAGCCGTTGCGCCCAGGCAGAAGATCAGGTTCAGTGTCTTTCTCAAGGACATACCAGTACCAGAACCATACCAGTCAGGGACTCGAACTTGCAATGCCTGAAAGCAAGTCCAACTCCCTACCACCAGGCCAAACCATTCAAGCAAAGAAAAGAAACCACTGATAGACAGATAACATGAACATAAAAAGCAAGTAATATTGGAAAAACAAACAAGGTAAAGTGAAAAGTGGCACACTACATCTATATCCCTGTAACATTTGTATTGAGACTCTTATCATTACGCACATCACATTCCGTCCCCTCCATTCCCACAGCGGCCTCCTGCTATCTAATGGAACTTCCTATATAAGGGCAATGTCCTATTGCCTCCTTTAAATCACATCTGTGAAGTTTCCAGGGAACAGGAGCATGGCTGGTATGCTTGAAGACCTAGTAGCAGTCCAACATGAAGATGGAGGAGACAACAAAAGGGTCTCAGAGCAGAGCCACTGTCTCTGTTCAGCATCAAGCTGCTCGGGATGAGCAAAAGGTAGCAACAGAGGTGGAGTCTAGAACTTTCAGATCAATGGGGAGTTGTTTTATTGCGATGGGTCTGTGTGTGTGTGTGCGCATAAGAGATGCACAACCCTTTGGGCCTTTCTGTTGTGCCATATAAGGACCGTGGGGTCTGCCTGGAAGCTGTATTCTGTGTTTAAAAGGGAACACCGAAAGACTTGGACCAAGTGCCTAAATATGGTGCAACGAGAGTGTAATTACTAGTACAAACAGATTTCATTGGGATATCACTCTACTGTTTACTGACCAACAAACAAACTGCAGACTTGCAGAGTGGATGCAGACGACCTTCCAGCAATGAGTAACTCCAATTAAGGAATGTGAAGTATTCCACCTGCTGGAAAACCCTGCTGGAATATAGTTGTGAAATGATGTAAATATTTTTATTACAATTATTGTATATTATATTGATTTATAAAATGCTGTTTTTATATTTGGGTAAAAATGATGACATTAGCTTTTATTGTGACTGGGTAAGTACAGTATAAAGTTTGCAACATAAAAAGTTTGATTCGCAAGTTAACGTGGAATTGTGTGACTAAATTGTAAATTAAAAAAAAAAA
>CM051495.1:19994886-20042099 GCA_028031935.1 Paedocypris micromegethes | reverse complement strand
AAAAAAAAAAGTACCGTAGTTCGGCTAAAAATGAATGAAAGTGTAAAAAAAACAAAATAAAATTGAAATTAAGCAACAACAAAACTTAATTTGACGTTTCTGAACCAAACTGCAAAAACATTTACACGTACATAATTAACAACTGTTGTGTTCCAAGTTGAACAACCGAAAGTCACCTTTCTTATAATAATAATAATACAATAATAATAATGCTTTCAATTTTTATTTGTATTTTTTTACAAGTCTTCTCAAAGCGCCTCTTACAGTGAGGAACACCATGCACATCCTTTGCCCGGAGAAATAGCGGCAACCAATCTGCGACAGCGTCCACTTCAGCAGGCATACAGTACACACCACACACGCTAACACACACCCACACACGTGGCAGGAAACCGGAGCACTCGGAGGAAACCCACGCAAACATGGGGAAAACATGCAAACTCCTCACAGAAAGGCCCCTTTCTAGATCTTATGTACTTTAGATCTTGCTTTACTTTGCAATAAGAAAGTCTGAATGTGCTTATCAGAACTAGAATTACACACAAATTCACATTTGTCTCCGCTGAAATGCTGCTTCAGTTCAGCAGCAAGAGAGCAAGAAAATATTTAGCTGACTGTATTCATTCATTATGTTCGCATGGATCTTACACCAATTTTTTTTTTTTTTTTTTTTTTTTTTTTTTTTAAGAATTATAATTGGATGAAACCTGCCTAACATTACAGGGAAAAGTTTTCTTGTTTAAAGCTAAATGTGTGGAAATGTACCATGACAGCATATTTAGCTAATTCATAGTCAATTTCAAATTTAATTCAAGTAAACATTTAACCAATCTCAGAAAGCTGGTTACACACACACAAAAAAACCCCAATACATTTCAATCCCTAGAGATCAGTCCATTAAAAATGCGTCATTTTTTACGTGGCATCCTGCAAATCGGACAATCAAGAACAATTTCCCGCATTTTAAAACGTGTGTGCGCTTCATATAACATCCACCAGGTGGCAAGGAACAACTTTGCTGGAATATGAATAATTTAGTTCAAAAAACGTTTACTGTGCGTATATTAAAAAGCAATATAGCTGGGAAAATGTATCTGTGGAATTTAGTATTTGTATTACACACCCGCGATTTGTTAGGGTTGGAAGAAAATGCTACAAAAAGTTTGTCACAAATGAACAATTGTTTTATGATACAACTTCACAAATACAAAACGAAATTCCAAGACCAAACCATTCCAAGCTATGAGCTTTAAAGCATAAACTAAACATATTAGATTGGGGAAAAAAAACAGGGTCAAGTAAGGCAACAAAATAATTTCTGAGATTTCAATGGATTTATAAAATTATGGTAATAATTTCAGTGTAGACAAGGTGTAAATCCACCATATTTTGTATCGATCTGTATTGTAGCCATTTTTATTTCATCTTCCACATGTGCTCAACTACATATTGTACAATTTGTACTTGTTTCTATTGCATTAAGATTTCAATTATTTATTTTCATTTAGTCAATTTTAATATAACTTTTTTTACTCTTCAGTTTATGTATGTGAATGTATATGTGTACATATGTGTAAGTGTGTGTGTGTGTGTGTGTGTAAATATATATATATATATATTTTTTTTTTTTTTTGTGTTCTATATATGTTTTGAAATAAAATGTTGCAATGTGTTTGTTGAGGCATGTAACAAATCTAGGTCTACTTTTAACCAGAAATACACTTCAACCTATGCATTGCTTACACAAAGCTACAGAACTGCAAAGGAACTACTGTTAGAAAAAAAACGACTGCAATGCCTAAATTGTAATTTTATTATAAAACAGTGGAAAAAACAATTTAAGTTAAAGTAAGGTTTAAGTTACAAATAGAAAAACACACACCGTCTTAAAACAAAGAAACAATGAACTGTGAGAGTTACAAACAAATCTGGATTTTATCCTTAGAACGGATACAGCATAAAGTGCACTTTTAATAAAACAATTGTTGTGTTCAAACAAACCTCATTTCAACCACTAAATTGCGATTCTTTTTCTTCTAGATGATCTGAAAATACAACAGACACAAACTGTCGTTTACAGTTATTACTAGAAAATTACAAAACAGCAAATCAAAATCAAATGAAGACAATGCTTTATTGAAGGAAATATCTGCTACAACAAAAGTAGTAAAGTGATGTGATCCAGTAGTAGTTTTTGCTCCTGCTCACCTATCAGGGATTTTCTTGTCCATGGACTCTAGGCTGTTTAGAAGCAGAACTTCTCAAAATAATTTTCCCTTGGTTTTCTTCTTTATTGCTGAGGAAGTGATTAAGCAAGCCGTAGAGCAAAGGCCTAAACAACAGTAAAACACAAGGACGAAAAAGTTTGAGTTTGGTTGTAAAACGTCATGCCCCCCCAAAAAAATCTGAGCGGCGTGAGAAAAAGACCACAGCTGCCGACCGTTCAGTGACATCCCTAAAGCAGTGGGTCAATGACGCTCTAGAAATGAAAATATACTTTTCTTGGGCCGCATGCGATGACGGAAGGCATTCTTATCAAAAACAGATGTATTCACAGTTATACACAATTTCAAATTCTAATAATGTGGACAACTAATGTGGAAAGTGTTACTAAAAAAAAAAGAGAAAAGAAACAAGTCCTGAATGGGGGTTCAAGAAGGGTTCTGGAGGGTTGCTGAAACAAGGCAACGCAGTTGAGAATCGTAAGAGTGAACACTGAAATATTTTGGTACGCAGGAGGCAGTGTCTTAGCGAAGAGGGGGCCGTGGCTCTGAAGGAAGTACCTGGACAAACCACAAAGGTGTGCAGGAGAACAATGAGGCAGGAGAACTCCGACATCTCTGATGCTTGTTGGAGTGGGAAATCAAACCCCCACACTAGGCCATTGCGTACAAAACTGACCACAGTGGGTAACAACGTAGTTTCGCTGGAGAGACTTTTGACCAAACTAGTGCTTGGTTTTGACACACGGGAGTTTGTCATTTGAGCCTATTCCATGCCAGTTTTAATGTATCACTACGGTTCATGCGTTTAGGATCATCCTTAAGGGTCTGAAACATCACCTTTGAAAAAATAAAAAAAATCAACGGTGACAGAATCTGCCTCAGAGGCCAGTTAAACCGATTCACGGAGAAAATTGATCTATTCTCAATCTCATTGTGGAACACTCACGATCACTTTCGTTAAAAAGGCCCCCTGATTCAATTTTTTGAAAACTCAAATATTATAAAACATGAATATGCAAAGCTGCAGTGAAACCTACACTGCTTTGGCACTCGAATCCTCGGCAACATTGAGCTCGTGGGCAATAAATTGTCGATCGAGTGGAACTTCGGGCTGTCCGGATTCTGAAAGACCAAAGATGCTTGACTGTTTCACTCCTTATCCTACATGCTGAAAATACTGTATTGCTGTTTTATCTTTACCTGCGGTCATAACCGACGCGGTGCATTGATACTTGTTGAACTCCAGATATTCTCTGATTAGGTCGTTGATCAGCAGGTTCTCGTGCGTCAGTGTGGGTCGCGAACGCGGCGAGTTCTTGTCGTCCAGGGAGTGAAACACCTCGGCCCGGATTCTGGCTTTTAACTGCCCGAGGACTCCACGCGCCTCCAGGGTGTCTCTTAAAACTTCGCATATGTTTAACAAGATAATTGATGAGTTTAAAATTAGAGAGATATATGGTTTGAACACTTGGAAGCACAGAAAACTAAACACCTTATACATACGTACAATGCATTTGCAAGTACAATATATACAATATTTACTCACCGTCTTTCAGCTCTGCAACAGTTGTAGTTGCCATTTCCTTTTACGGCAGTACAGCAACGCGTCCGCTAGAGGGTCACATGACTCTCGTGGGTCTGTAGCCTAGTTATTCCACTCTAAACACTTCTAGTATGAGAGCAAAACCCTCGAATGTATAAATTATAAATAGTCATTATTTCATACGGAAAGTGAGGGTTTATTCTGATGCTATATTCTAACAGATTCCATAAGGGTTTTAATATTACCGAAACAAAAAAGAAACGCCTTGTGCGTTGTTTCACATTTCTGGTTTATTACTCGTTTCCTCTCGAAATGCGAGACTAAACAATTATTGACTGATTACGCTATTTTGAGAAAAATGTAGACGGTGTGTAGCGTATTGAAACCACGTGTCAATAAGCGAAACTGGACGTGTAGTGGAAAATCTCTCAAAAGGAAATAGTAGTGTGCTCTTTAATTTGCCCCGGAAGAGAAAAAGTCCTCCTTTCAGTCGTCGTCAAAACAATTTCTTACTAGCCTAATCTTAAAAATGGCTGGAACGGCGCTAAAACGACTAATGGCTGAATACAAACGTAAGTCACTTAGGGCGATTAAAACAACGCATCAAGAATGATAATAAATCGTTCACTTTTCTTTGTGTGTGCTGTCAAACACAATTTGGCTGCTGTTTTTTTTAATAGAGCGGAGATACTACTAGAACTTATTTAGGCCGAGTTAGCAGTGATCATTTGACATGATGTAAATCGTTGAAGTCATCTACTTACTGTTGGCTAGTTTAGTGCTAAAGGGCTCATAACCTGTGGTCTTGTGTCTCACGCTTAAACTTTGACAGCGGCTGTCAGTGTTTAGTGACGTCAGCAAAAAAAATTAAAGTTTATAATATTAACTTGTTTATTAATGTTGCAGAGTTAACCCTGAATCCCCCAGAAGGTATTGTGGCAGGTAAGAATTTAACTAGCTACTTAATCACAACATTGAAACCTGATTTCAGGTGATTTGAAAAGGTAACGGTGCCTTCCGATGCTCGTTATTTATTTGGATAATTGGATAATACAATACTATACAATGTTCTACCATGTGATTGTTTTTCCACAGGTCCAGTGAACGAGGAGAATTTCTTTGAATGGGAGGCTCTTATTATGCAAGTCTTTTCTCGTTTTTTAAAATATGAAAACATTGATTCTAAGTAGAAAGTAAACAATTACGTTTCTTTAAAATTGCTATTTGGCAGGATAGTTCTAAATTTCAGCATGAGCATTTTGATTTTTTAGGAATTTAATGAACTAGCATGATGTACCTTTTTTAGATTTTGTGCATGTATTCATTTTGAGATATAATAAGCATGTTGAGCCATTTAATTGTATTGTATATAATATTGTATATTGATATACTATGTCAAATTTTAAATTAAAATAGCAGTTTGGCTAAATTTGCTTATACACAAACAACTGTAAACTAATTTTGATGTTATTATAGAATAGGATTAGCTGAGTGATTTGCTTTTTCATTCATTGTATTATTCTTACCGTATTTACTCGCTTATAAGTTGACCCCCCAGTTCAGCTGCGAGATTGTGGTATTCTGCTTAGACCCGCTTATAAGATATTATCATTCTTAAATCTTAGTGAATAGATAGAAATGAGTAGAAACCCAATTTTGTGTTTCATATAAAGTCAATTCCGGTTATTTGGAGCCCATCGGGACACTAAAGTGGCGCCGGGCACGCACCCCCTTCTGAAATAAGACGAGAAGTAACCCTTTAAATATCACTTTATTTTTTTCCACAATTTAAACAACCTGGTCAGAAGCTCTTTAATCCTATAGAAAAGATAAAACTATTCAGACATTCTTGGTGGTGGAAGAAGCATAAAATCAAAGTGACCCTGTTTATTTATTGGTATTAAACTATTTAAGTTATTGTTATTTATGTTTAAGGTTTAGTTTGTTATTGGTATGGTTGCATTATAATTTTCAAGATTTGTGGGAAAAGTGCCCTGCCCCTTTAAGAGAAATGCCAACAGGTCAGAGTTCTCCCGAGAAGCGAACGCTAATGCTGACTTGCATTTTGGGAATAAATACTACGTTTGAAATCCATCGTGTGACTCGTTTATTTGTGAAGCCTCACGCCAAAGAGAGACTGGAGTCAGAAGAGTCACTCTTTTACCTGTGTGTCTTTTACCAGTCTTTTACCACTCTTGAGAGAGAGAGAGAGAGAGAGAGAGAGAGGGAGAGCAGAGCAGAGCAGAGCAGCCAGCACGAGATGAGGAGAGCTTTTGCTTGTGCTGTGCTCGCGCACTGTTCTGAGTAAAATATTTTCTAGTTCGGTAGACCGCGTGTATAAGTCGAGACCCCCACTTTGAGCCCGAAATTTTTAGAAAAAATCCCAGACTTATAGTCGAGTAAATACGGTATGTTTTTTTTTTTAGTTATCTGATAAACTTCACAATAAAGTTCCAAACATGACTGTTCTAAAAATTTATTTACTTTCTGATGTTGTTATTTTGTCGTCATCAACTCTCTTTGTGTTGATTGTTGTTACAGGGGACCAGAGGACACGTGTTTTGAGGGTGGGGTGTTCCCAGCTATCCTCAGTTTCCCATCAGACTACCCTCTCAGTCCCCCCAAGATGAAGTTTACCTGTGACATGTTTCATCCAAACAGTGGGTACAGCCTTGAGTTTCTTTTTCACTGGTTCTTGGTATCTAGACTATTATATAGAATATAACACAAGCTATATTTCTTAATAGTGATGGAAAAAAGTACAGATTGAAAAAGTAGTGAGCCAAGCACTGATCCTTGTGGAGCACTCGTGATCTCTTCAGAAGGTTCTGGCCAATAGTTATGTTTTTGTCCAGTCAAGTGCAATTCCTGTGCTTTCTATTGAAGACATCACGATGACTCAAATTCAGAACAAAATTATTTGTATACACATTGTGAAATGTCTGTATTGTGAAAGAATTTTAAAGATTCCATTGATTCTTTTTATTCATGTCACAAAACAGAAAACATCTCTCGCTGCACTAAAATCTCCTCTCGGTTTATAGCCTAGCCTACCGCACCAGGGTCTTGAGTGGTGTTTATGGTTTAAGCATTTCCTCCATACAACCTGGTTGATGTGAGGAGACAGCATTCAGGGAAGTGGGTCCAGATAAAGGTCTTCCTGTTAGTCACAGATAGCAGCTACTGTCCTCTGATGGTGCCGGGTTCTGGAGGCGGTTATCTGAGGCGGATGAATCTGATAACATCAGCTCTGTTTTTTTGTGGCCGGTAGAGTGCAGAGGTGGTTTCATTCAGGTCTCAAACACTATAGGGTTTATCAGGTCTCAAACTCAGGAGACTTTCAGGTCTCAAACATTATTCATAATCGCTGCAATTGCCGCATAAAAGTCTAAACACGTGTTGGTGTTCTTGGGACTTAATTGATATGTTCCTCTTTGATCCTTTAAAGATTAAAGTTTTATTTTGACAATTGCTCCAATAATAACCTCTTTTTTTCTTTTACCTTTTCAAGTATAACTGTTATGGGATTAGGATGGGCCTTAGATCTTGTTGCTTTTAAAGGTTCCCTGATCACAAACACAGGCCCCCATAGCCTTGTACTAATTATAGAACGAATTATGTTAATCGCTGTAATAATAGAATTCAACTTGAAAGTGAACTCCTAGGTGTTCTTAAAACGTGTGTGCTTTTCTACAGTCTATCCTGATGGACGAGTGTGTATCTCCATTCTACACGCACCCGGTGATGATCCCATGGGCTACGAGAGCAGTGCTGAGAGATGGAGTCCTGTCCAGAGTGTGGAGAAGATCTTGCTGTCAGTGGTCAGCATGCTCGCCGGTCAGTCAGTTAAGGGCCTCGTCATTGTTCTCCAGATTGAAAAAGACACAAAAACAGTTTTATCAAATTAGTCGAATGTTGTATTAAAGTAAGTTAATAGATATAATTACTATGAGCACTTTGTTCTATTATAACATAATTCTAACTAATTGTAACAAGTTTTGGATTTATAGTCTTTTTTTCTGGGGCTCAGAACCTTGCGTGCTGTTAAATCTGCCCAAAAAACCAACTCTTCTGATTGCTCCAGGAAGCTAGTATAGATGTAACCGTATAGTACAGTAATATATAATGCAGCATATATACAGTATATATACACTGTAACTAATAAATGTCCAAGCTGTATAATGTTTGTAACCAGACTTATAGTATCATTATAAATTCTTTTTTTTTTTTGGTTAAAAAAAAAGTAACTGAAAGCGTNATATATATATATATATATATATATATATATATAAAAAACAAACACTGTGGTCTTGTGTGTGATCTTATATGTCAAATATGTAATCTTCATCCGAACATTTAAACCTTCAATGGGAGGAGTGTTTAAGAGTTAAACACGCATGAATATAAATGTTTCCCACGCAATTTAGTAAATGTCAGAGAAATGATTTTGAAGTTTTTATTTTGGTAAATGTTCTATAAAAAAATTATATTTATAAATCATAAACAGTAGAAACAAAATTAATTGTTGCATGAATAGTTTATCCTTGCTCCCAAATGTATCTATTTTTGTATCAATTCATGATCCATCATGTTGGTGTTTTCTTTGTCACTGCAACAGAGAATGAGCTGAATGATGATCTGTCTGATCTTCCTATAGAGCCCAATGATGAGAGCGGGGCGAATGTGGACGCCTCCAAGATGTGGCGCGAAGACCGAGATCAGTTCAATCGACTAGCTACACAGATTGTACGCAAATCTCTTGATCTCTGACTCTCTCACACACCAGAACAGTGAAAAGTGATACACTTCCTACAGAACAGAAGAGACAGAGTGTTGTCATGTACTTACACCAGTGTCTGCACTTTATTACCATCCCGGTGTTCACACATGCTTCCTTGTCCTTCCCTTCACTGTGATTGGGTGTATAGTTATTTTTTAAACTCACACGTTCAACAAACAGTTTCAATGATTGGTTCATGCATTCAATTCATTAAACAATTGTCACAGCCGTTTTGGGCTTTCTGTTATGCCTGTTACTAGTTTGGAGGTTCATGGGAAACCCATTGAAATGCAGCTTTGGTATAATATCAGTCTGCTGACACATTTCTAATGCCTTTTTTGAAGTTTTTAATAAAATCTAAACTAGTTAGCAAAAAAATTTCATCTTATCAGTTTTTGTTTTTATTTTAGTTTTCTGTTTTGAAATACATGGGTTTTTTCCAATTTGTAGACATGTCATTTTTTTAATTATCATTTTAAATATTTAAGTGTTTTCTAAATTGATTCTTGTTATGTATCTGATCTTCTAAATTGTGAAACAAATTAAAGTGTGATTTGTGAACTTACTGGTTGTAAGTATTGTTCTGTGTTTAGGTTTTTAGTTCTCGAATAAGGACAAATAAGAACAATGAACAACACAGTAAGGATGCTAAACATAAATAAGCTAAAATATATTTTAGCATCAACTTGTGACTGCTGATTGAATATAAGCACTGATGAACCATCACTCACTTTCAACATGTTCCTTCGGTTCTAAATGCTTTTTAAATCACTTGAATGGGTGTTCAAAAAGTTTCATCAAATTCATCAACGTTTCAATTTTTTTGGATAGATTTCGCACAAACGTGCTTTAATAAGGAATTCCAAATGTCTATCCATCATGGCTGTGTTCTCATCATCAGGTCTAAACGCCCTACATTCAGATGAGTGTTTGTGTCCCAACATGTCTGATACTTCACACACTGTGCTGATAATGAAGCATAAATGGAGCTCGTAGCCCCAGGGACCGGCACAAGACCACAGATGCTTGTTAAACAAAACCGACCTGAAATAGCGTACGTCTAACATCCAGTTTTCATCCACATTCCAGATTATACAAAACAAATGCTTCACTTCTTGTACAACAGAACCTTAGTGTAATAGTAGTCTGCTAATTTATTATGAGTTTAAATCTTCTACTAACTTTATACATTAAAACAAAAGTCCCTTTGTATTCTTCTAAGTTATTTTTTATTTGATGACTCTGCTAACTGTTTTTTTTATTTTAGTTTGCTGCTGTACGTGAAAAAGTGAAGTTATTTATGTCATAGGTTTATTAGCAATGCAGCTAATACTCATACTGTTTAAACAGGACGGGTGACAGAGATGTTCCTGCAAGCTAAACAAAATTCAGAAGTCTATGAACATTGGTGTATATACTGTATGTGTGTGTATTACCTGCATATCCAATTATTAAAAACTGGAACGTTTCTGTTTTGAAGAATGTTCTCAAACCCTACAGAAGAAAATGTATTTCAAAAGCAATTCGTAAGAAAAGTATTGTTTGAAGAGTTCTAATGTATAGTTAAAAAAGAAATTAGTTAAAGAAGCAATGAAAGATGAGGTGATCTCTCTGAGGTTCAGCAGCTCTTCAGAGCCCCTCCTTTACTTGCTTTCGTTTGAATGTCTCTGTGCGCTTTACTGCAGACTTCACACTAAAAACCAGCACAGCAGCAGGAAGGAAATTAAGATTGTGGACGCTCTGGACTAGCTTTGCTCTGGAAACAACTATCAGCAACTATCAGTGAAAGTTCTTGTGACGTTCAGAAGATCAGCACAGTAAAGTGGTCTAAAAGCTTTTGGTCATTAGTTTGCTCTTTTTTTTTTGTCAAAAGCAAACTAAAGCTTTAGAACTCAATTGTTTAAATAATGGCTTAATATTGCTGATTCATTTTTTAAAATTGGAGCAATGACAGACAGCTATTTTTCTGGAGAACTTAAGAAGCAACGGATGCAAGTCACTTCTTGAGCACAATCAAACTTTTTTGGATCACTTTCTAGAACTTTTGAAGTTTACATTTAATCAGCAGCTGATGGAAGAACAGCAGAATTTGGTGCTACTTCCACTGCAGTGGTGTCTTCTACTTCTGCTTCCGCTTACTGGAGGTGTAACTGTCATTCCGTGGAAACCCTGTACAGGTGAGTTTGTTTTTTTTAAAATACCATAAATCAATAGTATGGCAAACAGTGAGGTGTTTATTAAGTACGTTTAGCAACCACTATACAGAATAATGTTTCCACTTCTCAACACATCACACTCAAACACGCACACACACACACACACACACAGAAAATCCATGGTTTAAACTGGTTCGGGGAAGTGAAACTGACAGTCGCATTAATAATACACTGTAGTAATAGAAATAGCAGAAACCACAATAATGCGAAAAAATACATAAAAATAAAAAGAAAATACTGAAGGACGGCTTTTCTTCGACTACAACATTTTAGCCTGATATGACTATTGTAGTATTGTAGACTTGCACATAAACATTAATTGCTCAACCTTCTATGAAAAGACAAAAAAGACGCCAGTTTAAAATGTAAATAAAATATAATTTTTGCTTTAAATCTTTAAAGCAAATTTCTCATTAGTTGGACAAATAAAGGTTTTCTTCTTCTTCATCTTCTTCTTCTTCTTCTTCTCCTTCTTCTAATTCTTCCATTTTAGTCCACAAGGTTATAATTATTAAAAAATAAATGCTGCAAAATTTGCATTCTATAAGATATAATTAAAATGAAAAAACTATGTCACTCTTGTTTGCAAAAGTACGCTCAAATGTATTTATACTTGTATTTAAAGTAATTGTTCAACAAAAGAGTTGTATGTTGGTTTTACAACTGGCAATCTAACAGATTAACTTTTAACTTTGATTAACAGATTTCATCAACAGGTTTTAATGTCATCATCTCCCTTTTTAGATCTTCATCCTGTGGACTTGCTGTCCCGGGTGCTGCCCCGTAATGGGGAAGCTCAGGTTGGGGTTAGTATGGTGCAGGAGGGAGGTGTTCGTGGAGTTCGCTTTTTCAGACCCACACACGCTCTCACTTTTCCCTCATCTCAGCTCTTCATTAACTGCCCTCATTTCCCTGCAGAGTTCTCCATAGTGGTTACTCTAAAAACGCTGCACAAAAGAGTCAAGGTACAGCAGAATTGCGTTGAAGACAAAATGTTTGCAAATACAGAACAATGTTGAAAAATCTACCGAAAGATTCAAAGCTCCTAGTGAGCAAAATGTACACAAATCTAAATCCACTTAATCTTTTCTTTCAGAGAAAGGAGTATTTGTTTGCTGTAGTAAAGGAGAATGTTGATCAGCTCCTGCTTGGTCTGCGTCTTACCAGAGACAAAGTTCATCTCCTCTTTCAGGGATCATCAGGAAAAGAGCGTCTTAGTTTCAAAAGAGTCCGCTTGACAGACAACCGCTGGCACAGCATGGTGTTAGCTGTCAGCGGGCACCACGCCACCCTCACCCTGGACTGTGGGAAGGCATTGGAACTGTAAGTCAAGAACTTCAGTTGTCTATTGTAGTTTTGCTACTCATTTAAATTCACCTGAAACGCATGTTTTGGACTGCGGGAGGAAACTGGAGACCCAGAGGAAACTCACACAAGCACAAGGAGAAATGCAAATTCGACACAAAAAGACCCCGATTGGGGCTCAAACTCACACCTCAAGTCTTGAACAGGACCTTCTTGTGGTGTGGTGACGGGGCTACCCAGAGGTGTAAACTTGAAATCCATACTTGAGGAGTACTTGAAGTCCATACTTAAGTAAAAGTACAGATAGCTTACTGTAAAAATTATTCCGTTACAAGTTACAAGTCACCAATTCCAAGAATACTTGAGTAAAAGTGCACCGCTAAACTAAATCACATTCACGTGATTTACCTCGCCCCCACCCCCCTCACCGAAATTAACCCCCGAGTAGAAAAAGATGTCACACAAAACCGCAATTAAAATGAAAATAATACATTGAATTAGTTGACCTTAGTGAATCATCTAGTGCTACCTTTTTGGTTTCAGAGTCCATGCCCAGCCATTCCCATCTGACCTCAACACAGAAGACTCCAGGTTCCACGTTGGAAGTCGAAGGAAGTGGAAAGGCCTGTTTTCTGTATGTCTACATTTCTAAGATAAGACACATTGCAAGATAGATGTGTATTCAAGCGATGATCTTCGTGATTTAGGGTTTGTTACGCCAGCTTGTCTTGCTGCCCGGATCAGATGCTACATCAAGTGTCTGCCCTTCTTCCAAACCTTCGCTGGCTGAACTCTTGATCCCAACGGTCCTCTCCAAATTACCACCAAATTCCATTATGAATGATGCCCATCTTCCCTCATACGGTAAAATTCTTAACTTATTTGAAAGGCTCTGCTAGAACATATAGACAGACTTTTTAACACACACATACATGGATACACCGAATTAACAGAGCAAACATAACCAATGCTAATGCTACCCAGCTAAACTTTTAAAATACATACCTTGACTGGAGCCATAGATAACATTGTGAAAAGAACGACCAGGCTAACGACACCTCACCCATGGTCTGATTGAGTTTCTCTCCCAAATTAAACATCTGGACACAGCAGTCTTCCCATCTACAGTGGGTCCTGTCAGTGATTGAAGGGAATGCTGGGAATGAGGGGTTTACATTGACATGGATCATGGACATGAAAAACAACACAATGTTTTTGTAATTTGTATCCAGGTTTAAAAATTGCTAATGCTAACTTTGATGCTGATTACACCATTACGGAATTTGACACCCACAAAGTCCGACCTGACATTGCTTTGCATTATCATTATCAGAGATTTGGCCGTTCAAATTGGAGATTTATAAAATCAACATGAAAGTTTATTCTATACATTTTTTTAAATGTGCAGTATCTTCTACATGTGTGATGTATCTTTCTTCTGCTGCTTAGAGACTGATGTGCGGGTGATACTGGGACCTAAACCAGCATGCACTGGGGTCGTACAGGGGCAGCTGTGGTTTGACGCTCATAAGAGGGGGCTCTTCCTGTGTGATGGTACTTACTGGCATTCAATGGTGCAAGGTAAGACCACCTTCCCTTTGTCTACAAGGGAATACGGGTTGTTGTCTGGGGTACTTGATATAAACCTATTTTGGGGGGGTTTAGATTGTAGTGAAGAATTTTCATTTAATTTATTCAATGAACAGAAAAAGAAAGACTGGACTATATAGATGATCACCAAGACCTCTACACCAGCTCAGAGACACTGGACATTGAGCTTTTCCAAATTCCCTCTGTTGGCCTGTTTGCTGCTATGGCTCACCGTGCTTCTATACCAGGTTCAGCCATTTACTACTGGAATGATGGACACTTTCAGCTCTACCAAAACATCAGCACTGTTAAGGCCCAGGCATGGAAGCAGTTCTCCATAAGAACAAAGGTATTTGTGACAATAATTATTTATTATTTCATTTCTAGAACTTTATATCTTTGCATTCAAACTGGTAAAAAGTAGATTTGAGTTTGCTCTTTATGCTGGGGGTGAAGTGTTTGATATGACTTTCCTTATACTAAAAATGTTTTTGCAAAACTAACAAAAATATAGAATTACTAATGTAGCCAGGAGTTTAAAAATATTTTTAAGCCTTTCTTTTCTGGATTAATCACTGAATCACAACTGTCTGCATGTTGTGTAATTGTTAAGAAAATATATGGAATTATAAATAATAGGTAATCATAAAGATTTCTAAAAGCCTGCAGATCTTTACCATAATCACTACATCAAGAAGTCAGGATTTATATAAGTGAAAATATCTGACTAAATGTTATATCTGTCATCTCATCTTTAGGATGTTCTAAAATTAGAAAGGTGAATCATGATAGTCAAATGACAGACTTGCTGATTGGCTGAAGAGTAACAAATTTTCTTTTCATCTGTATCAATCTATTTTATCACTGTATGTTCCAGATGTTCTTGGTCGTATCAAACTCAATGGGCCCATCACATGGAGAGCAGGAACTGTCTGTGATTTATAAATGGAGCAAGAAAAAGCTGAAGTTTGTGCGCTATCAGACTCTGGAGACCCACAGTGCACGTGACTGGGAAGCCTTTCATATCAATAATGAAGCATTTTTAGCTGTGGCCAATCACAGAACAGGTCAATCTGACTCAAACGCAAGTACATGGTTAGGAGTTTTAGTAAAAACTGTTGCTCACTTTGATGCTATCCTATAATCAAATACAATATGTAATACTGTGCCTCGACAAAGTAGAAACCCTCTTTAACATTTTTTCACTTTACAACCTAAATTATTTTTGGCATTTAACAGACCAGCACACAGTAGAACACAGTTGTCATATAGACTAAAAAATACCTGATTTTCAACATGGTATTTAAGGAAAATTGGCAAGAGACATTACACTTTTAGATAAAAAAAAATCATATTTTCAGTTTGCCACAAGCAATGTGGGAGAAGGTGCTGTGGTCAGATGAGAGCAAAGTTGTACTTTTGGCCTGAATCCAGAGCTCTATGTGTGGTGGAAAGAAACACAGCTTGTTACCCTAAACACACAATCCACTGTGAAACATGGTAGTGGTAGCATCATGTTGTGAGTGTTTTTCCTCATCAGGTCCTCAGCAGGTGTTTTTTCTCACTGGGAAGCTGGATGAGATGATGAGAAGATGGTAGAAGCTATAACTACACCCGGGCTGTCGGAGACTGACCTTTAAGCAAAACAATGCCTCTAAACATTTTGATGGCCCAGTCAAAACCCACCTGAGCCACAGGGTCAAGACTTGATAAATGCTGTCGATCTAATCTGTCTGAAACTATTTCACAACAAGCATACGTAATAGCAGGGCAAAGCTGGTAGACACTTTTCAAGTTTATATTTGCAAAACATTTTGTTTTTGACCCACTTCACATATTTGTGATACTATGTCTTGGTCTGACAAATAAAATCTCAAAATACATTTAAATTTGGGGTTGTAAGGACATAAAATGTGAAAAATGCTTTATTATTATATTATACTTTATTATTAATGTGAAAAATGCTGTATTAAGACATTCATTCCATTTAATAATGGGAGAAGATGGAATGGCACAATGTTGAGCAAAAGTTTCCACTTTTGAGTAAACTCTCTCACTGAACACTTTGATACAGATTGTGAATCGTTATCAACACAAAATTTCTCTCTTTCCAAAAAAGTGATCGGCAATCACAACATTGACAGCGTCATTTATAAATGGAACCTGGGAACAAGGACGTTTGAGGTGAACCAGACCATCTTGACTTCTGGAGCTTACGACTGGGAGTTTTTCACCGTAGGACCATATCACTTCCTAGCAGTGGCAAATGCATTTGATGGGGCTTCTACACAAATTGATTCATCTGTCTACATCTGGCTGGGAGGAAGTTTTCAACTCTTTCAAACAATTAGAGTGAGTTTTAGTTTACTGTATACAAAGAATCACACGAAGCAAGGCACAAGAGCTGTAGATCAGTTTTTGAGTGGGAAAACTATTTTAAATAACGTTTTGAAAATTGAACATTTTGGGATATATGTTAGACAATGCTAATACATAATGTTTAAGTTAAAGTTATTTTACACTTTACTGACAAAATCTCCAGAAGGAAAGAATTCTCATTATTATTAGTTTGTAATAATACAATTATTTCTCATTATTCTTAGTTTCTGTATGGTTCATGGCAGAAATAGTTAATGACAGAACTTCCTTAACCTTAATTGACAGAGAGCCAATCCTCAATAATTTTAACTCATAAAGTGCTTTCACAAACACAATTATATTTAGCATATTTGGCTTGCACTATTTACAGCCATTTTGTTTGGGAATTGTTTCAGCAAGGCTACTTTTTCCAAAACTGGAAGATTATGGATTATGGCTCATAGATTTTGATCTTGAATCCCAGTGAAAGTGTAATGATCTGTTGTAAAAACTGCACTGCAATGTAATTCTCTTTAGAAGCAATCCTCTGCACAATACTTGAATGTGAAGTATGGATGTTTGTTTTAACTTTGATAAAAGAAAAATACTTGTTATTTTTTAATTAATTAATTTTGTTTAGATTTTTTTATTGCAATAATTATTTGATTCATGTAATTTGTTTTCTGCTCAGACATTTGGGGCTACAGACTGGGAAATGTTCAGGATTGGGAATCGAGTCTTCTTAGCGGTTGCCAATGGACACATGCTTTGTGAGAGAGGACCAAGTCTCTATTCGATTAACTCAACTATATATGAACTGGACATGACAAGTAAAATGTTTGTCAAGTTCCAGGACATCATAACTTATAGGTAAACTATAGCATCTGAACATTTTGTAAGTGGAAAATCATAGCTAACATTCTCACAACTTTAACCGTGCTTAAATTTACAGTGCAGTTGATTGGGAATTTTTCACAATTGGAGACGAGCACTTCTTAGTAGTAGCCAACTCTTATGATGGAACATCCTACTCTTTGAACAGTGTTATATACAGGTAAAACTTAATCAGACTTTTTGAGAACTGATACTATTAACTGTTGAAAGAAAAAGACAAATGATCCATTTTACGAACATAATGTACTTTTTTTTCACTCTAACAGATGGCAAGGATATGAAGGCTTTGTCCCTGTCCATCGCTTACCTACTATTGGATGTAGCGATTGGGAATTTTTTAATTCATCCGAGGGTTCTTACCTGATGTATGCCAGTGCCAAGGTTCCTCTTACCAAAGTTTTCAAAATAAGGATCCACTGAGTGTTCATCAGAACCCAAGCTGTTTTTATTCTGCATTTGATTGTGTTTTTTAATATTTGAATGAATTTGAACTACCTCATGAGAAACTGCCAATCTTTTAATCACATATTTAATGGATATGACAACAATACAAAATACCCAATACTGTTCTTTGCAAAATTTGATAGTCTGGAAATGTATCCTGTACTGTAATATAGTTTTGTAAGATAAACCTGGTACTACATTTGTATTTACCACATGTTCTTGCCCTTAAATGCATTGATTTTTCGTTATTTTACTATCGTAATGATGTTGAAATAATCTATATTAATATGTAATGAACATATAATAAATATATTTGAACATATTTATTCAAATAAAAAATATACAAACACGAATTGAATGTGTTTATTATTATTACATTATACAACAATGTATAAAAAACACACACAAAGTATTGTTATAAACTTACCAGGCCACTGCGCGTCTGTTCCCAACATGGAACTACAAACACCAGAGTTCTTTGCGGGTTTGACGCATAATGACGCAAAATGGCTGCGTCCTGAAAACATGAATGGGTTTTAACTCAGATTGCATTCTCTTATCTTGAATCTAAGTACCCAATAGTGCTTTTTTCGTGTTCACATGGACTCTTAAATATTGACGTTAGCTTATTCTAAGGTGGTGACGGTCAAAGAGATATTTAATGGTGAAATATGGAAGTATTGCAGTCATCTCTCGGAATTCACGCTGGCGTTTTAATTACGTCTGCGATTTAACCACGTTAAAATATCTCAACTGCGGAAGTAAAGTTTCGGTTCACGTTTGTTTTTTCAAAGCGATGTTTAGCCCTGGGAAATTATTGTGGTCCAGATTGAGCCCATTGATTGTTAATCGGGAGCTGGGAAAGACCAAGATGAGATAGCAAGAAGTGTAAACCTCTTTTTTTTCGACGTAAACGAAACTGTGTTCACTCAAGAAAAGGAGGTTATTACCGAGAGTTCGCTAAGCAGCCAAGATCATGTTCGGAGACCTGTTTGAAGAAGACTGGAACGGTTTATCCGCCAGGACACCTGGCACCGGCGTGAAGGGGAGGGAGTCCGAACCTCCACCACCCCGAGGAAAAGTCAGGTTCTGCGGGATCAAAAATCAAGGGGGAACCTGCTACCTCAATTCTCTGATCCAGACGCTGCTTTTCACGCCAGAGTTTAGGGGTAAGACGAAAAGTAAAGAAATGCCATTTATTGAGATGTTATGATCGCACATTAGTGAAGAATTCGTGTTAGATCGCACTCCATTTTTTAGATCTAACTCCATTTTTTTTTCTATAAAACACTTTACAAAGTCAAGCATCAATGGTTTCAATTCTAACCTGACGTAGAGATCTGAGTAATACAAGTTATTTGTATTTTTTTTTTACAATTATTTTTTAATTGTTAAAACATAAAAGCTTTAGTAAGCTTTAGTTTATCTTTAGTGTAGTTAAGTAATGCAGTAAATGTTATTTTACAGAAATTATTTATAATTATATATATTAAAATGTATATACAAACATGTATAAAGTACATACAATAAATAAATAAAGAAATACGTATTCTGTCTTAAAGGATATACGTGATTATCAGATTATGTTGTGTTTGTACTTGTTTATAGGGGTCAACACTGTAGTTTTTGTACTTACATTTTTGAAGGAGAATTATGACTGAAAATTAGTAATTTTTTTGTTTATTTGTTTTCTTTTTACAGAAGAGCTCTTTCGACTAGGACCAGATGAATTAGGGTATCTGACTGACAAGGACAACCCAGAGGCAAAAGTGTGTATGAAACTGTTGAAAATAATTAGTATAACTGTTAAAAAAAGAAGAAAAGTTTGATAGACCTTATTTTTCAGGTGCGTGTGATTCCTTTGGAGCTTCAGAGACTGTTTTCTCATCTTTTGCTGGTAGATGAACAGACGTCTTCTACAGCAGACCTGACAGACAGTTTTGGCTGGACAAGCAATGAGGCACAAAGATTTATATTTAATTGCACAAAATTACTCTTTAATGTTGCTTTTTGTACTATTATTATTATTATTATTAATGTTATTATTATTATTATTATTATTATTATTATTATTACTTGAAAGAGTCAACTTTAAAAAATGTTTTAAAAATCTATTTTGTGTTTTCACGTTTTTGTCTTAAGGAAATGGGGCAGCAAGATGTCCAGGAGCTGAACCGGATCCTATTCAGTGCTCTGGAGAGTTCTTTAGTTGGCACTTCAGGCAATAGTTTAATACGCCAGCTCTACCATGGCACACTTGTCAATCAGATCACATGCAAGGAGTGTGGCAATATCAGCGAGAGACAGGTCAGATGGCGTGATTGCCCTATTATTTTTTACTTGGCATGTCTAACAGTTTCTCTCAGGAGGACTTTTTGGATCTGACGGTGTCTGTGCGTGGAGTAAGTGGACTGGAGGAAGCCCTGTGGAACATGTTTGTGGAAGAGGAGATGTTTGAGGGTAATAACCTGTATCGCTGCGGCAAATGTGACCGGCTGGTCAGGGCTGCCAAGGTCAGGCTTCGCCTTATATTTTTGTATTTACTGAATGCTTCTATTCAAAATGTCTTAATCTGCATCATTCTGTAGTTGTAGAAAAGTCTATCAACATTCCCCTCACAAAAAAATGTCACTACTGCACATACAAATAGAAAGAACTCACAGTAGAAGAAAGCACCATCATTTGTTGAATAACATACGTAATTAATTTCTCTCCTATGTTTTATTAATCCACAATATTAGGTGTTTTTTTTTTCTTTTTTGTATCTGTTCGGTCACACCACATGCATAGTTTCAGTTACTTTCATACAAGTTTCAGGCAGTACAAATGCAATGGTGTGATATAGATGATGCACAACTGATTGCTGTACATTACATTTAAGGGATCATTTGAAAAATGCAAAAGACACTGAAATATGTAAAACATCTCATTCCCTGTGTGTCTTTCTTTTCAGTCTGCTAAATTAAGAAAACTCCCACCATTTTTAACCATTTCACTGTTGAGGTTCAACTTTGACTTTACCAAGTGTGAGCGGTACAAAGAGACGGGAAGCTACGTCTTTCCTCTTACCTTCAACCTCAGAGCGTTTAGTGAGCAGGTAACACGACAGAAGATATAACCCAGATGATACCCAGATGATAAGATATTACAGACATTCAGATGATTTTGTGAAATTTAGCTATTAGGTCAAATTTGTGTGTTTTGCAGAGAAACTGTCCGGATTCTGAGTTTAACTATGAGCTCTTCTCCGTCATCATTCATAAAGGAGGTTGTTATGGAGGACATTATCACGTGTTTATCAAAGACATTGATCATCTTGGACACTGGGATGCACCAGTAAGTTTCAGAATTTATTTTGCTTGCAATTAAGAAGAATGGATACATTTTGCGGTTTCAACGAATCCGTAAATTAAATTACTATAATGCCATCATAAAATTTAATTTAGCTAATTAAAATAAGATAAGCTTTGAAGCTAGCTTATCACTGTATTACGTTCTTTAATCTGTGGAAATCTTGCATCTAACTTGCCTCTGTCAGAATCACTCCTTCTCTCAGTGGCACAACACACGCTGTGCAAATTTGGCTGCATGTCAATAACTTGAATCCTGCTTTGTTTACACAAATTGTTTGGGTGCCTTCATTGTATCAAAATATTTGTTTATCACAGGATATTTGTTTAAACTACAGTGAATAACAAACCTTTCTTTAACATTATATGCTAAAAAATATTGTAATATTCTCATATCTTGGTTCTAGTTAAATGTAAAACATGAAATCTGAATTTTGATTTATCATATTTTAAAACGGTAAGATGGAGAACTCAAATTTCCCATTATTGTTCATTTTTAAAAGTCAAAGAATTTAGTTGATGATGTGTGTGTTTCAGGAAGAAGAAGTGAAAGCAAATGCAAAAACACAGAAGCAGGAGGCCAAAGTGAAGAAAAGCAAAACTGAAAATGGGATTTCAGGGGATAATGAAGACCCACTCTCTATTCTTACAAATATACTTGCTAAGGTGCAATATCTAGTGTCACACTATTCAGTACTGTAATGATATTCTTATATAGTACACAAGTATGTATAGTACACTTTTATGTTTATGCATTTTATTTCAGTATAGATCAAATAATAAAGAACAATTATATATCAATACATTTTGGTTTTTACTTTTTATCACAAGCATTCCGCTAAGTGTTGTAATTTACATGCTCTTATCTTGTGATTTCAGGAGGATTCAAAATGTGTACTTGTGGATCAGCTGGGCCAAAAGATGATGAATAAAATTGGTACATCCTGGAGCAAGAAATACAAAAAACAACATGGCACCATTAGTAAGGTTGGTCTTGCCTGGTTTTGAGTTTTATTAGGGAACATCTAGATTGTTCAGGTATTTTTGAATGCGTTTTGTATTCTGTGACAAACTGATGGGCAATACAAGCTCCTGTAATCGTATATTTTTTAAAAAGTAGATGACTTCACCAGAGCTTTAGAATTAAAATAGGTTGTTTGAAATCATATTTACATTTGTGTTTTTCCATCCCAAATTGGTGGGAAAAGTATTATAAATAGGGCAATGCAACCTACATTCATCAATATATTCGCCGCTTATAAAAAAATATTTTGCACTGCGAAATGGTAATATTTTTTTGTCATCTTTCAGTTTCTTCAGGACCACCCTGACGTGTTTATGCTGGTTTCCAATGGATCTCGAGTAACTCTGAAGGCCGGTGCTTCTCCTGCAGTTCAACAACTTAGTCCAACAAAACTACTTGACACAAACCTGAAAGATGCCATCCCGGAGAATACAGAACCAGAACCTGAAGTAGACGCTGATGCCAAAGATGGATCCCACTGGTTTGACTTCAATGACTCCACTGTGACAGCCATCACTGTGAAGGACATAGAGAAGCAGTTTCAGGGAAAAGAGAGTGCATACATGCTGTTCTACAGGAAGTCAACCATGGAAAGGCCACCAGATGGTATGTTGTTTTTGAATCTGGCATAACATTTTAAAAACTAGTTTCTTTTTCATATGTTTGTTTTCTGCCGTCATCAATGTCTACATTTTTCGAATTTGAGGATTTGGGGATTTTAAGAAATATTTTCGCTCTGCTGTCAGATCTCTGAATGTGTTCATGCAGATGTTATTTTTCAAACAGCTATTGGAAACCCTATGTACAAAGTGCCACCTCACCTCATTCAGATGGTGGATGAGGAGAATTCGAGACTACAGCAGAGAAGGTAAACTAAGCTAAAACCAAGAAAAAAAAGTGAACCGTGTCATGAGTGTGTTTCTTGTAGAGCTGAGTTTGATGCCAGCAGTAACGGTGTTCAAGTGCAACTCCATTTTGCCCCTCATTACCACTGCCAAAATGGAGCCTTGCATCCCACATCTTCAGATGAAGGCTCCATCAATACGTTTACGTTTGACCGCAGAAAATCCGTCGGCGATCTACGATTGGCCATTTACCAGGTGATGACACTGAGTTTCACACACCATGACCTTTTCCTAAATGACCGGAATCCCAATCCCTACTGTTGTCCCAGTCTAATTTTGCAGATTCAATGCATCCAAGATTTAAGAGGAATCTCACTACTTTTTGCAAATTCTTCTAGTTTATCAAAGTATCACAGTGACTTTCCTTTAACTTGAAAAAGGGTATTTTGATTTACTTCTAGGAGTGTAAGAGTTCATTAGTGGAATTTTTGACTTTCCATAGAGATATAGTGAAAACTATAACTTTAAAAAAAACTTTTAAACTTTTTTTTATTGTTTTGTTTTGTATTGTATTGAACGGAAATTCATAGTTTAACTCACGTCATGTTTTTAAGTTTCTGCTCGTTGCTGCTACGTTTTTGCTGTGTATTACAGTGCAGTGTTTTAATAAAAAAATAATCATTCATAACTTATCCCAAATTTGTGTACTATGTAACAAGAAGCACACACCATCGATAAAAGTAGCCACATTTAGTAAATTATTCATGTATTACCATCAGCAATTAAAGAATGTTATTCTGTTTTATGAAAATGGATTTTTGATCTTCGTCTGTAGATGCAGGAACTTTGGGAAGATGACATGGCACTGACTTTAGCGAAGATTCTACCTGCAGGGTTACACTTGTATGATACACTAACAGGTGAGCATTGACATTCAATCATTTTAAGCATCTGGGTGATTCAGTCATTGTTCATGAAGGTCTTGTTGTTCTAGATGACCAGATTTCCCTCTATAGTGCTGGAGTTTGCAATGGCTCCCATCTTTTTGTGTGGAATGGAAGAGAGGTGAGAAAAGGACTGTTATACATAGAATGTGTGTGCATAAATTAGAAACCTTGTGTCTTTTAGGTCAGTGGCATGGAGGTTAACACTGGTGTGGAATGGGAGCCTGTTTTACTGACTGTTTTACGTCCCCCGGCTAAAGATCTGGACTGTGGGGATGATACTGCGCCAGAAATATCGAATGGTTGTAGTTTAGTGCGTTCCATGAAAGGCTTTGCTAGTAAGGCCACATTGGGAACGGTGCTCGAAGTTTTGGGACCACACGAGGCCATAGTGTGTCAAGAACAGAGCTGCCCTGGTGCCAGTGGGGGTGGCACGAGTGGTTGGAGGATTTTCCCACCTCAGGACATGGAGAGGACGCTCCGAGAGCTGTCATTGAGAGATGGGGATGCTCTCTTGTTGCTTAGGCCAGAGGAACTGGACAGCAGGTAAAGGAAGACCTATTGAGTGTTACTTTTACATTCAAGTGCCATTTCGCAAACCACACAGGAATTGGGGGTGGGGTGGGGGGCGGTGTCTTCAAGGATCATAATCTTGGGGGATAGTGATGTGAAACTTAACAATATCTAATATTCTCAGAAATTATAAAGCAAGCTGAAAGAAACAACATCATTTCAGAAAGCAAGCTGACAGAAGTGATAACATCAGAACTCGAGTTGACAAAAACATCTATTTTGAAACTAATTGTTGCTCACTTATTGAACTTGTTGTTACTTTCATTTGTGCAGTACTTTCAGCTTAAAAGGCGACCTAGTTACAGTAACTACACCCTCGGACTGCCGGTGGCTGCAGGTGGAGTTTTTCCCACTGAATGCAATGAAGGAAGACGAAGATGAGCAGGATAAGAAAAGGAGTAAAGTTTCCGCTTCGGGGAACATGGTGAATTAAAAGATATTTTGCTGTTGCGTTTATGAGCCTGGGCTGATTTGTAGTTTTGCAGATGCTTGCAGAGGTGAAGAGAAAAGCTCTTGACGATCTTCATCTTCAGGATGAGTTTAGTGGTACGCACAGTGCTTATTAAGGATGATATTACACACATGTTTGGCACTGTATTAGTGTGTACTTTTGTCTCTGGCTAGTTCTTGAATGCTGTTTGAGGCAAATGGACCGTTCTGGAAAACTTTTACCACCAGGTACCTGCTCAGAAACCAATCAATAGAGTAATTATTCATGTTTTTCTTTGTTAAATGGGTTTTTTGTGTGGTATTCAGTACCGGAGCACTTAAGTGTACGCGATGCAGGAATCCGTTTGATGACATCACTTTGCCTTTGTATAGGGCCACCACCAACCTCCACACAGGTATGTCTACACACTTTACGAATATATCACTTTGGCAGTTAAGCAAGCCCCTCTTTTGTCCTTAGATGTTCTTGTACTTCAGTGTTGGTTTGGCTCCTTCTACTGATCAGGAGCTGGAGATTATTGTAGAAGAGACATTAACCGTTAAAGAGGTGAGTGTTTGTCCTGAAACTGTGTATGCTTTGTTCATATACAAACATCACACAAATATAACATGTATCTGAACCTTTGAAGAATTATTTTTGAGCTTGTAAGATCTCAATGACTTTAAGAGGTTTAGGTTTAAGTGTGGTATGATTAAATCCTTCTTTTACATAATTCCAGTGCCTTATGGAAATGTTGCATGTGGCAAGGCTTGAAGGTAAACATCCTGGACATATTTGCTTATGGAGATATTTATTAAAGAAACCCTCACACACATCTTTATCACTGTTTAGGCAGGTTGTGGCACCTACGCAGATTAGATTGGTGTGAAGAGATTGGAGAACCTCTGATGGATGAGGTGAAGGCTACAAATCTCTATTTCTATCTTGATATTTATTCTTTGTACTATTGGATTTTTACTTGATGTTGTTTCCCAGAATGCATCTCTAAAAGATGCAAAAGTCAGTAATGGAGATACACTGGTGTTAGTGGAAGGCCGACTTCCTCCAAAGGTATTGTAAGCTTAGCCAGATGGACTGTGAACATTAAATTTGTTTTGACAAAACTTTTCTCACTTTTCCATCTACTAGGGCTTCATCAAGCTGTCTGTGAGGGTTTTAATGGATTCAATTGACAGCTCCTGTAATCCTGAGCTAAACCATACAGCTCCAGCTCACAGCATGACAGGCATGACTAAATATCTTTTTTTTTCACTAATGACTATCTTCTTCCTTTAACCAATTAGATTCTTGTTTGCTGTGTTAAGTGTAGGAAAATTAATCAATAAGGTCAATTCATATTTCAGAGTGGACAGAAACCGAAATGAGATTCATTGGTCATCTGGAAATATCAGAGGAGGCTTCTCTTGATGACCTCAAATCTCAGGTTAGCACAGTGGCGTGAGTCACTGAACACACTCTGCCTCATTAAAGCAGCAGTTTCCTTTTTATACTGGTCTTTATTTTCTATTTAACAGTCTAAAATATCCCGAACTGGGATAAAACAGTTAATCTTATTGTATTGGTTTTCACATGCATGAGATGCTTACATAATATTTACTACACTGTTTTTTTAATGGTTTGGTTTATCTTGCTACATAATGAAGGTCCACTTTTTATATACTGTACATGTGATTTTTACAGTGTAGACCATGTCTGTACAAAACCAAAATACTACAGTACTAGTTCATTGAGAATGGTTTTGATTGTCTTTCACAAATTTCACAATATTTAATAGCTTGTAATTCTAGAAGATTATTATCAGTTCTATATATTTTATTGGGCTTTAAACAAAGACCAAGAGAAGTACATGAACACACACGTAACCAAATATACACAGCAATCCATTAAAAAAAATACAAATGTGCCTGTTTTTTAGACATACTGTAAGTGCATCACAATATAAACATTTTCTACACACACACACACACACACACACACACACACACGCACAATTATGCACACAATTATGTTCATCCCTGATTACCTCATGATTTAACCAGAAACTTAAACATGTTGTAGGTGTTGACTCTTCCAGCACTACAGGATGTATGCATCCCCAGTTCAGCTTTTCTACGTGTTTGGCTGCTCGAAGCTAAGACACTAGCCAGAATACTCAGAGGACGTCATCAGACACTCAGGTCAGAATATTTCTATTAAAGGTTTAAATTATCAGTAGAGCGGGTGTTTGCAAAAAGAAAATTTCGGCGCAAAGATTTGTTAATCACTTTTACAGAATGATATTCCAGAAATACTACACATTTCCCATCTTGATTGGTTGAAGAAACATAAAAAGCAAGTTTTAGTTTCACCAGCTTGTTTAAATCTCTTGTAGGAAACTGAAGCTTGGTAGTGGACTAGATTTGTGTGTTCAGAGGCTTATGAAAGAGGAGGACCTGGGGTGAGACACACAGTGTAATGTATAATAATAAAGCACCAGATCAATTGAAAACACACATTAAATGTTAATATTTACCCTTTCAGTTTGAAGGATATTCTGCTGAAAGTTCAGGTGGCGGTTCCTGGAGAGAAGGCGTATTATCCCACTGAGGAGTTTTTGTGGGACGCTGGACGAGACGGGACACCCAGGGGTCTGTACACTGCTCTGGCTTCCCAGTACGGTCTCACACCTAACAGCTTGCTTCTGGCTAAGCACCTGCCCGACAAACACTCCTGGATGATCATTTCCAACTGGGTGAGAAGAGCAGGAATCATTGAGTTTATAACCTGAACATGTCATAACGTGCTGAATAATCTCAAATCATCACTAACAGACTCAACAGATTTCAAAAAAGAAGAAAAGAAAAGCGGAGAGTCTTCAGGGAGCGCCGTTCTTCCTGAAAGATGGTGACGTCATTGGGGTGAAGGTAGAGAACTAAAAGAACTTTACTTTACTTTAAAGAATCTATTATCAAATATAGAAATATTATTGTAAGTTGTTGTTAGCTCAGTCTGTAGAGCGCTGGTGTTTAAAACACCGAATCATGGGTTCGATTCCCAGGGAAAGCAGAAATCTGTTGAATTGTAAAATTGTAATGAAATGACGCGTCTGCTAAATGACTGTAAAGTAAAGTTATGTTCATTGATTCATTCATTTATTCGTGTATTTCAAAACTGGTATATCTGTTCTTTGGAAGAATGATGTTTTAACTAATGTTTTAAGGATTTATTTATGGGCCAGCAAGCAATTTTTTTATTATTTCTTTAAAAAAATGCAATTTCCTTAAAAAGAAATCGTTTAAAAATATCTTATGTTTAAGTTAGATTTGTATTAGTGTACTTACTATATTAATTTGTTACTGCTTGGAAAAATGTTGGACTTAAAAATTGACTTATTTACATAAGAGTGTATTTACTATAAAAAGTAGCTTGGAGGTGTAAAGTAATGAACAAAAGTAGTTATGAATTATTTGTTTTTCTTCATTTAGAATCTGCTCTTAGATGATAATAAAGATTTCACCACTTTAGACGATGAGATTTGTCAGCAGAGGCAAGAGGCTGCAAGTCAGAACACAAGGTAAGTGTGTGTGCGTGCGTGCGTTCATGGGTTTTGTTGAAATAAAAAAGGTCTTATGAAATTATTTTGACAGCACTATAATTGCAATGACAAGCATTTGTTGTTCTTTCTTTTTAATGGATTATAGATTCAGTGCAAACCATCCTCACAATACTGAAGAGCGTTCACAAGACATGGGACCTAAGAAGTCGGCTTCAAGTAAATGTCGGAAACCAGAAGTGGCCTTATCGATCAATGTGGGAGCTTTTAGGTGACCTACACTGTGAACAGCCACACCAGGCTGACATAGTGACTGCTAACCTGAAAAAGATGATGAAACAAATCACACTACTGTATGAAACATGTTTTCAACTGACATGAATTACTGTACTTTTTTTCATATTTTTGATGATTTTGATTATGAGAGCAAAATACAAGAGATCTCCTTTTTGGAAAGAACGCCAACCATGTTTTGCATTGATGCATTTATAATTCTTTCACCTTGATTTTGGTTTTTTCTACCTGTTGTTTATTGGTGTGATTTTGAAGTTTAGGATTGACGCTTTCTGATTTATAAAAAAAATCATGGTTTTTGGTGGTGGTTCTTATTGACCATTACATTTAATTTTATTAAAGTTTCTATTACTGTAATGGCTGGGTATGAAATCTCTCTCTACCTCTTTCAATTTCTCTCTGTCCTCGCCGGTGATGGTTTATGAAACAGTTCAATGCTGTTTTTTTTTTACTGCCTTATATTGGTTTGTGTTTTACTTGCTAGATTTGTTTTGATTCAGCTTAGTTAATTATTTAGTGAAAAGATGTTTAGTTTCTACTTTATTTTGTCAGATGATGATTTTAAGCTAAAATAAGTATAAATAAAAAAATGCTCTGTTGATTTCCATATGTACTTGATGTTATTAGCCATAAACAGGTTATATTACAAAATGGAATTATCCAAACTTTTTTGTTTTGTTTTTTAAGACTTAAAAAAAAATCTTTTAACAATAAAAGTGTTATGAAGTGCACATGTCTCTCTTGGCTTTAGTATAAAGTTCTCTACAAGCCTGTTTTTGGTCATATATGTACATATACATACTCGTATTTCTAACTGACTGTTGCTGTTGCTTGTTGATTGTTGATTAAATAAGAAGCCTGCACATTCCTAGGTTGAAGGCAGTGAAACCATGTGTTGTTGAGCAAATGCGTACTTTCAAAGACCTTAAATTTTCATTTTCAATTTATGTGCAGAATTGTGTAATGTGTGATGAAGCCTAAAAAATAGAAAGAACTAACTTGGTCCTGCTTGGCTACTACGAGAAACTATAATGTGTACGTTTACCAAAGATCTTTGCAATATTCACAATATATTTTATTCAGCATAATAAAATATTCACTGTGTGTGTATATATATATATATATATATATATATATATATATATATATATATATATATATATATATATATATGTTTATTTGCTTTTGAAAATAAAAGCAACTTAACTTAAAAGTTACACACTTAAACCACTTGCTGGAATAGCTGGAAAATCGTTTAAAAAAAACGTTTAAATAAATAATAAAAAAAAAAAACAAAAGTCCTAATACAGTATATGGAACAGTTTTTATGATACTATGTTTGGCCATTTGTGATGATGTGGCTACAACAAAAACTCTTCACAATATATTAAATATTTGTAAACACTCACACATAAACCATTAGTAAGTATATAAAAATAGAAATATCAGCGGCGTAAAATATCAAAAAAATAACTATTGGTGATAATGGCAAAACAGACGTAGCAATAACTAGCGAAACACCTAGAAGAGACTTCTTTCACATTACAAAACCGGAAGTAAAGGATTTCGATTGGCTAGACAGAGAGGAAAATGATAGGGTGACGTCACTCGAGAGGGACAGACTTGTTTGCTTTGCCCTTGCTTTGGAAATTAATTCCGATTCATTATTTGGTCAGTTTCTCAGCTTTCTTTGCGTCTGTTTGAGCGCCACTGTCATGTCTCTTGCTGCAGAGGCTTTCGTCTCTCAGATTGCAGGTAATATTCAAGTTTTCCTAGGGTTACGGTGTTACTTTTATGAGATGCCGTCTTAAATGATCTTTTATACCTCTATATGTAAATAATAGTAAGTTCATGGTTTTCTATAAGTGTGTACGTCAACGTTTGTGTTTGATAAGTTATCACATTTTCTCTTTATAGCCATTACTCTACGGCCAGTTTCTCACTAATTATCTAGTCATCAAACGCCAACACAAAATATTGTATATTTAATGACTGACGTATTTTTATTGGACTGTGTTATATTTCTGTTATAGCTGCTGAGCCTTGGCCTGAAAATGCTATCCTGTACCAGCCACTGAAAGGCAAGTAATGTACCTCACATCGTCACACGTCGGACGAGACCATTTTGCCCCGATAAAGGGGCACAAATTTGCATTATGATTAGCAGATATGATTTGGACTATAGGGTGTCTCCCAATAAACCAGCTGTATAATTTTTCCTACCTGCTGCTAGTTTAGACTTCACAATCTAAACTGTTGAATTGAACTATGATGCATGCAGCTCTTTTTATTTATGGTTGTGTTTGTTCATTATGATGTGCGGCGTTACATGGTTATGGCTATGTTTATAGTGTGTGTGCATTATTACTTATCTTTGTTAATGTATGCATGTTTATTTACTTATTTATTTTTCATATAGATGTGTTTTTGTTTATTTATGTATATATAATATACTTCTATATATATTCTGTCTGATGTGACGTGCAATTTCCCCGCTGTGGGATAAATGAAGGCATTTTCATTCAGTCATTCATTCATTCATTTTATTAACTGGCGGCTCAATTATGTGGAGTTGACTGTATTTCATGACCGTATACAGAATTAATGTGGTATATTTCACCCACAGAGGATCAAATTCTGCTGTCAGATTCGGCATCTTCTCTGGCCGTGCAGGTGTGATATTTAAAGCAGAATGTTTTCCCGAATGTGTGTGAGATTTGTCTTTTTTTTTTGTCTCTTTCATCAGACCTTCCTGAGGATGTGTGGTCTGCCAGTTCACGTGTCCTGTCGTGCTAATGCTGAGTATATGTCTCCATCCGGTAAGGAGTTTCATCCTTCATAATGTGTGTATGTCTTGTAGACTGTATTTAAATGCCTGTGGATATATACTCTTTATTATTATTTTAGTATCCATTCTTTATTTCTGTTTGTGTGTATATATCTGCTGACTGTAAAATGTCTCATCTGTGGGACAAATAAAGGTTGTCTGTGTAGCTTTCTGTTTGTTTGTCTGTCTACCTATCTGTTTGTCTGTCTGTCTGCTTAAATGTCTGTCTTTCTATCTTTTTGGCTGTAGCTAGCTGTCTTCCATTGTATTATTCTTTCTCATTCTTTTTTGAAAGCAAAACATTGTGATAGTTAATTAAATGTTCTGATTCACATGAGACATTTCTTGCATGTTGCCTGTGTAGCTATTGTTTGTGCTGATGTGCACAAACACATGTAAACAAGTGTTTATATCTTATGACATCATGGAACATTTCATATGATAATCTGATTTGACTGGCAAGGGGTTACATTGGATTCAAGCAAGTTAAATAGATAAGACTATAGTATAGAAATTGTACATTTAAAGAACCACAATCCATTGCCTTGACAGGCTTTCTAGCAATGATGATTTAAAAAGCCTTTTCATGATCTATAGGTTGGTCTTGTATCTACAGGAAAGCATTGGTTTTTCATGTTTGTATTGAGTTAAAAACTTTTCTTTTTGATTTCCCTCAGGAAAGGTTCCTTTTATTCATGTGGGGAATCAAGTTGTTTCAGAACTCGGGCCGATTGTCCAGTTTATAAAGGCAAAAGTGAGACGTCCTCATCATTTGCAGTGAAGTGTAAATCTGTTCTCTAACAGCTGTGTATCTGTTGACAGGGTCATTCTCTGAGCGACGGCTTGGATGATGTCCAGAGGACAGAAGTGAAGGCGTACATGGAGCTGGTCAATAACATGCTGCTCACCGCGGAGGTACACAACAGAAATCTCGCAGTCCATTGCATGAGTGTACGTTCCAAACACTAATGGAATAAACGGCTGTTTCATCCTAGCTGTACATTCAGTGGTGCGATGACGGTACTGCTGCAGAGGTAAAGTCACACATTAATTTTCAAAGAACATGGTGCAGATGTGATAAGGGTTGTGTTTTTCAGATCTCCAGGCCTCGCTACAGTAGTCCTTACTCATGGCCCCTGAATCATGTTCTAGCCTATCAGAAGCAGTGGGAGGTTCGGAGGAAAATGAGCGCTATTGGATGGTCTGGAAAGAGTCTGGAGCAGGTCTTTTTGCTTTTCTAAATGATGGAATGGCTCATTTCATGTTTCAAGTGCATTAAACATGTGAAATTAATTTATTAAAATGAAAAATGACTTTGCATAAGTAATTATTAACAGGCTGGGTTAAGAATCTAGCAATTATATTTGCTGTATTTGAGAATTCTTTGCGTGTTCACACACACACACACACACACACTCACACTTGTTTTAAAACGGGATGAAATGTGCATTTAAGAATGAGCTGTAAATTGCTTTTATTTTTTTGGACAGTGTGTTGAATTCATCCGAACTAATTGGCTTAACATTTATTTTTTACAGTTTCAAAAACCAAAATGTTAAAATGAAAATAGAAATAAATGAAAGTCACTTTCTTTCTTCATTGGCTTTTTTAAATTAACTCAGTAATTTAGGCGCATTTTATCGTTTTTAAAGTTACTGTTTTATATGCATACATATACGTATCACCAGCCTTATTTTACCTGTATATTGTAAAATCTTGATGAATGTGCACATACACCCACAATGCATTTGTAAAGAGATTGGATGTCATGTCATCAGATCTGTGTGCCGTTCTTTGCAGGTTTACGAGGACGTGAGTCGGTGTTGTCAGGCCCTGTCGCAGCGTTTGGGAACAGCGCCCTACTTTTTCAACAAACAGTATGTTTCTTTACAAACTTCTGAAATGGGACCGCTCAACACGACTGATCAATGCATTTTAAAACGTCACAGGCCAACTGAACTCGATGCGCTGGTGTTCGGGCATCTCTTCACCATCCTCACCACACAGCTGCCCAGCGATGAGCTTGCTGAAAAAGTGAAGTCCTACACCAACCTGCTTGCTTTCTGCCATCGCATCGAACAGACTTACTTTAAAGAGCAGGAGCGAGAAGGCCAGCCAGGGTCCTCGCGTCATTTCCTGCCCTGAGCAGTGGACCGACACTTTATCTGAAGCAGTTGGTCCAGTTGAAATGATTGACTGTTGTATCAAGGCACGAAAAATGTATGTCGAGTGAGGTTAAAACATTAAGGAACATGTCGGGATGTGAATAATTTCAACAAATTTTCTGTCTTTTTTTGCCTATAATGATAATTTATGTCCTTCATGAAGAATATAATGCAAGTTTACACATTTTTTTGGTGTGAAAAAATACTATTCCATTGTATGATGCCTTTCAGTTTATTGTATGAATGGAAAGTGCCTACAAAGTTGAATAAACTTCAAGTCTAACTTTGGTTTGTCTGCTTTTGCAAACATGTCATCATACATTTGTTTCTTGTATATTTTTAGGTGAAAAAATGTACTTATCATTTAAACTCGTTAAAATGAGCCTTGAAAATTATTCATAATTTGGACGTTCATGCTGCAGTCGTCCAGTAGGGAGCAGTGTTTGCTGGAATAAAGTAAAATGAAGTGAGTGACATTGTCAATATGGCGAACCATATCGAAATTTGTGCTCTGCATTTAACCCATCCAGTGAATTGAATGACTAGAATTATTTCCAGGATAAGCAAATATTTGTCCAAATGTATGACTAAAAGCACTTTCTGTTTTTTTTTTTTGCACAGTAAACCGCTTTTGCATCTTTCCATTCCCAGATTCATTTCACTTACAAAAAGGCATGATTATAAAAACCATACTCATTTGTTTACTTGGACAAAGGTAGCTCAGCTCTTGATAATGTGAAATCCTCCTGCAACGGATCTCACTTTCTGACCCTGGCTTTCTCAGTTTACCATAAATCTGCATCAGAATGCAAGCTTCATTCCATAAAGTCTTGAGCAACACATTTACTTTCTTAAGCTGTCAGAGCAATAAACTTGTAAATGCCCTTTACCTAAACGCATACTTGTATTAAAAATTCAGGCACAGATTTGTTTCAGTTTTTAATGTACAGGGAGAATAGCCTGTGTGAACTTAACCAGGAAATAAACCGATGCAAGTACTACACTACTTTCTCTTCTCACACTCGCTTATGTGTTCTTTATTAGAGTAATAAAGAGTCCTACAGCCTTGTTCTCATAAAAGTGAACTAATCAAGAGCCTCATTCCTCATACAGACTGAACAATAAACCAAACTTACCGAAGTGAGGTAACAGAAAGTCTTTCCAGTGCTTTTGTTGTAATGTTTGTACATCATACAGAGAGTAAGTCCTCTATCTTGTAGTACGGTCTGTGCGCCGCTGGACTAGATAAACAGTTCCATCAGTGCTGTGATGCAGTTTAAAGTCCTCGGGATTGTAGGAGTTTCCATGTTCGTCCTTCAGCTGACTGAAAACCATCTTGCAAACATCACTCATCTTCTCTTTCATTTCATGAAGGCCCCTTGTGTTCATCTTTTTCTCTTCTGTCATTTTTTCCTTTTCTCTTTTTAAATCCTCAATCTCATCCTCCAGGTCAACTAGACTATCTATCTTGCGCTTGCGACAGCTCTGGGCAGCCATTTTGTTTTTGCCCCGTCTTCTGATGTCTCTGATAAGGGTGAGCTGAGCGTGATTGAGTTTGCTAGAACTGACGGCTTCATTAAAAGCCTCCACGGGCAGGTTGATGATGTCCTGCACACTCAGTGGCAAACCCAGTCCACGTGCCCGCTGTTCATCCCGGCATGTGCGTCGCCCGCCAACAGACTTGGCAACGGTTGGAAAGCTTGACTGAGCTTGTAAACAGTTAGACTCTGATTCCCTCTGCAAATGCTGTTCAGATTTGTGTTGAGCATATATAAACGTTTCAAAAAGTGTGGCTTCAAAAGCCTCTGAGTCTAACGAGGAAGGCATGAACTCTGATTGGTCACTCTCCTCTTTGTCTGATTGACCACTGCTTAAAGTGTCGTAGAGGGAAGTCTCTAAATCCACAGAACCAACAGACGCAGAGTCATCAAAGCCAAGCAGGCCACATCGCTCAGAAAAGTGTGAAAACATCTGTGGAGAACGGTCGGACTGTTTGGGTTGAATTAGTGCATTATCAGAATATGGATTGGTCAGTTCAGGGAAAAACCCGCTCATTTCTAAAGAGCTTGAACTAGGTGGGCACTTCTCCACACTGCGGGTGGGATTCTCAGGGGCTCTGCAGTAAGTTGAAGGTGAAGCTGAATAGGAGAGCGTCTGCATGCATGACACCAGCACGTCGGCTGACTCAGATGGTTGAGAAGTGTCTGAAAGGGCCTGCGAGAGTTCACTGAACCCGCAGAAACCATCGCTTGGGTCACGCCGTAGCTCCGACAGGCTGTTGCTGCAGATTTTAGAAACATCCTCTGCGGCCAAACTTGAGCTTTCCGTCTCCAGGAAATCCAAATAACTCTAATGATGAAACAACAACACAATTGTATTAAACCATAAGAAATATCGATTTGATAGAAAGTTGATCATTTCAAAGTTGTGCCTTGTAAAGCATTTATTAATGAGATTTAAAGAATCGATTGTCTACTAAACAGAAAAGGGGGGAAACCAGACCATAAAACCAGTATCTGAAGAACAATGTCTAATTGAGTATTACTTGATTGTGTACTGATGCTTAACTAATTATTCATAGCTGTAGTTATTATAATGTGCTACCAAATAATGGCTATTTGGATGTACCACCAGTGTTTGTGCTTTAATGTGTGATATAGCAGTCATCTCTAAACTGAGCGAGAGAAAATCTGTCTCTGGGCTATAGACCAGAGAAAACCAGAGAGGTGTTGGTCATGAGAAAGATGAACAAACCCAATTCACTCATATTTAGAACTACCAAAGACTTTGCAATGTTAAGACTGCCAGAAAAGACAACTTCATTTATTTATTTATTTTTTTAGGGTTTATTTGTTTTCCTATCCCATGTTGCCAAATTGCGTGCTTACTGATCACAGATAATGCCATGTATTATAATGTTATTCAAATATTTGAATTTGAAAAACGTATTATTAAACTGTAGTTGCATTAATAATAGTAGTAAACTAAGCCGTAGAAGCTCTCAACACAGCCTATGCATGTGACATCCTAATTCAGTGATATCTCTAAGATAATGGGAACATTACTATTACCTTGACATTAAAAATTAACCAAAAGATAAGAACACACCTCATATTAATATTATCTAGTTTCAAAAGCCTATTAATATTGCAAAAGCTGAACTGCTCTTGGAATTTTGTTCTAGTACGTATGAATTATTGCCTGAGCACTGCATTATACATAGATTTCTTGCAATGTACGGTTTCCTTCATAATAAAAATTTAATGAACAATATTTTTACAAGTTTATTGTAAACAGTAAATACAGAAATATTTTAAATCAGTCTGTTTACCTTTGTAATGCTCCAGGAGAAGCGATGAAAGACAATTCGCAATGCAGAATGAAAATAATTCCATCAAGTCAAGAATATGACATGAAGCTCAAAGCTTATATATTTCCTTTATTTATATTTTTGTGGAACACAGATTATTTAAGTTTATAATAATAGGTTTGTTTAAGAGACGACAAAGGCAAAGAGGCTGATGTACAGCAGTTTTAAAAATAATCATCATGAGAAAGACGTAATGTAACCTAAAATGTGTCAAATTTTGAAAATGTATATAAAATATACAAACCTACATTTGTTTTGGAAGATAGGGAAACATGTACATAGAAATTGAATACAGCATCTCTATGTATCAACATTCAGTCTGATTTCTATTGGTTTGCTATGGTTTTCAATCTAGTGGCTGCTTGTTTTTCTCCTACTTAAATCGTAATAATGTCGTACAAAGCATAACAATTTATTATATGTATAGTATCAAAAATTTAATATAATTGTTCCTATTATAACTGTTGCATTCTGTTTACACTATAAATCACACAATGTTTATATTTTCACAGAGCAGTTTATAATGTGTGCATGAGAAAAGGTAAGATATGATTTTTCATTATCACTGTTTTCCATTCATTGTTTGAATTGTCCAGTTTATTTCTGTGGCGACAATAAACACACTGCTGCGGTTAAACGTGTATATACTGTATATAAAATATAAACTATAATATATAGTGTAAAATATATCAGTCAATACCTGTACGGTATCAAGTCTGCTAAAACATTGAATTCTATCTGCAGAATTCAACACACAAAAATAAATATTGTTTTACTTTTTTAAAGTTTGATATTGCTAAAAGTATTTATAAAAACTTCAAAATAGCAATTTAAATGTATTGTGTGGTTTTAATGTTTTGATTTTGCAGCAATACCTGTAAGTCTGGAAGTGACAGCAGTTCACTTAAAGCTTGTTCTTCAGAAGTGGTTTTCTGAGACTTGTGGGATAAAAGCAGAGCAGACAGAAGGGGATTCTGGGAAACCGGTGAACACTGAGAGAGTGCAGCAGACACGCTGTCAGAGAAGGGTGCAGCCTAAAGTGTAGTGGAAAACAAGACAACACCGTTTCTGGATGTGTTCCGTATGAACCAGGACAAGTGGCTTAATTCTAACTTTGCAAATGAAACAGAAATGAATGAAACAGTCACCTGGGACTTTGCAGATGGAGCACTTGGTAAAAACTCTCCTGTCTCCTTGTCTAGTTTCTGTAACTTTCGAAAAAAAAATTCTAGCTCCTCGTCTCTCGTCCGTTCTCTTTCTTTTGCTCGGATGATCTCCATTTCTTTCTGGCGTTGACATCCATCAAAAATTGAACGTTCTACACCCAAATCTACGTCTTGTCTCCATAATATATCGATGAAGTCCTATCGGGAAAGACAAAATGGTGATTAATTAATCAGGAAAACTCACGAGATGCAATAAAACAACATTAACCGGTGACATTATACATGGTAAATGGAAAGTTTATGGGTTTTGTGATTGTGTCATAGGTGGCCATAGGTTGCGCTGCCACAGAGGAAGCTTATCCACAAAGATATATGACACCAGACCAATAAAGTTCATTATTTCTACTCTGCTTTGTTTTCAACACATGTAAGCTTGAACAACTGGGCTGCATTCTGACGCAACTGCACACTAGATAAAGATCCAATATTAAAATTAGTTTAGTTCAACAGAGTTCATCGTAGTTAAAATCAGATAAGATACTGGTTCAGTCAAAATGTAAATATTTAGCTAGTTAGCAAAACTGAGTTAACGTCACATTAGTTAACGTAGATGAATTAGGAGGAAATCTTATACCTTCTAAATTATTCTGTTTCTTTTCAAAATGTGACTTTTTTGAATTGCTAATCTCCACTGTATTTTACACTGAATTCATTTTTTTATTGGTTCCAATAGTTATTAATAAGATTATTAGATTATGCTTGGTTTTCTTTGTAAGATCATTGATTTATTTGCTAAAGAAATAATAGTGAATATTAATAAATGTAAAAGTCCTGTTGAACACAAAGAAACATTTGTTGAACTATTATGCACTTTAAATTCACATTTGTTTAGTAGATTACATTTTGTTTTTAGATATTATGTTAAAAAGGTCTAAAAGGCTGTGAAAAGAAAACGAATAGTGTTGGATTGTAGTTATACACAAAATGTGCATTGGAGAATGAGGTACATTTTGCACAACAGTATCAAATTAAATGTGACGCGATTTACACACCATTTACCATTTTTGGCCTGAAAGAGACATAGATTTGTGTAATGTGTCACGAATAAGAATGCCATGCATGTTTCAGCTATAATGTTCACCATTACTTTACATGTATGAGTGCAAAAAAAACTGCACACACAGCTTTTATTTTAAAAAAAGGACAGATGTACTGGTCTTGAACACTCCCACTTGCAGTCACGAAAGTAAATAAATACTCCAGATTACAGAGTGCATTGTGACTGTGGTTTGTTTCGCAAAGCAACCTCTGGAAAATAATCCATCAGATAAAAGAAGAAAAAAGCCAGAACAGGAAAGACTGGGAGAAAGAAGATATAAAGGTGAAGTGAGTTAAAGGTGAATACACACACCTACAGTTGGGTGGTGTGTGCAATGATGCAACAGTGTTAAAGAGTAGACAAGCCAATAGAGTCTAGTGTGTGTGTAAAGGACAACTGATTAATGAACTCTTCTCATTGGGGTAAATGACAACCGTACCCACCCAGACACAAGCAGAAGAGGGTGTGACTGCTCGGGCGAACAAAACCCAATAGCTATTTAACTTGTTCAGGCACCTGAGTTCATGACAGTGAAAAATACAGTTTGTCAATGCCGTGCACATATTTGTGTGTCTTGCAATCGATCCTAATCAACCTGTGTTAAACAGTATGTTTGTTCACGGGTAAAATGTCCTACTGATTAAAAAAAACAGATGTGATGATAATCATATTGAAAAATCACGATAATAATGATATCCTATAGTAGAGGTAATAGTCAATCACTATTAGAAAATTAATTCTTTATAGACAGACAGAGAGACAGTCAGATGTAATGCACTCTTAACATTTTCACTGTATCGTTTGCATTAAATATAACCCTCTATTTATATATAAGTTTGATCTACTTGTTCCGTGCATAATGATTTGCAAAGTAACCATTTATTTCAACTTACCGACTCATGCTGAAAAGTTGCTGCTGGATTGTTCATGCTTTGTATGTGATCGTGATGCGAAGAAGTCTGTACCACACGATGCCGCTTCTCTAGAATCCGACGCACGACTCACGATCGAGTGCGTAACAAACCACCACTACTGAGAGGATCCGCCTACTACACCAGTCCACCAATAAAAATACATATCGAATTGCCAAACCCAAACAATCAGCCAATAAAGCTTTAGTTGTGACACGCCTACATAAAATCTTAAATCAAGAGACAACCCCTCAAAAGCAATCGGTCAGTCTGTCTGTCTGGGGTTTAGTGTTTCCTCATCAGTCCTTGATATTAGGTTAACGCTCAGTTGCTGACAAAAGCACAAAACGGTTGTCATTCAGAATCAGGCTACTCCAACTTTTAAAACACATTTCAAATTCAAGACGACAAACTAAAACAATATCTTTCAAAGAGCATGTCATGTTAGTTTCAGATAAAGATCGCTAAAAAACACGTTTATCGATAATATACGTAGATAAATAAAGACGAACGCATATTTTTCAAGAATGTCTACTCAACTCGACACGAAATGTGACAGGTAACTGTGAGTTTACCAGCCCCACAAAGGCAGAGGTACGAGATGTTCATCGGGAGTCTCGGCGAGCGCGTTCACGAGCGCTCTGCACGTTCACGTTTGGCAGCTCCACGTCGACATTCCTTTAGCGACAGAAAGAGGGGGTCAGACGAAATATTCGGTCCGGTCCGAAGTGCCGACACGAGAGACACCGGACAATCCACAAGGTAAGACTACAAGTTTCAGTTCTATGCAGGCAATTCAGAAGTCGAATCAGCGATTTGTTTTCATAAACGTCGAAATTGACTATCAGCCGGGATCGTTTGTGATTTCAGCAAGAGACGTTTTAAATTAAAATACAATTGATGTAAACATCTAATCTGGGCAAATTACGTACGAAATAACGTTTTAGTAACATCTCAGTAGTCAATACCATTTATATCCAGCAGAAGATAAAACAGTGTGTATCTATTGAAGTATATTGGCACGAGTTTTAATGCAGTGTGGAATGATAGTAGTGCAGAATAGTAAATATTATTAATAAATCTCAATGTTCTCAATGCTGTAAATATCAACAGATTGTGATTTGCAACCCGTGACGACACTGTTTGTGTTTCTTTACACACAGTTTGTGCATAAGACACGTCAGCTCAGTGGACTTACATTCCAACATGTGTTTTATTTCCCAGGGAACCCGGGAGCTGAGTGAATGGGCTTTTACATGAACCAAGACAACTGCAACCACAGGGAACTCCGAAAGAACTTTACCCACCAATAATCACTATTTCCTACACAGCCCGTGTAAGCACACGACTATACAAATGAAAGCACATTTAACAGGAATTTAAGACTCTCGGAGACACATTAACGTTCTGCATAAATCTTAATTTTCAAAATTATGTCAAAATAGCCATTCTCAATTTTATATTATGCAAACCGTTTTATACAGAAAAACATTTCTGACTATGAAATTATTAGTTTTCATGTGGCGGGGAGATTTAGCTTGCACAGTGAAATGAAACAAGTGAACTCACTCAACAAGGCTGCTTGAGGAAAGTTCTGTGGTCCACTCTGGCTGTTTTGACTGTGTGGTCAGTGCATTACAGAACTTTGCTTTAGAAGCTCCACCCGTCCAGAACATATTCCCCTATTTCGTTTTTATTTTTATCAAATAAAATGTTGGTTAAAAGATGTCTGTCTGGTTTAAAATACAATTATTGTCCCGACAATTATTCCGTGAAATTGAAGCTATTGAACTCTGCATCTACTAATGGAATTAAATTGAAGCAAACCCCCATGTATACATTTCTCAAGTACAGTATAAACACCTACGTTTTCCCATCAATCTCGTTGAAAGTTATCTTTGGGGAAATGTCGCCGTCTAGCGTTGAGAAGCGATTAGAGCACAGTTTTGCTTGCGCAAAAAAGAATGTATATCTTACGTTTTCAGAATTATCTTTGGGCGAAATCTAATCACCTTGCCTGAAATGGAACCGTAATAGGTTGATAGTGCAAGTTTTCCTCAACAAAACAATTGCGCAACTGTAGTTGTCAGTACTTAGCATTTCCTCTAGATAGCGACATTTCTTCAGGAAATACATTTTTGCTTCAAAGTAGCTTCTCTAGTAGGCGTTTGTTTTTTTTGTTTTTTACTTCAGCATTGAATATAATAGCGTCTTTATATGCCCCATTTTGATTATACTTTGAGTGGTTGGAATTATTATTTTTTAAATCTAATGAATTAGTAATACTGTTTTATATGATTTTGGTAAGGCGTAGATTAAAGAGGCACACCGCACTTTTAGACTTTGTTCTCTGATGTGTATCTTAACACAAGGTCCATGTGTTAAGATACAAAAGTTGAGTCAGTGTTTCTTTTGTGGTAGTTTATCCAAAATAGTCAGTCTGGGCCAACCTTTTATTGAAATTAAAATCGTTTAACTTTAAAGAATAATAGATAATCTAAACTGGGGCCAATATCAAAAATAAGAATACTGTACTTGTATACCTTAATTTCCATCTAGTATTGTGTGCAGATTCAGCAGTGAATTGCTTAATTAATAAACATACTGAGTTGTGGTCCAGTGGTAGGGAACTTGGACTGGTGTCCGAAAGGTTGCCGGTTCAAATCCCCCCCCCTACGGCTAGTTCTACAACTAAGTGTCCTTGGGCAAGACACTGAACCCCACATGCCCCCCGGGCGCCTTTCTGTGTGGCTGCCCACTGCTCCGAGTTTGTGTCTGATCGGATGGATTAAACGCAGAAGAAAAATTTCCCCATGAGGGACTAATAAAGGTTCAATTATTATTATGAGAACGAAAAAGGCACATGCTTTCATTTTGATTTACAATTTATATATTGTTACCCATTACAGTTACTTGCCATTACTAAAATGTACTGCAGTTGGAATTATACGAGTAAGAATTACCTAGAATGCTTAAAATACTACATACCCTTGAAAATGAATTAATTTAGCAGCAGAAAGTGAGTGCATTGATTTATGAGACAAATAGTACATAAGAATAGACCATCTAAACTTTATTTTGTTCATTTCATATTGCCCGTAACAAACACTTAGATGATTCAGTATTTTTAAATCAATAATTTAACGTGCAACAGTTCTGGTGAAACCAGGAGATGTGATTTACAACCCCTCAGTGGAAACACTGGGAACCTGCAGTAACTTGACTCATTTTTGTATTGACATACAGAGAAACCATTAAAATGGACTGACTCTTTCATGACGAGCAACTTGATACACCGTTTAAAGTAGATATTGTTAGACATTCAAATCCAAACTACCAACATTTATTTTAAATATTGCCAACTCCACTGGCGTTATGATGTGGCCGACTTCAAGTACGCAATAAGATCCGCTCTTTCTCCCTTCTTCTTGATTCCAGCAAAGATCATCTTTGTGCCGGGAATGTATTTCTTGGGGTTTTCCAAATACTCCATCAAGGTATCCTCACCCCAGACAATGCCTGTGGAAAGACAGGCATTTTTAATTAAAAGTGTTGCCCAACTTTGCTCTTGTGATGTCCAGAAACTCTTACCTTTGCTCTTGTTAGCATCCGTGTAAGAAAATCCTTCTGCTTGACCAGTTTTGCGTCCAAACAGACCCCAGAGATTCGGCCCCACTTTGTGCTTGCCCCCATTCTCAACCGTGTGGCACTGGGCACACTTCTGGACGAACACCTTCTTTCCCTTCTCAACGTCACCCATTCTACCTAGAAATAAAAGGCAACTAAGACATGAACAAGCCGTAGTACCGTACATGAACATCAGAAGGTCAGTCAAGGTGAGAACACCTGCCCTTCAAAAGTGTAATGTGCATGTAACTAAACACAGTCCCTAATTTCAATGCTTCAAGGTTATTGAAACATCTATAGAAAAAATTTACACGTTTCACTTTCAAGAGCTATGTACATGTTTGAACACGTTTTCACCCGAGAACACCACCGATCCAGTAACCTGCGAGTATCAGGTTCTTAAACCGAGGACAACTTAAACCGTCTTTATTAAAAGCAGCCTTAATCACAGAAGTCTCCCTTAATCGGACACCGGATCTGACTACACGGCAAAAGTGAACGAGAAGGCGAATTAAAATGATATTTAATAATTGCGTTAATATTAAAATAAAAACAAAAAAAAAAAAACATTAACGGCGTTTCGGCGAATTTTGGAAATCCCCTCCACTAAAACTCGTAAACCGGCTTGTGTTTCGACGTTGCTAAAGCTAACAGCTAGCCAAATCTGGTTAGCCTCATAGAAAACCCAAAAACGACATTTTCTCAAAAAATTGCATACTTAAATTACACATTTACTACAGAAAATGTCTGAGGACATATTAATCAAAACGTGAAAATTCCGTTACCATAGGAATGTAGTCTATACCCTACACAAGGTTGTTCTTGAGGTCTGCCGGTAGCCTTACGCAACGTTGCACCATTCCTCGTCACATACGCTTTAAAATTCTAACATCGTCTCGGGTTTCGTTACAGTATGTCCGTAAATCAATTTTAAAAGACACGATTAAACTCACCTCTCAATAGGCGGGTTAAAGCTCCTCGTGTTAAGGATGCGGTGCTCTGCTCGCGCCGGTCGGCGGACTGATTCTCCTATCAGGGCGCGAGAGAAAGGTCACTTCATTTTAGAGGCACGAGAGGGCGCAGGTGTTAGACGTCACCAGCATGCGCATTAACCAACATGTATCTGTCACGTGCCTCGTTCTGACCAATCAGTTTGCACAGACTCAGCTATTCCCCTTAAAAATCCTTAAATGGAGATTCGTAATGTCACGAGTTGTAGTACTTTTACAGAGATAACGATCCGTTTTATCATATTAGGTGGACAGTGACAGTCTTTTATAACACACTATTTTACACTAAATATGCACATGTTCACTTTTTAGGTGTGTGGTATGCTACAAGACGGCTATTTAAATGCCTGTTTTGACATCGACCCAGTGATACACGAGGGTTACATTTTCGATGTAAGACATTTAGCACATTCGAATTTTAAGTTCTATAGCATTTTTATAATCGACAACAAAATTACTCATGAATTGTTACAATTATGTGTTTTAACAAGATGGGGTTTTTGATGTTCAAGATGATTCAAAAGACGTACAGTTTGCGTAAAGGTCATTTAAGATACATTACCTGTATATGCTGTAATTACATATTTGAACTCGTCTTAACAGATAAAAAAAAAAATAATATATATATATATATATATAATATTAATTATATAATATCATTTAGTAGCATTAATATATATATATATATATTAATGCTACTAAATGTAGTGCAACATTAATTGTCTCACAAAAGGGTGCTAAAATTAAAATTTATATAAATATGCTGTTTTGAAAATGTGCTCTGGTTTTTGATATACAGTTTGTTTTAAAATTACAGTACTCGTCTATACGTTTTTTACTGAGGATTTTTTAGACGTCTGTGTGTGGTTTTCTGTTTTTATAAATACTACCTGTGGCGACAGAAGAAGAAATTAACTTTATTAATCCCTCAGTGAGGAAATTAGTCTCTGCTTTTGACCCATCCGAACTAACTCGAAACAGTGGGCAACCACACGGTGCGGCGCACGGGGGGCTTGAGGGGTTCAGGACTTGCCCAAGGACACTAGTCGTAGGGGGATTCGAACCGGCAACCTCTTGGACACCAGTCCAAGTTCCCCCTACAAGTAGAGAGCTGTAAGGGAAGTCAAAGCTTGGTCAAGTGGCTTAGATTGTCGAAGCCTATCGAAATTGTTGCTCTGCTCTTAACCCAAATTGACATACACACCGTGACACAACAAACCCAAAGCAGTGGGCTTAGTTGCAGAACCAGCCTTAAGGGGGGATTGAACTTGCAGGGGGATCGAACTTGCAACCTCATGGACACAAGTCCAACTCGCCTACCACTGGACCACAACTGTTATTAAACTTTGTTTCCACTCCACCACTGTTACTACTTCGTACCACTATCCTTCCTTTCCCCGACGAACAGGGACACCTGCTGGTCATTTGAATATTGTCGCAAGATAATTTCGATAGTCTTTACAAGAAAGAGCGCCCTCGTCAGGTTTAAAACAAATGTCCAATCTATTCATTGTCTACTACTTTTCTGATATCTGAAGCCAATCCCTGAAACAGCGGAACTGAAGCTGGGGCACACACTCTTTTTTGGCCAAACATTTGCAAAGCGAGACACACATTCACACATTCACTCACACCTATGGTAAATTTTCATCTGTACACATATGTTTGGACTGTGGGAGAAAACCAGAGCATGTTTACTGTAAAAAGTAGACTTACCACAACCACACACGTAGTTATATCTGCAAAATCGGTGTAACCGCTTTTGCGTAAAAATCCCCATCACAAGCAACGGTGGGTGACAAGCCAAAGAATGAAACAATTCATTCTTACTTTCTTTCTTTCTCTCTCTCTTCTTTTCTTTCTTTCTTTCTTTCTTTCTTGTAGTTACACTGTACTGTTTTATATGCCTTATAAAAATGTAAGTTTTTGCCAATGTGTAAGGAAGTGTGTGTAAAAATTACAATCAACACTCAACGAAAGAATGCACAGTCAATGTAGATTTATTTTACATCTATATCTACGAATATACATAAAGTATGATTGTGTGTGTGTGTACTGTAGCTCAAAAACAATGAATTATACAAAAACAATTGTAACATCTATGGCGAAAATGTTGTTGTTTCTGTGTCCAGGCCAAAGGAGGATCTTCGTCTCCCACTGTGGGTGTAGCACACCTGGAGCTTTTGTATGCAGCCTAATTCTTTCAGTAGCTTCAAGAGATCATTTCGAAACTTTACTCCAATGAAGGCGTACAGGAACGGGTTTACACAGCAGCGCAGAAAGGCCACAGCCCTGGTCACATCGGTGGCATAAAGGCGACGGTTGTCCTTATGGCAATCTGTTGTATCTTGTATCGTGAATACCATTACTACATTATACGGCAGTTGGCTGAAAACAAAAACAGCAACCACAGAAATAATGACCTTGAATGCTTTGTTTCTCTGAAAGTTCTTGGCTTGGAGAAGAGTCTTGATTATACAAACATAACAGAAACTCATGATAAAGCCTGGAAGCAAAAAGCCCAGAAACATCTGGATTAACAGCAATATAACATGGTAGTCATCATAGCTCTTGCCGTTGTTTTTACACGTGCCATTACTGTCGACTTCTGAGAAAATCATGTCAGGCACAGAAAAAACCACTGACAGCAACCAGGCAACCAGAGAAGAC
>CM051495.1:19944886-19989886 GCA_028031935.1 Paedocypris micromegethes | reverse complement strand
GTATAAAAACCTATTTTTATACAGAGGCCAAGAAAAGGAAAAGCAATTCTAAAAATATTTCAAAACAATCAACGAACACAAATGGAATACAAGAATTTAGCCCACAGCAGGAATGATTTTAACATTCTGTAACTCCAGCATTGCTCTCAGCAATGTCTCCAACAAGTGTGATCTCATGTGTTTTGCCACAGATTTACTCATAAATCATCAGTGCCCCAGCTCTCTCAGCCGGGCAAACTGAGATGGCTATTAATTAAGTGTGTGAAAGCATGAGGTGGCATTTTGGTGACACTCAGAATGCATCGTGACAGATGAGGTGTATGAGCTCACTCACGAGGAGTGTGCGTCCTTACCTCCTGGTTATCAGAGTGTGGGAAAGGCAGGAGGGGGCGAACACAGCCCTGAAACAATGGACGGGAACATGTGCATATACAGTAGGAAATACAAGACTGTAAGACAATAAGTGACTCACGAAACATCCTTCAAAGAGCTTTTCAACTCTTTCCCAAGGTTCTGCATGTAGGTCCACTGCTGTCTGGAGAGTGTCTGTCCTCCCATGTAAATGTTCTCCATGCGCAACTGCTCCTCATCAAACAGCCACTGCACCACAAAAATAGGAGCTGCAAAGAAATGTGTTTTTATTCAAAGGTAAGTACCACTTTGTAAGCTATTACCGTTTTTCAGTTTAAAGCCTACCACTAATGTGGGAATACAGCCGGTGTCCAAAAAAGCACTGCCAATCCTCTCCTCTTTTATACTGCTGCTTGCACTTGTCTGGAATTATGCCATTCCACAGGCTAAAAGAAAAGACCATACAGTAAACTACTGTAATACACTGAATTAAGTAGTTAATATTGTACTTAAAACTTGTGGTTAATACTTGTGCTTAATAAATGCAGCAGTTTTAAACTTGGCAGTTTTTATTGGTTGATTAAACAATATTAGAGCAGCACGTTAGAGCAGTGGGTAGCGCTGGTGCCTCACAGCAAAAAGAGTTATGGCCCAAACATCAATTGGCTCCAGCTCCCCATGGGTAGGGTAGTTAACGGTAGAAAAAACTAAATTTATTTTGTTTGACTGAGACTAACTTTTGTTCTTTTGTCATGTATTTTGTTTTGCCATTTTGAAATGTTGAAGTGTTAAATATAATCTCTACATTAGGAAATAAAACCTCATGAATAAATTTTTTTGTTTTACGTAAAATACACAAGTTCTTTTAAAATGGGATACTTTAAAACTATTACTAGAGGTTTTTTGTATTTTGTATATGTATTAATTGATGACTTGAATTGAATAATTTGTAATAAATGTTACAGTAAGGTATCCGTACTTTGACTCAAGAATGGTTTTCAGGTACTCTTTACACCTCTGCAGTATTGAATGTCATTTGGGATAAAGTACCAGGCAAATGCAAGTAATGAAGCAATGTTTTACCGAAGTCCCTTTTTAATGCGGTCAATGGGGTTGCAGGTGGCGCTGTCGGAACAATCTGGAACCTTTTGCTGTTTGCTCTCCAGAAACCAGCCAGAGTCAACCAGGCCACGGACCTGAGCGTCCACACCGAGCTGCTCCAGAAGAGCGGACACCTTGTCGATGTTCAGCAGTACACCCGTACCCCCAGCACTAGGGGAGATCAGCACACCAGCAATTGCACAAATGAGATAAGACCACTGGACTGAACATCAAATGGTGTCAGCTTCTGTATTTGGATGTTAGGATTCCCAGTACAGCATGTTGCTAACCTGGGAGGAATCCTTAGAACTCGTTCTGCCCTCGTGGCATGACATGAATAGACATTATGTCATTGTCTGTAGCATTACAAGCGGCAGTAAACATTTTTATAGAAGACAACAGGATGTGCTGAAAATAGTGTTGCATCCAGTGTTGTGCGTGAAGAAGGTGATCTGGTAAAACTCAAGCGGAGGTCCAGTGACTGGAATGAGATTTCATCAGTTGTTCTGAGCGTCTTGTTTAAGATCTAAATGTGCTGCAGCAGGCCTAATGGCTCTTGTTTTTGCCTATAACTAAACCCAAATCAACTTACGGGGGATAAAAAGGGTCTCGTGCTGCGAGTGAGTGTTAATGTGTGTGTGTGTGTGTGTGTGTGTGTGTGTGTGTGTGTGCGCGCGTCTCTGTGAGTGGTCGGCCACCAATACAGACTGTTTTTTACTTCAGGCCCAGAGTTGCTGAGATTGGCAACAGCTCCCTGTGACCCAGAAATGGTGTAAGCGGTAAAAAATAGACGGATGGATATTTAGAAAGTTGAATGACTTTAGACACAGACATTATGTTTTGTTACTCAGCTGTCTCATTTTAGCGTAATAATAGGCATATTATTATGAAGAGGAAATCAAATCTTACCTTGTTCCAGCAAGCATCACAACTTTAGCTTGCTTCAGTCCTTTTGCTGCAAGATCTTTGATCACCTCTCGAATGATCTGAGAGCCCATGAAAGCATATTCCGACCCTGTAAATGTAGAGTCCATTGACAAAGATCATAAAGATCAAGCAAACCCAATGCCTTTGGTGGTTGATCACCTGCATCTTTTTTTTCCTGTTTGGGCTTGAGTGCTGCTCTGTTACCGCTCCACACATCACTGGAACAGTACGGAACAAACCTAGTCACAGCCAAAACAAAATGAGGCAAGTTTGTCATCAATATGGCCACTAGTGACTGTATCAAAATTGCACAATTACACTAACACATAAACACATAAACACATACACACACACACACACACACACACACACACACACACACACACACACACACACACACACTTAAGCCGAGCTTGTGAGAGTCAAGGACACTTTGGACGCTTGGGTGGCAGGTCCAGTTCCCTATTACTGGACCAGAACTACCACAAAACATTTCTTACAGTCAATACGTCTATAACTAAACAATAACTTACACAAGATTGGCATTATACCAGTGAGGGTTTTCATCAGCTTGTGAAGAGTGTAACCCACTACCTGCAATGAAGGAGACTTTTAAGTGTGAAAGAGCGTTCCACTAAATGAAACGCTGTCTGGTTCACATTCACTCACCTTTGCGAGTTTGTGGCCAGTCAGTTGAGCTCATAAGACGTGGAATATTTTTGTATCTGGAATCACACGTCTCTTTGTTGTAGCAGCACCAGCCCCCTGAAAAAGATTGATTAGATTCGTCTTTGAGTTCAAAACTTCAAAACTCATCTGGAACAGGGGTCACCTGTTTTTATTAATAACTATGATGCATTAATCACTGTTAATACCGAAAAAAATGTTCTTTAATAGTAATAGAATGGCAATTGATTGATATATTAGATAAACAAATAACATGTTATCCTTGCATTTTAATGATGGCATAAAATTAACAGCAAATTGAGCATTTTTGTGTATCAAACTAAGTAAAAAATTTTGCTCTGGGCAAAAAGTAATGACTTAGATTCATTACTTATTAAAGGGATTTGCATTGAATTGTATATTTGACAGCACAATCACATGTAACCTTTCTCTGTGTATTATTAAAATGAGCATGATGTAACCGACTCAAAAAAGCAAGAAAAATGACATGTCTAAGAAGATGACCAGTAGGCAAAATAACGCAGAGGACTGCATTTAAGCCAGCTGACCTCTCTCGACAAAATTAACTTACTAGTTTAAAATACTCACCTTCCAAAAATATCAGCCATCTCTTACTTCCTTTGAACTCCTTTAGGTAAAACCTTTAAGCCGAAAATAAATCAAGATGGTCTAAAAAACACATCCATATGAGGGCAATGTCTAAAGCCATTACGTTTTATAGCATTTTTATGCTTAACATTGCAGGATGACTTTAAAACAAATAAAAAAATCATCAAAAGATCAAATCAAGTTTCAATCTTAATCAAATTCAATTTCAATCAGAATCTATTGCTTTAAAACAATCCAGATAAGAGTGTGAATGTATTGCCTTACCCAGCCGCAGTACCATCATTGCACGTCACTAAAGCGTTCTTGAGAAAGTGCAGCTTCATTTCATCTGCAGTTTTGGAGACCGATGCACTTTGATGGCTGGTGCCACGACCTCCAGTATTTGTTTCTTTACTGGTTTCAGAAGCTCCTGGCCCAAAGTGAGGGTCAACTTCAGTGCCATGCTGGCTCTCCAGAGCTTGGGTGTTTGGCTTCTTGGCACCTTTCCCACCTGCTTTGCCATTGCGGTTGTTCTGACATGAAACAGCTCCAAGCAGAAGCAGGAACATCATATGATGAAGAATATTCATGTCGAGCCTTGAAGAACCTCACTTAAAAAAATAAACAAGCAAAATAATAGAGGAGATGAATTTTCAGTGGGGTCCATGTGATGCAGCTTACAAAATGTAAAATGTGTTGTCCTTGAATATAGGCTGATGAATATCTAAAAAAAATCATCAGACTGAAAACCTCAATCTGGCATTTAACAAACTTACCCTCTTAAGTAAATGTTTCAGGTCCTTTAGTTGTCCTCAACCGCACAGGTCTTCAGGCCTGCTCTGGAGAGGATGGAACGGGAAGGCTCAAATGATGTTACGCTGACAACCTGAAGTGATCCTGAAGTTTGTTTGTGGTCCGGTCTAGGTTTTATAGTACCACCATATGGATTGCATTTCTTAACATCCCCTTTGAGCTGATGCCAGCTCTGGGCTGTGACCAATGACACGACAAACCAGGCTTTCTAATGGCAAGGAGAAAAGATAACATGCTCTCTCCCAACCATATTTCACGGACTTCCCCTCCCCACCTAGCGTAGTCACACAACAGCCCACCCTCCTCTTCTAGACTGGGGCTTGACTTTGATTTAAACACCTACATGGTTGAAATACCTTTGCAGCTTCGTGGCATGTATCTCTAGGTCATTGGAGCAGACCATCCCTGCTCGGTCTGATGGGACCAAACCCTTCATTCATGCCAAATAATACAATGAGGGTTTCGTCTCAACTGCTTCACATTTGAGAAATTGAAAAAAAATTCACAAACATTTTGAAAATTAAACTAAACTAAAGTTTAGAACAGATGCATAAAGACTGCATAAGATGATTAAATAGTATTGCGCAGAGTAACAAAATAGCCTGTGAAAAAGAAACAAGAATATTCACCAATATAGTTTTATTGCCCAGCATTGGATACATGGTTAAACAAACTGATGGTGGATAGTTTTAAATGGCAAAATATAAAATTCTTATTACTGGAAAACAAATTACCAAAATATTGTTTATCCAAATAATTGTAAAAACTAAATCACTAAATTTTAATTAATTTATATATTAGTACATTTGTGCTGATTACTTTAAAAAAGGTTGTTAAACAGCATTAAAAATTATGAAAATTACTAAAATATAATTTCAAGATGTTTTATTTTGAACATACTTTTGGTTTTTATTATTCTTTAAAAACACAACAATATTATAAAATATGTCTCTGAATTAGGATTAGGAAATGTGTGAAAGGTTTATAAATTAAAAATAGATAACAAAATAGAGTAAACAGATTTATGGCAAAATAATCAAAACCGTTTTTAAAATGCAGTACATAGAAAATAAACAAAAATGAAACGATGATTGATTTAGTGGTAAAAAAAAAAAAACGTGTTGAAATCCTAAAAGTATTTGCAGACATTAGGAAAAAAAATGTCTAAAGCTAATCAAATGACATTGAATTCTAAGTTTGATCTACAGCAGAAAAAAATATTTTTTTCTTTTGGTACTTAGAAGCACAAGCGGCGCTCCTGTCTTCCCAGAATTCATTGCAACAATGTGCAAAGCAGACCTGAAAATGCAGAAAACCTGAGAAAAACAGTGTAAATCCTTCATCATATTTTTCAATACAGGCCAGAATGCTTAGAAAAAATCTTTTTAGATGGAATTGTTCGTCTTTGATTCCTACTTCAAGAGATTTTTGCAGAAGCTGGAAGACACTTCAGATTTGTAGACCATGAGTCTGAACCTGAAGAAACTCTGCAGCTCTTGAAAAGAGGTGATGCGAAAAGAAACAGATGTACCCTCTTCCTTCAGTTAAAGACTGATCGATCGGAGGAATCATCTGCATGTGGATGACCAAGACAAAGAATGTGTTTTTCAAATGGACCCTGAAGGTCAGTTTGTGACATTAAGCGCTGGAGAGGTTTGGGCACTTTGTCTGTGCCCGTGCCTGTGTCATCACCACATTGGGAGGCGAAGGCAGGCGAGCACATTTCTCAGTTGACAGGCTTCAAAGCATGCCACATGCCTCTGAGACCGGCAATACATGTGATTTTCAGATACAGGCAAAGGTTATGATCCAAAAGATATCAAGATCTAAACAGCAGAGGCATGAAGAGTACTCAAAAACAATACTTGAGTAAAAAGTACCTAACTGTTAAAAATGACTCTTTTACAAGTTACAAGGTTCTAATTCCAAGAATACAAGTATTTTACTCATAATAACACAAAGATATGTGAAAAACAAGAAGCTCTTTGTTTATGAGGCTATATTTTCAAACAAAAGAATTAAATTTAACATTTCAATGTTTCAAAAAGACCGAAAAAATAGAACAAAATGAAAATCTTTGCAAAAAAGTGCAACCTCATAAATAGCATCCAGAACCTTCAGCACCCTGCAGATGGCAAAATCGCCAAAGAAATTAACTGCTGTAGGACATGATGCCGACTTGTTGCGCACATTCACAAAGTAACGAGTAAAAGAAAGTGTCCATTTAAATGTAGTGGCGTAAAGAGTACAGATACTCAATAAAAAATGTAGCCAAGAGAGTAAAAGTTAAGCCAAAAAGTACTTGAGTAAAGTGACAAAGTAAATTTACTCAAGTTCTTTACACCACGGCTCAACAGAATACCTGAGATGTAGACACCATTTATTAAAACTCCATGCAGGTGTGGATTCATGTTAAACAGTTGAGGTTAGAATCTTTCTCTTAAGAGTAATGGGATCACAGCAAAAGCTTGGTTCGCTTTGTCTGTCACCAGTGCATTTTGCATGCAAAGATGAAGGTGACTCGCATGTTCGAACTCTGAACTCGAAGAGGAATAATGATTTCTTTTGCTGAGAGGTATCCTGTAGTTAAAACGGTTTGTCATCAGCACTGACATTTCAGGCTTTGCTGGATTGGTGCAAAGTGTGAGACGCCCACTAAAAAGGCCGAGTGCTGAAGTTAATGGCTGAGGCATGCGTTATGCTAGATGACATGCTAACCTTCGCTAAGCCAAGGGATTGGACTTGGCAGGCTCCATGATGTAATAGGCCTCGAAAACAAGTGGCATGGCTTGAATGTTCAATTTCATTCCGCACATTTTTTAACCCATGATTTCACATTAAATCAAAGTGCATAAAAAGTCCAATGGCTTTATATCATGATTATAATCAGTAGAAAAAATTCAGATGAAACGGTAAAATTTCAGATTTATCTATTTTTCATAACATTTAAGAAAAAAAAGTGTTAACAAAAAATAAAATACATGAAATGTAATTTAACAAACAAAATACATGAAGTCAGCTATTAGGTAGAAAAAAAAATTAGAAATAAACACTACAACTCTATGAGTTAATTATATATAAAAATAATATTTCACAAATCTGAAAAACAGAACCAGAAGAGTACAAATATGTACATTTTATTTACATAATGTTTATTTTATTTTTATAAGAGAATGAAATAAAGAAAGAGGGTAGGAAAGACTAAGTTGGATTTTTAATAAACGTAAAAAAAAAAGTGAAATAAAGAGAGCGTGAAAGAAAAACAGATTTAAGACAACTGGACAGAGACACAAGTGAATAAAAAAAAGAGAAGAGGGGTTTTATAAGAGACAGTATAGTACTCTCTTAAAAAAAAAGATTTCTCAAAAAAAGATATGCGCAGCATTACTTTTTATTCACTTTACATGCAAAGCAAATATTTTTCTCTACTCGATTAAATTGGGTTAAATTGTTTTACTGACCAGAGAGTGATATAAAGAAGGAGGGAGAGGGCGGGGTGAACGGTAGATTTACTTCACCAGTCTCATAACTTAAAAAGTTAATGTATGACTAATTTATTTCAGCCAGTGAACTGTCCCTAAAATATCTAAAATGCTGATTATATGTAAAAATAATATGTAAAAATCATATGTAAAACATAATATGTAAAATATGTAAAAAAAACTGATTTGTGCTGCCTTTTCTGGTAAAACATTCAAACAAATATTCCAGTAAGAACTACAACTATTTCATTTAAAATGATAAATAGCAATTGTCCATTTCAACTTTCATTTGTAATGCTACAATAATTAAAGCTCCAGTCAATGCCTTGAACACAGTGAAACGATGTAGCAAAAGCATCAGGCATCCTTTGGAAGATTTCTGATCACTATCTCAACTAAAGACCCATTGGAGTCCATCTGTGTGGTCAGTGACCACTAACTGGGCCATGTGGGGCCTCATTGAATACTTTGGCAAATAACTTGAAGAGCCAACACAAGCTCATGACAGAGCTGAGCAGCAGTACGGCCTTGAAGTCATGCTGGTGAAGGCACACTCTTGTCAAAAGAATTGATTAATGTTCAGTAGGGTCACGCCACTCGGAGAGACCTCACATAAGCTGATCAGAAACGCAGCCGTTGGAGGTGCCAACACAACTGTACACTCTGCAGTGTCAAATGTCTTACGAAGACAAGCATCTATACATTCGTACATGCTCATCTGTTCCATACCCTAATGTTATGGCTTATGTGCTCATGCTAATGGATTGGCTTGCTAAGCCATGTCAAAGGCTGTTTGAACCACTGAGATGTATGATTCATATAGTTTTCATACGTGACATTTATGACCTTAGCAGGTAAAGGAACAAAGAACAAAAGAATGTATAAAGAAAGGACATTTGATAACATTTTAAATGTAATGTGTTACTTGTTACAAGGTCAGTGAAGACTGAGAGAAGCAGTTCAACCACACAATAACAACATGGTCTGTACGTTTGCACGGAAAAAGCTATTGATGTGCCGGTTTGGAAACACATTCTATCTTGATGTTGTTTTAATACAAATTTCAGAGGGCAAATTTTGTATGTTTTCTAGAAAGAATAGCATTTTTAGGGCTGAAATGGCCGCCAGGTGCGGAGACTTCCTGTAAAATACTTCATCACTAAAAAGGTTCAGAGAAATATAGTTAAATTTGTAGAAATATTAGTTAAAATGTAAAAAAAAAAAAAGTTTACTTTATTTAAATGTTTTTTCTATTTTTTCTTAAATTCCTTAAATGATTGATTAAGTTTCACACAATATAGATAAATAGAAAAAAAAAAAAGAAAACGATCTGCATCCAAGTATTTTTATGGGTTGGGTGAATTTATTTTACAATTGTACTAAAAATTTACAGCAATAATTTTTCACAGTTACTGCAGCCACAATGTTTTAAATCTTTTGAACCCGTTATTGATGTGGATTCCATTGCAATGTGAGAGAAACTGAATATTTTCAGTCCTTTGCAAAAAAAAAACGAGATCAAAGGGTTTTATCTTCACACAAGGGGAATGTACAACTTTTATTACGCCGGAACTCTGCAACATTGAGATAAAGCAATGCCAGAGAGCATTGTTGAAATTTATAGAAAAACTTAAAATCACTGGTAGTTATTAAGAATTTACATTTTGATTCTGGTGTTTGAAACACCGGATCATGGGTTCGATTCCCAGAGACAGCAGGGAAGTTGTTCATTTGTACAAAATTGTAATGACATGTAAGTCGCTTTAGATAAAAAGCATTCGCTAAATGACCATAAAGTACATTTTCTCTCTGCTTTTATCTCTGACTGTTATTTAGAAAGTTAATTTAGATGTAACTTTTATAGTTTATTAGTATTAATGCCAGGAACTTGACTGGACTCATCACTCATTGTTTTGTGTTAATGTATTTGGTCACACACAATGGCTCCCAAAAATGCAGTTCAATTCTTGCTGCTGTTTTTAACCTCTTACATCAGTCGATAAAGCTGTTGGCACTACTAAACTGAAGCCCAAAAAAGCCCTGACTCATCATCTTAACACAGAGAAGGTTCTAAGAGAAGAAAAATAAATGAATGTGCAGAAACATATACTGCATATGTGAGTGTTTAATCAATATTTCATGTATTACATGAAAACAAATGACATATGCTTTACTTTGGCTAGTTTATTTTTCGTGTAAGTAGATGTCTAGAGCTAGTGTGATAATTGTGGTATAAAAGTGTGATAAAAGTGTTTTTATGCAATCCCAGCAACCCAACCTTCCTTATCGTCATAGCATTTAAACTTCTTCAAATTCCACATAAATACTAGTAAAATTCCACATTTTCATCGTTCTTTTCATTTTCAATTGGCAGCAGAAATCAGATACACATCCACCATGTTCACAGACAGTACTGTATGTGGACGAATTATGGATTCGTCAGAGAGGTTTTGTTTTCCTAGCCACTGTCGCAATCTAACTTGCTCTTCTGGTCATAGCCCATAGTCTGAACAACAATGGACATTTTTTTTTTTTTTTCATTTTTAACTGACTCTTTTTTTCCCCAAATTTCTGAACTCACATAAAGAATGGACATTTTTCTTTTAAAGACTTTTTCACATAGCATCTTTGCGTTGGTATCGGACTAAAAAAAGCGCTATATAAATAAACTTGAACTTGGACTCGCCCACTGTCTTTGGTCCCATTAAGTGAACAATAATAGACTTATGGTTTTGGATCCATTACCGCTTTCAAAATAATTGTGACACAGGTTAACTGGGAATCCCACTTCATTGGTCTCAATTATACGCAAGTCCTGAAACAAATCCTATTGGATGTCTATAATATTTTTTAAACATTTCCATACAATTCTGCTTATTATAAGATCGTTATAAAATGAAACGCTATAACGTCCAGAACAGTGCGTGAGCGACACAGAGGCACCCACATGTGTTGTAGTGTGCCGTGTGTTTTACGATTGTAAAGGCACTGACATGCACGGACCTGTACCTCCATATTTCACTTTGCTTCATTTGTGTAACGCCATTTTGTGAAAGAACTACAATGCCTGTGATATTTGCCACAATGACTGCGAAACGACACTGGCGTGCTTTTAATGATTCTCCCGTGTCCTATTGGGGTTGAAGCATCAAATAATTCAATTCAAATAATTATGGGCATATCGACATTTTCATGTTACATAGTACTCTTTTTTTTTTCTTGCTATTTTTGCAAAAAAAAGAACAAAAAAAACAGGGAATTCACAATCTAGGAAGTCGGTTAATTGGAACAAATTTATACAGTCTAATTGTGGTCCAATTAAATTGGAATTCACTGTATATGTATCAAAAATAAGATAACAAGTTAAAAATTAATTTCCAAATGAAACACATTTTTTGTTACTTTTTAAAAATATTAAATTTGTATTATATTGTAATGCATCCTTCTTGTACTACACCCCGCAATGACATTATGACGTTCATATGAACATTGCGTCCACTAGGTGGCGACTAAGAAACATTTTAAAACGTGACATTTTAATTAATTTAAGGATGCTTTCACATATAATTCGTTTTAAACTAACTAAACCAGCGGAAAGCGACCTTAGTTCTTTTGCTGTTCACAACCTAGTGCACTTAGAAGACAACCCAGTTCTTTTTTCGGTCCTCTCCAGCAGTGAAGATATCCCAGACCAGTTCTTGTTCACATAAGAATTTGTTAATTACGTGACCTCTCTCCTGTAAAGTATTTTGCCCCTTTCTTGTACGTTATTATTACTATTACGCGGCATTGGTTCTGTTAATACCACTTTTCTTCATTTATTGTGAGATTAAAAGAAAGACTTTATTAAGAATAAGAAAATATTTTTATTAGAACGTTTTTTATGAAATGAGAAGAGTAGACGTTATAGCAACCTAAGTGAATAAGGTTAAAAAAAATTTAATTGCAGGTGTGAAAATCAAATGACTACAAAAAGGGCTTATCATAAGTAAAAATAAAGAGCACAGAGAAATCTCATACATCATTTATTATTATAAAAATTGTTTTACTTTTACAAATGAAAACTTTTTGTGCTTTTTGCACAAGTTATTACAAAATGCCAAAGGTACAAGCCATGCATTGTTATGGATAATTCTAAACTCGCTGGGAAATGTAGATAGCAGCTTTACAGCCTGCTTGTATTACTGTTTTCAAAAGTAAATATCCAGGCACCTACAGGTAGAATCAATAAAATAAAATAAAAAAACATGAGATAAATTCACAATATTAAATTATATTAAATTATAATGAGCAAGAAACTCACAGATTCAGCATCATTCTCGAGCCCAGTGTCGTGATGCTCGATTTCATCATCTCTGAATTCCTTAATAATCTTAAATAAAGCAAAAAATACATTATTAATATTTACATGTTTTTCTTAAAAAAACATTTATTGAAAATTCTTATGAATTGGGTGTTACATGCATGCTTTCATGACACTATGTGTATGTGTTAATGTGTCACTCGCAGAAATGGTAAGATTACATTACCTGAAGTAATTCTGTATATCTCTCCGGATCAGCCTCCATTAGTGTCCGAATCTGACTGTTGTAATGCTCAGAGATGCTTTCTTCTACTGCAACAGTGCAGGCCATGGCTCCTTCTTTACCGAGAAAAGCACTGAAGACACCTGCAAGCATAGGGGGAAAGAACATAATTGATAAATTCCGAAGTTCACATTACTTTACAAGCGCATGGATTCAATTAACAACATACCTAATGCAAAACCACTTATATTCCAGAGAGGCAACATTAATGTTGGACGAACCCGATGCTCTCCCAAGATTTCGTCAAACTTTTTTAAATGTACTTTCTCTTGGTCCCACATGTGCTGTAGGTTCAAACAATCAGGAAATTAGTATAGTGTGTGCATCAGTATTGTATTCTGTTAAATATGGCCACTGGTGGGGTGCTTGTTACCTGGATAAGAGGACCTGTTTGAGTTCTTCCCAGAACAGCCATCTGCCCGGCGTATATGCGGTTGGCTCCGTACTCTCCTGCATGGTCAACCCTCAACATGCTGGCCAGCATGTTCTTCTCCTCTTCGTCACGAGGTGGAGGAAGGACGCTGTATCTTCTGCACAAAACTTCTGATACATTCCGGACTCACATTAGCATTCCACACCAATGAACGTTTTCTGAAACGTGTCATGGTTAAACGTGTGCTTAAAACCCACACAGATTTGTTGGTAAAGCGTCATCGTTTCCACTTAACGTGGTCGCACAAATAAAACGCCATGCTGAAACATAAACGCGCTAACGTTTGCGGAGTCGGTGCATGACAAGCAGCTGTCGGGGCGCAGGACTCACCTCTGCTCGCAGCACGACCGCTCCTTGACGTGGATGGACACCAAACTCGCACGAAGCCGCGTGGCAATGAGCAAGTTGCAGAACTATGCATCATTAGAATTTAAAAGAACAAAACCGTTTATATAAATTATATATAATAACAAGCATAGAAGCGATTGCTAAGGTTAACGCGCCTAATTATGACATCACCATGTCGCGATGTTATTACGTCAGGAAAAGCTTAGCCTCTGTCATCCTGAAATGAACGTGACTGCTAAAGTATCAATGTTATGTTTAGCTCAACGGTTAGTCTGCACAGCATATATCAGTCCAAATTTATAAAACATATTGTATATGTTGCCGTTAGCTGCTGAATCAGAATACAATTGGAATGATTGCTTTGATGTACAGTTCCTGTCTCAATCAAAACGTTGGCACAAAACGTCAGCTACAGATCACTAAGCCATTATCATAATAACGGTTTTCCAAACTTCCACATAAACCATTTATTATTAGATATATAACACACCAAAACATGAATTTCCTGGTGACATTTTCCAAGGTTTTTTTTTAAATGTGTGCCTGAACTGTGGAACGATATTAAGCATCCAAGTTGATTAGAACATGTTAGTGAAAACTGAAGCCATGAGAAGAGGGAAGCTGCTGACATCTGAGGAAATGCAACTGCAGGTAAACAGTAGGATCTGTGGAGAGGAAGCTGTGTTCAAAAAGTAAAGTGAGTGAGTATACAAGTCTAAAAAAGTAAAGTGAAAGTCTGTATTTATCTAATAATAATTGTCAAATTATTTTTCTGATGGTCTTAACTGGACGAATATTATTAGTGCTCTTATTAGGTATTAATTCTTTTTGTTGCTGTTGCTGTTTTTGTTATTGGTAAAAAAAATAATAGCATTCATACGTTTGAATTAATCTTTTTTTTTGATGATGCCCCAGGTGGAACAACCTTGACCAGACAGTGTAAAAGACACAAACCAGTTCATCATCAGCTTAGTTTTTATTGGCCTTTTTAATTTTTTTTATTTAATTGTAATTTTGAACGGGCCGACATATGGACTGACTGACAGACACTACAGAGTAAGAAAACTTCAACAGTGTCCCCTGTCCTCAAAATGACCTTAATCTCTTATGGAGGTTATACATCTGTGTTATCAGTACAGTCCAGCTGGCAGTTCAGATGAATAGTATTCCAGGTATTTATAACCGTTTTTATAACTTTGAATGCATTTTCCTGGATGCTCACAGGTGATATGTAGTGTGTCATTGTCCACCACAAGTTTTTCCACACAATTTAGCCTCTGGACACTCTGTCGGCATTAGTCTATTAAGAGACTGACCCTGAACTCAAAAGACCATCTGCAGTGTAACAATCGAGATTGTAAAAGTTGACGAGGAACATAGATGTGTTGAATGTTTATTTTATCATTCAGAACAAGAATGAGAACAACAGTTACGCCTTGAGAGAATTGAAATTACCTGTGTACCCCAGCAGAATCAGCTAAGCGAGAGAGAGAGAAAATAAATCTGGGGCATATAAAGTGTGTGGTCAGAAACTGGGTTACTGTTATGCAACTTGTCCCAAAAATGTTTATTTTATTATGGCTCAGTGGTGTCCTCCTGAAAAGCTAGTAAAAGTGGCGACAGCAGCACAAAAATCTAATTCAGATTTAAACTTGCATTGTCTCTCAATATATACGGGCCTCTTTTTATAGTTCACTTTTTATGGAGGGAGGCTAAACAGACGTTCTGCAAAAGTTTGTCCTCAGAAATGCTTCATGGCAGCAGACTCGGTTAATCCACTGAAAATCAGGCCACTGTAGCAGACTGTGTGAATTCAGCAGGCCGATGTAAACTCATGCATGTCTGTCTGAGCTGTTCAAACACGTGGAGTGCCGGGAAAGATGACCTGGTGTCAGGGACATGTTTTGCATCTGCACTTGGTTGTGGGACACTTGTCCAGAGTGGAGTGTGGGACATAATGTCCAGACAAACTTTTCTATGGCTGACTGGGTTGAAACCAAATTCTCTATGAAACGATAAACACCAGTCTTCATATTAGAAGCCTAATATCAAGACTAATATCTTGTCTGGTACCACACTGGGTACATATTTAGACCATGACTGAGGATATGGTATTTGGTATTTACAGATTTGTCAGATTTACAGATTTTGTAATGTCTGCATCTGTTCTACAGGCCTAGAAGAAGCCCCAGGATTTGCTGCAGGGCCTATGTTTCTAGACTGGCCAGGGAAAGCATTGTATTTTGAAATGTAACAGTTCATGCGATCCAAATTGCCATTGATAGCCATTCCTATACAACGCGCTGAAATAATAGTTCTAAACCAGCAGGTCCGCAATAAAACAAATTACGGATAGGATTTTCTGTAATATAAACTGTAACGCTCATGCTTGTTTTAATGGCATAGAGTTTAGGTGCTTTTACAGGAAAATAACAATAGTTTGATTTTTAGATCACTTGGCACAAACTGGATCTGAGGTTTCTGATCTATTATTTCTTTGCAACATTGTTTTTACTTCATGTAGTTCAGTAAATGTTTCTGGTAGAGGGTCCCTGATCTTTAATTTAGAGCAGCCTATATATGTCCCATTTATATAAATAAAAACACAAATAGAAAAAACACTTTGAACCACTGTTGATGTCATGCTCATGCTTGGGATTGTCAAGTGAGAGCAAGAGCGAGGAAAAGAGGAGAGACAGGCTAGGAACGGATTTGTGCAAACGTGTTTAACTCAATTAAACAAGCAACAGGGGAATACTAGAATGATGACGAGACGAAGAGTGGGGCGAAAGGACGACGAAGAAGCGTGAGTCTGTGCAAATAGTTAGGGAGCAGGAACATGGACATCGACATACAGGGACATGGTGAAGGGTGTGAGTCTTTATAGTGTCCAGATGAGCGGGTTCAGGTGTGGCTGATGAGTGGGGAAGTGCTGATGATGACGATGGAAGGCAATGCCAAAGTGGAGACGATGCCAGAGATGGTGACACCATGGGTGGAGTTGTAACAGTTGATAATAAAATTCGTATTTTTCACATTTTAACAGTGAAATATTTTTTCATACGTATTGTGTTTTAATGCATTTAAAACTCTTCTTTCAGCAGTTAGGGGTCATTCATTTCCATCTCACTACTCATAATCAGACCTGTAGTCAGTACTATACGGTACCTGGTTTTCACTGTGATAACACTACGTAGAAGCTGTAGATTGACTATACAATTTTTGTTTTCCATTTCTAAGAACAGGAAAGAAAAGTAGAACAAACCGGTTATGTTTGCAGTAATGAACCAATGAGGGACAGTTATGCTAATATATCTGACTCTACTAGAAATTAATTTAATCTGTTAATTTTTTTTCGCCATCTTCGCACCAATGGTTATATTATTGCTTATATATATATATATATATATATATATATATATATATATATATATATATATATAATATAACTATACTTATATTATAGTATAGTTCTTGCTTTTCACAAGTTCACATTTCATAACAATTCAAAAAACAACAACACATTTTTGACACTATTTCTCTAGAACAATTGTAATACAATATATCGTAATAGAATTGTCTGAAAAGTCAGAACAATCAGTTGGATAATTGTGTCAATCATTATATCATTATAAATCATAATATTCTATTGAACAACATAGACCGTACTTTATATTTTTGACCAAATGAAAGGTTTATATTAAGATGCAGGTTGCTTATGGGCCAATTTAATCTCAGTAAAGTGTTGAAAATTGACTTTACTGACTAAAACATAACTTTAAGCCTAATTCAATCTTATTTGGTTTCACAAAAAAAAAAAACACATTTTACCAGAATACACAAAATAACATTCTACCATGTTTATACAGCATTAGTCTGCGCCACAAATTATGTCATAAATGAGGAGATGTACGTCACTAAGCAGGGATGAGTAGGTGGTATTCTGCTGTGGATTACAGGAAAGGCTCCAGTTAGCCGTCTGCGGCCTTATCCCACAGATTTCCAAAAGCTTCTATTTTAGAACAACAGTGCCTGGTTATAATTTCACAAAAGCCACAGTAACCTATTAAAAGGGTAAAAGTAATTGAACAATGTTTACTCAAAGACAAAGTCTTACCACGATATTGTCCTTTTGCGTGTTATACAAGCAAAATGTTGCCGTCCTCGGTTGTAGACTTCAAGTTTTTCTTTCATGAAAACAGTTTGTTATTATTTAACCCTGCAATTCTTACGTTTTGTTCTCAGATTCTGTTAGTCTTTTTTGAAACAGAAGACGCCTTTCAGAAGACGCTAGTGTTGGTTGGCTAGATTTTTGCTAGGTGGTGGCCTTAAAAGGTGTCTGATGGAATTGCCCTGCAGTGCAGACATAATTACATGTTGAGTTGTACGACTCATAAATTAAAATACTTTTTCATTTAACCATCCTGTAATTAACAGTATGGTGGACATGATAACATTTTTGACGTATCCATTTCCGTTGCCGGAAATGCATCATCTTAGAATCCAGACAGATGTAGTCTCAATTTAGAGCGTCTGCAGGGCTGGTAACGACTCGTTATCCTGTGGTTTTCCACTTCGCTTCACTTTGGAATCCCACTGTTTAATCTGCATATCCTAAACAAAGTGTTGCGTAACATTTTCTTTGCTTCGTGTTTTTTTTAATGTTTCAATCAGTGATGTTTAAATTACACGTACAATTCAACTTTTAGTCACAACATAGGTACTGTACCAAATTATCTTACTCCTCAGAAGATATGTCTTAAAATAAATTCTACTGTAAAGTGAATGAATGGTTGGAGTATGAATGTTTGAATGAATTCTTAAATATTTTTGGTCGTCTTGAGGTGGCTCAGTAGAGAAGAGCATAATGAAATGTTAAGTTATTGTGTCTATTCAAGAATCTATTTAAAAACACACCTAATAATTTTAAAAACAGTATTACAGATGATAAATAAAAGAAGCTACAGTAATAACATACACAAACATGTACATTTAAATCGTAAGCTATTTTAAATTGCAACATTTTACTTTCTTAATCTCTTGTGAGCAAAAGAACCAGAGATTGAATGAGACATGCCTGTAAATGACAAAACTGTCCAAATCCTTTTCATCAACTGGAGTGAACTAGGCATTAGATCCTTTCTGAATCACGAGCAGGGCCAGACAACAAAGCAGAAGGGAGTGAAGCTGAAAACAACACAGGTCATAATTGCCTGTGTAGGCTGACACATCTGGATTTACTACTCATTGGCTTTTTGCCACAGACTTTTTGGTGACTTTTTTTTCCTAACATATTTTCTTAATGTCTTAATGGGTTTGGCACCTTTGCTAAATGTGTCTGCATTGAAGAGAGTGGGTTGAAAATGACACCATTATTGTCCCTAGACTGCTTTTTCTCCAAAGTAAAAACAAAAAACAAAGGATGGATAAAGAAAGGAGCTAGAGAATCTAGAGGTGTGTTTACTTGGCCTTCTACTACTTGGCTCTGATGTTTTAGAAAATACTAGTCACTGAAAAAATTGTCACTGATCAATATGGCCACTAGGGAGCTCTGCATTTAACCCATCTACTGAGGTTACACACATACAATGAAGTGGCACACACAAACAGGGCATGTGGGGCACCAAAGACACTTCGTTTCGAAACCCCCTAGAGCTTGATTCAAACCTGCAACCTCTTAGACATAAGTCCAAGTCCCTACTACGGACCACAACTGCCACTTTAACTAAATTGTGTCAATTCAAGTATATTATATAAACAGTTTTGTGCAGCTTAGTTTATAGCTATCTTGGAATTATAATCATTATAACAGGAGGTATAGCTGATATAAACTGACTGTAACACGTTGTAATGAATTTTGGGTCTACAGTAGGTTCAAGATACAAAGTTACCATAGCTGTTTCTGGGTTAGTGACCTATACAATCCACAGCCAGGAGTGTATGGTGTTTTAGAAAATTTTATCAAATATAGTCTGTTACACTATATATACACACTATATATGTATATATATATATATATATATATATATATATATATATATATATACACACGCAATATATAAATCACATTATCTGTATGTCACATTAATTGTGTTCACGTGGATGCTTTTTTTTAATGATTTAATAATAATCATCTGTCAGTCATTTACGATTTCTTAACATTTGACTTTTTCATTTACCATTTCATTGAAATAGTGTTCATGTAAACGCAGCTACAGTCTTACCACATGTGTTCTAAAAAAACCGTAGACCAAACACTTAACCCATTCAGGAGAGCCAAAAACCTTTGGCAAGTCTGAAGTGACGTCTAGATTTATTTTTGACATCCTGTCTTTTTTTTTTTAGCATCCCCCTCAATACCGCAGACTAGTTATTCAACATATAGTCATGCTGGACGTGATGATGTCCAAAAATTATCCACATCACTTTGAGCAGTTTATGTTAGATATGCACGTCTCACCTTTTGGAAACTGTTTGGCCCCACCACGCTGCATAAAAGCAAAATGGCACAGCAACTCTTTGGTTTTATAACTGGTGTTTAGCTGTCTGGCCTTGATTAAACAGAAACAAAAGTGGGTAGTTTTGAGCAGATATTGAGTGTTTTAGATGGGGAACACCTGCATGTGTTTGTTTTCCCTGAATTCAGATATGCCTGGATCTTGAAATCATTATTGTGCCATAGAGTAGCAAATGGGAATAAAGAAACATTTATAGATTATTATTACTCTTTAACTCTTAAAATGTAAGTCACTTGGTTCAGGGGCTAAAGATGAGCAAAGCGTATTTCTCCCTTTCTATTAACTCGTGATAATTTTGTGAGTGAATTTTCGAAAATTAGCCTAAAATTAGGTCAAGGTTGTTCCACCTACCAGGTTTTTTTTTTTTTTTTTTTAAGGAAAAAACTGGACCATCAGAACTGGTCCAAATTGTTTCTTTGATGTATTCATCAGCCAATCAGATGATTTTAAAGTGGGTCACATGGTGTCACAAGCAAGAGGTTGATGCGTTTATGTTGCCGTGTGTAAATTAAATCGTTCTTCACCGGAACGACTGTAATGAATGCATCGAGCTTGATCCTCTAATATTTTTCTCTTGGATCGGTTAAATTAAATCTGGAAGATTAAGATCTGGATGGTGCTCTGTTTTGTGGAGAAAAGGTCTGGATATGTGGGGATTCATGATTATAATGAAAGCCTACACAATGTGTTGTGTCATTAAAATAATTCTGAACAGTGTGTTCATGACGTATGACGCGTGTTTGTTCAATCTAAAACATTTGTGCAATTGTTTAAAAAAGATTTACTTTTGTCACATCCAATGTCACAAAACGTGTAATTGTATTTATGAATCTCTGAACATCAGTTTATCTTACCAAAGGCATTTAACAAGTAAATCCATCATATTTTAATAAAATATAAAAACATGCTCAATAAACATGTTAGTGAAAGAATATAACCTTTTTTTTCCCTGATGGTCAAAATAAGTAAAAGGCTCCAAACTCAACCATTGCTGCCAGCATCTATATCTATAAAATAGATTTTTATTGTTCAGATTATTATAAAAGGTCTGAAAGGAGAACAATGCCTACGATCTCGCAGTGAGCAAGCAAATAGGCAACCAGAAGTAACACAGAAGAGTCATTCAATGTATTTATCAGCGAAGACTTCAAGAGAAAGAGCGAAAATAAAAAATGATTCCATTAGCGTAAACAGTTTATAATCTATTTAGTTGAAACTGCTCAATGTTAAGGTTTATTGGTTTTTGGTTTCAAGAATCTAAATGATGCTTTCTAAATAGTTCCTTACTATTTTTTGGCAGAAGCAGACGTTTAATGCTGATGTCAGGGAGCTTTTGCAGAAGCTCATTGAGTGAGGTTGACCTAAAACTTTCCACCAGCGAACTAGACTTTTCCAGGGTTAGTGTTGGACTGCTGTTACTTCATAACATGGTACTGAGGGCTTCAAAAGAGACAGACATAATATCATCTTGACCGCCTGTTTAACTTTTGCAAGTCTAGAATTACAAATGTGTCTGCGTGAGAACGTCTGCGTGACCATGTGAATTTTTAATTCATTAGCATCATTTTTTTGTTTGAATAAATGTAGTTCAATTATTAAAAATTATTAAAAAATAAGTTATTTAAAAACGTTTACTTTTTTCTGACTTGCAACAAATCTAAAATAACTTTCTAAATCTAAATCACTCTTCACATATAGCATTCTGTTGAGAACCACTAGCCTGTGAAATGGGCTGTTAATCAAAAGTTTTCAGGTTCAGCTTCCACTGGAAAAAAAAATGTTACCCCGGGCTTCTTCAAGTTTGCAAGTTCAACCATGACTACATACAATAAGGCACACAGGCTAAAATATGTCAGCTAAGTGTTATAAATACACTTGATAAATTGCTTTTGATCTACAATGTACCTACCATAAGTTACAAAGTGCAGGACTTGGTTGTGTCTGATCTTAGAAATGTTTCTCGAGTACGTGTCGAAAAAGAGAAAAATAGCACGGGTATAAAGGCAAACAACCAGCACCGTGGTGCTACTAGAAGCGATTTCTGTATTTGGATTCAGGTGAAGGTGAATGCTTGGGGGAAATGAGAGCGATAGTGTGTTAAAGCTGGGGCATATGAGGAGAAGAGCGCATTAAGGGTGGGGATTCGTAGAGCTTTGCACAAACCACACTGCTGTTTTGATGAAGGACCTAAAGTATGTGGGAGTCAGGGAAAGAGAGGGAGATAAATAGAGAAGGAAAGAGAGAGTTTAAGGAAGACGGCTGGCAGGAGAGAGGACTATAACCTTCCCCCTAAGCAGCTGTCAGACTGGTGGGCAAAAAAAGAGTTTCAAAAGTGAAAGTCTATTGAAGAAAGTGGAACCGTCTGGGATAGAGGGAGAACACAGTGGCTGAAGTGTCTAAAGGAGAAGGATACAGAGGTGGTGTTCAGCTTCAGGACCAGACAATTGAATGGATTCTCTTTGCAGTCTTAGCGGACTTGACCCTTTTTGGGTAAGCAAAGTCTTTTATTTAATTTCATAGATAGCCATCATTTATATGTGTGTATATTTCAAAGTCTGGATAAAAGCATATTGAAATGTGTGAACCACCTTATAATGTAAGATTACTTAGTGTTTTCAATGTGTGACACACTCATAACATTGTTAATATTAATTAAAGGATTATACAACTTTATATATAATGAATTGTGTATTATGACATTCATGCTTTTGTGTATTCCCCTTGTACATCCAAAAGAAGTTAATGTTTATTACACCATTAGATTAGTGTTGAAGAATTGTTGAAGTTATTGTTGGTGAAAACCCAAAATAACTTAAATGTGTTATGTCCATTTAATTTGATGTGATATTTTGATCATGTTGTCAGTATTGATTCAATTTGTAACTGTAGAATTTAGTTTAGCCACATATTATAATAACAACTGCCGCAGTTGTGTTTTATGAACAACTGCAGTTAACAATTAAGCTATAACCTATTATAGATTCCAGACCATTTTGAGATCATACAGTATCTTCTTTCAATTGTGGTCTGGGTTGGACAATGTGGATACAATTACAACTGACAGTTATGATATATAACAAATCTCAATCCCATGCTGCTCTTGATCTGCAGGACTGGAACCAGACGTGGTATACACACAAACCTGAACTGAGCAAATGCTTCCAAAGCACCATCCTGGTGTGGGCACCATGTATCTACCTGTGGGTCTTGTCTCCATTCTACTGTCTTCATCTGTATTGCCATGGCCGGGGTGCACTGCCCGTTTCTTCACTCTGCAGTGCTAAGCTGGTGAGAAAGACCACTTGGTCTGGTTTATGTTTTACTAGACTGATCCAGGTTCAAAGGAAGCAGCTTAGTGGTCTACAAAACCAAAGCATAGATGTGTGTTTATCAACCATGAGTTTACCAACCATGGGATGACCAATAGGTTGAGTAGGGATTATAGTATTTGACATGGACAGTTTGTGGGAGTTGAGTTTTTTCTGTTCCACTCTAAAATCTCTTTAGTTTGAAATACGACTATCACACTGATTGTTATGTAGGCTTTATCTTACTTGTCCTCACCAGTGACCATAAAAGTTTCTGCTCTTTGAGCTACTTCTCACCCTAATGTCAATTGTCTCCCACTTTGCCCTTTCACAGTTGTTTGGCTTTTTCTTGGCCTCTTTTGGATTCGTGGAATTTTTCTACATCTTGTTGGAGCGAGGTGGAGAGATCCAGCAACACCTTGTCTTCTTACTTAGTCCCATCATTCGCAGCCTCACCGTGGTAACTAAAAACCTGTCTCGTGTACTACACTAAGAAGACTAATGCTACACCTAAGGATTCTTTACTTGTTACTTCATGAACTTATCAAATATATAGTAATTTAAACCACTGTCATTGGCCATTTACATGTTTTAATTGATAGATGGGTTGGTAGGTTGGTAAGTAGGTAGGAGGCTAGTTTGATAATGTTGTTGGTAGGTAGGTTGTTGGGGAGGTATAAAGGAACAGTAGTTGGGAAAGTAGGTAAGGTTAGTATGTAAGCAGTACAGAGAGGTACGTTGGTACATAGTTTGTAAATAGATAGGTAAGTAGATGAATAGGCAAGAGTATGTTTGAATTAGTTTGTAGATACTCTGATAAGTATGCAAGTAGATAGGTAGGTAGACTGGTTGTATGTAGTTTGGGAGGTAGTTAGGTAGATTCTTTGTTTACTGTAGGTAGGTTGTAGACAAATTGTTGTTATGGTTAGGTAGGCTGATAGATAGGTAGTTATGTTGTCTCTAGGTAGGTTGTAGGTAGTATCAAGATTGGTACGTTGTATCTAGGCTCAAAGGTACATATTGACATTGTAAGTTGGCAGGTTGGTAAACTATTAATAGTGAAGTTACAGTATACCATCTTAAAAGCTAGGCCCTGTTGTAATATAGACCTGTTTATGGGCCATAAAGGCTTACACAGTAGGTGCTGTGTGCATCTAATAGACTGTGACACTGCAAGGTAAGCTAGAAACACAGAGTAGTCACTGAACATAAATCCACCATCACTTACTGTCTGCATGCTTTATTTGCATTCTGCAGAGACACACTAGTGACCCATATGTGGTCTTAGACTATTAAGTCAACAATTTATTTCAAGAAAAAACCACTTATGACACTTATGACAGGAGACTGCTGTCCTCAAAAACTGCCATTTTTAAACAAGCAAACATTACAGCCAATGGGCCTTCTTCACTACTCTGAATGATAAACAGTTAAGTAAGTACTGTCACAGAAAAATTGTATCCACTAGTTGGTCATTGATTTATAAACTGTTGTAGCATTTTAATTATGAAATTATATGAATCACATAACAATCTAAAAATCTCACCATTTCAACCCCAATGTAAACCATGGACTCCAATTAACTTGGCAATCTTAATATAAAAAACGTTCCTCCTTGGCAGGTTATTTTGCTTTTGGAAGGATTGGATCATCAAAATTTTACATTTTGTTAATTGAGTCTTGGATTCAGACTTGTCAATCAAATTTTATTTGTCACACTTACAAAATAATAAGAGAGTGCTTTTAGAGGCTGTTCCAGAGAAAATGAAAAATATATGTAATGAAACATGAAAAAATGTGTAAAAGGAACATAACATAAATAATATATGAATGAAAGAAAATAAATAGTTTTTAATGGTAAATTATATTTTATTTGCCCATACCATACCAATTTTCCCTTTTTTAATTGTCATATACTGCCACTAGTTTCTCTGTGCTTGCCTTTCTAGCCAGAAGAAATGCATTCATCCCTGTCTATCGGTTGAACCACTCTTGTGTAATTATGAGGTTTTACTTCCTCTCTCCGTCCGGAGGGAGATCTTTCTCATGAGGCGCTGAACCAAGGTTGCATGTGGCTTATGAGTATTTTGGTAATGCATTAATAGGCAAGGAAAGTTTCATTAAAACACAATTAAAAGTAAATGTTAAGAATTCCGCATCGTCTCTCTGTTTTGAAGAGACTCTTTCTGATCCCCTGAATCATCATCAGACTGCTTATGTCATCCCATGTTTTCTGATTCCTTGGAGATGCAACAATGTAATATTTCATTATATGATGAGAGGAATATCATGATCTGGTTTTGAGAAATGCAGAAAGTGTCTGGAAAAAGAAATGAATGTAATGAGGAGAGTAGAAGAGAAGCCACCCTATGTAAGATGTTTGGATGGAAACAGGGAAATCCCAGTATCACATGGCAGATCATTTCAACGAAATGAAAATTATTAGATGCAAAATATTATTTGAGCTAACAGTAATTGCAGTGTATGTTACATTGGTTACAAAAATACTTTTTTTCATTATCAGTTTGAAAGCCCAAGTTTCATTTTTTATTGTTTAGTAAACATACCTGACTAAAAAGAGTGACTACAGTATTCTGCTTTAAATATTAATGCAAGCTTTAAAGGAAGTTTTTTTGTTCATGTACATAAACTAGTAATTGATTTAACTTAAATTTTGTGAACAACATAAAAACTTGATTTGTTGCTCTCTATTTAAGAAATGAAAGCATTATTTATAATCATTGTGTGTGTGTGTGTGTGTGTGTGTGTGTGTGTGTGTGTGTGTCCCCCTCTCTTTCTCTCTCTCTCTCTCTCTCTCTCTCTCTCTCTCTCTCCTTTCAATGTGTTCATTTTAATTGATTGTTAAATGTAAATGTCGCTTCTGCTAACAGCGTGTTTGGTCTGACAGGTTTTGGCTGTTTGTGTGATCCATTGGGAGAGGGTACGTGGGTGTCGTTCCTCCATCTTCCTTTTCTTCTTTTGGCTGTTGGGTGTACTCTGTTCCCTAATTCCTCTTCACGTAAAGATTCGTCTGGCTGTGGAGCAGGTGAGAGAAATGACACTGACTCATAACTCCTCAACCTCCAGTCCCCGGAAATGCAATTTCACAGTGTGTTCCCAAAACACTCAACAAGCCATCCATCCATCCACAGCGCACAATCACATATGGACAAACGCAAACAAAACGGTGCACAACCTTACCCAGGAATACAATGTTAATGTGCATGCCTACAGAATGTACGCATTATTTTTTTCAAAACATTTATTTATATATATATATATATATATATATATATATATATATATATATATATATATATATATATATACTAGCTATGTGTTAAAATTAAATTTATTTGTAAAAAGAAAATTGATTATAACCTGTGATACATTTATAAATGTTTCACAATGTTCAGTTTTACGTTTACATAAACAGAACCAGGCTCTGGTTTAAATTGTTTTATTTTGTGATTTCGGTATCTAGAAAAAATGTTTTGGTTAACAATTTAGTGGTTGTTAAAATAAGTAAATCACCAAAATATATTCATATATTTTTTTTAGAAAAGATGGATCAATATTCAGAACAATAGTTTTACTCATACTTTTACACATACATCTGATCAAGATGATAAACATTTAGAATTTTGAAGTGTTTAATTTCGAAAGAAATGATACCTTAAAGCAAATGGGTATGGCTTTGTGACTGAATAAAGCTTAAATGTACAAAACTACTGATAGATTTGAAGATAAAACAAAGCACATTTTTAAATCTACAAAAAGCTATGTCACTACAGTTGAGTTTTTTGATGAAGTTTCTCCTGACCTACATTCTGCCCATTTAACCCACAGTGGCCTTGTTTTTTTTATTTTGTGGTGAGGTTAAGAATTTCTCTGCTCTCTTGGCGAGGGGCTCCTCGGTCAGGCGGATGTTTACTCCAGATTTTTCTCACCACCACTTTTGTTCGAAGAGTCATGACTTGAGCGTGACTGCACTGTATCTGGGGTGCACGAATGATAAAAATAGCACTTAGACAGCACTTTGCTATCTGTTTTGTACAGTATGAGTGGCATGTAAGAAGCATATATGAAAAATATGTGCAAATATAGCAGGTTTTAGCATCTCAATCAAACAGTGGCTAGCGGCTACAGCAACACAGGTCTCAGTTTCCAGGTTGTAGCGTGACTTGAGGCTTTTTATGATTCTTCTCTTACGTAATTCATTCATATAAAGTGGGACATTAAAGAGTTTGGTTTTCACCATGATTTGGCTTAACTGTTCAAAATAAGCTTTACAATGTTGTTAATGTTTACCCACACAACTCTCTTTGCTTCTTGGCTTATTGACATTCTTCTACATCAGTACCGTCTTGAGGTTACTCATGTGAGCAGAAAATCACTTCAGATCCAAATATTTAAATCAATCGATATGTGAGGCGCTAAGTATTAGAAACTGGATAATCCTTGTTTATGGAAAGTCCTGTGATTTTATGGTCTCTTTTCTTTTCAGGGTCTCTCCCCAGATATCATCAGATATTTGGCTTTCTTCTCACATTTCACCCTGCAATTGGCTCAGCTCTTCCTCAGCTGCTTTGCAGACAGAGCACCTTTAACCAAAGCCGCCATAAAGGTAGGGAAACGACCAAACAACAATTTTCAGAGTAAAAATCACCCAAAACACTGCATTGTAAACAATGCGCTTAACAAGTGATGTTTACTCCCAATTTTACATGGAAAATCCCAAGTTAATTTGAAAATGACTATGTTGCATCCTGATATAGGCTCTCCACAAGTATGCAGTACTTAGATATTAGCAAAAATTACGATTGGATAATAGGGATGTTTTTCAGCAGACAGTTTGACTCATCGACACAGACACTCTGTGGTCATCTTGACCAGATAATGACATATTCTGTTTTTAATTCTAAATTCTTGACTCATTTTGCCCACAAATTACACACACAGCACATAGCAGAGAAACTGTTTCCAGAAAAGTCTCCAGACTAATCTTTTTTTTTTAACCGATAACGGTCTATCTGATCTTCCCTTGGGAAAAAAACAAGGAAACAAGTTTTGAGAGGAAATAGGATGTTCGTGATGAGGTTGTAGCCACAGACGTTTGGGCCACACCCCTAAATCCTGTTCCGCCTCAGTCGCTTCCTGCACAGGCTTTATTTGCATCATCTTAATGGGTGAGACCTCTGGTGAGGAGGCGGGAGTGGTGGAGAGGGTGTTTGGGTGGAGATTTGATGGGCAAAGGGGGGCAGTACTGAGGTCTGCAGTGGGTGGAAGCGTGACACAAACACATGGAGAGAGCCAGCACTTTTAGTCATCGACACGTTCGCCAAATATGATTCCTTGCCACAAGTTCCTCTATCCTGTTGCATAATATATGTGATGGACGTTTTTTGTTTAGACTTAAACTTTTCCAATAATATCCTTTAGGCACCAGTGTTACTAAGTTTTGGATCTAAATCTCTGCTAGATGTTTGATTAGAATGTTTCTTTTTGTGCTACTTTGTTAATATTTGTGATTATGGATTTTAAGCAGAATCTTTCTTTCAGTTTTGTATGATTTATTTTGTATGTAAACACCTTCATTTTAGAACAAAATGTGTATTAATAATGCATGTAAACAAATATTTTTGTGACGAGTGTCTGTGTGTTTAGTTATTTCATAATTTTTTAATTTGAGTTTTACATTTCAGTGTTAAGTTAGTAATGTAATAAATTGGTTAAAATGTTATGGTAAATACGTAAAAAACAATGATTTTTACTATATTTTACTACATTTTTTTGGAAACTTTCTAAACGCATCACTCAATATTTTTCAATAATTTAATATGACATTCATTATGTCATTTGCTGTGTATTTATGATACACTAAATGCATTTAATCTGTTGGAAATGGTTCCCACCGAGTCAGTATGTTTTTGATTTTTATTTTGAATTTTTATGTTATTAGCCAACCTTTTTTATTTTTTGTCTCCACAGAATGCTTGTCCTGTTCAAGATGCATCGTTTCTGTCCAAGATTCTGTTCTGGTGGTTTGGCGGGTAAGATACTGTAACACTTTAGTTTCTGAAACATTTGCTTTGTTGTCGAGGGCTAGTAAGACAGTTTGTCCTGGTCTCTACTTTACAGATTAATATTTAAGGGATACCGCTCTCCTCTCCAAGCAGAAGATCTGTGGAGTCTGAGGGTAGAGGACACATCCGAAAAGATCTTATCAGACTTGGAAGAAACGTGGACAGTTGAGCGAACCAAATTACAGCAGTAAGTCCTGTAATGTTAGTGGAATATTGATGCCGACACACGTAGACATTTGTGTTGCAATTCTCAGTCCCATGTTCAGTTCAGTTTCATGACAGTGGCTTAAGAGAGGCAGAAAACAGATTGAAGACAGCTTTGTAAAATATTCTGCTTGTAAAAGCATTTCTGCTTTAAACACAAAGGCTTTTCAGGTTTTCAAGTTTTCTTAATGTTAGAAAGGACATGCATGTTAATCTACATTTAAGCTTCTGTACCAATTTGTATGTACATCTGTTCCTCTTTTATCTGTATACAGGCAAGAAAACCACCAATGCACCAATCTTGCCTTGGGTTCTCGACTTCCAGACCAAAGCCAAATCCTGCGGAAGATCCAAAAAGAGCAGATCTTGGGATTCTGTCTCTTACGAACTCTCACAAGAAGTTTTGGGCCTTACTTTCTTACTGGGACACTGTGCCTCATAATCCATGATACTTTCATGTTTGCCGTCCCGCAGGTTCTGAGGTAAGAAAATCTGTATTTTTGTCATGGCCTGGTCCTGTGTTTACCTCCATAAAACCTTAACTGAGAACAGTCGGTCTGGGGCTGAGTTTATGAAACTATCTAGCTTGACATAAACACAGATGGCCTTTTTATGCTGTAAAAGACAGCTCGCATGGCTATCAAAATATTTTCAGCTGAGACATTGCATGGTTCACAATACATCTGGATGAAAACAGGAAATGGTGGTGTGAGGCAGGTGCTTGAGTCAGAAACGCCAGTCCTGCCAGACAGAGATCATGCTGTTTGTGTCCACAAAAAAGCAATTATAGCTTCAAGTCTGAAAACCTGAAAGCATGAGAGGTGACCACAAGGTTCTGACGGCCGTAGACGTGTGAGCTTCAGGGAGGGTAGGAGAACACAGTTGGGTTGTGGTCAGTGTAGGAAAGCAAAATGGGAGGTTGAGGCAACAATTGGCAGCTATCTTTGGGCAGTGGCCTAGTGGTTCGGTTGGACTTGTGACCAAAAGGTTGCAGGTTCCAATCCCGTACCAGTAGGTTCCACATATGTTCAAGACTCTGTGAGCAAGACACTGAACCCGATCTGGTCATTCTGTAAGTTTTTTTGGGTAAAAGCATCTGCCAAATACAATTGAAGGTAAGTTTGGGCAACCGCTACAAGTACAGTTGGAGTGTAGAAAGCAAAATATGAGGTTTAGGCATCTATCTACAAACACTAACAGATAAAATCTAAGCTTAAAAAAATAGCCTATTGTACTGGGATCTAATGTTTAAAAGAAGCTGAATACTGGTGAGAAACATGTAAACAGTCAAGGTCTTTTCACTCGTGTCAGTGACATGAAGTTTGGATGGTGTGTAGAAAGACATTTTTCCATATTACAGCTTTAACAAATCACACGCTCTCGTTTTCAAAACATTTAGTAAGAATGTTGTGGGCTGAAGCGCTACGGTAAACTGTGTGCCAGCCACAATGGTTGGATGTAGCCTTTTAGTGGAGAAGTGCTGTTTGAATTGTTGTTTTGATTAAGTCTTTTTTTTCTCGCTTTTTTATGATTTTGTTTTCTGAAGCTTGTTGCTGGGATTTATGAAGGACGAGGATGCTCCTTTATGGAAAGGTTATTTCTACGCTTCTTTAATGTTCCTGCTGTCGTGTCTGCAGTCCGTTTTCAACCATCAGTACACATACAGCTGCTTCACTGTGGGCATGAGAATCAAAACGGCAGTCATGGGTCTGGTCTACAGAAAGGTAAGCCAGTGCCCTGCTTTCATGAATCATGAATTTGAATCAGCATATTCGTGCTTGGAAAAAATAAATGGAAACTTAAACTATATAATTGATAAATTGTTATACGATTTAATTTTGTATTTATATATTTTCTTTTAATGTTGTTCACAACCCCATAATTTATTGCACAAAAATTGTCAAAAATAAAGATTTAATAGGGCAAAAAATTTTTCAATATTTACCCAAAACAAGAAAAACCCAAAACAACCCCTTGTCAAATATGTAAGCGTGGTAGCCACAAGGTTCAGAAAAAGGTTTTTGTTGGTTTTTGCTGAGTAAAATTGAACCAGCAGGCCATTTTTTTTACATTTCAAAACCATTTTTTATGGATTTAATTTCCTTTACTGGTAGCAAACATGAAAGAATTACTGCTTGTTAAAACATTATAAGGGCAGTCTTGTGGAATGGCAGGGTACATTCTTGTCATGTTTTAATTAAGCTTCCTTTTGGGGGTAATAGTAAAATTAAGGTTACAATGTCACTAAAGGAACATTAAAATTAGTGAAAAAATAAAACCCATAAAAACTCAAATGACTGTGTATTGCTGTTTTTTCCCGCAGTCTCTTGTCATGAACAATGCAGCTCGCAGAACGTGCACCGTTGGGGAAATTGTGAATCTCGTCTCTGCTGATACGCAGAAGCTGATGGATTTTGTGGTGTATTTCAATGCAGTGTGGCTTGCACCCATTGAGATCACTCTTTGTCTCTTCTTTCTCTGGCAGGTAAGCACATATTTGGCCTCTATCTGCAAGTATCTTTACCAGTGAAATAAGCATTTCTTAGGAAACTAATAATTTAGCGAATCACAAACAACCACAGCGTAACTCCATTTATCATTACTGGCCAAAGTTACTGAATTGAAATACTATGATCTGAGCTATGTTGTTTGGTCGAGAGTGTTGATTGGTGTAGCTAGGGTCAAGTTCAGTCTATTACTTATAAAGCCCTTTTTGCATAAACTTTCCCAAAGTAGCCGTGTGTATTGAAGTCATTGTTGAAGTTATTATGTCCGTTGTTCGTCTCTATTTTGACTATTACTAAGACCCATGAGCAGCAACATACGCGACATTGGCTAGGAAAACAAAACTCTGACAGAGGGTAAGAACCTAGAGAAATAAACCTATGGTAAACCCCACTCACTGGTGCCAGGTTCCTCTGGCATTCGAACATTACAAGTCTTTGTGATGGCGGTTTCAGACGATTCGGGCATTTGCAAAAGGCAGGAGCTTAGCAAGGGAAAATTTTGCAAAGTAGAGAAATAATCATTCTGAATATACGTATTATACGTATACTGCATAAATTATATTTTGTGCACTAGAAAACTATGTGTTTAAAACTAGTTAATGTGTGCTTGTCATAGTGTAGTATCAGAGAATCTAGAAGACAATCCATAAGATTTGATTTGTACTTTTTCCCCGTCTAATGCAGTCCTTCGTAATTTGATATGTAGTTTTAGTTACTACAGTAGGTATTTGCAAAAAGTAGTAACTACAGCTAATTACATTAGTGTAGAGGAGCATGACGTGTTTAATATGGTGTTTACTGATGACTTTGTTTATATTTAAACAAAGGAAAATCAGCCAAATTAATGTTCAAATTTGACCTTTATCAGCATTTAGGACCATCTGCCCTGGCAGGCATCGCCACAGTGATCCTCATCTTCCCTCTAAATGGCTTCATTGCAAGGAAAAGAAGCAAACTACAGGTACTTAGTTCACGTAGCAAGTTATTTACAGACCTCTTAAAGCATTTTAGAGAGAAATGTCTAATTCTGAATAGGAATCTCATTACTGCGGTTGACTGGTTTGAGGAACAGAGCACAATTACTCTAAATCCTCTTTCCGAGAACGCATAAAGCAAAGCACCACTGAGTTTCCTGACATGTAAGGCTGCATGCAGGGTCACAGCTGGTTTAGATAGTGGAGCAAGCTCCGCGTGGGTGTGCGGGTTGGATTCAAACTTCTCTCATGCCTTTGAAGTTCCCCATGCTTCCTCCAAAGTAAAGCAACCACAGTGCTTGCGAATTGCAATAAAAGCTCAGATTTTCGTTTCTGAAAACAACAGATTTTTGGCATGACACTTTTTGAGACAATCTCTCATCTCAGAGCCACTAGAGATTTGAAGTGGCTTTCAAGAATCCTCATATTCTAAAGATCATTTGATTTGCTTAGCAGAATTGTAATCAATTCTTTTCATCAATCAGTGCTGTTGATTAAGTCTGGATGTAGGCTTACGGTGATCAAAACAACACTTTTTTCAGAAATGGATGAAACGGCAATCTTACTGAAGTTAGGTTAGGAACAATGGGCCAAAATTGAGGTGTATTAAAAAAGTTTGTTGCATATTTTATGATTGTTGTAATTATGTTGTATTTTTTACAGGAGATACAACTGAAGTACATGGATGGACGAGTTAAGTTAATGAATGAGATTCTTAACGGCATTAAGATTTTGAAATTTTATGCCTGGGAGAAAGCGTTTCTGGAGCAGGTCCTGGGCTACAGAGAGAAGGAGCTGAAAACTCTAAAGAAATCACAGATCTTGTATTCTGTCTCCATTGCCTCTTTCAACTCATCATCGTTCTTGGTAAGATCTTAACAGTCCTCTTATTTGTCTAGATTATTTATAGAAGTGTGCATGTGTCTATTTGAGCTTAACGTGTCTGTTTTCTTTATTAATTTTATTTAGTATATTGTGTGTGTGTGTGTGTGTGTGTGTGTGTGTGTGTGTGTGTGTGTGTGTGTGTTGCTTAGTTTGTATTGTATTTTGAGTATTTTTGTGTACAGTAGATCACTTTTTTTCTACAGTGGCGTAACTTTAGTATTTGGACTTTTTTATTTACTTTAGTTAATCACTCTTTTCTATTTCACACTTTGGGCATGTTCTACGTTTACTTTGTTTTTCAACTTGGAATGGTTTTTGATTTTTTTTTTGGGTGGGAGGGGGGTCTCATTCTGTACAGAACTACATTCTGCAAGCAAGGCAGTTTGTTCTTGTACATCAGTTTCAGTCCGTCTTGTCTCCCAGACTTGTCTGCCCCTCTGATGCTCTGATTTCTAACAGCGTTACATCTACCTTAACTCTTGGCAGCATGTTTAAAGATTGATAGGGAATTATTTCTGGAGGATATTGGCTTTTGGGGGTGGTTTCCACTGGAGATTTTGGAATAAACTGAAACGTGTGTGTGTTTGTGTGTGTGTGTGTGTGTGTGTGTGTGTGTGTGTGTGTGTGTGTGTGTCTGTGTGTGTGCGTGTGTTGTAGCTTCTCTGAGACACTTCTCTCAAAAAACACTTTGAAAATTCATAAATTTAAACTTCATGATTAATAAAAACTGGTCATAAATGTATAAAGTTGTTATTCTACAGTGCAGGAAAGTTAATTTGAATAACATAATAATAATACAAATAATAATTAAAACTTGGACGTGGTGTGACTAGTTTTGACCGGGGATGGGATTCTTCCAGGTGGCCTTTTCCATGTTTGGTGTTTATGTGCTCATTGATGACAAGAATGTTCTGGATGCTCAGAAGATCTTTGTATCAATGGCTCTCATCAACATACTGAAGACTCCTTTAAGTCAGCTTCCTTTTGCCATGAGCACCACAATGCAGGTCAAATTCACATCCTAACGTTAATACTCTCCAGTTTCTGTGAGTTGGATGGATTTTCTGACAGTCCTGACAATGTTTGCAGGCTCTTGTTTCTCTAAAACGTCTGGGGAAATTTCTCTGTCAAGATGAACTTAAACCAGACAACGTGTCAAGAGATTTCTTTAAATCTGGTAAGAAATTGCTAGATGTCAAGCGCTGTTCTGTAACACAACATGAAGGCAAACAGCAGACTAAATGTCATCGGAATGCTGTGAGAATTTCCCTCTGACTAAATGAATGGAAGATGTGAATTTCACAGTTAGTTGATATTGCTATCTCACATCCTCATCCTGCCGAATAGAATTCTCATGAAAGAATACGTCATAAAACCAATATGTATGCAAATCAACTTATTTTTAAGACTTGATTAACATTCTTGTGCATTGCAGTAAGCATTATATTATCATAATTTATTAATACACACTGTACTTTGTATTATAAAGGCACGTAGAGGCAATGATGGCAATTTTTTTTTTCCAAATTACTGAACATTTTTTGTTTTGATGTATACAAAAAACATAAGAAATTAAAATTAATTTATTTGTTTTAGTTGTCATTGTTTTGTTATTTATTTCAATTAGGTGCCTTTAGTCAACAGTAAATTAATACATTTTTAATGTTTGTATGAAACACAATATATGCAAATTTTATATTAGTAAATATAAAAAGATAAGAATGTATAATGAAAGTTTGCCTTTTTTGAAATCTATATATACAATATATAGATATACATAGATATATTTGCATTTTTTAAATATACTTAGCTTAATAAAGCGATCGACGAATGTAGCATGCTGTATGTGGGCCTATTTTTGTATTATAGCCAAAAATCCCATTTTGTGTCTGTGTCAGATAAGGACAGTGTAGCATTTGAAAACGCTACCTTCAGCTGGTCGAAAGACGGACCTCCATGCCTGAAAAGGTTTTTTTTTTATTTCAATAATAATTTGACAATAATGACCACCATTATTAGTGAGTCTCACTTATTTTATTCTTTTGTCTGTGTAAAGAATCAGCGTGACAGTTCCTCGTGGTTCACTTGTTGCTGTTGTCGGACATGTCGGCAGTGGAAAATCCTCGCTGCTTTCAGCCGTGCTTGGAGAGACTGAAAAAAGATGTGGGACTGTCTCTGTTAAGGTATATACAGTACTGTACATGTATTTTGTAACATGTACATTTTGAATTTCCTGAAAGATTCCAAAAGTTGGTACGGGTAAAAGACTGGAAAAGATGTACTAAATTGTCGAATTTAGAAAATAAATCTGCCAAAATGTGGAAAAATAGTGGAGTAATAACAGAAATTAGTTTCTGAATTCTGAGTTAAAAAAATAAAAAAAAATTACGTTTGAAGATATTGACAAATACTAACACTCTGAACAATATTCTTCAAAGTTATAGTTACAGTCATTAGGTCGCAACCTAAATTGAAATCTGATTGCAATTCATGTTTTTGTACTACTGTATATCAGTGTTGAATACTTGTTGCTAAATTTAATTAGGTTGTTTATACAGTAAAATTAATTGTAAATGTGGAAAACGTTATAATTTAAAGATATTCAGAATTTCTATATAATAATTTTTTTTAACTGCATACTTATTGTATCCTTTTTTCTGAGAGTAACTCAGAAAATTTTATTTTATACCTTTAAGGAGTAAAATTATATTTATTGTACAGGAACACAAACGTAACATAACTTTATTAGATTACATCTCTTTTTGTGTTGGCTTTTGTTTGTTCGTCTCTTCTCGCCATTTTGGCCTAATGGCTTGCTTTCTTTTGATGTAAAAGAAACATAAAAAAAGTCATATTTTGTGTAAGAATGTTGCTTTTTTATAGACGTTGTTCTGTTGTTTGTTTGACTTTGTAAACATTTTGAACTTAAACATCTGTTTAGGGATCCATTGCCTATGTTCCTCAGCAAGCCTGGATCCAGAACGTTACTATGCGAGATAATATTTTATTTGGACGAGAAAAAAAGGAGAGCTGGTACCAGCGTGTGCTAGAGGCTTGTGCCATGTTGCCCGATCTGGATAATTTACCTGCTGGAGACGCCACTGAAATAGGAGAGAAGGTGAGACTCATGAATTAATAAAAGCAAATGTTTCAAAACCTCACAAGAAATGTTTTTTTTACATTTGCCAGGGTGTAAATTTGTCTGGAGGGCAGAAACAGAGGGTTAGCCTGGCACGTGCTGTTTACAGGAAGGCTGACGTCTACCTTCTTGATGACCCCCTGTCTGCCGTTGATGCACACGTTGGTCAGCACATATTCAACAAGGTTATTGGACCTAACGGCATACTGAGAGACAAGGTGACCATCAGCGATAACTTGTACTTAAAGCAAATTATTACCTAACGTTATGATTTTCTTTTTAAAGACACGGGTTTTGGTGACGCACGGAATCAGCTTCCTCCCTCAGGCTGATTTGATCTTGGTTCTGGTAGACGGGGAGATCACAGAAAGAGGCTCCTATCAAGAGCTTCTCAACCGGAACGGGGCATTTGCTGATTTTATCCACACCTTTGCAAATTCAGAGAGGAAAGAATGCCTTACAGAGGCTTTTCAAAGAGGTTATTGAATATTACCAGTTCAATTTTTGAAGTTAATTTGTGTTAATTTTGGTTAACGTAAAAATTGTTAATTTTAATTACTGTAAAAACAGTAATCTTTACGTGGTGTCGATTATTGTTTTTTCATATTAGGATAATAATTGTTCTGATCTACGAAGGGCAATTTAAACCAGTTCAATAAAATTTGTCAGTGTTATTCATTGTTAAAACTTGCAGGTTCCAGAAAATCTTTGAGACTGAGTGTCACCGACTTTATGCCGTTTTCCAGGGATCTGTCTCAAGAACAGCTCATTGGGTATGAAGCTTCACTTTAGTCTAAAAATAACAGCGAAATGAGCATCAATAATGCTTAAATTAGCACTGACAACCGTTAATGCCACGCAACTTCTGCCAATTTGATTCAAGTTATACCTCCATCTTTAACAGTGGTGACAGAAACAGCATCACCATGCAAAGCGTCGAGCCACTTCTAGATCCTGAGGAGGACCAGGTTCCAGAAGACCTTGGGAAACTAACCATGGTTGATAAAGCACGGATTGGAAGGGTAGGATTATTGATCTTTTAAAAATGTAAAACAACTGAAACATGAAGACATGTAGTTTAGCAAGCTTAACGATGATGTTGATTTGACAAATCGCAGGACTGGTTTTAAGGGGTGTAAAGAGTATCTGAAAACTATACTTACAAGTAAAAGTACGGATACCTGACTGTAAAAAATACTCCATTATAAGTTACAAGAAATTAACTGGGGTAGAAAAAGATGCAGATTTGCTGTAAAAAAGTTTCTAAATTTAACGAGTAACAGTAAGTGCCCATTCAAATGTAGTGATCAGTATAATCAGATAAAAGTTGCTTGTATTTTTGATACTCAGGACAAGTACAAATGAGCCAAATTATTCTACAGTAAAGTAACAAGGTCCACTGCTTGTTTTGTCTCCACAGGTCAAACTTGAGATGTATGTGGAATACTTCCGCACCATCAGTTTACCCTTAATCATATCCATCGTCTTCCTATACGCTTTCCAGCAAGCAGCGTCTCTCAGCTACAACTACTGGTTAAGTCTGTGGGCCGATCAGCCTGTTATCAATGGCACTCAGCTGAACACAGACTTAAAACTGGGAGTGTATGGAGCACTCGGCTTTGTGCAAGGTCAGTTGACTCTTTCTCTTTGATTTTCTAAAGATTTCATTGAGGATCTGAGGGAATTTTTCATTTTTGTTCCCCTTTCAGGAATCGCAATTTTTGGTACCACTGTGGCCATTTCATTAGGCTGCGTCATCGCATCCCACCACCTTCACCTGGATCTCCTGAACAATGTGCTTCACTCCCCCATGTCTTTCTTCGAATCCACTCCCAGCGGCAACCTTCTGAATCGCTTTGCCAAAGAAATAGATGCCATAGACAATATGATCCCAGATGGACTGAAAATGATGCTGGGTTATTTCTTTAAACTAATGGAGGTGTGTATCATTGTGCTGATGGCCACTCCATTCGCTGCTGTCATTATCTTACCGATGGCCTTCCTCTACGCTCTAATACAGGTATGAGATAAAGCTAGAATGAATAAGCCTTGTTTGCCAACATGCTCACTAAAACCTTGAATCCACAGAACATGTTGTGTCTTTGAGATTAAATCTGTTTCATTCACCTTCTTAGAGCTTCTACGTGGCCACTTCTTGCCAGTTGCGTCGGTTGGAGTCAGTGAGTCGCTCACCCATCTACACACACTTAAACGAGACTGTGCAAGGTGCCAGTGTGATCCGGGCGTTCAGTGAGCAGTCACGCTTCATCATGGGCGCCAATCACAAAGTCGATCATAACCAATCGGCTTACTTTCCTCGTTTCATAGCCACAAGGTGAGCCACAAGCACACAAACTCGCTTGCATTGTTGTGAAGCAAAAATAGAGGAGTAACCCATCCTTAAACAGAAATTGCCAGAACATTGACCACTGAATAAGGCCTGATAGGCCTAACTGCTTATGAGTATGAACAAACTTGGTTGTTCATAATCATTCAACCTCATGACATCTTCTGCAGATGGCTCGGTGTGAATTTGGAGTTTCTGGGTAATGGCATTGTTCTCGCAGCTTCCATACTCTCTGTGATGGCTAAAGGAAGCCTGAGTCCCGGGATGGTTGGCCTGGCTGTGTCTCATTCCCTTCAGGTTAGAATCATGCTTGCAAGCAATTATACTTTCTATGATTCATACAGCGTTGTATAGTTCTGCAATAAAATAAATAAAAAGCCATGTATTGTATTTAACTGTGGGCAGGAAGTAAAACTTGCACTTTACTTTAATAAACTGTCTTTTAAAACATTATTTAAACAATTTAAAAAACATTACAACTATTCATTGTCTGTTTAATCCACAGATTTCTATTGAATTGGATAATTTCATAATATTGTACTGATTTTTAGTACATGTTTTTTACAGTGTAGTTCTGATGTACCAATCAATTCAGGTAAAGTGGATTAATCTGAGTTTCTTCACTCTCAGGTGACTGGTTTCCTGAGCTGGATTGTTAGATCATGGACAGATGTAGAGAACAATATTGTGTCGGTTGAGAGAGTAAAAGAATACGCAGACACCCCTAAAGAGGTGAGACCTGCTTACTAGTTTAAAGCTTCAGGTCTTTTGATCACTATCCCAGGAAACATTCAGGAATTTAGAATGTAAAGACTTTAGAATTAATTTATAATCAAGCGTTTTTGATTTTTGAACTATTACAGGCACCCTGGCATAAAGAAGGAAGTTTGTTGCCACCATCTTGGCCTCGAAAAGGTACTATTAATTTTCAGGATTATGGTCTTCAGTATCGAAAAGGTCTGGAATTGGCTCTGAAGGGGATCTCTGTTTCCATTCAAGAACGGGAGAAGGTTTGTTTTTTTATTTAGTAATGTTTTATGCCCTTGATTAAACTCTATAATTTGATCTGAACCTCTAAGAAGTAGGACACTTTAATTGCCATAATTATACCGTATCTTATAAAACGTCAGTAAATCTCGTACACATTTTCTAGCTTTGAATCTGAACAACTCCAAGAATCTGAAATCAAACTTCCCAATTTCTCTCTTTGCGTTTTCAGATTGGTATTGTGGGTAGAACGGGTGCAGGAAAGTCATCTTTGGCACTAGGAATATTCAGAATCTTAGAAGCAGCAAAAGGAAGGATCTACATTGATGGAATCGACATAGCAGAGCTTGGTCTTCATGATCTAAGATCACGCATAACCATCATTCCACAAGTATGAAAAGCTAAGATGCTGATGCTAAGATGCCTTGTGAATCAACTTTGTCTAAAAAAAATTTCAATATGATTTGCAGGACCCAGTGCTTTTTTCCGGATCTCTCCGTATGAACCTTGACCCATTTGATGCCTATTCAGATGAGGAGATTTGGAGTGCTTTGGACCTGGCTCATCTCAGAATCTTCGTCTCAAGTCTTCCAGATAAACTCTATCATGAGTGCTCAGAAGGAGGTGAAAACCTCAGGTATGGTGAAGGCATGTAAGTTTTGCTTTTAACAGTGGTTAATGGTTCTCTTCCTTACAGTCTTGGGCAAAGGCAGCTGGTATGCCTAGCAAGAGCTCTGCTTCGGAAGACCAAAATCCTGGTTTTGGATGAGGCGACAGCAGCATTGGATTTGGAGACAGACACACTGATCCAGTCCACCATCCGCAGCCAGTTTGAGGATTGTGCTGTACTTACAATAGCACACCGCCTCAACACGATTATGGATTACACAAAGTATGTTCTGATACAAATGTCAGAGTTCTTTTTATAGCTTTAATAGATTTTGAACAGTAGTTTGTGAATAAAATAATAGTTGGGCCTGATATGGGCCTGAGCTTGGCCTAATCTAACAAGTAAAACTGTTTGAATTTTCTTATGTTTTAAATTCAAAAAGAGTGTTTCCATATTAGCTGGTTCAAGTTTCATTGTTTTTATTTCATTGACTTATTGCGATTCGTTTTAAGTTACGTGAGCTGTGTGCAAATTACTTCACTTTACATTTTGAAAAATCGTTTGTGAAATGTTTTAATCTTGTTTCATTTTTCACAGGGTAATCGTCATGGATAAGGGACACATTGTAGAGATGGATTCTCCAGAAAATCTAGTCGCAAAACGAGGCCAGTTTTATTTCATGTGTCGTGAAGCTGGAATCTTGTAAGCTAACGTTGAGCCGCCAATGCGACTAAACTAACGTCTTGCGCCATCTTGTGGTGAGACGAACAACACAGTTCTCCAGATTCCGGTGCAGAAGGATAAAAAGACTGAAAACCGGTGCTTAATGAGAGAGAAAGACCAGAAACCTGTTTCAATCCGCCCTTTTCTTCGCGTTTCAAACGAAAGTGTCGTTTTAACACAGAAGCTAAGGCGAGATAAGCTCAGGTGCACATAGTTAAGCAACACTATGCCAAAAACTGGTGGTTTCAAAACGATCTGCTCCGTTATTAAATGGAAACGTGTTCCATCTAATGTAAGAAGCATCAGTAACGGAAGAAAAGCTGTTCTGCTATTATACTTTATCATTGGTGAATGAATTGCCATCATGTTCAACCAAACTTATTTTTCAAACACATCCGTGAAGATTCAAGATTTTGTGCTTTTAATAATTTCGAAGAATATTTACAAACATTTCCACCACCTGAAATTACACACAACACAATTTCACCGGCATTTGAGACATGGAATTTGTGTAGAACTTCAAGCCTGGATGCTGGTCAACTCTAAACTAAATTCGTATGTGATATTGCTCTTGAAATTGTTTAAAATGCTTTGTGTGTCACTTGTCATTGCTTTCCCTTCAGATTTTTATTTATATTTCCTACAAGTTGTCAAAGTGTATACATGTAATTACCTGTAATGTATAAAGAAAGTGACATAAAAAAAATCACATCTTTGTGCTTATATTCACTGGAACATGAAAACTCATTACAATAAAAGTAAAGCTTGATTGAAAACGTGAGACAAACGTTGAATGACAAAGTGGCAGCAGAAAATGAGTACCAAACTATATTTATTGTTTACAGTAGTAAAGGACAACAAAAATGTACATAACAGTACAGAATGATGCCAACAGAGGGAAATCAATGATGATCTCTCCTTTACGGATAAATTAGATTCAGCAAAATTAATAGAGCAGTTTCCCTTTTAAGACCTGGTCATAGTTTGGAAATTTAAAAAAGATTTGGATTTGGGAAAATGGCACAGCACAAAAAAAAAAAAAAAACGGAGGTTTTGGTCTTTATTGTTCCTGCTTTCAGTTAGGTGAATGGGAAATGAATTTTTTATACAGACATTAAAATGTGTCACTCTAGGTGTAAGTCTGTCTTTAACGGCTTCGAAAATACCATCTTTGGGGTTTGGCCCAAAAAGGTCAGTTAAATTTATTTCAAAGAACTGACAAAATTATCCAAAGATCCCCGCTTCTATAACGCTCACTCCAGAAAGAGCCTCATTAAAGAGTCAGAGGAGTACAACACTGGTCAGACATATTTCTACAACACATACAGGCGAATATAATCAGAGCTGAAACTGGCTAACTTAAAGCTCTTAGAAGATATAGGGTCAAAGATAAACAAAAAAAAACTGTAGCTTTCCCATCATTTATTACACAAATAAACAGTGGAAGGTACAACCGTTCCACCACAGTCCAAATCCAACAGGGGCAACTAGTGAACAATGAGAACAACCAAGCCCCCCGTCAGCCATTTTAATTTCTATTTCCACCACAAAAGCAGTCTACCCCATGCATATAAAAATTGCCAGAAACGACAGTTTGTTGCCCATCCTAGGAAAGCCGGAGATGACGCGAGAAGAGAAGAAAAAACAAGGTGAAAGCATTGGGATGAAAACATCATGAGGAATAAAATAGATAAGTGTGTGCGTGTGCATGTGGGGGTCTGAGTAGTGGGATTTTTAGCAGGAGCCGCCAGTTTGTTGCTGAAATACATCGATCGTGTCCTCGTCCTCCATCTCCAGCTAAGAAACAGAAATGAGAAAGAATTAGAAAGAGCAATTCTACATGGAAAGAGAAAATAAATGCATGAAATGAAGTGTTTAGAAACAAACTAAATAAACCTTGTTAGATTCTGGCCATCTTAAATTATTTGGGGAAAAATCTTGAATGAACAAAACACGCTTAAACTACACAAGAGGTTTTTTGTTTTTCCCCCCAGGGTTTTGACCTTTAAAAACGATGACTTGACTATGTTTAATTACACGTTAAACTACTTTCTATCCAATGCTTCCATTACTAGATTTATTGTGAACCATGTTCTTAAAAAAAATATATGTATGTATGTATGTATGTATGTATATATATATATATAGACACATACATATTTTTAAATTGATGAATCATAGCCATCCTCAAAAGCTGGAATCAATAAAAAAAAAAAAGACGATAGCACATCCCCTTTGTACACAATAGTGTACAACAATTAAGCACAACAATAATAATAGAGTTTAAACTAAAACTTTACACTTAAATTAATAAGCATGGTTGGAAGAAAGCAGGCACTTCCACTCACCTGTGCAGGTGTGTCTGTCTCGTTAATTGGCTGCCCATCGAACCTAAATCTAATCTGTCTTATTGACAAACCCTGTAACAGAAGCAGAACCACCATGAGTGAAAGATCCAGAGCTGCCCTGCCATCAGAGTTCAGTGGTGATCGGCCACCATCTGACGGTCGCTGTGATGCTTAGAAACCCTTGTGTTTCGATGGGTTAGCGGGGAAAGACCATCTTACCTGCCTCTCGCAGTATGCTTTCATTAATTTGCTGAGTGGCGTGTGCCTTTTAATCTTGAACTGGACCACAGATCCGTCCTGTCCCGCCACCTTCAGATTGATGTGGTCGTTCTCTGTCTTCACTCCTTCCTGAAATGACAATTAGAAGTGGATCAGAGTCATATACGAAATACACGCAATTATTGAATATTAACAACAATATTCATGTGATTTTTTAAGTTAGACTTCTCTTAAGTTCATTATTTATTATAACGTTCGGCACAATATTCCATTGAAACAGTGGCATGTGAAGTTAAGGAAACTTGAAGTAAACATCTGCAAACATAGGGAAATGGCAGACGATGTGCTAAAACCTCACATTTCATCCGTCTAGTAACACACTGTTGGGACTCTGTGCGCCATTTTTAAGCAACTGGCGCAGGCAAAGTGCAACTCGCACAGCGTAAGAGCCGTAGCCGCTACATGAAATAAACAACATATATATGCACGGATTGAAACACAAATACCAGAATACTAAATCGTCACGGTATTGATTCAAACATTTTCAAATGTAGTAGGTTATCTTGTCCATACTCGACCATGATCCGCTGTTCTTGCGGTCTTTTTTACGCAATTGGCGTAACGTGGCCGGTCAGCGCCACTCGGCTCACAAAGAAAAATCCGCAAACGCTGAATTACGCCGAGTGGAAATGCGCGTGGAACAAAACAATGCAGCCATTTTAATAATCCCAACTCACGCCAATAACCAAAGACTTGCGTTCTTACTAAGCTTTAAACGGAAAGCGGATGGAGTTTGAATGAAAACGAGACAACGATTGCGTGCCGACCG
>CM051495.1:19887386-19939886 GCA_028031935.1 Paedocypris micromegethes | reverse complement strand
TAATTAAGAATTATAAAAAGAGTGGATGTATTTCATTAGTTAATCCTTTTAACAACAGGGGGAAAAAAACTCACAACACTCCTTAAAACGTTTAGTGCAGTTTAATATATAAAACGAAACTTATATGACTAATAACTGATATGGTTAAAATTTTAAAATAAAACAAGATCATATACACTCGAGTACGCGCCTCTGACGCCCTCTTGTGGACACATGTTTTTATATTCATATTTGCTTTCTTTAAGAGTATTAACAATAACATGGCAATGTTACGATAAATTACAATAATTTATTAAACCATTTTGTAAAGCCAGTTACAAAAGCAAAACTTTTTTTCATTTTCTCGCATAATTATACCCGGCACACGTTTCAGTGTCAACTCTAATGCATTGTATTGTAATGAGAATAAGGACATTACATTCAGGCCTTGTACCTGCTGCCCGCAGCTGAGCAAGAACCCACGTGTGAATGTGTGACAGATCAAATCAAGCGTGCGTTGTGTGGCTCCATGTTTAGCTTTCGTGTAAATCTGAGACAAAGTGTACATCAGCATCCGTCTGTTAGATTGCTTGTCTGCAAGCACAACACAATAGACTTTTGTGATGGAATTTCACACAAACCCCTTTTGTACCACCCCGAAACATCAATAATTCTCAAATATTAGCCACCTCAAACCATACAGTACCTTTAGCAATTGAAATAGCATATAATGCTGATCAGAGAGCAGCCAAATACATTTTGCAATATAGCCTTGCACTTTCCTTTAACCGAATATAAAATCAAACTCCATTAAATAACGGCACACTATACTCACAATCCTTCCCTTCTTAGTTCACTTCATAACAACAGAAAGAGCAATACACTGTACTTCCCAAACCTCCCCATCATTATCCTTGTTAGTCACTCTTTTTGTTCATCGTCATAACACAAACACACATTCACGAAAAAAAAATCTTGCAATACACTGATAGAGATGCATATCAAACAGCAAACTGACACAAATACGGTTGCAGAATACACTCACATACAAAAAAAACAGTAGCAAAACCAAACAGAAAGGCATATGGAAACTGAATGGTGTTTCAAGGTTGTTGTGGTCATTATCGGACTGTTTTCTGGCACTGTTTTGATGATTATTTCACAGCATGGAGCTCAATATAGAGCCCGAAATGACACCAAAAGTCTGATCGAGCCATCATAAGATAGCTAAAGTCAGATAAGCTTTCACTACATCGTGTCCTACTGTGATGCAAGACATTAGTGGCAACGGTTGTTAGGCAGTTCTGGTCAATTCTTCACCCATGACTCGAGGAAACAGAACTAGGTAAAGTTCACCACTGGTTGGTCCAAAAGCACTTTGTAGAACTTGAGGCTTTCAGTTTAGTAAACAGTGATGCTGACAGCCAGCTTTCTCCACCACTCTAATGCTCATCAAACCCCATAACTGTTTGAATACATCTGTGTTTGGGTTTATAAGAGCAGCATCTGGGGAAAAATGCGCTGATGTGCAGCGTTTCTTTCCCACAGCAAATCATCAAATCAAAGTGACACTGAATGACATGCCTGCACCACAATCTTTGTACAAATGAAAGTCATCAGCAAATAGCTTTGCGTTAAAATGTATGTGATGTTGGACCAAAAGCATCACAAGCACCAGCATAAGCCTGCACACACTCTGCCGTGTAAGATACGTAAAATAAAACATTTGTGTTGCATCGATAAAGAGTACACAGCAGGGTCACAAAAATACTGTAATAAAAAAATGTAATAATGAGTATGTTGTGGTGCCGGAATCCAGTTCTCCATCGGAACGTCCAGCACATTTTGAAATTTTATTCATGCCTCTGGCTTTAAAAATGTCTAAACACTGAGTGAACGGCGCACATATGGAGCTTTTGCCTTTAGAAAATGGCTCTTTATGTGTTCGGAGAAGCCTGTTGGTCTCCAGACGCTGATCTCACTTTACTGTTGTACGATACCTATGGTTTTGGGAAATGAAACTCATCAGCCAGACAGAAGAAACTAGTGTTATTTGGTCATCAGGATGAAAGCTGAGACTGGGAATAAGTTGTGCTTTGGAAAAGTGACATTGTGTGAGTCAATGTTTAACTGTGGTGTGAAGAAAATATACAATTGAGGGTTCAAATTTTCAGCGAGGGGTCAAAACTCCATTTGTCTTGGCTCTTTTACTGGTACAGTGTTCCTGGACACTCCTGTTGGTGTGGATCAACTCATCCAGGCGCTGCTGTTGCTGGTGATAGACATGATGCTGCAGCGCTTTTTCACGATCATGTTGATGTACGCCTTCATGATCTTGGTGATTTCTCCCACCTTGAAGCACACGGCAGCATTAATCACACAAACCAGAGGAAAGTACCAACACAGCATGACCGTCACACTGACCTGAGGTGTCTCGAAGAACATCTCCCTTTCATCTACAATGATCTTGTACGTGCTGGGCTGAGGCGCTCCGAAGAAGACAATGTGCTCGTACTGGAAGGTTTCGAGAGGTTTTGGTTCACCTCGCTTGTAAACAGAGACGTTTTCAGCGCTGACACCGAGCCACAGGTCGTGGGGGAAGCCGCCTTCTTTACACTGTAATGACAGCAGACAGATCAATGAAGTTTCAGTTAAACAATGAAGACTTTAAAATGTGCATAGTTTATATTTATCAGTTTCTGAAAAAATTGAGTTTGGGAGCTGAAAAACCTGCTGAACATTGACAACAAAAGAAAAAAAAACGTAGCTTCAAGGAGTCATTTTGCTTCATTCAGTGAACCAAACATGTGCAAAAATATAAAAAAAAACAAATATTCTGAACAATACACCAAAATACTCCAATACTCCAAAAGGAAGAATTCCAAAAGTTCACAATTCTGATTGCAAAAAAGTGTGGCCAAAATGTTTCACACAAATTTGCAAGGATTTACAAGGTCACAGAATCTGCCAATCAGAGCCAGTGGGAGGGTTTGCTGCACAGTGGGCAGTTACTGTTACTAAATTTCCATTTTAGAATTGTCCATTTCTGCTGCTTCAACCAAACACAAAACAAATGCAAACCTTTATGATGTTTACGATGATCAATTCATACCTCAACGTCAAACAGTGTGGACCCGTATCCTGCCCACTCTTTGATGACGGTCATGTAGGCGAGCATGGCCTGATGCTGAGGCATGCCCTGCAGACGACTCCATTTCTCCAGGACGCTGGTTAGCGTGGCAGACATCTCCTCCTTCACAAACATCTCCAGCATCTGTTCCTCCTCCACACGCTGCTTCTTCAGCGACCCTGTTTTAAAGCTGCGCCTCAGTGTTCCATCCAGAAAGTTGGTCTTCCTTCTTTCTAAAGTGGGAACCCCTGGCCCCACCACACCAGCTCCGGGTCCTCCAGCGCTCCCCGCTTTAGTGGAGTGGAAGATGCGTGAACGCAGCCTCCCCACAGGATACACACTGCTCAGACTCCACGGTGTGCGAGCCACATCACCGTGAATGTACTGTAGACGCAGCGCTGCCAAGTGTTGTAGGGTGTCTTCTGGTGCGGGAAAATGGCCACTGATGAGACACTCATGAGCCTAGAAGAGGTAAATGAAGAAAAAGGTAAAAGAATATTTGTTGAAATTAAAGTTAAAGTGTTGAAGTTGTCTTTTCAAAAGCAGAGCCCTTTCTTTCAAATGAAATGCAAAAACCCAAGTTCAATCTGCAGAAATGGTTTAACCTGAAATCAACATGATTATTTTTCATTTCAGGTGGGGAATAGGTTAATGCTTGTAAAAGATTAATTTCATTATTTGTGAACATTGATTTAAAAGAGAAAAAAAACAGAAGAAAAAAGGTTTTGCACCTGTTCAAACATGAAAGCAAACTCTACTCCTTCTTTGGGCATGCTCTCAACATCCAGAAAACAGTAGAGCTTGAAATAAAGCCTCCAAGGACCGTCATCTTCCTCTTCTTCACCTCCAGCACACCTAAAACGGCAAATTGTATCACACTTCTAACACAAGAGTACAACAGATTCTGTTCCAGTTGTCTATAACAGATACATCAAGACAAAGAGCAAACGATGCATTTTCTTTACCTTTCAAACTTTGCTAGCACATCTGCCATGATCACTCGGCTTTCAATGGCATGACTCTCCACCTTGTTGTGCTCAAACAGAGAAAACATGTTCCTGCTGTTTTCCATTGACAGACCACGAATCAGCTTCTCAACCACCTTCAAACAGACAATGAGATTGCTTTCAATGTCTTATTCCATACATTTGCAAAATTACACTTATAATTATGCAATGCTTCGTCTGTGCATCACCTCTCCTGCTGTTGTGTGTGAGTTTATGGATATTTTGCAGGATCCTCCTCCGTGGCAGTAGACTGTGGTGGTCATCTCGAGTCTGTTCAGAAGGGCAGTGATCTCCTCCTGAGATGGAACAAACTCCCTGCTTTTGGTCTTCTTCAGGGACTCGCCAATGAAATGAGCATATTTCTCAATCTCAGTGCCAGGATAACGCTCCCGTACCCTAAAAAGGAAGTAACATCCAAATACTATGGTAAATATGGTGTATTCAATGGTGGTATTCAAATCCATTTTAATTTCAAATCATACTTATAATAAACAAAAAAAGTCCTAAAACCACAAAATGCTGTTTTGTTTAACTATTGTCTGGAAAATTAAATTTCATGCTCATCTTATTAGCTTCTCTCCATCTTACAAAAATCGCAATTAATTAGTGAGATGTTGTCAATTAATTTATTTAAATACATACATTTTAAATACAATTAAATACAAAACTTTAAATGTTATTTAGTTGCAAATACATACAGCAAATTATTTATAAACATGGACAATTTGCTAAAACTTGTTCTAGTCTATCATTTTTCTAGCACACCTCAGACATCAGGTGCGAAATTTGCACTTTATAAAAATATATTCTATTAGTCTATGCTAAATTTGTGACAGTTTGTGCTGCTAACGTCTCTCTAATGGCATTGTGGGTTCATTACAGTATTTCATGTTGCTTTGGTACCTCTTAAGATGAAATCGAAGATAACGCAAGATGGCACGACTGGGCAGGAAAGTGCAGCTCATGCAGGTGAGCAGGTGCCAGTGGGCGCGATTGGCTGGGCTGTTGGGCTGGGGAACGTGATTGGTCTGTTTAATTAACTGACAGTACACCTCATCTCTCAGTGGCCGCAGATCGTGGCACGTCTGCAAGATTCCCTGGATGATGGCGATGGTGTCGGGCACTATCTCCATCTCCTGAAGTGAGTTAAAGATCTTAACAGCCTCGTCCTGCAGGCTTCCATATCCCTTTTGCTTTTGCACTGCCAAAGAAAAACAAAACAAAACTGGATTTTAATAGGAAATATTTTTCATCCATCGAGCCTGCAACTCATGGCCTGAGGTGGGATACACACTCTTGCCAACTTTTACAGAGCGGCACACACAGACACACACATTCACACTATTAATACACAGTATTAATATATGAATGTACTGTATATTTTAAAAGATACTCACAGCTGTCGTTGACCTCTCCATATGGAAGCGGCAAAAGAGGCGAATGCAGAGGATGCTGGGTGTATCGTAGAATAGGATTTCTGCGATACATTTGCTCGACAGCCTCAGAATTCACACTGTTCTCCTGCACAGTATTTCAAATTAGGAAAACATCAGCATAAAAAAACGACAATTGATGGAAAAATAAGTTGTAGTTAAAACAAGGCTAGAATGTATTGCCTTAATGTCTCTAATGAGCTGCTGGGTGGGTGTTTCGATGGGGGCTTTGTTATCAATGACGCCTTGAATGGTTGTTACCCATCGCAAGGCCTCGTTCAACATCTTACTGTATAGACGGTATGAATGTTTACGCCCATGAACGATGATGATCCAGTAACCTGCAGTTACGCCAAGAACAATTTTCAATAGTCCAATAAAAAAAAGATACATAGAGGTAAAACAATTCTGTGAAAGACATTGTTTCGGAAAAACAAAGAGGCAACAAATATTGTGGTTCTACCTGTCTCTTTAAACCTCTTCTCATCAGGCTGAACTACAGAGCACAAGCTGTTCAGAACGAGAGTTCCCATCTTGGATGCGTTGCGTTCGGAAGACTTGAAGTAGTCTAGAGAATTATTGGTTAAAACAAACCAGCGCTTTTTCAGTTTGAGTGCTGAACTTTTGGCCCCGGCTTTAACCTCCTTATGTAGCCAACCTGCAGAACAATGTCAGAGTGATCAGAAATATGAGAATAGAGCTATTTTCTGACTGAAAAATATTTGGAAATGCTTAAAATGTCCAATACAATATTATACAAGGCATTAAAACTTTAAAATGAAAGCAATAGAGGCAAAACACTGAAAGACAAACCCCTGATGAGGAATTCCTGTCCATCTTTTTTAGTGTCTCCTTTGGGTTTCTGCAGCAAACTTATCCAATGATGCATTTCCTCTGGCAGGTCGGAGTTACAATGAATAACACGATTGGCTGTGATTATCACAAACGAATTGGGCCTAATGATGGAAAAGCACTGGTCATTTTACCATAAAAAGTCACTACGTCTAAGAGTTTATTTTCTGCTTTTCTTAAATAGTTCACAATCACAAATTCACTTAACTAACATCACCAATAACCAACATATGAGTTTTCATTCAAATACATTTAAATAAGTTTGTAAAGTTGAGATGACTACCTGTCCGGATTATCTGATGCACAGACTGAATCAATCAATCCAACATCCAGTGTGCCCTAACACCAATAACAATTGAACATTAGCCTGAAAATGTTTAGTGGAGATGAACACAAATGCAAATGAAGGAAAACTCACTACAGCATTTTTTGGGTTGGCCTGCTCATGAGACATTTCCAACAACTGCTCCGGAGTGGCCGTTTGCACCCGACTCAAAACGGTGAACCAGGCACTAAATCAAAATGACAGCAAAACAAAAAATGTCATTAGTTAGGGCGTTGTTCTTCAGTTTTAAACTTGGGCCGGGTGCTAGTATACCTGGCGTCTTCTGGTGACTCAGCAAACACCTGATAGGTTCTCTCTTCAGTCACAATATTCAGAGCGTTCTCCTTCTCATGGTTATCCACAACCTCCCTGGAAAAAAAACCATGATATATGTCTAGTTACAAAAGTGAGATAAAAAAAAATGCTTTGGTTTCAAATTCATTTAAAAGCCTGTCGCAGTGGCAGCCTCATGATTTTTTCTTTACTAATAAAGTATTTATAATCAAAGTCAAAATAAATGTTTTTGAAAATAGAATAGAATGCCTGTATTGTCATTGTATCACAGGGTTACAATGAAATTAGTATTGCTACTCAGTTTGGTGCAAAAAGAAGGATGTGATAACGGTTAAATATACACACTGAATAACCAAGATAAAAAAAAAAACAATAAACAATAAAATAAAAAGCAACAAATACAGTAATATAATACCTAATCCAATCTATCATCTGTTAATAGTTGGTAGAGCACATGTTTTCAGTACATATGCTTTTGGTAAAATAGTGTCAGATATCTTGTATTCTTACTTTGCTGAACGAATGTCAATTGTCCCTTTCAGCTTTTCCTCGCTGTCGTTCTCAAAGTACATGAGTTTCGAGTCACGTAGAACAAACCAGCGCATCTTCCAGTTCCGACGCGAGAGAGTGGACAGACCACCACCTTTCTTGTACAGCCAACCAGACTTTAGAGATTCCTGCTTAGAACGAAACCACATGAAGGTTTCGTCCTTGAGAACACACCAACGTCTCCGCCATGGAATCATCAAACCAGCTGCGGCAAAGAGAAAGAGTTTTCATTTCCTAAATTATGGCTTTAAGAGTGGTTTAAAGGTTTTGAATTGGGATTTAAAATTAGATGTATTTACCCTTCATATAGAGGTAACTGTGAAAATATGGAGGTCCGTTCCCATTCAAGATGCTTACTCTGCCATTGGATACCTCTTCATCTGTGTCCACATACCCATCGTGCTCATCATCGCTCTCAACAAACTGAAAAAAGAGAATAAATATTCAGACCGTGGAAACACAGGAAACATGAAACCATGTGAAACACAAACCGGAAATGTCCTGCACAGGAAATTCCCTTTCTACTTTCATACAGTGTTAACCTTTTCACTTCTTGAACTACAGCACATGAAAGGCATTTACAGTATTCCGGGAACAAGGCCAGGTTGATCTGGCTTATTGTTTTTGATTCATGAATGAACTCATTTAAAAAGAGTCAAATAAAAGTCAAATATAAGTGGTTCAAAAATGTCTTAAATATTCATAAAATGAATCCAATTACGTCACTGAAATAGTCCCACATGTGCAACCGCACTGTCAAATTTTCAGTGATGTAAAGTTGAGTAAATTGTCTTTGTTGTTTTATTTAAGAATGTTTTGCATTTCTTGTACTGAGTATCAAAAATATGAGCAACTTTACCTCTAATCTTGACTACTCTTTACTTCACTACATTTGAATGGACACTTATTGTTACTCGTTACATTGTGATTAAGCATAAGTCGGCATTTTTTTCTATCGTGGTTAATTTCTTAGGCAGAGGAGGTGACATTGCCATCTGTACGGTGCTGAAGGTACTGGATGCTATTTATCAGCTAAATCACACGGACGTTACACTTTTTTGAACATTTAAGTTTGACTGTGACACATTTTTTATTCTTTTTTTAATCTATTTTGTTCTGCCACTTTTAAACCTTGAGATGTTACATTTCATTTCTACATCAAGAAATAAAACCTCATAAATAGTTTCTTTTTATTCACATTTCTTGATGGGTTTGCCTCTGACATTCTGTGTCATTGAATTTTCCTGCACACGGAAAATTAGTTTCATCCTGCAGAAGTGCACTCAATACTTTGGCTCTTTGAGTTTTAAAACGGCTTTGAACCCATAAATTCACAAGAATCAATTAAAAGAGTGCACATTTACTCACTGAATCTGAGCTGCGGTTGTACGACTCCTGACTTGCATTGGTGCATGTGGATTTCCGTGCATGTTCAATGTCAGTTGCGGCGATGCTGCTTTGTCCATCCTCCATATCATCTTGGTCATAGTCGGACTCTCCGTCCCCTGGAACGCTGTAGATAGGTTCCTCAGTGTCCGGCAAGGATTCTGCCGCAGTCAATCTGCTGGTGCGGTCCACTTCTTCATATTCCTTCTTTTTCATCACCTCTTCAGGTTTGGTGTCTTTAGACATTTCGTCTTCTTTTTTGGTTTCACCGGGGAGAGGAGGGGGAGGTGGAGGAAGGGGAGGAGGTGGAGTAGGAGCACCAGGTAAAGATGGAGGCACCATGCCCTCAGCAAAGTCTGGAGGAGGAGGTGGCAGAGTGTCCAGTATCTCCTGGTCTACTGGACCTTCTGCAGGTGGAGGGAACTCAGGAAGTGGTATGCACTCTTCCTCTGCATGGAAGCCTTCATCAACCTCTTCCTCTGTACTTGCTGCTGGTCTGGAGGTGGCTTGTTTAGAATCACCAGGAATTACTTCAGGGCCTCCAGAGTCCAGCAGCTCCAGAAACTCTGTAGCTACACGGGAGGCTGCTTTTTTCTGCCGCAGGACTTCAGCATCTCTGCGCAAGCGAAGCTCTTGTCTGGAGCTCTCACACAACATGGACACACCATCCTCTCTTTTCTTCTGAAGACGCTCAATCTCTCGTTCCAAGCGCAGGATCTCCTCCATCTGACGTTTCTCTTCTTCTTCCGATTGTGGAGACTTGACAACAAACATAGAGGGAGTTAAAAAATTGTTGTATAACGGTATCTTTTTTTATTTATTTAATGGAATTAAACAGTAATACATTATTTTATACTTGTATAAAAAGAAATAAATGCTAAAAAGTATAGGTGCCTAACAATTTAAAGTAAAAAAAAAACAAATATTTTATGAAATGTTAAAAACATTTTTTCTAACTAAAGCATTATAATGGCATCTTGCACAAAAAGGAATTTCTAGTGTTCCAAATTTGATGTACCTGCGCTGTCGCCTCCTTTTCGGTTTCTGGCTCTCCTTCTGTTGTCTTTTCTCCAGTTTCTTTCTTTTTATTTTCCTCCTGCTCCTTTTTCTTCTTCTCCTCTCGTATCTTGCGGTATGTTCCTCTAGCCACTTGTCCTCTTCTATGCTTTTGGAGAACTAGCGTAGCAGAACGTTTCCGCAGAAATCTCCGCCGATAGAGAAAAGCACGGTAATTTTTCTGAATTGTCACAATGCTCTCCATTGCTTTCTTAAAGTTCTTTCTGCAGAAATCAAAGTTTTGCACTGGTTAGTTATAATTTAAACACAGAATATCCATTGATATTTTTTTCTAAAGGACATAAAAAAAACAGTATAATATAATATAATATAATATAATATAATATAATATAATATAATATAATATAATATAATATAATATAATATAATATAATATAATATTATATTATATTATATAATTTAATGAGGTTTTTTTTACTCGTTTTTTTTCCATGCTAGTACGTATTCTGATATAGCAATCATTCACCAAGGAAGAACAATGCTCATAAACGATCAGCTGAACTGGAGAGCTCCTGGAGTTTTGCGATGTAAAGCATGAAAAGGTTATTTAATGCTACAGTATAGTTATGTTATTTAATGTCATTGGTAGCCTAAGTGAATAAAGCACACAAACCTTGCTGTGTATCTCAGAAGATATGCACGTATAATCAGCCCGGCTTTGCTTCGCACTTCGTCTCGCTGCTTTTCGAGCTTTTGCTCCAATGTTTCCTTTAGAAAGACCTGAGGCGAAACAGAAGACATAGAAAATTGTGTCAAGGACATTTGAAATGGTTAGAAGAAGTCCCTCACTTTAGTCTTTCCAAGCTGCCACTCTTTCTTTGTCCAGTCATGGAGAGTCAGGAGATCCGTGCTTTTCTTTTTCTCATCTCCATTGGAAGTCAAAGCTGCTTTTTCTTTCTCTTTCAAAATGATCTTATACCTGATGCAAAACACAAAATTATTGCAGTAATAATAATAATCAGTCCACTAATATTAATAACATTTTTATTTTATTGTTTGCAGTGTTATTATTGCATAATTTAATGCATAGTTTTTATTATTATTTTATGTTATACATAATCTTTGATTTTCATGCATTCAGAACAACTCATGAAAGTACATTTTCAATTAATGATAATATTTTTTTAATATCTAATTTTACCTAGTGAAAAAGTCCTTAAAGGTGCGACGAACAGGAAATCCAGCTCGGCGTATCTTCACCGTCTCCAACATCCCAGAGTAACGCAATTGGTTCAAAACCACATCAGGATCAAACTTGTTTGGGTTCTATGGCAGAGAAAAAATTAGGACAAAATGCAGAAATTAAAAAAATAAAATAAAACACAAAAACATTTTAAAAAGCGCAATCTCAGTAGTAAGACAATGTTTCTGGCACCTTGTCCATGTTGGGCTTAATGCAACGCACAAAAAAAGGGTTTGATACACTAAGAGTGGCCATTAGGGCATGAAGAGAGTCCTGCATCAAAAAGAGACGACAAATATGAGACAACAGGAAGAAAAACTACTCAGTGGCTTTTTAAGCGTTCTCACTCTGAATTGAGAGCTGACTGTGGGCTTTTTTCTGGCGGTGCCCATCTTCAGAGTTTCCTCGTTGTTTCTACTGCTGACTTGCTCAAAAAGGTCATAGATGAAATCCAACCTGCAAAACCAAATGCCCAAAAGAAGGGTGAAATATGGAGTGCAAAACTGCTTCAAATCAACAATTGACTGACCTGCTATCCTTCAGCATGTTTAGAATGTCATCTCTAAACGTGTCTCTGTTTTTCTCCAAAATCCCCCTGACGTCGTACAACACCTAAACCGAGACAGTTGCCATGTATAAGACTCAATCAATAGTCATTAAATAGTATAAACAATACAAATTGGATAAAAGTATCCGCCAGCGTCCACTCACATTTGGGCAATGCTCTAACAGACACTCAGACACACAGCCAAATTCACCTGAAAATTAGTGATAAACACAAAGGCAAGCGTGCATTTACAAACCTCGCCAGCATAGTGTTTTATTCCAAACTGATGATCAGCCAGTCTGGGTTTCACATAATAAGGGTTCGTCTGAAGAAAAAACAACAACACAGGAATACAAAGAATATTCATTAAAATGCACTAGTAGAATAGCAAACCATTGGTTTGAAAAGTGTTTGTCCACGTTCAAACTCACAGAGTGTCTGCCGTGTAGTTTCTCCAGGAGGGTGAAGTCCGTACCTTTTGGAAAGCGGCTTTCCTCATTAACTAAAGCCAGCATGCCTAGTTTCTAAACAGACACATCATATACTTTCATTAACATAAACACAAGTTGAACGGTAAAGCACAAAAAAACAAACTGTAGTATGCACTTAACAAGCACTTAAAAGGCAATGTGTGTGGAATACTAAACGGCGTAATTAACTTATGTACGAGGTTCCTGATGGCTGATTGTGATTGCTTTACCTTCTCTATCAGATCCAGACATTCTGCATTGTCCATCCAGTCAATAGCTTCCCAATGAATTCCCTCTCTGTATGTACACCACAATCAGAAATGTCAGCAAATGTTATGTTGACTTTCAAAGATGTGTAATTATACTGAGTTTATTCGTATAACAATGAAAATAGCTTGATTTTTTTAAAAAGCTGCTCGTATTATAGTCTACTTCTATTTCTTTGATTTACAAGAACATAAGCTTACTTTTGTTTACGTATAAGTTTGCCTTATACGTAATATACTTTGTAAAAATAATACTTTGTAGTAAATACATCTTGTTCTGTCTTGTTCATGTCTAGTTATGTTTTTTTTTGTTTGTTATGTATTTGTTGTTATTATCATATACCTGTTATACTCCAGTTGCTCCAGAGAAAAGATGTGCTTGTTGAAATATTCTTGCAGCTTCTCATTTGCATAATTAATGTTGAACTGCTCAAACCGATTAACCTTAATGACAGATATGCACTTAGATTAAACAGTGTATGTGAAGTATTTTAGATATACTGTACCGATCCACTGAACAGCCTCGTACCTCAAAGTTCTCAAATCCAAAAATGTCCAGGATTCCAATTGATTTGAAATTGTCTTTACCCTTTATCTTCTGATTGATTCTCATGATGATCCAGGAGAAGCACTGGGAATACAGTGCCATAGCCACCGAATCCCTGGAATCTACTGCCTGAAGAGATACAGTAAATGTACCGTTGGTGTTTTATACGTATGTGAGAATTCTGTATTAAAAAGCAGGTGAGGTCTTGTACCTGTTCTACTGTGAGAGGAGAGCAGATCTCTTCTCCTCTGAGAATCATGGACCGCTGTGTCAGAACTTCAGACAACTGGAAACAGTCCAGGCCCAACAACTCGCTTACATTAGTGATGACTACAGGAAGAGCAGAGAGGTAAAATGTACAGAAACAAAACATGTCTGATTTCAAAAAGTCTCCTACAACCACAAAAACAAAACTCCCAATATACTCAAGGTCTTGAACTATGATTGGGGTCAACTGACATAATCATATGATTATTATTATTAATATTATTAATTTGAGTGTGTATTAGATCAATGGTCCCCAACCTTTTTTTCGTTGCGGACCAGTCAACGTCTTATAATTTGACCGCGGCCCGGGATGGGTGTCCCATTAGGGCCCATTACCTAATATTTTGATGGGGCCCGGAATTGCTAGAGCCGCCCCTGATTTCTACTATATACATATGCTATTAAATACATAATATAGAGAAAGTGATCGCTAAAACACGTTTTATAAAATAACCGCTAAAGCGTCAAATTTCATTGTACATAAAAGTTAATATAACAAAAGTCTTCACAGATTTGACTGACAGACGACACGCTAAGTGTAATATATTGAAATTAAACTTGTCTGTAGAGGGCGATGCTCGCGCTGTGTCGTTGCTGATGTACTGTTGCCGAAGAAGTCAGTAAAAAGTAGGAGTGAGATGAAAGACTCGAGTTAAATGTTATGAAGCATATTGATGCGGAACAGCACGTTTTGCCATTACTACAATGGTGTGGGTGTGCGTCCGTGCGTGTGTGCCGTCTGTGCATGTGCTGCCTGCAGAGAGCGCGTGCACAGGAACTTGAGCGCGCCCCGTGCACGCAACGTGAGACGAGGAATTCCGATTTAGAATTATAATGCAGCATTTTCTGGTCAAAGTGCTGCCTATCAAAAATGTGAAGATTGAAAACGAGGATAATAATAAAAAATACAACAAAAATTAACAATTTCTGTACGGTTTTGTTTTTTGTATCAATCTGATTTCATACTTCGGCGGCGCCGCGGCCAGGTGTTCTGAAAATTGTTCCTACAGCTCAGAAGTTCCTACACGACGTCACTGATCAGCTGTTCCTTCGCCTTAAAACACGTCAAAACAGAATACTAATATAAATAACTACAAAATATAGTAACATGTTTCGATTATATTGTGTACTGTTAAGTGTCCGTGTTCTTTTAGTGCGTTTATGTTTATTCATTGATCTAACGCTACAATATCAAAAGTACATACAACAAAAGTACAGAATGTTTGTACGATCAAGTAGGAGAAGAAATGATAGATATAAAGAATTTTTTAACGCTCATGTAGCGCGGAAAGTAGAAAAATCTGAGCGGAGAACAGCTGAGTAGTGACGTAGTTTTAACGTGCACGCGCAGCGCATGGTTAGCAACAGCGCATGCGCACATGCTAGCTAGGAACAGCTGAGCAATGACGTATGTTCTAACACGCATGCTCAGCGCGCAATGTAGGAACTTCTGAGATGTAGGAACAATTTTCAGAACACCTGTACCAATTCCTCCACAGACCGGTGCCGGACCACGGACCGGGGGTTGAGGACCATGGTATTAGATGATAAACTGAGTATCATATTTGGGATTTTTGCTCGAGTAAGCAATTTGAATTTAAGCTCATGAATTGTATTTACAATATCAAATGTAAAAGATCCGATAACGTGTTTTACCTTGTTTAGTAGTGATCTGAGCTCCCCCCGCTGTCATGAACTCCACGTTTCCGAGTTGCACGACCCCAGAAAGCAGTTTAAACATGTCTCTGATCTCTTCTTCTGTGAACTCCATGACCTTCAGAGCCTCCTAAAAATAGCAGCATAGAAGAGATCACAAATATTAGACTGATTATTAGATTAGAACGCATTTGTGACTGTTGTGTACCATGACGTCGTCATATAGCTGCTTGTCATTGAGACTGCGGTCTTTTATGCATCCAGACTGACTCAAGTAATGAAAAGTCTCCGGAAGATCTTCCAGAAAGTAAGTATCTAAAAATATATAAACATGCATTTTAGTGATCAGTGTGTTAGCATCCTATTGTGCACAGATGTGATCTTCTATTAATTCACCCTTTTGGCTTTTGCTGGCTCCGGCCAATAAAGCATAAAAGATGTGATAGTTCCTCTCCCCTGGGTTCTGTCTCACCACCCGGTTCTGGAACAAAGATCAAACCGCAGATGCTGAGTAGGTCAGAATCTCAACACTTATCTTTCTCATCATTTTGTGGCGGAAAAGATTTATAGAGCAATGATCGGTTCGGGGGAGCGAATTACAATCACAAATGAGATGTTTTCTGCGTATGACTCCCACAGACGACTGTAGATTTACCTTTTCAAGTAAATCTGGAAATGTTGAATTGAGGAAAATATTAGCTATTTGCATTAATGCAAAATATGCAAATTCACAAGAGGAGTGTGTATGTTTAACATAATCTAATTACATTCAGATCATTTGCAATCTCAATACTAGGAAGGATACAGTCGACAATACATCCTCCTTGAATGTTTCCACTTTGAGAAAAATTAAGCTGAATGAATTTTCCAAAGCGACTGGAGTTGTTGTTATACACCGTTTTGGCATTTCCAAATGCCTCCATGATCGGGCTACAAAGAAAAGAAAGAGTTTTGGTGAATAAACTGCACCCAAAATGTATAATTTAGAACATTTTATCATTAGAAAAATAATCAAATAAAATAAAACTGAGTACCAAGCAAACCAGTTTGCTAAAGAAACTCAAGCCACAACATTACTTTTTTTTTTAATCAATATTTGTTTTCATCGTGAACATTATTTCAAATGTGTGTTTTTTTTTGTCAGAAATATATAATTAAGTTTAAACAATGTATAAGTAGCATATATTTAAACTGTACAAATAAATTATCATATTTGTATAATCTATACTTTGTATTAGTTATTCAAAAGTATCAGCTGAATGGTAAAAGAAAGTGTTTAAAAGGAGCATTACTCTGCATGGGTACCTGCTCTGTACAATGGCTTGTTCCACACGCGTGCTCTTCTCTGTTGGCGGAGTTCCGGCTGAGTTTTGGCTCATGACTGACAGAAACTGCAGAAGAAGTTTTGTACTTTCGGTTTTTCCAGCTCCACTCTCACCACTGTCGATCACACAAACACAAACACACACAGTCAGTTATTGAAATTAGTCATGCTGCAGGATTAAATGACAATCCGCAATTTTTAAATGCTTGAAACGGGATTGTATCTTTTAACAAAGCCCCATTAGTTATTGATTGTGCTTCAGTTTGGACTCAAATGACCTCTCAACAAGATGTTCTCCAGGGCCAAAAACAAAATGAATTATTCAGTCATCAACAAAGTATTTCCTGACAATATTCCTGGTTAATTTTTGATGCATGTACTGAGAATTGTAGATACATTACTTAAAACTTATTATTGTATGTTATTCAAAATCTACTGTGGATATTGAATTTAATTGATACAGAAACAAATCTGTTATAATTTTAATTACTTTATTAAGCATTTAATTACTTTATTTAAGTATTAAGTATTTTAATCTGGTTCAACAAACCAACAAATACAAATATAAGAATCAGGTCATTCAAAACAAACATGAGAAATAACTTGATGAAACCAGGTTGTTTGGGGATAGGTTGTATTACCTGATCAGCACACACTGGCTGTCATGTCTTTTCCATAGGCAGCGGTAACACTCATTGGCAATGGCGAAGATGTGTGGAGGCAGCTCTCCCAAATGATGCTGACTGTACAGCTCCACAGCAGAGAGATCGTACAGTCCTCTGATGGCCTTATAAGGGTTCACGGCTGCCAGGATCGAACCTATATTAGTCTGAGAGACACAACCACACAATGCTTCAGTTCCACACACAGCTTGCATATTACAACCTATCTACAGTAATTTTATTTCCCCTTTACATTCAGGTCATAACAAAAACATTGGAATGTAGTTACCAGATTATCTATTATTTATGAATTATCACTGGGCCATGACAATACATTCCAGGTTTAGTGGATCTATTTGAGCTTGAGTGTGTGTGTGTGTGTGTGTGTGTGTGTGTGTCAGACAGATAGATAGATAGATAGATAGATAGATAGATAGATAGATAGATAGATAGATAGATAGATAGATAGACAGACAGACAGACAGAGATCATTCTAGCTATAAATCCACCTAGTTAATCGCAAACGTAATACAGTACACTATATATTCAATACAAGACACTATATACAAACATTCACTCAACAATGATTATAATTTTAATTTTAATTTTTTTACAACAGCCAAATGATGAGATTAAATCATGACTTTGCTGTATTTCTAGAGAGAAGCCAAACAAATCCTGACAACATAAGCATACAGTGATGAATCAATGACAGGGTTGTAAAAATCACTGTGAGGTGTGAATAATGTTAAGGTCCTAAATTAGAAACGTAGGGGAAAAACAAAGTCCTCTGAAAAGTGTGTCAAGTATTTACGAGGTAGATCAACGTAGCCACAAGAGGGCGCTGCAGCAGAGACGAGTCCGTCTAATCCAGGTCAAATGCATCTTTGCCTTGCTTAAATTAACCAGAACATCGCTGCATCACTAATCAACACTAGATGGATAATGCTTGGAAAAAGTAAATTTTTAGATTTACAAGATTTTACTTAAACTCAACGTGACAAATCTGAAGGCAATACTCAAATCTGATCTACAATAATGTATAACCTCTTTGCAGACTTTGACACACAACAATGATTGTGATAGTTTTTGTCTAAATGAAGAGTAAATTGGGTCTTTGATAAGTGTGAAAACAAATTTCCTGTGCTGCATTTGGGGCTATTGTCATGGTTTATCTCACAGTCCCTGGCATTTCATTTTCAACACAAATATGTGTAGATTAACAGCGCTTCATTATCTAACCTGTCAGAGCGGATTATTGGATCATGCTATGAAATGCATTTTGACTTTAGACGACTCAAATCGTTGTCCTTCTGGAGCAGAAGAGGGAACATTACATTCATAAACTTGCTAGTGTCTGAACTAAAAAAGGATTTTCTTAGTAAATGATGGTAATAGAGATTATAGGTTAAACAAATATTGAATTGCATAATGGCAGCTCTTATAGCAGAATGCAAGTCTCATTATTGTAATTAATCAGAGCTTAAACATGCCATATTGTGGACACAGTGTTCTAGACTTTTTGATCATACATGCATAGAAACATATAGCATTAATGTATTTACAAACACAAGAAAGATGCTTAAATGATTGTGAATGTGTCTTCAGACCAGGGTTTTTTCTGCACTTGAAAGGTCAAGTGGAGGGTGTTTTAACCAATGAGCTTTTAGAATATGTCCTAGATACCGATCACCTGACCTTTTCCTGTCCATCTCTCTGGCAGCCGCCGATGATCATCATGAACCTGACGTGGCACTACTTGTGCTTTGATTAGACCAACAAGCTAACTTAAAATGCTAAAACGGTCAAAACACAGGATGCTTAATTCCCACATTGTTCCTGTTTGAGTCCATTTCTTCCCGTGTGCCTGATTTTCTGTGTCTCGAGACGACCTTGAAACATCTGCTGGTATAAGCAACTCATTTATCATGTCTGCTTTGTCTTCAGATTTGAGATACAGTACTGTAGCTTTCAGATGTGTCTCTTATAGATGGCAAACGTCATCAAGCTGAGATTTCTGTTCCTCTCTAGCATGTTTTGACTTAATATCGTTCGGTTTCCCCGTGGCAGGAAACTTTGTGGAGGAACTGTCCACCCTCAAGCATTCAAACAACAGAGGATTGATAGCACAGGAAGGACAGAGTAAGTCGGATGTGATTACCGTCACCACCACCTATTGCGCACAAAAAACACACAATAGCAAACATCCCAAAGCTTTGCCAAAAAACATCACGTTTAAATTTAATCTCACACGTACAATCATGCGCAGAATTAAATGCAGGGGAATTCTTTTTAAAATGTATTTGTCAAAGCTGTTCTACTTTAAAAATGACAAACAATTTAAGTATAATATTGTCATGGATCCCGAGTCACGTGACCACGGACTTTTATCTTGGAGCCGCGATCGGACTTTTATGTTGAAGCTATCATGCCACGGCCATCTTTTATATCCATATGCTATACCGATCTATTGTAACCAGGTGTTTCACATTCATGATTGCTCATTAACTCATGTATTTAAGGACGATCTTTTCCCGGCGTTATTTGCCAGATTGTCTGTGCTCTATGTCAGCTCTCTAGCGTTTCCCTAGTCTCGTCTTGTCCTGTATTTTTGCTGACCCTGATTTTGTTCCTTGACCCTCGTTTTTGCCTGCCGATTCTGGACCTGTTGTGGATTATTTGTTGCCGAACTTCTGCCTGTCTATTTGGATTACTCTTTGCCTTGTCTCTGCTGTACTACCTACCGTCGGTGATCGCTTGCCTGCCCGACTCTGATTAAAGCCATTGTATTTTTTTTTTTCAACCTCCTGCTTCCTCATCCATTCTGTGCATGTGGGTCCAATGCCTACGGACTGTGACAAATATAAGGTACCTAAAACATTAACGAAAATATAAAAACCTACATAACCTACATATAAAAATAACATCCTACACATTTACTGAAGCCTCTTCTTGATGAAATCTGGGACTCCTAAAGTGAGGAGTTTAAGACTTACGTAGATGTTATCTTTTTGGTATCTCTGGAAAAGGTTGTGCATGATGGCGGCTTCATGGAGGTCAGCAAGTATAGACATGTCCTCCACTCCATCCACGCTGGTCTGGTGCATAGGAGACACCGTCTCCCTGTTCACCTCAGCCTGCTGCAGGTACACCACCTGAAACACAGACACAGATGCAGCAGGTTTGCCTGTGTGATGCTGAAAAACACAGAGCAGCTAGCCTTTTTGGTCCAGGACGCCTGCAGGTGAATAATGCATTAGTCAGGCATCAGGGAATCCTCTGGGTGGGTGTTTCTGCTTTTCTGAGGTCATTCTGAGGCACGAGGCACTTGACGTGCAGACAGGTTGAGTGGAGTAAAAAAAAACGTAAAATAACTAAAACTGTATTGTGCTTCTGAAGATGGTTCATTTTGCTTTAATTTGTTTCAGAGAGGGTAAATGGGTGAATCATTGTATTATTAGTTGTCCAATCATTCTTCACCGCACCAGCTGACAGTGATGGCATTATTTACGAATATAAAGACATGCACAGTAAAATGTCTTGTTGCTTTTCCCTGCTGCTAGTTTGAACACACACCATAAGAACATGTACAAAACATTATTCGTTGCTCTGAGAAATGTGTTACATAAAACACACTAGATGGGCAGTGTGAGAAGTGTGTTCTGTGATCATTGTGAGCTTGGATGCTGAAAAGAAGAGATGAGGAAGTCTTCATGCTCCATTTTCTCCACCATCACACCCACACATGGACACACACACACACACACACACACACACAGAACTCCTCTGCTGTCAGTGCATGGATATTCCAGCAAAGCTGTTGATGTTTGAGCTGCATGATTCAGGCGGCTGCTGTGAGAGCAGAGATGCAGAGAGAGAGAGAGAGAGAGAGAGAGAGAGAGAGAGAGAGAGAGAGAGAGAGAGAGAGAGAGAGAGAGAGAGAGAGAGAGAGAGAGAGAGATTGTACAAATGACCTACATTCTCTCACCTACAAATAAAGCGGCAGCAGAATGGAAAAGATCTGCAATAATGTGAATTACGATTGAAACGTGACCTGCAAGATCGCAGAAAGTGAAAACAGCAAGAGTTGGTTAAACATCAATCCTACAGATTAAATCCTCTAGTGTAAATCAGATATGTGAATTTAGGATAAAGAATAAATCTTGAAAAATGTTCACTTTTGCTAAACCAAGAGTAGTCCTGAATTTTCCTGCAGAGAATGCATAATGGTTAATCGTGTGCATGATCAGCAATTATTAATTATTTATTGTGTACATTTTCTACGCCACAAATATTTTACAGATAGAAAATCTCAGATAGGGTCCTCAGAAACCAAATTCCGACTTCCAACTAAAAAATATCCAGTATCTCTTTTAACATGTGCTCCTATACAAATTATTACACTAATTTGAAAGGAATTACATTCTATATTTCATGTATGGGCAGCAGCTGTTAAATGTGTGTTTTTGGAAATACAAATTTATAAGCGAGAGTGTGCATGTATCTGTCTGTGCCCCACTCTGTGATCCGTCACCAAGATTGGTCAGTCACCAAGTCACTTCCAAATAGATGGAAGAATTATTGGTGCCAGTGGTCTATTAATTGTTTATAACACCACTATGTACACAGATTAGTAAGCCAAGTGACATTTTTGCTTTGTGGATTGATGTGAAATGGTGTTGAGGTGAAAAACAGCATTGCTCTATAACCAACTGGTATTTCTGAAAAACCCAACAGTTCAGACATGACCTCGGACAGTCGACTGTGACACATGTGAAATTTGTGACGTTAATGTAAAGAGAGCAAGATCATGTCGAGCTCTTTCAGCTGGAGTTTCATGAGAAGTCAACGTCTTACATTTAGGTCACAATCTCTATTTGCGTCTCACGGTTCCTTTCTGATGAAAAAAAAAACTGCAAAATTCACTTGTATGTGAATATACAAATGGGCAACTGCTTAAAATTAAGTAGAAGATTATCCTCTACACAAATGAGAGGAAGATGTGCGTAACTGACCAAAGCACATAAATCATGACCAAAGCCCCAGAAGAATTGGGGGCGTAGTTGGAGGCTAGCAGCAGAACAAGAACTATATTTACACAAATATAAGCACTTTTTCCAATTATATATAAGCTCAAAATTTGGAGGGGTGCAAATATAAATGTAAATATAAGCAACCCTTTTTCCGTATTTTAAGTCAGGAGTCATCACAAATAAATAGAAATACTTTGTATTTATGCAGCTGTACATTGTGTCCTCTTTTCTTTCTTTAAATATTGGTTCTGGAGGCAGACATGCAAATAATTTTAATTGGCTGAATAACAGAAATAAAGAAACATTAGCCACTTAGCAGTGGCTAGACAACAAGCAGCTGTCCCTCACGTGCAACCAAATTAAAAATATATAAATTTTTTTAATTGAAAATTGAAGGCTGAAGATAGTTGTTTCGGTGCAGATTTGACACTAAAATCCAAGTTGGCAGATGCTGACAAAACATTCAACACGAACATGAACACAATGCCCTGGCAGAGTAATATCTGACTCATGCCACACTCACTCAGCCATAAAAGGCAAATGTGTGTTTCACCAAAGAGAAAAAACAGATTGCGGAGTCGTGTTACCTCTCCATAGTCAGTGGTGAGCACCAGGGTTCCATCTCCACAGGAGTTCACAGTAGATGGAACCAGCTGATCTTTGTGATTCACCCACACACGAGAACCCTGTGGATCAGACACAACTGTGGTCAAACACAAACTAACTACAGCTTAGGACATGAAAATCAGTTCAGAAAGGTAAACAAAATGTGTCATGGGTCTCAAAATGCTTGTTGACAGTCTTTTCTACCAATTGGGCAGGTTTCCAAACTCTACAGTGCCTCTCCACCTGCCAAACATAGAGGTTTCAGAGGGCTGGGCAAGGGTGCCAGATGAAGCCCCGTGCCTGAAAGATGCATCAGCACCATTTGAGAATCACTGACTTTCAATGTTTGGTTTTGTGTATTATCTGTGACTTTTTACTACAATGTCTAATTGTAATAGTTGATGTTGTATTGTTGTGGACCAGTGAAGGTTCTTTGCAAGATTTCAAAAATATCTCTAAAAATGTGTACTTGGGCTTGACTTGAAAAAAAAAACGTATTGCAAACAACCAAATTTATTTGTAACCATTCATGAAGTGAGGCACTACTGTATAAGAATATTTTTCATTGATTTAGTTAAAAAAAAAGACTAAGTAATCAAATACGATATTGGAAGATTGCTGTCATTTTAGTCCATTATTAATCTGTGAAAAGTACAAGTCAATGTTTCAATTTTTCAAAAGAACATCTTAAAGCAACTCATTTAAGCAACAATCTTCCATGCTTGTCAACAGTTGTTTTTGTCCTGTATCTTCATTCAGGGGAAAAAAGAGAGAAAAGAGAGCTGCTCTGCCTCTGGGTGAAGGAATCAAGCCAGCCAGAAAAAGCCCGTACACCAGACAGCTGAGCAACGCGCTCGCCACTCAAGCCATCAGGAGCTTAACATCACAAAGAGCCCATTCACTGTTTCCGGTGAAGAACACCAAACTGGTTATATTTATTTTCTAATTTAAGGCACTGTTATTTTGTGTGATTGGTACAATTTGTTGAATTGTATTTATGTACTGTATTTGTAATTACCATACTGGTTTTACCTTTTAACCCAAATCTTTCTGACGGCCAAAATTGCATGTATCTGAAATTTTTCTTCATGGTCTTAGCACACAAAAAGTCACACAGTTAAAATTACAAGCACAGATCCGACATTGGCTAATTAGCACAGATGCAAAGGATGCTGGGTTGTGCTGTATCTGAGCGAACAAGCATTTAATACGAGTCTACAAAGAGTGAAAGAGGGAAATCGTGCATGAACACAGAGAATGACCAACGAATTTGACTTCTTAACTTATTAGCAGATATGTAGTTCAAATTCTGCTTTGGCTGTCTACTCTTGCCTTGCATTTGATTTTATAAATGTTTAGTGCGTGCTTTACATCATGTTTGTGTTTTTTTAACACAAAAAACGTTGTTTCCTTATTGTTGAGGTTAATTATAATTTTTGCAGCATTCACACTATACCGTCCTCGTACTGCATCTGGTTCTGCACCTTCCTACAACCCTGACAGCAAAATTGAAAAATACAGTACAACCTATAATTAAAAGCACCAATTAGTGGTCCCACTGTTTTAAAGCTAAACAAAGCAGGAGAAAAGCAAAGGACAATAGTACTGACATTGAAAAGTAAACCATGTAGCCTAAAGAGAAAAAAGCATCCCATCAGCCTCTCATAATGCCCCAAACATGCTGACATTTCACTGTTCACTGATAAGGTTTCGATTACAGCAATGTGACCGTTCTGGGATATTTCTGCTCTACTTCAGACATCTGTCAGCTATAATGCCAACACTTAGCCCTTTTACCCTACAGATATAAGCTGCTCAGGTGAACTCAAAAGAATCTACTGACTAGTTCTAATGACCGAGCAATACAATGTGTTTATGTTAAGGCTATAATGGGTTTTTTACATGTTTAATATGCAATAGAGCAGCACTCAAATGAAAGAATATCAAATAATTACGTACTGTAATTTATAGATTTCCACACTTCACATTTAGTACACTTTTCCCTCCTTCTGTTTAACAATTTGCTTAATCAATGCATGCTCCTCTCGTAACTGTATGTGTGTTCACACACACAGCAGTGTGAAAAGGCCACTACACATCATTTCCTCCACAGCTATCAAATATACATGAAAGAAGGAGAGGGTGCAGAAAGAGAGAGAAATCAATGATAGATGAAGCTGTTAAGCTAAAAGCTGCCCCTGAAAACAGAGTTTCCCACCATAAATTGAAGAGAAGTGAAAGCGAGATGAGGAGGCAAGAAGCATTGCATTTCCTCTCATCCTCATTTAATTTCGGATTACTGTATTAGTGAGATAATCTTTACCAGTGGCTTTACTGTGGTGTTTGCAACACCAAAAGTCATTGGTTTGATTCCCAGGGAAATCCTGAAGTTGTTTTAATGTATCCGATTATTACAAGCCTCTATTATTAAACACAACACGATAATAATACAAAGTGAGAATATTTGTCCATTGACTTAATAGGGAAATCAATTAAAGAAATATAAAACTTTTTTTTAATTTGCAGTCAATGGATTTTTAATAATTTTTAAAACATTATCAGTTTTTAACAAACCTGAACATACCGTAATGTTATTGGTTTTAGACTTTTTACTGGTATTGCTTTTATTTTAAATTTTTTAATCAAAAGTTTAGGTTTTTTGAACTAGTTTCATATAGAGTGTGACGAAGAATTCCCTATTCCTTTACCCTCAAAATACATACAACTGCAATAGTCTACAATAGCAAGTATTCAAACTCAATCACGCACAATTAGACTCTGCTGTGCAGCTTTGTGGTGAATAGCGTCTAGACAAAAACAAATGCAAAACGATGAGTTTTGGTCGTATAGCCATGAAGAAACACCAAAATGGAATCAGAGGCATGGGCACCTTGGGTAATAAGTTACAGTTATCTGTGATGCCAATTGGAATAGGTCAGTGCTCAACCAAGAGCAAACAAGTGTAAGCTTGAAAGGGTCGCTCACACTGGCGTACGCCTTGCCTGTGTTACCAGTGTCTTCTCGAGAGAAGATCTAAAGTAGATTCCAAACCGGTGCCTAGGTTGTAAATCCTGGTGAAAGCTTTGTGCTGGCTCCTAAGAGGACTCAACACCTTGAGTGGAGTGGGCTTTTATGATCTAAACATCTGATCTTAGCTCTCGGATGCTGGCAGGTAGCAGACCTCTAATTCAAAAACTCTTTTCACTGAAGCCAACTTTAATTTAGCTGTCTTTTCAGACATAGAGGTTCGTGGTGGTGAGTGCCAACAGAGCCTTCAGCTTGAGAGGAGGTCCATTCTTTTAGAGGTAATAGCCTCAATAGGCCCTTTCACACAGAAATGCCGGTAAAATACCAGTAAAGTCGTTCTGCTTTTTTTCCTGCAAAGACTGTTCACACAAGCGTTGCCATTCCTGCATTTTTACGGATAACAAGCTTTCACACGGCGGTTTCAAAATCCGGTACTTTCGGTGACATCATCAACTGGCGACACGCTTTAAACAGCTGCGCCTTTGTAAACATGAATAACGTGGGTAATTGTTTCATAAGAGACGGCGTCACTAACTGTTCCTTTAATGTGGTGACAAATGTCTTCATCCGCCCGAATTATTATAGGTGCTTTGATTTCGCTGTCATTTCAGTTGGACGACTTTTCCGACTGTGATTTCTGTAAACAGCGACGAGTGAATGTTTTGTGACATCATCAACCGGCGGAACCTTTTGAACAGCTAGACCCGCGAAAGCGCGAAATGACCGCGCGAAAATACGAACACGTGACCCACGCCAGAATGTTCGTATTGGCTGAGAGCAGTGGGTGACGTCGGCGCGCTCGGAACTTCGGCGCGCTTTCCCGGAAATGTTCCGTTTCGCTTTCACACAGAGGAGAATACCGGCTAAGTACCGGGTACGTTACTACTATCCGTTCCGGAACATTTCCGGAACGAATTTTCCGGCATTTGTCTGTTCACACATACGTGTGTGCAGGATAAATACCGGTATTTTTCCGGGAATGTCAGTATGTGTGAAAGGGCCTATAGGCTCAAAATCATGAGCTCTGAAATCCAAGATTGAGTGAGCCAATTTCTCGCAACCCTGAGATCTTGATACCCATTGACGTCTCCTACCCATGTATTTGGAGGAACTAAAACTAGTTGAAGGAAAGGTTTACTTGACAACCATTCTAACTTCAACTGGTGGTGGGTCAAAAAATGAGTCAAGGGTCTCAGCCGCAAGAAGCCTTGGGACAACTCTTAGGAGGTCATATGAAAAGGTTTCTCCCTCTGGTTCTCACACTCCAGTGCTGCTTAGAAGGCAGAGGTCAGTGCTCTTCTACGCTGACTATTTCTGGGGTCGTAGTAGCGCCGGATTCTCCGCAGTCACACTAGGCAACAAAATGCGGAGGCCAGTGTAGCTAACAGGCGTTGAAGCAAAGATTGTAATTCCATCTCTGTTTCTAACTTGTAGAGAACTCGTAGAAAAACTGCTAGACTGTCTGGCTACATACGCCACCTTTGTAGAGAACAGCCTCAACGATTTGTGACAAGTTGTCGTGCACCTCAGGCAAGAAAGCAACTATTTTAGGATGGTAAGTCATTAACTAAAAATTGAATCCCAAATCCCAAAAGCACAAAAACCTGAAGGTAGAGATGGCAGAACTTCTGCATCAGGAAGTTATTTGCCACCCACCAATAGAAACGGTGGAATTTCACCATTAAATTAAATATTAATTACTGGTAATTATAAGGTGCTTTTACTTGAACACTTGCTTTAACATTTTTACATCAGTTTAGCAACTATAGCTAAGTACTATCACACTACCAGAGAGCTCCAGCATGGGTGCAATATAATGAATAAGATGCTAGCCTGACTGTTAATCCAACATATTACACAAGACCAGCAAATGCTTACCCGGACTGACAAAAAGTGAACTCCTAAATATAATATCTGGAAATTAATTAAATAAACATTATATGGTCTTCACCCATCACAATCATTCCAAATCAATTCCTAAAAAAACACACAATGTGTTGTATATGGCAACTGCCATCAGAAATTATATTAATATAATATAAAATTATATTTCCCAAAAGGGATTAAAAAGCATGATAATGTAAGTTTGTAATAGTGTCTGCTTTCCTCGTCTTGAGCATATGTTAAAAACCTTTTAAGATCTTTGCCCACCTTGTTCTTTCTGTGAACTACATGTGGCCTACGTCACGATGTACTTGAATCCCATTCCCTCACTATTTCCCAAGAAAACATGTAAAGTAGTGGTGTTTCAGTTTCACAATCCAGCCAAATTCTGTTTTACATGTAACTCCAGACAACGTGGGATAAAATCTGACGGGAAATGACTGGTGCTAAGACACGGCAAGCAGTGGTTTTAATGACAACAGGAAGTTAATTGTTAAGTTCGGGTATTAATTTAAGTCAAAAGACTTCGTCTTCTATGACGGCGGCGATAGGAATGATAGGAATACATAAAATCTAATGAAACTATAAGGAGAATAAAACATAAAAGCACAAGGGTATAAATTAATTCTCACATTAATCACACTGATAGGCTATTTCTGTTTCAGACAATTACAATGCTGCCACCACAAAAGCTCTTCATCTACCAGAGTGCTTCAAACGTGCCATCTAGAATGATTTAAAACGTTTCTGATGCTTCACACAATGGAAGATTTACATTAGTTGCCCTAAAGGACGAGTCAGAAACATGACCCTGGCCAGACAACAAAAACACTACAGTCATGATTATAAGCTGCTGGGTGACAGTAATCCTGCCTAGGCTGTCACCTCTCCATCCGAGGTCTTAGCACGTCCACGTGGCTGCCATAGCAGCAAGGGATCAGGTGGACAAAATAGTGGTCCAGCATTAGAAATGATTTACTCCAGTGGGGAAAAAAAGTTTTGAGAACTTATAGACTAAACGTACTACACATAGTTTGCCTCCAATCCAGAGTGTATGTCTCAAGAGAGGCTCCAACACTCTGTGACCCAGAAAGGGAGTAAGCGGCAGAAAATGGATGGATGAATGGCTAGAAAAGACTAAATTAAGAAATCCTTGATTATGAGAATTTGATAATGTGTGCTTATGAGAAACACTAGGAACTCTAAGTGAGTCAATTCATGACCCTATGTGGATCAATGGAAATTGAAAGTAAGGTAAGACAGAATTATTACAAGACGGAGTTTACTAACACATCAACCAACAGAGGACAATGAGGGAAAATAAAAGGAAACATGAAGTTTAGGCAGGAAGAAGATAATGATCAATACAGATAATATATATTTTTTAAACAAGCTAAAAGATAATACAATTTTACCTTAAAAACAGTCCTAGTGCTTATTTTTGTCAAAAGTGTCACAATCCACTATTAGCTGTTTTGTGGAATTGCACAATAAATCTCAAAACACTTTCAGGACAATAAATAAATACGTATTGATATTTAGCAAAAGTCAGGTTTTGATGATGGCAATAATGATGACCAGCTGCTTGATTAATGCACTTTGACACATATGTTTTGTAGTCAGGAAAATACATTACTTTCAACTCAAATCTTTTGGTCTTTATAAATATTTTATTGAATTAAAACGAAAACAAATACAGTGTATATTCGTGGTCTCTTCCCCATGTCTCAGGTTCACAGCTAAATAGCCCTAAATAATCCAAGGTCAAGAGTTTATGTTGGAAACTGAGGCTGTCCAGACTGGACTGACACTGCAGGGAGGGATTTCAATTCAAATACATTCAGCGCATCCAAACAATAGCTTATAATCGTATAATCATGCAATGGTGTGTGTGAGAGAGTGACACACAGAAGCGACACACATGCGTTGGCTGAGGTAGAGAAGAGCTTTGCTCTTTTCCCTGGAGCAGTCTGTCACATCTCCTCTACACTGGCTTGCAGAGGCGGATCTGGGTCAGGAGAGAAAGTTTGGCTCAGCGCTTCACTCTTCTGGTCTTAACCAATTTTATTTCTCTATCTTTACACTATTTATATCCTCGTAATAGTTCACTTAAAGTAAAAAAACGTTTCTTTTAGCACCTTGCCATTTTAATTTTCCCTTTTAAAATTTGAGTGCGTGTGTGTGTGTTTGTAATATAAATCATCTTAAAGTTAAAAGCATTATATAAAAACACAAGTGTCTTTGTTGTAGTCATGTAAAAGTTCAGTAATTGTTCATGTTAGTTCCCATATTTCCTCTTACTCTTAAGTACTGTACACACATTTCTCTGACTTCCTGCTCATCCTTTACCCCCAAGCTTATGTCTATAAATAACTCTCTGAGACTGATGAGAAAGACATTTGGTTGGCACTCTCTAGCTGATGCCAAAGTTGCCCACTAAAGAAAGGGGCACAAAAAGCACACACAAATTCGAAATCTGAAGATGATTCAGAAACTTTGCAAAAACTTTATGAATCAAGGTCGAATGCTGCTTATACAAAATATTGTTGGTATACAATAATAAGACAGGCAGTAAATTCTGTGTATGTGTATGTGTGTGTGTGTGTGTGTGTGTGTGTGTGTGTGTGTGTGTGTGTGTGTGTGTGTGTGTGTGTGTGTGTGTGTGTGTGTGTGTGTGTGTGTGTGTGTGTGTGTTTGTATTATTTTTGATTAAATTTTTGGTCTCTTTATCGTGTCCAAGTCATTTATTACTGAGCTTTGATTTGATACAGATTCATAATTTGATACTTTAAAATACAAAAATTATACATTAATTAATTATTTTAAAGTGCATTCATATTTGTTTAAAACATATGATTTATATGTTTTTAGTACTGGCTTTCTAGAAAGTCGGCATGATGCACATTGAGCAGCAACTTCAAATACTAAATTACTTATTTTCACCTGGGTTTGGTAATAACACATTTGTAATAATTATCAGTCATAATTAAAGCATAAGACACCTGCAGCTTTTCTCATTCCGAACCGGATTAGTAGGACAATGCCACATAAACACAACGTGACACTAGTCGATCTCAAGAAAACCTCAATAGCACCCACAAAATATAGAAATAGCCGTTTTATTTCAGTAGTTTTTCATTGTCTTTTGTGTCTGTCACATTCTTGGTCTGACTCTGATTCTTGTTGTTGTTCCCTTCCTGGATTTGTAGTCATGTGTTTCATTGTTTCCACCTGTTTCATCTTTTTTAGTTATGAATTTAAGTTGCCACCTGTGTGAGTCTCATTGTCTGTCATTAATGTTGCACCCGCCTCTGTTCCAGAGTGTGTTCTTGAATTCACTTGAATTCACGTCATTAAATGTGTATTTTTGTGCACTACGGTTTATGGCTTCCTGATCTGCACCATGGATCTTAACAATGTCTCCCTGTGATCATCATGACTGACTAATCGAGATCAGCCAAACGTACTGTCGTTCAAATATTGTACTAGAAATCGAATCAGGACATCCATAAATAACATATAAACACACTGTTAAAATGTATATCTATAAATGGTTTCCAACAATGTGTCACAGTTCCACGCTTGAAGACGCCCCCTGGTGGTGGGAATAGCGAGCAGCCGTCACTACTAGAGGCCACATGCCTGTTTATAAATTGGGAACAGCAAATCATTAACACCAGGCTGTTTAAGGAGTCCGGAGACTTTACTCTGTCAAGTCAGTTTTACAATCAAGGACCATCAGATGCTACGGAACACAAGTCGGCATTCTCTTCAAAGTGCTAAGACTCCAACAACCCCTTATCCCGCAGAGTGCCTGTCCTGTGAGGACTAGGTGAGATTAGGATCCTATCACAACCTTCTGATGTTTCCATGTACTTGTGAACATTCTTCGTTTCCAGTTTTCTTCAGCCGCTGATGTCAGCCGTGGTCATCCGTTTGTGGATTATTGACATTAGTAATGAAGGTAGCCCTTCACAGCCGCAGTATTTGGGTTTCAAATTGGGTTTTGGTGATCAAATGGTCATGTTTTCAGGGACATTCATGTGTGTCCTCCCTGTTCGGACCAAATCTTTAGATTTTACCTCTGTCCTAGACCTCTGTATTTGGTACCAAAACAGTAAATTTACACAATACACAGTTGTTATTACTAACGACAGATATTTCAGAGCTATTGAAACAAATGCTTAATCATTATTATTATTATTATTATTATTATCAACCTCACATTTTATAAACCAAATTAAGTTAATCTTCTGAGCTGAGGAAACAGGCACTAGGACCGTGGGCAGACTCCGAGAGAGCAGTCAGCAAATCACTGTGTGTCCAGTCACTTAAAATGAACCTAAACTTTCATCAAAGTTAAGTAGAGGGTGTAAAAAGACAAACTTGAAGCAGAAACACAAAAAAAGGTATTTATGTATTTTTGTCCTTAAGAGGGTCAGTGAGCTTTTAACCATGTAGCAAGCAAGGATGCTCAGTGTAGATGAGAATAGACCCAAGTCAGAATCACTGCTTGTTATATGTGTTGCACCTCTGTAAAAGGTGTCATTCTGATACAGCCCTCTTGGGAAATTTGCTTAACCTCTGACCTCTGCAAGTCCAACATTGGGAGGCCTTAGTCTAACTACAGCTTATAATCAATGTAAAGGCTCTTTTCTGGAAAAACAAAAGGATGCAAAGTGATGGATGCAAGACATATGATGAGCTAAACGAGAGTTGACAGTGACATAATTTCATATGGTCACCGATGGGCTTCTTACATTTACACTTTGTGGACCATATGGAGTGTTCCTTTAATTAATTCAATTTCCTTCCAAAGCTTTGTGGTCATGTTCCATCCACTATAAACAGATTACCTGCTGAATTACTACAAGAAGTACATGTGCAAGAGGATAAAAGGGCACACATAATTCAAACACAAAATACAAACATATCAAGCATATATGGAATGCATTTGTTAATCTGAAAAGCAACATTTTTTCAAGTACACTGTCACTGAACAAATCCACAAACAAAAAACACACAATTTTACCGCCAACAAAATCCTGCTCAGGTTGTGAAGTCTTGTAAACCAAGGTGGCAGTCATGCAAGTTCATAGATTTGTGAATGTTTTTGTACAAATCTAATGTTGCTTGAGGTTAATTTAATATTGATCCCAATTATTTCCAGGCAGCCTTTATAGCAAATCACGTGCTTGTTTTGGGAATTTGCAACATTTCCCCTATAGTGCATGACCAAGTACACATTCGCATTTAAATGCTAACTGTTAAGATAACCATCCTTAGTTAGTACTAACGTAAAGGCGTATTATCAAATAGACCTTGGCATTTTTAACGAGCAATCCCCCTTCCCCCCACGCGCGCGCCACAGCCCAGCAAGCGCGCGACACCGACGCACGCGACATGACCACACACCATCAACAAATGTCAGTGCGAAATAACACATCGACCCCATAAAATATATATTCAGACATTGACAGTCATTGATTTGAATCAAAATGGTTGCATTTAAACGATTCGAGACTGTTAATTAATAAAGAACAAGCCTTCTGTATGCCACATCCTTAAGCACCGGCCATGAGAAAACACCGGGATTTATATCACGATATTATTGACGGCTTTAACTGGCCTATTTGTAGTGTTTTTCTTTGCATGTAAATCACAATATATTAAATCATTACGACAGATAAAATATAAGCCCACCTCTGCGAAGAAGGTCTCCATCTTCCCTCAGGATGCAAGACGGTCCAGCTGATCAATCACAAAACTGTCGAATATTCGGGAAGCCTTTAAAATGGAATGTGTCGTCTCTGCAGTGGCTTTCCATTCACAGACATGTGTTTAAAAATCAGAGAGCTGCAATCCCGCGTGTTTGCTGCTGAAATCGGCTGACGGGGAAATAATAGCTGTTGTCATCTAACACCCGGTGGAGAAAATAATGAAAAAGAAAATAAAGAGATCAGACGACTAGTGGCAGTATAGGGCGTGTTTAACCGGTAATAAACCGCTGTCCACACACGTCTTCGGTGACTTCAGTGCCCGCGACTGTGCGGCGGCGTCCGTTCGCTCGCTCGCTCGCGCACCTCCGGTTGGGCGGCGCACCCGCGCGCAGAGACAACCCCCAACTTCACTCGTTTACCGTGTGTTCACACCGCGCAGACCGGTGAAAAAATCACAGCTAATCTGAAAACGACACAGCACTACTACAACAACATCCACAGTGAATTCATGACAAATTAACTATCAATCAGTCAAGTCATGGCGGCAACCATACTCACACATCATTTCTTAAATGGCACTTACAGTGGTCTAACGAAAAAGCAAAGAAAATGACCGACATCACACGTTCTCCTTTTGAGTAGTCTGTTTAAGACCAGATGAACTTGGCTTTTTAGAACATGTTGCCCCACCCAACCACCCACCCCCCACACACACGAACTAATGCATAATTATTAAAAACATGAATTATTATTCATTCATTCTTCTGCCGCTTGTCCTTTACAGAGTCGTGGGGAGCTGGTGCCTATTTCAGCATCACTGGGCCAGAGGCAGGATGCACACTGTTATTATTATTAATTATTTAAAATAATTAAAATTAAATTGTGCTGCAATTACTCAATAAGACATCAAAATTCGAAGATATCGGCAAATTGTGAAGTTTGTATTAGCACATTTGAGTTTTAATTCTTCCCAATTTCCGTAACTAATGAAACAAAGAGTCGATGATTGATGCCTATATCATCTGGCAAACAGGAGCTGTGATGACAACATTCAACTGGAATCCCCTCTGGTCACATTCATCACCATTAATCAAAGCAAATCTCAATACACTCAAACGTCCAACATGGACAACACTCTTAGATTATCCGGCATCCCTCTAAAAGACCTTTTGCATTCTTTTAAGCTTCCTTTTTAGAAAGCTCTAGCACTGGTGAAACTTCTAGGCACTTGTGATAAAAATAACGCAATTGTCCTTTTTTTACTCTTGCGAAAACTATCCGCTGTCTGCGCTCCAGACGGTCCGACTATAGAGCCAGCTGCGTCTCACTCTAACCAATGAGCTTCCCTTTCTCCGGCCTCTCCTTTGTGATGAATGTTACAGGCTCTATGTGCAGATGAAGTTGTGGAGCCTCCAGCACACGATCAAAACTCCAGTCGCCTCTTTGTCTCCCGCAGCCTTTCATCCCTTGCCTCCCATGGAGGGACACGGGCCGGGGTCACACCAGTGTAACGGAGCTGCACGTTCAGAGGAAGCCTGCCTCTTTTGTTCCACCTTCTGAATGGGGCTGTTTTATTTTAAGTCCCAAAACAGTCATCACTCTCCTACTGTGACAACTCAATTTAGTGTAAAGAGCTTTGCATCTCAATCATTCACCTGATGCTCTCCTTTCTGAACAAACTCATCTAGTTCTCTAAAGTAGTAAAAACAACTCCAAGCCTAATATATCTCACAACTTTGCATTAGGATCACGTTCCATACGCACCATGGGAGGCTTCAAATTTCATTTTAATGCATTTGGTGGGATTGGGTGATGTCACCAGGCTTAGAGAAAATGAGAAGAATGTGATATGTCGAATGTAAAGCCCTGGGGTACAAATGTTCATCCACTCCTGTGTAATATCTGATTCCAAGTGTCCAGAATTGCCAACTTGTGTTCTATACAGTGAGCAAAAATTGTGTGGGTTTCACCGAAGACGGGCCCAATTGGAGGGCTTTTATTTTAGAAAAGCCACATAACAAAAAATCAGGAGGGGCGAACCATGAACACTCATGGGGCAAAAAAACACACAAGCAAAAAACCTTTCCAAAGAGCAAACATTAAAGTGAAAATCCCGATTCTGCTACATACCCATATACATTCAGCAAGATAGACACATTTGCTCATTACTGATGACTGACAGAAAACAAAATGGAAACAGAAGAATACAAATAACACTCACATTTGCATTATAAATCAAAAGCACAGAGGGAAAAACAAGGAATAAAAGTCAACCAAGGTGAACAAAACGTTTAACTTGTTTTTATTTTATTTTTTTTTTACTTTTCACAAGGTGCAAATAAAGATGGCAGAAAAACAAAAACAACTCATGTGAAAAACACAAGTATAATCTGAGACAATATACTGTTTTTGAATCTGATTTCCAAACCAGAGGATTTAACGATTGTGAGCGGAGAAGTGTGGCATATCATCTTGTAGAAAAAGATGGGCATTAAAATGCACATTTTCACCTTAAGAAACATATACACTCTATACAATATCATTATTTCAACACCAAATGACAAATCAAACCAGGGAGTGGGACACTGTTTTGGGCTCTGCTATTGATGTTAATAATAATAATAATAATAATAATAATAATAATAATAATAATAATAATAATAATAATAAAGCTGGTACTAAGGGTCAACAGGGTTCATGGCTCTCAGAATTGTTCTTAGAAACATTTGACCCGTTTTTGTGAACAAAACCCATTGTCTGAGCATAAGTATAGTACATAGTACATAGTACATACACTATACAATATAGTACTATATACTGTATATACAATATAGTACATACAGTAGCGCTTAGACAATCCAAAAAAGACAAATGTTGGCTAAGGCCGACCTCTAGTGGTAGATCTATTACAGTAAAACACTGCTAAACACGTCGAATAAAATCAGTTACGCCCAAAACTCAAAGGGTATTAAAAATTAACATAATTTAACAGCGTATATAATTAATTACATTATATCATTGCATGAAGTAATTGAAATTAATTTACTCCATCTATGAAAACTGAACAAAACACTTAACTAGAAACAGATATGCCTCTGCTCTGGAGCTATTTGCGGGAAACTTTAGAAATAAAATGAGAAACATTGTTCTTTTATCATGTGGAATTTTTTAAGACATCATGGAAACAAATGCATTGACACTCGGAAACATTTGGGATAAAATCAGGTGGGTTTTGCAGGAGACTGTTTGTATTTCGCTCGTTGATTAAAGTTAAATGCCGTAAAACCGCAGTTAAAGATTACCGTATCATCAAGACCAGTAAGAATCCGGTTAAGAAACGTACGTGGTTCACGTGGGTAACCATAGCAACGGAATTACAGCGTAATAATTAAAACACAGTTATTACCGAGACTACGCAATGTGTTCACATTGACAACCGGGTCAAACAAGAAATGACACGGTCATCATTGTTCGAAACTTTGCGACGATGGATTCCTGCACTACTTTTCGTGAGACCTACACGAACAAGCATCAGGACAGGAGGCGGAGGAGATCCACCAGATGGCGATTTCCGTGGAGATCGAGCGTGAGTGATTCGAGTCATGATGTAGATGTGATCCGCGTCCGCCAAGCTCCAGTCCCCGCGGCGTCTCTCAGTCATTCGCCCAGTGCAGCTGTATTACAGGGTAAATCCATCGATCCATTATTACAAAGTTCCCAAAATGACACTGAAATCTTTAGGCACTGAGATTTTTGATCATGCTTATTTACCGATTGTAGACGGTCTTGGCCTGCATGAACAGCACGCTCCGGTTCAGAACGCTTCTGACTGGACTCTTGGTGCTAGTGGGCATCACGTCCAGCAGGGTCCCGGGGTCCCTCAGGAAAAGCACACGTCCTCCGCTGACAGTCCACCAGAAGACAGCCTAGTACAAGCCGGAAGATTCGTGGGTGCGATAAATTGTACATATAAACACCAACTGAACATCAAGTAACGGTTTTCTCTTTTAGACATCCACCATTGTCGCTATGAAATCAGAGGCTTGCTGGGCGAAGGAGGATGCGCCAAGGTCTACGCTGCCACTCGCTTGTCGGACGGTCTGCAGGTATTAAACAATCTACCTGTTCCACAATGCAGACATCTCTTAATTCTGCTGGTCTTCCTTTGTGGATCAGGTGGCAATAAAACAAACATCAAAGTTGAAGTGCGACGTGTATATGGACCTGGTAAGTCACTGATTATATACAGTACATTAAAAGAAGTTTGATCTCTTTACTGATTTGTAGCCGGATTATTGCGAAAGCCTTCCAGAAGAAATAGCACTGATGTTAATGGTTCATAAAGGCATCAGGGTCCCAGAAATTATCCAGCTCTTGGACTGGCAGGATGAGCCCACTAGGTATCTAATGGTCTTGGAGCGGCCGACACCGTGCCAGGACTTGTACAGTTTTACCTGTGGCCGCAAAGGGGTGGACGAGGACCTTGCGCGGGTCATCATGCGCCAAGTGACCCAAGCTGCGGTCACCTGCTGCCAGCGAGGAGTTCTCCACAGCGACATCAAGCTGGAGAACCTGCTCATCAACCCTGTCACTCTGGAGGTGAAGCTGATCGACTTCGGATGTGGTGGCGTCCTCAAAAATTCACCATATTATTTCTACTTTGGCATGTATTCCTCAAGATTTGTAGTGCGAGTTGAACGGAAAAGGGCAGAAATGAGTAGCAAATGTCTGTCCACAGGCACTAAAGAGTACGCTCCACCCGAGCTGCTGAAGAAGGGCAAGTTTCACGGCAAACCGATGACGGTGTGGTCGCTGGGGAGAGTGATGTACGAGCTGATGAGGAGAAACTTCCCCGACGATAAGCAGCTCAACTACACGGATTTCAAACTGCTCGGTTTCTCCACAGGTAGGAACTTGTCAGTAATTTAAAAATACGTACAGCATTTAAATGTGGTTGCACGTGACGTGAGATACAGCAGCTTGCAGAGCAGATTGAAGTCGAAATTATAATGCAATTTGAAACATGCACATATAAGCAACCCCCAAGTATCTGAGCTTCTAAAATTGTAAGCAGCTTGCAGAGCAGATTGAAGTCGAAATTATAATGCAATTTGAAACATGCACATATAAGCAACCCCCAAGTATCTGAGCTTCTAAAATTGTAAGTTGGCTTGCTTATATTCGAGGAAGTATGGAGACAAAAGTTAGATTACCTCTTATAACAGTGGAAATAAAGATGGTGATTGTCTCATGTTTGTCTCTGTAGAGTTCTGCGACTTGCTTCAGCGTCTCTTGCAGCGAAATCCGAAGAAACGCATCGATCTGGAGCAGATACTGCTGCACCACTGGTTTCAGGTACAAACCCAGCGATACACATGCCACTTGAGGTCACAGTCTTTCACTGTAATGTGTATAAATATGACATATCATCATAATGATCTGTGTTTGTTTCAGGTGCCTGACAGACTGACACGGGCTGCATTTATAATTGTCTCTTCAATTTGTATTTTTCTTTATTGTTACTTCTAAAAAGAGTTTAATGCTGTAGATACGTTTTCTATACAGTAAACTGTAAATGACTTATTGGACTTTATATTACCTCCCGTTATTTCATATAAAATGATATTACGTATATACAATTTATACTTATATATATATACTTTTATACAATATACAAATGTATACTTCTACACACAAACACACACCTATACACACACCTGTCAGCCAAAGAAACCAAGTGCAGCAGATGAAAGCAGCAACACTTCCAACCCAAAAAATCAAAAGGTGTCGAGCAGTTCAGAACTGGCAGAATCCTGGTTACCCATCTACTGTCTGGAGAAGCCTGGCCCGAGTCTTCATGGAAGAATACAAAAGTGTAACATGTGAACAACGCCGTGTGTCTTAAGTTTCGCAGGAAACACAGGAACTGTGGTGTAGAACAATTACAGCAGGTACTCTGGACCGATGGAAAATACATAAGTATCTGGCTTTGAGCGGTTTGAAAGGTGGAAGATGGAGAGCGGAAATATCAACAAACGTCTGCAGGAAACATGTTTCCTTGATTGCATTTCTACAAATAGAGTTGGACATTCGCTCTGGAAAAACACACAGACTTGAAAAACAATACAAACGCATTTTAAAAATTATGTTATAAACTGCAGTTTGAGTTTAAACACAGGTCAGCAAGAACCCAGTGTGATCCATCTCTGTGTGATTCTAACTACTGTAGTCATATTTCGACGTTTTATTAACTATTACAAGGACATTCTGCCCCCTCTGAAGTCACCCTAACCGTACAAATATATCTTACATTTTATACTGTAATATTTAATCCAATTACTGTAGATATGTGACATGACCACGTCATGTGACAATCACACGATGGACTGTATAGTCTAAAAATGCTCTTGGATTCAGCTATAGGTTGAAACCTTTATTAAGTAGAATCTGATACATTTTGTTTTTGTATTTTCTTAGGTAAAAACTATTTTGAGTAACAAAATGAACCGTGTGCCAGCAATTATGAAAGGTTTGGAGGCCGTGTTTCTGAGCAGCCTGCATGATGCCTGAGTTGATACCCGTGAAAGCAAGCATCAAGACTTCACAAATGTCATGATACTTTCAGCAAAATTGATGTCCATGTCACAGACTTCAAAGGATATCTGCTCCGGGCCAGACATCTTTTCTTCCAGCAGCCTCCACCAGGGCAGATGTAAACTCTGCAAAACCTCATTGTGAGACTGACGAGCACGAGTGGCGACAGGGCGAGAGCGGCTCATGAAAAGGCTTGAATCCTGCGCTCCAGCTTCCTTCAGGGACGGCGGATCTAAATCAACCACAGAGAGAAAAACATAAGAATGAGTTTCTGCAGCTTCATGTTTGGAGTCAGAAGGTACAAACTTGTTAGGAGCTCAAGGTCGGAGTTTATCTGCACTATCAGAGCCTGTCTGTGATGCTCCCGCTGCCGCTCAGACGCCCTGTTCATCAGGTGCTGATGGAGGAAACTCTGGGCTCTTCCGTGAAGCTCCGCCCCACCCTCTGATGACATCACACATGACTGCAAAGCATTCCCACCATGAATTACAGCGATCAGGCAGAAGAGACTCCTGTTCAGGAAAGGCCTGGGGGGCGACTTACAGGGTGCAGAGAGATGTGATCTTCTATCTTTCTTCTGAGTTCCGCTTTTCTGCTGTCAGTCAAACCTTTCGGCACTTTCATAGGTGAGAAGAAATGTCGTTGTGCTTTCCGACGCTTTAGAAAGCGCAGAACCTGATGGCAAGAACAGAACAAGTACATGACACTTATCCAAAGCAACTTACAAAAAGAGGAGCAAGACAAGCAATTTGACTAAAAAAGGATTAAGAAGATGTTTACACAAGGCTATATCAAGAAACTTACTAGTCAGAACATCATGACAGTCAGAGAAAATACCAGACAAAACCTTTTTTTTTAATCAGTGTTAAGGTGCTGGTGAAAAAGCTCAGTTTTAGTGCTTTTATTATTATTAGAAGCAATTAGAAGCAGCTTATTGTCTTGGTTTTCGTTTATGTTTAACAGAACGTTAAAGTCCAATTTGGGGAGTTGTGGTCCAGTGGTAGGGGACTTGGACTGGTGTCCAAGAGGTTGTCGGTTCAAATCCCCCCTACGATTGGTTCAACTAAGTGTCCTTGGGCAAGACACTGAACCGCATCGTCGCAATTCCTCACTTAGGGATTAATAAAGTTAATTTCTTCTTATAACAAAGCCAGTGTGTTCCCAGAGAATTCTGAAATCTGTTGCGGTTTCTAAACAGACATGTGAATATTCTTTAACGTTTGAATTTGACCATTATAAAGTAAAATGGTCAAATGAAGCCAGTGTTCAGGCTTTTGGCAAACTGTAAAGTACCAAATTCTCCAGAACAAAATCCTTCTTAATTCAGATTCTTCTCATGTTTCTCACTAGAAACTATAATGTAGTGTTTATGTGCTGAAGAAAGGTCTCTGTGTATTATTAATTCCTTCTCTAGGCTTTCATTTCAGAAAGCGTGTGATGAAGCAATTAGTTGCTGGCTATAGTAATAATAATATTAATAATATGTACAAATTAGACGCCTTTCAAGAACCTCAAGGGCTGTTATAGACTCACGACTCTTTGCAGGACCACGGCAGCTCTGTGCTGGATGAGAATGTGTCTTTGTTTCTGGAAGTTTCTTCTGGCTCTGTGACCTCGCCACATTTTCTGAAGCAGCAAAGCCGCCTTGTTCTCCAGCAGCCCCAGGAATCTCTCCACCTGCCCTGAGAGATGCACATTCAGGAACTGTTAATGACTGGAAACGTGATGACATGAAATAATTTAGGCTTGTGAGAAGTAAATCTAAAACACTAGCACATTTTGTTTCATAGGTTTGGCTTTAATAAAACTTTTTAGACCATTTTTAAAATGATATACTATGGAAAGTAACATTTGCCGCTATTGTTTTTCTTGAGCGTACTACATTTTTATTTTCACCTGCTGAGAGTTTCTCCATCAGATGAAGCTTATGTTGGTGGAACTGTCTCATGGCTCTCTGGCGCTGCAGAAGCACTTGATGGCGCAGTTCTTCCTCTTTGCGCAGCTGCTCCTCACACTCCTTTTGCCGTTGTTGCTTTTCCCTAAAGGTATGAAACACAGGAGGTGGAGTAAAGTGAGTCTGAGCTGGAGTTTGTCCACATCAGTGCCTCACCTGAAGCTGCGCTGGAAGGTGCTGACACCTCCGTGGAGCTTCTTCAGTTTCTGTCTGGTTTGTTTGGCTCTCCAGGAAGCCTGGATGATACAAGCAGCTTTCACTCGCTCCGCTGTTTTCTCCTAAAGTGAAGCAGAAGAACAACAACAGATACATTGACGATACATATATCAGCTAGAGATACATATCAGCAGCCACAATGACAGACAACACCTCAAAACTGAAATGAAGATTACTAGGGCCAAATTAGAGACTGATGACGCAGGTGACCACATACCTCACGGTCTCCACATGTGGCATCTATGCGCAGCAGGTCGAGAAGCTGATGCAGCGTCGTGTCAAATCCTTTCCCACGCCAGTCTTTCTCAGCCAAATCAGCCAAACCTGCAGGAGCCAGACACAGAGGTGAGACGCTGAAGCCTCGGCTGAGAACTGTGAAGAGTCCGTACCTCTATATCTTTTGTGAATGAGCTGAAGACTCTGGCTGTTGTGTTCCAGAATCACAACAAGAGTCTTTACGGCTGCTCTGCCCAGCACAGGATTACAGCTGCTGGACATTTTGTACACAATATCGTCCATGATTCCAGTCAGAGCCTGCATTCCCATCTCAGTCACAGCAGCACTGAAGCACAAGGAGACAAACTGTCAAGCCGTGTTGGAGGAAGGCTGTAGCCAGACGCTGGTGTTGTACCTGCAAGACCTGAAGACGTCGTTCCACATGCTCACGGTCGCTATGGAGATGTCCTCGTCCTCGCACAACTGCACGCTCTGGTAATGTTTACTGCTGAGCACTGAGGAAAGAACGCTTCAGCTACACAGCTCCAGGAACATGTCTTGCACACACTCACTTGAACATCACTTCACCTGTCTACATTTTCAATATATGAGATAGAAATGTTTCTACAATACAAATCTTTTATAATAATTACAAATATAAAAATTATAAAAATGTACATACATATTTGTACCGATATATAAAACATCTCTTTTTGAGTAAAACAACACAACCCCCAGACAAAAATTATCTAATAAAATAGATTTATATCGATTTTTATATGCCCTGAGCAAATTCGTTGAAATGAAATATTTCAGGAAACATTGATAGAAAATTGAAAGGACAACATTGAGATAAAATATTTAGAACACACTTGCTCAGAGACAACTAAAGTAATTGATCTTGATAAGTTGTGAAATTTGTAGAATTGGTGAAAAATCATTATACAAAAGGAATCACCACCTGAATGTTACAACTGGTTTAACTCATAGTTTTACAGGAAGACATTTTATCACACATCTTACTGTGATCGATCAGGTGTGAATGAGCCCCGAGGATCCAGCTTAAAGAGCCCACAACTTTTATGAACAAAACAGTCCTTTCAGTTTGAGCTTTGTCCTGTTAGAAGAAGCAAACAGTGTGAGTTCAGGCATCTTGTCACAAGAAACCAAAACAGAAGAAGTGGTGTTGATGTCGATTGTACCCTCAATGCTCTGTTCATCAGACGATAAGCCAGAAACAGGAGACTGTCCACAACCGATGGAAGGAACGTGTGGTTGAACACGTCAGCTTCTCTAAAAGAGCCCAGACCCACACAGCAGGAGCTGAAGAAGAACGAGGATGAGAACAACACTCAGTGGCGTGTTTGTGTGGTACTGTAATCTACCTGAGCAGGTCAGCCATCTGAGTCAGCACCACACAGCCTCCCTGGATCTGGGCCGGACTGATCCTCAGAGAAGACGAGCAGAACTGCAGCACACCGTGACGGAAAAGACTCCGCTTAACCTCTGCAGCATCCTGATGTGCTGAAGAACTTCCATCCATCAGATCTGTTAAACAACAACAGTTTGAGTTTCACTGCATTTCACACGTTTGACACGCATGTAAAAATGTATGTGTGCTAGTAAAACATTTGATTTTCATCATCAGATTCATTCAACATCAAAAGAGGAACATTTGAATTTTGTAAATAATCCAGTATAATAATTCTAATCAAAATATAGTTCACTACATACTGCAAGACAAATTATTTACCATTGAACACAAACAAATGCAGTAAGGAGAATTTTAAAGGGCATGTTATATTTTTCAAATAAGCTTTAATTTGTGCTTTAATCATATCACTACAAGATATGAAAAAAAGTAAAATCTATAAATTGTTCATTTAAAGAAAGAAATACACCTAAAGAAAATGCTTAAAAATAATCTCCATGAATGCCGTTCTTGTAAAGTGAAATTACATTGACAGTGGTTTATTATTACATTTTTTATTATACATATTTTTTTTAAAGGTTTACATTTACAAAACGTAAAATATATACACGTTTAGAAATATGATGCATTTAAAATTTTAAAGTGTGTTTAAATATAATTATTTATTAAAATCAATCTTCTGTCATTTCATTTTTTTGTTAAATAAACGGATTCAGTTGTGTTTTAATCTGTAGATTAAGTTATGTTTTGGATTTCACTTGTTTGAAAACTTCACAAACATTAGTGGAAAATAGCAAAAACACACAAAGACGTACAACATAAAGAAATGAAAGAAGTTAATCTGATCGTGCTTTACCTTGTAGTTTGGTAAACACATGATGAATATTACTTCCAGACGTGTCCGTAATGTCAGCGAGCAGATCTTGTAGATCTTCGTTCATGTCGACGGAGGTACTCAGAGTGATGTTGTTGACGAATACAACACAATATTTTCCTGGTTTACAAATGCGACTGATGAAACCATGGAGCTGAGTGACGTCATCAAACCGCGACTCCAGCGACGGCTCTGCGAAACCAGCGTCATTGTGCTAAACTATTACGCTTTATAGAGTGACTTTAGTAAAGCGTTCTTATATTAATTAGAAAATAATTTAATTAAAAAGTGCATGGTATAAAATGCTTCGTCTCGATGAACTGTACCACGTTACTTGTGTAAAAACATGTGTTCTTCACAAAAACACACACACACAACTGATTTATGAATAAAATATTTAATGATTGTATAGAAATACTGTCCATTAAAAGAACTACATAAAAAGTTTACGAACTTCCACTGTTGCATAACTATTGGCTGTGATTTTCAAAACTACAAATTCAAATGAAAATGGAAAAACTTTACAAGTATTCAGAGTACAAAACACAAACGATTAGAAAAGCATGTGAAAATCGAGAAAAATGCAGCCTGTAAAAAAAACCCAACATCAAATAAACATCGACATTGTTGTTTCGATCGAAACAAAGCACACAAACAGTTATAAATAGTTTACATAAAAATCAACTTTAACAAGCAGTCTGGCAAAGAAGAAACAGCCATGTCATTCATCGGTCAGATTTTCTGGGGAACGGAGTAACTGATGTGGAACCTGGAGAAAGAGACATGTTAGAAAGTGATCTACCGTAATTTACTGCTGAATCCACACATTTTACACACAACGTACACCCTGATGGAGGATTTGATTTTTTTTTAAATGCTTTGTGTGCTTGCCGGGGGTAAACTGATCACACAAGAAGGTGAACGAATCATCCAATTTAACACGGAAACAAGACTCACCTAAAGGCCACTGTGGCCTTGGTGCCAAACAACTCAAATACAGCCAGGTTCTGTTTTCTAGAAACCACTTCTGCTGAAAGCTTGTGGTACTGGGGAGGCTATGCCTCCTGTCAGCTCTGGATACTGCAAGATCGTATGATCAGATGGTGAGAACAACCATCTTGTGTAATCAGTATTCACCGTTATCGTACATGATATTATGCTGCCAGAAATGTGAACATAATCATGTTGGTAATGGTCTCCAAACTGAGAAAAGATTTTTCCTAGCTTCTACCCTCCCTCAGAATTATTTTTCTAGAACTTGGGTATGTATAGTGAAAAAAAATAAATTTGTGTACAAATCAAACAAGGTTCTACTGTAATGTTTTGTCTTAAAATGCAAGATAAAAATAACATCCTTTAATAAATCGAGACGAGTACAGATGTAAAATACGAGCCGGGTCTTGACTTACCTGGATGTCTGTCTCCAAGGCGGTGCTGGACCGTCTCCAGATGCTGGATGTAATGTGTGAGAGACAGGTCAGGATCTTGTGAAGAGCTGAAAGATCGTTCGGTTTGTCTCGGCATGTGGTTTGAATGCATACTAGAAGGTGAACCAGTGCAAAGCAGATGGTTATAAACCTTCAGCAAGTAGGTTTTTCAGTACCCTGACAGTTCACCTGGTATTTGGTCGAAATGGTGACTTGACCGCCTGCATGGAAGTGTTGGATGAAAGCTGGCTGAAGGCATGATCACGGGTGGGTGGGGAGTTAAAAGCCGTGGTGGGCTGCTGAGGCTTCAGCACATCGCTTCTCAAAGCAGGAACTAAGACAGTGGAATAAATGATCAACTCAAACCTATTTCCAGATGTCAAATTACTCCTTAAATAAAAGTGGAGCACACCCAACGCAAGCGGGTTAAAGCCTGACCTGTGCCCTTTCCGTGTTTGTTGGCACTGCTAGTCGACAGCTTCCTGGTTGCTCTTTGCCATTTTCTGGTTAGAAATTTCAGCCTGTTGGAGAAAACAAATAGTATTAATGTATGATTGCCATGGACTTGTGCACAATTAGAGTTTGGTTGAAAGTCTAAAGAAGTCCTTCTAATTCTTCATGTACAACTATAGTAAAAGTACTCAATACATTTCACAAATTGTATATTAATAAAGAACATTATAATGATTTCAAATAAATAAAAGGACTTGTTGCCTGTATACACACCCAGTAGAGTTCATAATCCGTCACTTTGGGGATTTATGATATCAGACATTTTCACTTTAGATACATAAATAACTGCATTTTGTGTGAATTAAAACATGTACAAGTGGATTTATGTGGAAGTGGAACCACACAGGGCATCGGTCACAGCTCAGAACATAGTGACTCACTACAGTTGACCCAATGAGGCACAACCATCAAATTAATGAAGTGGATGAAGTTGTGGAATCATTGTAGACCTCATTCACTGACACCAAAATAGAACCATATTTGCTAGCATTACTACCTGGAGATTGCAATGACCACACGGACGGAAGTTCTGAAGCGGATCAGGGGACTGGACACAGTCCTGCTGGGTGTCGGTTGAGCTCCCATTCGAGCAATGTGTGCGAGTGTAACTTGCTCACACACTTGAAATTCTCCCAACAACAAGAGCAGATAGCGCTTCTGATACACCAATGACTTCCGGTAACACTCTGCTCTCATATATCGCTCATATAGTCGCTGCATCTGCAAAAAACAATGTAGAGTTGGATGCACACTGAAAGAACTGTAGAAAACAGATCTTCAAGGTAAAAAACCTTTTTACCTTATTGTTTGAAATGTCAACGGCAGGTCGGTTTTCATTGCTAGCCTTGAGCTCGGAGAGTTCCATCTCAGCTTTTCGCAATGTTGTCTGTAGCGCAGTCTTTTCCTTCTGCCACGCCACTTTCTCTGATAGAATGCATTGCTCCACATCAACAGAAGGTTTTACCTATAAGAGAAAATAGTGTTAGGGCAAAGCATTCCAAGAATACAAACACAAAGACACTATGTCAAAGTGTCACCTGCTGCAGGCCTTTCAGGACATGCATTTCTCTCTCCAGACAAGATATGGTGTGCTTGAGCGATACCTTTTCCTCACTCATAGAAGCGAGACACTTTGAGAAGTCAGAGTTCTCCTTCAATAGACGTTCAATTAAAGAGGGGGATAATGCAGTAGAGTCCTGTAAAACATGCGACTAGATAATAAAAAAAAAAGATCAATAGCAGATTGTGAAACATTGGTTGAAGGTTTTAATACAAAAATTTAATGCATTTTCTACATTTGTAATCTAAGGCAATGGTAAATTTTGAAAATGAAATAGAAAAGAACCGTTCCAAACAACAACAAAAATCAAATTACTGAGATGAGGAATGAAGAAAAAGAGGATGGCGGGAGAGAGCAACAATGAGAAGAGAGGAATTTATTGTTCTCTTTGATGATAAGTAGATCTTCTAAAAGATACAAATTTAATATAAAGACTTAAAATTTTCAAGTTTTTTTTTTTAATCTTTTATATGACTTATTTTTCATTCAACTTTAAAACAGTTTATGCTGGGTTGTGATGGCCAGTACCAGTGTAAATGATGGCTAAAAATCATGAAAAGCTAGTAAACCACAAGATGAAACATTCAGATACAGCTACGGAAAACTTCATCGCTTCAATTCAGTTTGTGTGCACATCTTCCCAAAGAGGAAATTCATTTCCGGTTGTCTATGTGAAGAGATGACAATGAGTGAAGACATCAATTTACCTGTGAATTAAGAGGAATTGTGTTCTGGGACAAGATCAGGCCACTGGTGTGAGTGTCTCTCTGAAGACGCTCTGACGTGATCTGTGTTTTACTCTGCTCCATGTCATATATCGTCTGCTGAAGCCGTTTCAACTTCTGCTGATCTTCCTGCCTTAGCAACTCCAGTTCCAACTAAGAGAAAGAAAAATATAGAAGATAACTATTAAATGTACATGAGTTTAAGAGAGAGTGAACTTTGGTGAAAGTTTTGACAACTTCAGTCCAAGAGTAAACTCATCAAAACATCCAATTTAAGAGCATGATCATTAATATACAACAATAAAACGTGAGTTTTTACCAGTTTATCCTTTGTGACTTCCTGTTGTCGCTCTTTGTCCACCTGCTCTTGTTTCTCCCTCCTCCACTGTCTCTCCATCAGTTCTTCCTTTTCTTTCGCCTTCTCCTTCACCAGTTTTATCTTCTGCTTCATGCCGTCTAATTCAGCCTGCAGCCGAATGGCTCTCTCTCGTTCGGCCTCTAGAACACGTCCGACTTCAGTCTTCTGCATCAGCAGGCTCTCCAGAGAATCCCGGAGCCTCCTTAGGTCTTCCTGTTCCTCCCGAGCTTCTCGGCCTGCATTCTCGGTTATCTTGCGCTTCTCTTTCAGCACCTGACCTTGCAGGCGTTCCAACATGGTTGCCAGATCCTCTCCTTGGCGCCGCTCTTGCTCTAGTTGTAGGCGTAATTCTTGAATAAACATTCTGTCGTGAGCAGTGGTGGCTTCGTGTCTGCGAGCTTCCTCATCTAGAAGGCGTGAATGCTCCTGGGCTTGACGTGAGAGGGAATCTGAAAGCTCTTTAGTGCGGGAACGCTCCTCTTCCAGGTGGGACAGTGCACACCCTGTGCGTTCCCGCTCCTGGGACAGCAGGGCTTCACATCTGGACTGCTCGATCTGAAGCTCGGAACACAGGTTACTGGAAACGACGCGCTCCTGTTCCAGTGCAGAGTTAAGCTGGCCGAGACGTGACGCTTGTTTGTTCATTACAGCTTGCAAAGACTGTCAGAAAACATATACACAGACAATTAGACATTATATGAAATTGCGTTTCAGCAAATAATACAAAATCAACACCATTGTCAGGACTTTAACACTGACAAAATAAAATAAATTAAACAGTGAATCTTATTCCACACAAAAGTATCACAAGTTCTGGGATGTCTGGTAATGGTGATAATCTGTGAATATACTTATAATCTGAATAATTTCCATTTTTGAGGAAGGTTTTACAGTATATTAACATTATATTACTATATATCCATTGAGATTCCAACAGGATACGATCCCTCCGTGAATAAATGTGAATTACCTCCTGTTTGCTGGTGGCCTGTTGGTGGTTGTGTTTCTCCTCCTGAAGCTGCTGCTGGAGGTTCTTTACTCTATCCTGCTCCTTCTCCACAGAAAGTAAACTTGCTCGATAATCAGCCTCCACTTGTTCCAGTTTCAACCTAGAATTGGTCAACTTTATCAGCAAGGAAAAAAACAAACAAACAAAAAAAAAACAATAAAACTGACTTGTTATCTGCACCTGATTTGGAGAAGTTGATTCTGCAGTTCTTGCTGGTCTTCCCGTTCAGCCTGAAGCTTTTGTGTGTTGGTGGTCTGTTGGTGGTGAAGTTTCTCCTGCTGAAGCTGCTGCTGGAGGTTCTTTACTCTACCCTGCTCTTTCTCCACAGCATGTAAACTCGCCTGATAATCAGCCTCCACACTTTCCAACTTGACTCTATAATTAGTCAACTTTGTTAGCAAGCAAGAAAATCCGAAGAAAGTCACTAAAGTGAAATGTTTTCTGCACCGGAGTTGGAGAAGTTGACCCTGTAGTTCGTTCTGTGCAGTCTGAAGCTGTTGTGTGGTCTCTAGCTCTGCCTCCAGTCTTTTCTGTAGTTCAGCTCCGATGTTCTTCTCATCCTCCAGAGAAGCGTGCAGATCCCGGGTGAGTGTCTTTTCTTGCTTTAATTTAAACTGCAGGTCTTCCACTAAAGCAGGAGTAAACAAATGTCAGTTTTCTTGAAGTGGCAACATGCTCAGCAATGTCATATCTAACATGGAGTAAGAGTGAAGCAGAGAAGAATGTGAGAAAGACTTTATGATGGTGAGCACCGTCATGATCTGCTGTCTTTTTTAAAGTCAAAATCACGAGCAGGACTGCATGGTTTTTGGGAAGAACTTAGGAAGTATATAATTTTTTTGAGTGTTTGTATTTTAATTGATTTTACATAATTTTAGTATTTGCTGCAACTTGATATGCGCGTTTGTTTGGAAAGCTCACAACACCATTACTAATAAAGTAATTTTTTACCTTCGAAACCTATTTATAGACATTTACACATTTTAACGTTAATAAATGCCATTTAAGTTTTATCCAGATAAACCACAGTAATGTATCACATACATGACCGATCAACAGCTAGGAAGTGTAGAATAGCATGTCTTCAGCACTACAGAGATAAACTACTGTCATAATTATAAAATTGCACTTGACAGTAATAACTGCAATGAAAAAACGTGCTCATCGAGGAGTTCAATTAAGAAGAAAAGAAAATGTAGATCTTTCAAGTAGAAATGAACTGCATTAATTGGGGAAGGTGCTGGTGGGGACCTACTGAATGTGAAAAAAATTATTCAATGACAATGGTAACCTTGTAAACTTTGTGTCAAAAATCTAGAGAAATGTAATTATCGCAGTATGTGCATACTACAACCTACCATCTTTGTTCAACAGGTTTAGCGCGTCTTCACTCCGTTCTTTCTGAAGCTGCTGAAGATGTTCTTGGTTCTGCTGGGCAGTTGTGTTTAGTTTAACGTGTAGACTGCGCACCTCTGCCAAAAGACTGTGACGGTCTGCGCTGAACAGCTTCTCTAGTGACTGCCATTGTTGCTGCTCCTAAAAAAAAGAAGGTAAAAAGACAAATCACACTCAGCAGCCCATGATGAAGACGGGCATGTTTCAACTAGCTACCTGTGTCTGAAACAGCCTCTTCATCTCCACCATCAATGCAGACACGTCCACCTGAGCACTGGCAGCCATGACAGACTGAAGCTGTGAGTGCAGCCATTCCCTTTCACTGTCAAACAGGCTGTGCACGGCCTGTAACAGCTCGCAACGCCAGGACGCGTCACCACCTTCAGTCTTCATACAGAAAGAGCAAACACAAAACGCAATTTAGATTCTTAAATGTGTCTTTCTCTAGGGACAAGAATGATTTGTGATCTTAAATATCCCTTTATTCGAACGAGCAAGACAGGAGCAAGCTTGTCAGAAAAGACCTGTCTCACCTTGGGCTCCCGGTCAGCCATTCTACAGAGCAGCTCACGGAGGGACAAGATGGTTTCCTGTAGGGCTCGTCTCTCCCTCTGCCAGGAAGGAGGTGGCGCTGGCTCAGAGTCTGGACGGGACTGGCCGGATGGGGCTGGACGGTGAGACAAGGAGAGGATTCTACAACTCTCCTGGTAGACCCGCTTCAAAACAGCCTGCATTTTACAAACATTTTTGAGTGCAAGTTTGACACACACACTGCATGTGATGCATTTTGATTTTAACCTGAAGTTGAGGGCTCAGAGGTTCATGGCTGTCATGCATGCTTCCTGCAGCACTATCCGTGTTCTCAGCTGGAGACATTCCTCTACATCGCAGATATTCCACAAAATGAGCATCCAAACGCTCTGTGTTTTCCAGTTCAAGCTTCAGCATGGCCTCCAACTCTGAGCTCACATCTAGACAGAAAAAGGACAATTTAGAACTGATCTCTAAAAATAGAATTGAATGAACTAAAATGTCTCTTTATAAATGTTCTTCTGAAGCATTGACTCACTGCTGCCATATCCATCGCTGACCCACTCCGGCACTGACCCGGGAGAGGTAGAGTCTCTCGGAGATCGAGAGAGTGTCACGTCTAAATCGTCCAATTCATGAACCTAAAATTGGTTGAGAAAAATCAGATGCAGGGGAAACAATTTTCCGAATTATTAAAATAATAAAAAAGTAGTAATAAAAAAAGTGAGGGGGGGGGCTATTTCATCTAAAATTACCAAAGTTAAAAAAAAGAACATTAAATCAAACTTAATGTAGAGATACATATAAATTGTTAGCATTTTGTTTTGCTAAAGTAGCATTATTTGCAAATGAACATTTGTTTCACATTTAACACCTTGCTTATGTGAAAGAATAACAGAAAACTAATTATTAACAAATGCATAAACAGGTTTAAAAAAAAAAAAAGTGGCAAAAAACACTCCAAAACTCCAA
>CM051495.1:19697386-19882386 GCA_028031935.1 Paedocypris micromegethes | reverse complement strand
AGGTCTGTGATGCGGAAATGAAGCTGGTCTTCTGTTTTGCGGCTCTCACAATTATTTAGCTCAAGCTGTAACATCAGTTGTCTCATCTCTTCCTCCTTCACTTCTACAGCTCTCTCAAGCTCATACACACGCTCGGCAAGCAGTTCCACCTAAGACAGAAAGTCAAAGCAGCATAGTTTTTGATTATTTCAACTACATACAGCATTGTGAATGGAGACGTTCTGTGGAGCACCAGGTTCCTGAAGAAATAAAACTGTACAATTACAAGGCTTGCCTTTTTCTCCTTGGTCTGCACATCTTGTTGTGCAGAGTTCAGAAGCTCTCGAAGATTGGGATCGGGAGGCGTATCAGAAAAGCGGTGCTTGGTTTCATCGAGTTTAGACTGGAGGGCAGATATTTGTAGCTTGTTCGCATACTGCTGCTGCTGCAAAGCCTCTTTATCCTGAAAAACACATAGCGTAAAGAAAGATAGCAAACATTGGAATTCACATCAAAACCAAATGTCTGAAACGTCATTGGTTGCCCACCTCTGTGAGCTCTTGAATGTTCTTCCGAGCTCTGTGAAGTTCTTGCTCCAGTTGCGTGGCATTCCGAGAGGCCTCCACATTGTTCAGAAGGGCCTGCTCCAGTTCACGTATGCAGGAAGCCAGTTTCTCGATTTCTTCATTGCGCTCCTCAACGTCACGTTGACACTGCTCCTTTGCTAACAGCAGCACACTGTAGTCATCAATCTTGTCTTTGATCAGTGCTTGAAGACTTTCCACCTTGGAAAAAAAATAACATCACTCACTGAACAGCAAAAGCATCGTAGAAATCATTAAAGCGGGGTTTGCTGATTACAAGGAGGTTGAGGGAAGCAACTGGATGTGGAAATTCATTAGGACAAAACACTATTCCTGTGATTGCTGCTGAGGGAAATGAAGGCTCGAAACAAAAGACAAGGATTTTGCTTGTGTGTGATGACAAAAGGTACATGATGACCAAAGATGGCCAAGACTAGATAATCAGTGACATGCTCTACGACTGCATACAGAAGCCATGCACACACACTACATGATGATTTAGCAGGATGAACTACTAGTCAAGTCACATACCTCGAGAATCAAGTCTTCCATCTAAATCATCAGACAGAAACGCAGTGACATCAGTTGACAAGTTTCTATGACATATTTACGTTTTCCTTCCTACGCAAAGCTATTGACAATGCAATATGTTCTCACATTTAAACTTGAACATTTCCTAATTTAATTCCCAGGAGAATCACAAAAGGAGTAAGTGTATGTTAGTGGAGAAGTTTCAAATCCGATATCATTTATGTAATTCATAAGTTATTACTGAAAAAACGTAACTTTTTAATCTACACATTTTCAGGACTGATTTAAATTTCAATCTTTCCATAAGCCAGTGAATGACAAACATTTCTATTTTATCACTAGTGACTTAAAGCAGAGCTCGTCCTGCAACAGTTTACTTCCACTTTGTTTTGCCGTTAAATTGTGCATAATAATTAGGCTAAGAAACACGAAGCTTAGAGACCCATATATCATCTGATTTAAAGAACTTTGCCATTAACAAAACCTAGAGCAAACAAATCTTACAAGGTGATTTTTATGGAATCATATTTAGCAGTCAATCTCATATACTGAAAATCTCAAGCTCAGAGACACATCTCGTTTTATTTTACAGTAAGTTAAAAGCAATATTGTAATTATTCAATAAAAATTATTTTTAATTATTAAATGACAATTATCTCAGATCGGAACCCATAAACTATGATCTGGACATATCTAGTGAAGATATCAGGTATTCAAACCAATTTGTGTTTATATTCTAAAAATGTATAATTCTGAGACCCTCACCTTCTGACCCTTGTCTCCCCCCTGAGGTGCTTTAGTTGGATTCTTCAGCTGTGCTTCAAGATTCTTGATTTCTTGCTGGAATTCATCTCTCTCATGTTCTCGTTCCACTGCTTGTTCCTACACACAGTCAAAAAAATAAATAAAACAAAGTTGCAAGCACATTTAAAATCAATATTTTATATACATATATACAAATATACACACATTTGTACAGACATACATTTTATTACATATTTTTGTAAAAGGCTTTTCTGTTTACCACTTTGCTATGAATGCTTTTTCAGTGTGTTTTCTCTTTAAATTATGCCCTCTACTTGCACAGATTTACTTTCAGCCTTTGCAGAAAGGAAAAATAACAATAATTCCATTGACGACTGTCTACTGTTGTGCAGTACTTGGGCAATTGTCTATAAAGCTTAAGTCTTTTTTGTTTTATAGAATTAACGCAATAAAACAAACCATAAATTGGACGTTATAAACACTTACATCTATGAACTGCCTGTTCTGTTTGAGCTGTTTCTCCAGAGCGTCAATGTGTTGCTGCAGGTCTTCAGTCTGCAGTCGGTGCTGTTCGTCTAGCTGATGTGCATTGCCGTCCTGATCTTCCAGAGCCTGTTCCAGCAGCCGTAAACGAGATGCCAAACTTCCACAGTCCTTCTGGGCCTGGTGCTGTACCTCCACACACTCACGGGCCAAACGCTCGGCTTCCACTAGTAGAGCTGCACAGACACCGGAAAACGGCTTGTCATGTAACGACCACATGAGCAGAAAAATTGTGCTGAAAAATATTGCAAAAGCACATTTGCAACATGCAGGAGACCTGAAATATTGTGCATTCTCATTGCGCAAACAAAAGCCACGGCAAACGAGATCATAAAAATTTGTCAAAGAAGCTGAAAATAGAAATAAATTCTCATTTAGAAAATGCGCTAAAATTACACAAAAACCTAGAGAATTATTAACCAAATTTAAATGAACTTCAAATGTTAACTGGATGCGTTTAACAGGGTATCTGCAGGTTTCTAAGAGTTAGATTTAAGACTTTTTAAGACCGTTCAAAATGAAATTTAAGACCTACTGTTGTGGGTGCGACGGAGCTGAACTGAGAAATATCAGGTGTTTTCCGACAGGTTTCCGCAGCCGCTACGTGTGTTTCACACTGCATGTGGGTCTCCAAAGCTCTTATTCCCATTGTTCCAAGTTTTACATTTTTTTTTACATTTTTTCACAGTATGCAGCAGACTTCCTACTCATTTCCACTGACTGGTTTTAACCATGAACCAAAATTAGGATCATGTAACCAGTTTTTGTGAGTGTCAACCTAATTGTAGTTATCTCTAATGTAATTTGAGTTATCTTCAATTCAATTGCGACTAGGAGAAACTCATTTAGAGATATCTACAAATATTTTTAATGGGAGTGTATCTAGTCGAAGTAGAATTGTTGTGACTCGTCAGAAATGTTTTATGATTAGTCACCGCGAAGGAATAAATGTTAATTCCGATCTCTGGTTAGCCGATTTTAATTTGAGCAGACGAGAACTGAGCGTAAGTGCGTGTCGATACGTCCGCGGTTCACGTCCACGAACACGGATGTTGAACTCTGTTCCGTCTACAGTATTTTGTTCTACGTGACAAACGAAACGATTTCAAATGTATTTAAAACCAAGAAATAAAGTCCTCTTTACAAAGTCGGTTACATTTCGTTTTTAAGACCTTTGAAATGTGTAATTAAGACTTTTTAAGACTTTTTAAGGCCTTATTTTTACATTATTAAATTTAAGACTTTTTAAGACTTTAAGGACCCGCGGATACCCTGGTTTAATGCTCAAAACCTCCACAATTCCCATGAAAAGCTTTCACTGCACAAACCTGTGTCCTTGTCTGCACTTGGGAAGCCTAGAGCAAAAAATGTGCAGAATGAAACTAAATGTGCAGAATGAAACCGCAACAAATCTACAGTACGTCACGCTTTTGTTTGCTGCACGTAATCAAGGCTAGAAACTGAACGTCTCTCTCTCACCCTTCTCGGTGTCTCCCAGGCCAGACGTGAGGGCGTCTCTCTGACGCAGGAGTAGGCCATGGTTTTCATTCAGCTCCTGCAACTGGTTTCTGGTGCTCTCCAGCTCCTTTGCCAGACGATGTACTTGTGTCTCTTTCTTCTGGAGCGCTTCCTCCAGAGTGGACTTCTCAGCCAAGTAGCCTTCCATCAGACCTACGTGAAAAAGGAAGCATTTCAATCAATGAACATTCGTTCCTATTGATTTTCTGCCCTTCTATTTGTGCCAGTCAGTTTATCCACAGTGGTCCACGTGAAATGAAACCTGGCTTAACAAAAGGATCATCTAGTATTACCACTGGTGCATTGTTATCAATTACATTTGAACTCATATTAAGAAAATGTTAGGAAAAAAGTAAAACGATAATTGAAAAGAAAATATTTCTGACCCTCTGCCTTGTGCAGCTCCAGCTGTAGTTGGCTTCTCAACCTCGCCTCACAATCCAGTTGTTCCAGAAACTGAGCGTTCTGGAATAGCAGAGAGGCTCCCGCCTCACCTCCGTCTCTGAACTGCTCATTGAACAAGGCCTGAAGACCACACATCTGACATAAATAAAAAACAAATGTGACATTAAATGTATTTTATATAGTGTATGTATACCGTATTTTCTGGACTGAACCATGCGGCTTATACAAATGCGGCTTATACTATTCTGCAGATTTTTTGATAATGAAGATAAATACGGTAGATACCGTTTATTTTCTCTTTTTTTTCTGTCCCATTTTAATCAGCAAAGTTGCTGCCGTGTTAAAATGCAGGCTAGTAAAGGATCTATTCAGTTACACACATGTACATTTAAAATTCAAAATCCTTCATAGAGCGGATGCGGCTTATATACAGGTGCGGCTTATAGTCCAGAAAATACGGTGTATATATAGACACACATAATAAAGTTATGTCACAATGTATGGTTTTTTAACTATTTATTTGTATGATACAGCAGCAAATAAGTATTAGAACACCTGAGAAAATCCATGTTAATACTTGGTACAGTAGCCTTTGTTTGGTGAAAAACTACAGGAAACGTTTGACCTCTGTAATCACAGACCAGTGAGGTATCTGCGCTGTCGCTGAGACACACGGAGTTTGAGCTCCCTCCAAAAGGTGTTCATCTTCGGTGCTCTAACTGAGGGAAGGGGGTTGTGACATGACAGCCCCCTTTATATATATCCATCCATCCATCCATCCATCCATCCATCCATCCATCCATCCATATATATATATATATATATATATATATATGGTGACCAGACTTTTCGACCCAGGACGTTTGGCCCCCGGGGCTTTGGACCCGGACGATTGATCCTTAGGACGATTGATCCCTAGGACGATTGGACACTCGGATGGTTAGACCCGAGTTTCGTCACGCGGCTTATATAAGAATCATCGCTTATTAAGGCGCACCGCATCCCAGGCAGAAACGTTACCGTGAGCTGCAGCAACGTGTGGAACGAGCTGTAGCCACGTACAACCGCATCAACGTAGTCACCTATTTGAAAGCCATGGCCTATTTGTCTTGTCTTTAAATGTGCATGTGAAAATTAAACAGAAAAATGTGTTAATATATCTCTTGTTGTTTGGACTGTTCTTTAGCATGCTTTGTGTATTTCACCACACGCTTATGGGATAAACAAGTATCGGCAATTTGGAAAGCTATTTAAGCAAAGCGGCTGCGCGCCGCGGGCCGATCAGGACCGATTCCGTGCGATCCCGTGGATGAAAATCGTCGCGAAAACGAACTTCGATCCGAATGGGTTTTTACTCACGCCTGTCAAATTTCTAGCTCGCACGGGCATGAAGATATGAATTTTAATAAGCCGCGGCGCCGGTCAATCTACCGTTATAAGTGCTTCTTTGCGGGACAAAGGCGGACAAAGGCGCTCGAATCGGGGCAAAGTTATGCTTTTTCGCTGGAGTAAATGCAAGGAGCCGCCTCCCTAATGTCTAGCTCACACGGCCAAAGATATGATTCTTAATACGCCGCGTGACGAAACTCGGGTCTAACCATCCGTGTGTGTGTATATATATATATAATATATATATATATATATATATATATATATATATAACCTTTATTTAACCAGGTGAAAAAACCCATTGAGATCAAGATCTCTTTTACAAGGGTGACCTGGCCAAGAGGGCAGCAGCACACAATTGAGATGTACACAGTTGCATACACTCTAGTACATTTGTTCATAAGTTGCAATAAAAGCATTTACACATTAAATAGACGCACTTCATACAATTTACAGAATAAAAATGCAGTGATAGTGTTAAAATCTAAAAATACCAGTTTTAAAAGCATGTGCAGTGACCAATGGCCTCTTTTTGCTTTGTTATTAACATAACGTTAATATATAATATATATAATATTTATATAATAATAATAATATTATATATATATATATATATATAATATATATATATATATATATATATATATATATTATATATATATATATATATATATAATATATATATAATGACACCAAGTGTCCTTGGGCAAGACAGTGAACCCCAATTGCCCCCCGGAGCATTTAAATTATATATATATATATATATATATATATATATATATATATATATATATATAATATATAAAATTATAATATAAAAATAATTTAAAAAAAAATGTATATAAAAATAAATAAATAAAAAAGCTTTGCTAAATGAGGTATTATATTATATAAAACAAAAATGATGCTTCTGATTCTGGCTTAATTAGAAAGAGCATCTATTTATTTTAGATTGTCATTTTAACCGTGGTACCTGCTGTGAGGACTCAGAGAGAAGATCCAGGAGTTTATCGACAGAGGTACTTAGGCGAGTACAGGCTCCCAGCATCAACTCCTTGCCTCGGGCATCTATCTCGCCATCAGATCCAGTAAACATGCTCTCACAGAGTCTCTGAGATAACTCCAGCCCCTCATCCATAGTCGAGGACCATGGCGTAGACTTTCCCACTGCGCTCATCACCTCACCTGTGACAGAAATAAAACTTAAATTCAAGCACAGTATCAAATAGGCGTTCAGCTTTAGAGAAATGCTAACAGTTAGTCTCTACAAGATTTTGCAATTTCTGTGAACTCTGCAATGATTTCAATAACTTAACTGAATAGGCGGTAATGTCTAAAAATGTGCAATTTTCATATCATGTACCATAAGTTAGATGCACAATATCTATATTAAGGTTTGAACCAATCAAATTGGGGTATAGTTCTATAGAGATATAAATACTTCTAAATTCAGAGAGTCGGGTAGTTGGAATGGGAAATGAATGTTCTCAACACGCATTCTGGACCAAAAGAAAAAAAAAATCTTGTACAAACACTGAATTTAGATGTGCCGTACAGTGACAATGACATTTTAAATTAATAATCTAGGTACAATTAGAGTGTATCTCTAGATAGCAAACACATCGACACAATTAAATAACAGAAAACTCACTGGTTTCTGAATCCTGGCTACTCTTGGCTGTCTCCGCTTTAGGTGCTTTGCTTCCAGAACCTCCACTTAACTTGCGGCTGATGTTCTCCTCTGTGGCTACAGTGACTTGAAAAATCTCCATTAGAATGCACTGCAATGTTTCACGTGATGTTTGGAGATCTTGGCTATAGAAAGGAGAAATGAATTACACATGGTGAAAAACTTTTTTTGTCCAAATTTTGTCCAACAAAATATCATTGAGGCTTGTCGGCTGACCTGTGCTGTGTGGCCATGCTGAGGTCTGCTCTGAGAATTGCTAGCAGATTGTCTCCCTCTTGTTTCTCCCGCTCTCTGCCCTGCAGAAGGCTCTCCAGAGTGTCCGTCTCTGCTCGCTTGCTCTCTAACTCCACCTGCAGGCCACTCACTTCAGCGCGCAGCTGAGGAAACAGGCAGAAGCGTCACCCAGATATACAAACCCATCGTCACAAAAACGGGACATGCTTGAGTAGAGTGTTCTAAAAGACTAAGTTGAATAGTATTTTCTGCCCACACAAAAAAATAAATTAAATGCCAAAAAAAAAGAGGGAAAATAACGTACATTGAGATCAAGTTCCTGTACTTCATGTTCTTTCTCTCCCAAGTATGAAGACGTAACCATAACAACCAGCTTGACTACAGTTTAACTAGGTCTTCAGATTTCATTCTTAACCCCTTATGCACATTCATGGGATGTGTCCCAGCACGCTTAACACTTAATAACATGATTGGGAACTAAAAAGATGCATCATTATTATACAGTATAGATTATGCAAACTGCTCTCACTTCCAAGTATGAGATCCTCCATGCCTCAATATTTTACCACTTTCATCATTTTGGCACTAGTCCAGTTCTCTACAATTAAACCAAGAAACATAAACCGTGCTCTTGAAGACGACCACTAGGATTTTTCACATTTCATTTTAAACCTAATGTTTTATTTTACCTTTTTATTGGTCCATTTTTTGAATGGTTTTCATTACATTGATCGTTCTTGACTTGGGTCTGTGATTGGTTATTAGAAACCACTATGTAATTTTTAGTGAAACATTATTTTTTACACTATGTAAAACAATACCATGGAGACAAACTATAACCCTGACCAAACTATAACTAATGTGATTGCTTGTCCTTATGATGTGCTTGCATTTTGGAATGGCTTATTGATATTGAGCAACCATAGCAACAAAAATAGCTCTGGCATTTTGTACAAAATGTCAATTGACAAAATGTGACCCTCATTCATATCAAGGTGGACCTATAACCCAAACATTTACAGTATTTTAATCGCCAATGATTATCAAATAATGAAATTAATTATGTGGATTTATTAAAGTGAATGACCAAACGACAACCAATATTAGTCAAAATAAACTACATATCAACTATAAAAAACTATTAACTTAATTATTATCTGACTTGAAAAGCTACTTGGTAAGGAAATAAAGTCTAAGTAGTATTTGTACAGATTAAGATGCGATGTTTCAAAATACAATAAATAACAACAAAATTACAATGAACATAACTTATAAGCATGCTTAGTTCCAATTTACTCCTAAATCCATGACTTTCGATTGTAATGATTTCAATGATATGGCATTTCTTTATTTAACATTTTAAAAGGAACACTTTTGTCTGGATGGCACACTTTTCAAGAAAACAAAGATTTCTCAGATTTTTCCCAACATAAAAAAAATACTTTGCAGTACAGTAGTGAGAAGGTGTTGTACCTGAGACACAACAGTGTCCAGCTGCTGTAGTTGTGCAGTGAGCTGGCTCATCTTGTCTCTGTAGGCATCTTCAGTTTGCTGGTGCTGTTGTTTTAAAGTCTTTTCCAGATCCTCAAGTGCAACAGCCTCCGCTCGGTTGCTCTCCTCCTGAAAAACACAGCGGTCATCATTACAAACGCATGCCTGTGTCCATCAAAATCAACATGTATTCCTCATAAACCAACTGGTCGCAATAGAATATAGTCCAAAACCATCCAAACGATCATTTCAAAACAAGGCAAACTCATTGTAATGAACAAGCGAAGAAAAAGCCCTATACAACCATAAATCCCCATTTGGTCATCTCTCACGTGTTCAGACGGATTAATACGGAGAGTGGACTTCACTAATGCTCCAGCGGGAAATTGGCCAACTAACAACCATTGCTACAAAATGCTTAAAAAGACAATATGCTTGCAATTTTTTTACTTATGTGCACTTTGCAGGCTTAAATACAAGAAAGTCAAACAAAAGTCAACAAAATAGGGAGAAATGTACGGTGAAACATGGAAGATACTCGACAGTGAAGGGATTAGCACGTTTGAGCTTACTGCGTCTCCAGCTCCAGATGTCAACCCCCCCCCACCCACCCACAGTGAGCCATCCTTTTTCAAATACAAAAACAGCTTTTGTCCCTCTATAAGAGGGGTGTCAAATGCAGCGTGTGTGTGTGTGTGTGGGGGGGCTGGTTCACAGAATAAACGCTTATAGAACATTTTTAAACATATCCATAATTAGGATATATAAAAACAGACAGGAATATTTAACTCGTATTTGGTCCTCAATAAAAATATACCCTGTCAAAATTATTCAAGATAGAAATATAAACATGCTGCAAAAAAAACACAAAAAAAAAGATTTAAAAAGTACTTTTTAGAAAATGTTCAGAAACTATATTTAATAGACGGTAAGGCCGCTAAATTGCAACGGCAGTGCAAGGCTATACACATCTCCGAGTTCACGGAGTGTGAAAAACTAAACTGATTTTAATGACTATTAATGCAATTATAAATGTATTAGTATAGGTTCTGCCATTGCATTATAATAGAAATGAATGAAAACTAAATAATAATAAATGGAACCTTTTCCACTACATTTTAGTGCTACCGTTTCTATTTTCAGGTTGTAGGTTTTGCATCAATTAATTAAGGAAAAGTATTACATCTAATTGATACAATCTTACCAGGAAGTGGAGACGCTGCCTTGATGCCTCTTCCTCCAACTCTCTGCGCAAAGCCTCCAGCTCTCTGGCAGACACACCCCTCAACTCCTGGAAGAGAAATGTAAATGACTGTAGGATTAAGAAATATTAATAATAAATTTAAAAAAACCTCCCACAAACAAAAAAAAACAGCTTTTTAATCGATGTTCTGGTAATCCTGTATTCACCTGTAGTTGCTGCTGATGCTGGCTGGCCAGACTTTCCAGTTGTTGCTCTTGGTATTGTTTCTCTGTGGCCGCAATACTTGTGATTTCCAGGAGGGCGGTGCTATGCTGCTGCTCTAGAGCAACTACCTGCTGCGCGAGTGCTTCCAGAGCTGCACAGTGCTCATTTTCCAACACAGCCTTCTGGGATGACAAGGCCTCAGACATTTTCTCCTGAAATGATGGAAGGAAAGCTTGGTGATGACGGAAAACCCAAGCCAACAGCCAAATATAAACGGTTTGTTGGTTAAAACGTGCAAGAGGGTTTACAAGATTTAAAACTAGATCAAATAACATTCAAAAATTCACACCTGATGGCTATGGTTTAATTCGGCTGCCATGCTGCTGATCTTGTCCGTGTAAACCTTAGCTAGTTCACACCGGAGCTCCTCTCTGATGGTTTGTTCGTCCTTCCTCACCTTTTCAATTTCAAGAGCTGAGCTTTCTTTAAGGTGATGCAATTTCTTTTCGTTCTCTTCTCTTAAGACCTCGATTTCATTCAAGAGTGCGCTCTCCACTGTATCCATGTTTCCCAGCAGCCTCTCCTCCAGCTCCTCCCTCTCCTGTTTGTGTCGGGCCTGAAGCTTGGTCTCTTGAGCCTCAAGCTGTGCCAAATTTGCCTCTTGAAGCACCGCTTCTAATTTGTCGAGCTCCGCCTGGTATTTCATCGTAAGCTCCTTCTCCAAGGTCGCCAAGGAACTGCCATGTAAGGTCTTCAGGGACTCCAGTTCTTTCAGGTGATTTAATTTCAGTTCCCGACAAAGCTTTTCCAGAGATTCCAATTGTGATGTGCATTGGTCCTGAAGTGCTTTCTGAGCCTGGAGCTCCACGGCATGTTGCTCTATCAGCTCAGCTCTTTGACTGGTCAGCTTCTCTTCTAGAGTCTGGAGTTTCTGTTTAAGTGCCACCAAATGAGGATTAGTCTCATTCTCTAAACTGCTCTGTAGAGCTTCCAGCTTTTCTTGTTTCTCATCGAGGACCTTCTGGAGATCTGAAAGTCTTCTTTCCATCTCATCTCTTTCCTGCTGAGCTGATTGCAACAGCTCTGTTGTCGGGGAAGCAGGGCCCGCAAGCTGGTCCTTCAGCCTCGGGTCTTCTTCAGAGATCATCTGGCTTGAAAGGCCGTCCTCTACACTCTGTGCCACAACCTGATGCTTCAACTCCTCGTTCTTCTGTGGTTTAAATAGCAAAGAAATAAAAACAACATTCAGAACTTGTCTCAAAGTGTGAGGAATTATCTGTTCTGTCTGAAGCATGACTTCCCCCCCCCCCTCTGTGCCACATGACAGCAGTGAAGACAAGCCGTTGGCAGCTTTTAAAATTTTCTAAAGCCATTTTGTAAAAGGCACGCTCACCATCTCCATTAGACAGAGATGCTCTTTGTGTTCTACAGACACACTCTCAAGGCTGGATAGAAGCTGCTGTGTCTTCTCCTTCACCTCAGCTTCCACCTGCCTGGCCACGTCCTGTGCTGACAGCATGCGTAACTTGTTTATTTCTGATAGTAAAGATAAAAAAAATGCAGTTAAAAAGAGTTCAATATCATTATGAGGTTACTCCTAAAGCAAAATTGGTCAAACAAACCAACCTTTGATATGGTTATCTGAGAGTCTGGCCCGCAGCTGCTCTAGTTCATGAGCATGTTTGGTGTTGAGTTGGTCAATCTCTTTGTAGTACTGATCAGTGAGTTCAGTGCGAGCCTGAAGCAGATCTTCTTTGTAGGACAGAACCATCCTGGATTGCATCTGCACAAGCTCCTGCTGGTGTGTCTCCTCCAATTGCTGCCGGAGAAACGATAGCTCCTCCTGGAATGAGAATACAAATCTGGTTAACAATATGTTTTATACTTGGTATTGGCATCTAATGTCATGTTACCAAAAAAAAAAAAATAAAGTATTAAATAAGGAAAATGTAGTACTTTGCATACAGTAGATACAGTATATATATATATATATATATATATATATATATATATATATATATAATATACATACACACAATTATTCTCCTTACCTTGTGTTGTGATGATTTATCAGACGTTGCATCTTCAACCTTTTCCTCAGAGAGAAAACTGTAAAAGCATGTAAAATGTATGATACTCTTCTTTCTAGAAACCATGCCTTGGGGTGATTTTAAATGATTTTTTTCCTGATGTTACTTATGACATAAACCAATTAAAATAGTAAATTGAAAACGTTTTAAACAATAGTCCCAATCTAAATTGACAAACCTTGCGTCCCCAGTCTTCAGGACAGAATCCTCCAGTGATCCTTCTACAAGACGCAGCTGAAGAAGTGCAATTTCTTCCCGATGACCTTCTTCTGAGACCCTCAATCTTTCCTCAAAGTAGGCGCGGAGGTTCTCCAGTTCAAGCTCATTCTGCTCCTTGATTTCCTGCCGCTGACGAGTAAAGTCCTGCTTTAGCTTCTCTATGTCTTCCACCCGCTGCGTGCGAGCCAACAATTGCTCTTTCAGTTCTTCACAAAAACAGGAAATAAAATGTTTCATATTAAATTTATGAAACAAACATGTGTTTAGGCTTAAATATTAAAAAAATGCTACATTAAAGAATAAAACGGCACGAAAATAAAAAAGAAAATCGTGTTTGCCTCCAAGCTGCTGTCTGTTAGTTCTCATGTCCTCCAGTTGACACCACAGGTTTGTGAAGTCTTGTTCTGATGAGGCCTTCAGTTCCTGCAATTTTTCAACCTTACACAAGACTGATACTTAATACATTATCTCTCTTTTTTTTTGCATGTACAGTGGCGCATTGGATCCCAACACAATAAGACGCTTCGGTTTGCAATCTGAATTTGGTTTGTGAACTTGATGCTCATTTTCAAAGTTAAAAAAAGTCTGTGCTTGTTAAAACACAAAAAAAAAAAATGTAACAGATGAACAAAAAAGAAACTTTTTTTTTTAAACACCAAAAAAAATGTTTTTAACAGTTACAGTTAAAATTTTGCCACGGTCTTAACATTGTTCAAGTGTAATACACTACTATAGTATCTCTATAGTAAGAGAAAAGAAAAAGTAAACATTAATGTGACTGACAATGAAAATTAATCAGAACCCATCTTCGGTTCAAGGTCAATTCGGTTCACTTCTAGGTTTAATTCACCAATTTAGTTGAATGAACCAAGGCACCACTGTATTCATTACACAAAATAAAGGTACCTCCTGCTCCAGGGATCTGGTACGATCATGTTGTTCCTGCAGTGCTACTTTGTGGCGTGAAACCAACTCTTCAACTGCACCTAAAAGAGGCGAGAACAGACGATGGGTAAAAAGACAATTCATCACAAGAGTTGACCAGAAATCAGAATATATGATCGTTTTGGTGTCACTCACAGGCAGCAGCATCTCTGTCAGTCAAGGCTTGTTTAAGCTCTTTCTCCAGGCTCTTAATGTCCTGCTCTCTGGACTGGTGTGCTTCTTCTAGTCTGGCCTGTGCTTGAAACAGTGTTGTTCGGCTCGTCTCTGCCTCTGCTAGTAATTCTGCTTCACGATTCTATTAAAGACAACAACACAAGGATGGAATAAGCTCATTAGACTTTGAGTGCAGACAATGATGACAAACACGATGTTTATAAAGACCTTTGAAAATTGTTTTTCAGTATAAAATTATAATTTTGGAAAGTGCAGTTTCTTGAAATTAATAAAACAATTTAATTAAAATAAACCATTATGCCACAAATATGGAATGATAGTCCTAAATCGTTTGGATAGAAACCAATTATAAAGGTTTTGTTGAGTGGATTCTCAGCCGTCTTGTGGAATTCATGTTTTAACAACAGCATGAAAAATAAATTCTTAATGCACTTTGCTCATTTTATTTTAATAAAAGAAAACCTTGGTCACTGTTTGTCAAATGTTAACACAAACGTAAAGCTTTAGCAAGAACAAAGACAGAGCTCGGATTTCCCACACATTTCATGAAAACCTCCACAGCCCTTGTGAACCCAAACTACTGTATTCTGTATAAATAAAAATATTACTGTATATTAAAAAAAAAAAAAACAAAAAAAAAAAAAAAAAACCACCTTCAGATTATTGATTTGTTCAGCCAAACAGGTCTCCTCCAAAAGTCTTTTCTCCAACTCCTCATTTAGATTTTCTACAAAAGTACATCAAGAAATGGGTTTCCACAGAGTGCAGTTAAATGGTTGGGAAAATAAAAAAACCAGAACCTAAAGACTCACTAATCTCTTCTTGATGGTTTCGCTGAGTCCTTTGCTCCTGCTCTCGGCTCTGCTCACGCACACGTTCCAGCTCAAACTGTTGGCGTGTCTGCAGCATAGCACTCTCCTGTGCCCACTTCTCTCGCAACATGCTCTGCAGCTCGCTGAGTGCCAGCTCCTTGTCTTTCTGCATGTTTGTCTGTGCAAGTTCCAGCTGAGCCGTGTGCAGATTGGTTAGGCTCAGACGTAAGGCCTCAATGTCAAGGTTGTGTCGGGTCTTAAAAAAAAAATAAATAAATAAATATTTACCAGTGATTGACGTGCAAATGCACCCTGTTGCTGGATTTAGTGTTTTGTGTGTCTTGTGCATTTTTTACTTTTTTGGTTTATGTTGTTCTTTCTTTTTTGTTTTTGTTTGATGAGCAAGTTAGAGAGAGGCATAATGATGTCTAGTTATGTCAATTTAGCAACAATGAATATAAAGTTGACAATAAATCGTCAAATAAAAATGGCATAATTAACAACTATACAGGTTACAAGTTATCCATTTTATCATATAATTCAACAATATCAAAATAAAAAGCCTAAGAGGAAAATGGTTACTTGTGTTTGCAGCAGCTCGGCTTGATGTGCAGTCTCCAGGCCTTCTCGGATCTCACTGGAGAAATCATCTTTAAGTCGATCGATTTCTTTACTCTGCTGATCTTCTAGCTGCGATAACTCCCTGTCATGCTCTCGTTCATGCACCTGGAACAGTGATGTTGGCATGCGTGGAATTAGATAGAAAGTTTATGCGAAAAAAAAAAAAACATTTGGCCACAGGCGGTTTGACCTGCTTGATGAGGATGATCTGCTTTCTCTGTTCTTCCTCAAGATGAGTACGTTGCTCAGAAAACTGCTTCTCAAAGGATTGTTTCAAGTCATCAATCTGACGACAAAAGGACAGAGAGATTTGTTAGCAACAGTTTTAATGTTCCATAGGTAGTAACCAGTGATTTCATGAAGTTGTTAACAATAATTTTATCTTTATTTAAGATGGAATTTTTTAGACACATTTTTGCTCAACTACATTTACTCAACACAGGAAACACAATTTTTTTTTCAAAAAGAACACTGTTTAATACTAATATCTTAAATGCCTACACTGTATACGTTTTGTTTAGCGGTCATAGTGTGGTCACACTCGAGACGCCAACTTTTTTATTTTTATAAACTATGTTTTTAAACAGGGATTTTTTTTTTAGAAGAAACGTTGAATTTAAAAGTGTATATAAAAACGACCTTTCAGTTTCTTTGTTCTGAAAAGAGTTTGTTGTGTTTTGATGCTAAAAACCCCCAAGCTTATTTGATACAAAAAAACTTCTTTAATCACACCTCTTTTTGATGCTCATCTTGCAACTTCTCACACTGTTGCTTATGGTGTTTCTGTTCTTCCTCCAGATCCTGTTTCACAGCATGGAGCTCCTTCATCAGGACACTCTCCTTTTCCATGTGTTCTTCCTCAGATTTTTCTCGCGCTTCACAGTCTTTTTTCAGCTTGTCTTCTTTAAATTGAAGCTGGTGCTGGAATTAAAAGCAAGCATTTTAAAACCTCCGGATCGCGAATATATAAAAAACAAAACTTTCATCTAGTCAAATCCTCTTAAAAGTTTACGCCCCACACAATTTTAGGTTTAATGTCTAACATAATGATCTGGCCGTTTTTACACAACATACTCAAAATACTGAATTTGTGAAGTTTATTGCTTTATCAATAGTTACTATGATGACAAAAGTGCCTTAATTAATATGCACAATTTACTTTAATAAATATTTTAATTAAAAAAATATATTTAAAAATGTATAATAAAATACCTACCTCAAAGTTCTCCAATTCTTCTTCTAGAACTTTCTCCATGCTCTTAGCTCGACTCTCCAAAGCAAAGAAACGTCTTTCCAGGAGATCCTTCTCATCTTCCATGGCAGTGAGGTTTCCTTTAAGGCACGTTAAATTAGACTCAAGCTCCAACTTCTCCTCCTCTGTGTGTTGCAATTTCTCCTCTATCTCGTGTACATGATATTTTAGAGCATGAAGTTCCTTATTCTCTTGATGGGTATCCAGAATCTTGTCCCTTTGCTCCTTCTGCTGGAGTAGCATGTCAAAGAGAGCTTGAACTTCACTGCTCAAAGATTCTCCAGCTGCTTTCTCTTCAGAACCATCTTTTATGATCAGTTCTAGACACTGAAGCTCTGCCACCAATTTGTCTTCTTGTTCTTTGGGCAAATGTTTACAAGTGTCATTGTCGAGATCCGAGAAGTCAATTTTATTAGGCTGTTGCATCTGTTGTCTGTCCTGCAAATGTCTCAGAAGGTTCCTGAGGTCGTCTTCCTCACGCTTCTTTTGCTTGATAACCTCCTCGTAACCTTCCCTTTTCTCACATTCTTTTTCCAGCTCAGACTTTGCGTCCTCAAGCTCTGCTGAGATTTTGCACCAGCGCTCCCGTGCCTCCTCTACTTCTTCCGCAGATCGCCGAACCTCCTCTTGAAGAACTTTCAGCAGCCGTTCTCGATCCTCTAACTGGTCTGAAAGGTCCCTGCACTGCTGCACAAGAAGTTCTTTGGTCAAATCCACACCATCTGCACTCTCGTTTGTTTCTTCACCAACCGAGATTTGGCATGGCGCGAAAGACCTTGCAGATAATTCTACCTCAACACCATGAACCAAAGACATACCTGATTGATCCAACTCAGAATTGGCATCGTTTCGTGAGATATGCAATGAAACCTCATGTTCGAGCTCAAACTTGGATGTGCTCAAGCTCTCAGTGCTTCCTTCATTTATTGAACTCTCTTGTTGCCTGTGAGAGGCCAAATAACGCTCCATTAGAGCATCTTGGAAACCCTCTACAGATACATCAAAGCTATAATTATGACTAGCTGCACATTCGTTTTCTATATTCTCAGTGTAATGTTCTGCTGAGTCTTTGATCCAGTGTATTTCACTACAATGTTCAAATGAAACGCTATTATGAAAAGCAGCAGGTTGCTGGGCTTGATCCAAAAGTGCCTGAATGCGCTGAACCTCAACAGAATGTTCTTCGTGCAGATGTTTAAGAGCGCTTTCATGAGCTTCAATCATCTGAACAATTTTTAACTTGCTTTCCTCTTCCAGATTCTGAAGCCTAGTATCATATATGGAAATGTCATCTTTGTATTTGGAGCGTAAATGGCGGCTAGTCGTCTCCTCTTCCTCGAGACGATTTTGAAACTCTTGGACAAGGCCGTTTAGTCTGGACATTTCCTTGCTCAGTTCATCTTTCTCTAGCTTACACTTCTGAAGTTCACCTGTTTTTGACTCCGTAAGAGAGGCAAGTTTAGCTTCCATCTCTAACCTTTGCTCCTCCAGAATCTTTACATTAGTTTGAAAGGCATCTAACAGCCCTTGAGCTTTCTGGCTGTTTTTGCGCTCTTGTTCAAGCTCAGCTCGAAGGCTCTGGATTAAAGTCTCAGAGTTGATGGTCATATCTTCTGAATACTTGCCAAAATGTTGCTCAAGTGTTACTTCTAAATTATGATCTTTTTTCTGCTCAAAGGCGTAATTGAGCTGAAATAGGGATTTTTCCATTGCACTGAGTTTTTGTTGCAGGTCTGTAATTTCTGCTTCTTTATTAACTAAAAGCTTTTGATGCTCCTTCGTTGTCTGTGAAACAAGCAAAATGTATTTGGAATGTTTAAAAAGCAGTTTGTTTTAATGGCTTTCCAAAATTTGGGTATCAAGAAGTACTAATTTGACAGACCTGTTGAGATTCCTCCAGCAGTAAATGAAGCTGGTTTTGAGCCACTTGGGTCATATCTACACATCCCTGACTTCTGTTACGCAGAAATTCTTTAGCCTTGAACTACAAATACAACAGAGTTTCAGTATTTAAAGCTAATATGTAAGTATACAGTAATCCCTCGCTACTTCGCAGTTCGACTATCGCGGATTCACTGTATCGCGGATTTGTTGTCTTTATTACATATATTCGCGGATTAATTTTTTCCCGACTGTATCTCGGCGGAGGATGCTCGCAGTGCCTCGAGACGGACCGCCGCCGGACGCGTCTCACCGCGGAGAAGCGAATCGCTATGTCGGCCGTCTCCCCGCGACCACTACCGGGCCGCCAGCTGTGAAAAACGCGCCCGTGTCTGCGCGCGCGCTCTCGCCCGATTTTCCCGTTCACACCCTTTGAAAATAAGTATCTCCGCTGGGACGACGCGTGCGGCGAGAAGATGTTTGTTAACATTACTTTAATAACGAATACTACTTGTACAAAGTGTTTTAAAAGTCTGAATAAGTGTTAAATAAATATGTGAATGTTGTTTCTCCACTTCGCGGAAATTCACCTATCGCGGTCGGGCTTGGAACGCATCTACCGCGATAAACGAGGGATTACTGTGTATGTGTATGTATATATATANTATATGTGAGAAAAAAAAAATATATATATATATATACACATTTTTTTTTAAACATTTAAATCTTTACCTGCTGTAGTTGCTGTTGTAAAGCCTGGATCAGCTCGGTGAGCTGCAGGGCTTCTGACTGAACCTGCTCTCTGCTCTGCAAAGCCACTTGGAGGTTTTTACTAAGCCGAGAAATAATCTCATTGCGCTTTTCAACAGCGGCCTGTAGTTGCTGTGTGCAGAAAAAAAACGTGTGTGATGACTACAGAAAAAAGTCCTGTAGAGTGAATCATTCGCAAGAAACATGTCAGATTCTCTCACTAAAAAAAAGCAAATCTTATCAGAAAACATGTTACAATAAATCACTTTCTCTAATCCATGTGACCTGATCACAAATGGAATGAGGACACAATTTAAATCAGTGAAATCAAATTGGATTCTCTTCGCGTTTTACTATTAAATATTTATTATGCATTACAGGGAAAAACAAGCGCACTAAATGTGTGCCATGTTTCAAAAGAAGACTCCTGCTTCAGTTTTCTGTTTTCGCAGCTCTGAACAAGTCCACTCAAATGCACATATGTACTAGGCTATAATTCAGGATAACATCTTTTTTTCTAAATAAAAAGGAAAAAATAATGTTTGAAAAAAAAAAAAAAAAAGGACTCTGTTTCACACATCATAATTATAATTACTGTATAGGCCAAGTGGGTAGAATAAACCACTTGGCAGTGATTTTATATTTTCTAGGGAGTGTGCAAAAGTGTTCATAAAGAATGCGATAACACATGACTATACTTTAAAGCTAATGTACACAGAATGTGTTAACGTTTACCATCAACTGTTCTTTTCCAGAAAGAGCAACAGAAAGATCGCTCTCTGACTGGAGGCCAATATCCTCCACAGACCCAGACGAAGAGCTTTGCTCGTCTGCATTTTGTTCATGGGTCTTCCTGCCGAGCTCTGTCTCTGCACCACTGTTGTCGGTGTCCTCAAGCCGGAGTGATGCCTGAACACACAAACAAGCATTATAACTCGCCACAGTTTCCATGACTACATTCCCCTTAGCAATGTCAAGCCAGCTGACCCATTTATCTTATGATGGGGAGTAAACAAACCCACTACGTTTTTAAATGGGGAGAATGGTGCTACATTCAATGAGGTTGCATAATAAATAAAACATTATTATAAATATGAAATGCTTGTAAAAGCAGAGTGACAAAGTAAAAAAAAAAAGCAATATACTCAACGTAACAACAATTACATGTTGCAATTACACTGCAGTTGTTTTAAATAGTTTCATCAGTTTTCTTTTTGCTAAAAACATTCTGTCTGTTGTAAAAACAACTGTCAAACATCTCCCATGTTGCAATATGTATTGGTTTTAAAATATAAATTTGCTTATTGCTATTTCAGCTTCACAGTCCATTTCATGCCATAGACACATTTTTGAATAGACTTATGTACAATAGAAAGTACAAAAGATTAATAACACATTTCCATAAACATACACACAAAATATTTATACAAGCTTGAAAAACTGTTTTTAATCAAACTTTTTGAATTTAAAAAATGTTTGATGGATAAACAGAATGGGTTTCAATGTCTCTTGAGTTAAAAAAGGTTGTCTCGTGGTTTTTAAAACAGGGCATTCCAAAAATATGTGCTTAATCTTTAAAACCACTTAATTATGGTATCTCTGGGCTTCTTCTTCAACGAGCAAGAGTCTACGTGTTAATCTGGACTGACCAATGCGACAGCTTGAGTAAACAAGTTCTTTGTGTCTTGATTTAAGAGCAAATCTTTCTTTTCCCCACTGCAGGTTGTAATTCAAAGAGTTAGTTTTGTGGATTTTGATTGCACTGTACCAGCCACATTTTGACCACATCATTGGATAGAATGAGGTGGAAAGGGATGACTCGCTGTGGCGACCCTTGATAAGGGAAAAGTCGAAAGAGAAGTAGTAGATTAATTACGGGTTTTACCATTGTGCGTTGGAGGCTTTTTTTATTCAAAAGTCATCTTTCATTCCGTCCTTTTGTTTATATAACAACAGGCAATAAAACAGATTATTCTTAAAGATGAAAGCATATCTACATAAACCTTTAAGTAATTAGATCAATTAGATATAACTATGAATTTAAATTAAAACCTCTGCGCATCCAGTTTGATGGTCCTCTTCCATCAGATGGCGCTCTTGCGTTGGCAGGTCATCCGCCTCGACAGTCTGGCCCTTCCTCTTCTGCGTCTTTTTCTGCGTCCTCGAACTTTCGCTTTTTGCCCGGCGCTGTCTAAAGTCAGCAAGCTACGCCAGAGGTTGAGGGACAGGTAAAGGGAAACGTACGTAAGGATCAAATAACAAGAGCACAGAATCAGCATAGTCATGATGAAATTGTCCCAGGTACCAACTTTATCCTCGGCTAGAAAAAAAAAAAGCTTTCAGCTCATCAAAAACACAATTTCAGAATCCAGACAGCAACTTCGTTTAAGTCAATAATATTTCCTCGTTTAGTCTTCCAAGCAGAAACAGATGCACAATTATCATCCGTGTCCTCTGTAGAATTCAAGATCCTCAAGCGGATGCACGTGCACACTGAAACGAAGCAATTCCAAGTGACGTTTCTTACGACTGCCTTAAGAAGCTTATTCCAGATTAAAACAAGCTGAAATGAACCCTGCTTGAAGAAATATGACAATGATGCTTCCATGAACAAGCATCAGCCTAAACCCCGAGGCGGTTACATTCACGAGCAGTCACATGACAACAAGCCATGAACCACACAGAAAGCCATATGTCTTTTGGGCAGGACTAAAACTAGGATGAAGAGGATGTGGAAAAAAACAAAATAAAGAATGCAGGCGTACAAAATTAATAAAACAAAAACAAAAAAGCTCAGTACAACGATGGCTGAAATTAAACGACTGCTAAAATACAACAGAGAGCATTTTTGATCGATTTTGGTTGCTGGGCTTTCACAAGCATTAACAGTCACATTACATTAGATCTGTAGTTGTACAGAACCCAGGGGTCACTAAATCGCAAGAAATTACTTTTGTTTTACGAAAATGTACAGTATTATACAAAAATGTATAAAAACACTTACACTACTTAGATATACTTAAAGAGTGCACGTGTGTGAGAAGCAATTTTGCTATTTCTATACTATGTGTGAGTAATGCATTTCTTTCTTCAAAAGTCTTAAATATTGATTATCCAACACAAGACATTTCATACGCTGTAATATTAAAAATTAAAGGGTGTACCGCAAAAAGAACCAATGATACACGCAAAGACTTTTATAAATTGATATTTGTTAAATTGTAAGATATTACAAAGGTGTGGCGCCTTCTACAGGTCACTCCACATGACTACAGCGGGAACCGGCCCGCAAGTAGGTTCTATCAGGCCCGCCGAATTGTTTGGAAAAAAAATAGAAAAAAAAATAAATAAATAAATAAATTTTGCTGCAATTCATTGATTGTCCGCTAAGGGTTTAAAGTTTCCAAGGGAGTAGAACGCTGCATCACTGAGACGGCCAGAATCTTGTTAAGAACGGAAAACAGGTGTTATCCGCTACCTATCCGCTACAACCTCATTAATCAAAATGTTCCAAACGGAGAAAGATAGATAAATAGTGTAAATGCAAACAGTATTTAAGGCTTAAATACTGTTTGCATTAAAATATTGCATGTTTTTTATGAAGTTTACGAATGTGACTTTCTTCATTGCACATTTAATATCACTCTCCTTAGTTTGTAAGGTGTATGCAGGGATTTAATTTATATTTTATATAAGTGGTTTAAAATTCAGTTCTTTAAAAGCCTCAAGTGCAATACTATATTTTTCATTACCAATTTAAGTTGTGTGCCTTTGTACAATCAGTGGAATAAGTTGCAATGCCTAAATGTGAATGATAAAGGTAAATTGCACATTTGTAAGGAATTATGAGGAAATTCTTGGAATGTTTTGTAAAAGCATAGTTCATTAAAATTCAATATGTTCCTAATGTTCTTGTGCTTCTTTACACCAAAACAAAGAAAATACATGATTATTTTGAATCGTTAATGCAGAGTATGGTATAATTTTAATGGTCCGGCCCGCCTGACATCTCCTTAGGTCGTATGTGGCCTGCTATGCGAAATGAGTTTGACACCCCTGGTCTACAACATCATCACAACATGCGAGAGTGCCAAGTAGATTGTGCTTTGTATGTTGGAAACAAGATCCATTATCGAGTGTTGAAGTTCAGGACTGAGCCGGTTTTTCAGGAGCATCCCAGGGGAGGATTGAATTGTATAGTTTTTTTAGATCACGTTTTCTGCCCTTAAGAGAATTTGTAATATTTGTATTAATAAGTGTGTAACCAGCATTTTATGTCTGATACTAGACAATCGGGCATAGAGAAAAGCACTTGGACACAATAGCAAAAATCACATTATTTCTCCTGTTGTGAAATGCAATTACCCCGGTGTGGGACAAATAAAGGCATTTTCATGCATTCATTCACATCTCTAGGCTGGTCACCACCTCGCTGGAGAAGGTGTGGGCATCTCTGCTCAAGCTGATGACCCCGTGACCCACCCCTCTTAAGAGGTACAGTATGGATGGATAAACAATTGAATATTGTGCTCAAAATAATGTGCAAACTGACAAGGGTTTAAATTTGTCTGTTGTGTACAACATTGTGTCGTAAGAAGGGTTTTCTTCAGTAAACTTCTCAGACTGAGAATAAAGAACATTACACCACTTGCTTTAGTGACATCAAATCTTGGAATCGGTTTTAACTAAACGTCAAATTAAAAAAAGAAAACTCGACGAGACAAGCAGACTTCAAAATACTTCCAAAACACCACCACATTAGACTTTGTTGTTAAGCGTGCGTATCTTGCGTAGAACAAACGTATTACTCCATAATAGATTACCATTATATGACGAGACCAACATGATGCAACTTAATTAACTTAGCCTGAGATTTTAAAATCAATCAATTGTTACATTGAAACGGAGAATGACATTATACCGTACAAACAAGTTTTAAACTGTCCAGAACCAGAACAATAGAAGTGACTATAATCTGCCAGCTGAAAACAGAAAACTGATTAAATGAAACAATGACGGAACAGAGATTCCATGGTAAAACAGAGTAACGGTTTAGTCTATTCAAACACACAAAGTTTAGAACAAGACCGTTTAGAGTTTGTTATAGCGCTTAAAGTTATTGGCTAATATTAGCGCTTACCTTTGCTCGTCCGGCCTCTAATTTTCTCTCCCGTTCGTCCTGATCCATTTTCAGGACGACGGAATGAGAAAGACCCAGCAAACTAAGACAAGACCATAAACCAGTGTTAGTGGAAGACAATTCAGACGCTTTTCACACAAGGTTTCATTAGTTGAGATTTTTCTGTGGAGTAACTGTCAACACAAATTTCAACATGGCCGCGAAGACTACTTAGCCCCGCCCTTATCAGAAAGGCAATCCCTAACAACCAATAAAAAGCATGGATTCAAAGTTGTCAGCCAATAACAACACATGTTGTACAAAAAGCAAGAAGCGGCACGAAACCAAGCTCTTTTAAAACCATTGGTCCGTATAGAATTCACCCTTTGATCGACAAAATGCGCGAGCCAATAGTGTGAGGAGAAGAAATGACCCAGTAGACTCTCGCTGTGTTTTTATTTGCTACGGAAGTCGATTCTGCGGTGGGTTTGTGACGTTGATCAAGAGTCGCGGGGAAAAGCCCGGGTCAATAACAATGATGATGAGTACATTTTTGTTGATAGTTTAATACAGTTTGTTTTATTGAGATTGTCTATGTCGCAGTTCCGTATGATAGCGCCAGACAATATTCAGGTTTTCAGAAACTATACTGTACTAGTTTTTGTAATTGTTCCTTTACATATCCCATACCTGAAAACAAAAATGAAGTTTGCGACCGCTAAACTGTTACTTAACTAGCCGCTTTATTGAAGACTGATACAAACTTGTGATCAAACGTGCGATAGTTACGTCAACTGTTAGAATCGTGTGAAATGATCTCAACTTCGCAGTACGTTTTGGAGCCCGGATAGCTCAGTCGGTAGAGCATCAGACTTTTAATCTGAGGGTCCAGGGTTCAAGTCCCTGTTCGGGCGTTAAATCCTCTTTTACATAAGTGCAGCATTTTATTCCGGTTAAACGGACTCCATTCAGTCATTCAACCCATTTTGAAAGAAAGCAGCTATAAACTTAACGGCCTTTATTGAATGACAATACATACATGTATCAACATCACAAATGCTTTCAGTGGTCAGTTTTTGTTAGAAAGATAAACAACATGCACATTTTGTAGTCTCTATGCTAGAACCTAATACGCAATTACCGGGATTTGAAAAATATGAAAGCCTTTTCACAATATGCATTTTCTTACGCAAGGATGTCCTGCATGTTTTTTTTCTTTTAACTGAAACCCTCTTTATTTTACAAAATCAATGTACGACTTGTGGCGGATAAATTTACCTGATCCATGAATGTTAATAAAAGTAACAATTTGGAAGTTTAACGTATAAGCAAAATATACACCACTTAAAACCCACTTTGGTTTTTTTTTTTTTTTACAAAAACTTTTTGCTCCTGTGACATCATTTGGAACAAAAATGTATAAAGTGCATTCACATATGATGTGCAATTAAGTTAAAAACTTTGAACAGCACGCGTCACTCTTAAAGTGACATCCTTGAACAAACTACAGTGCAGTTCCCTCAAAAGAAGCTTTGACAATTAAATCAATTTTTAGCAAAACCAAGCTTTTGTGGGATTCTTTAATAAATAAAAAAGTTTGTATCGACACATTATGTTAAACATTGCTCTACCTATGAAAATATTTCAAAGCTTAGATAAAGCTAAATATTTTTAATTTAGCAATTGTCAGCAATCCCGTCGGACATTTCCCTCATTGTCTGACATTAAACTCAACAAAAAATCCATATTTCCTTTTTAATCTTTCGATGTCTAAAACAGCATCATTCTTGTCTGTCAACTAATAATCTTTTAGCAGATAAAATTTGATGTGTATATACATAAAACTAATATACCCAAAAAAGTTCAGTGCAGAGTCCGAAACAAGCACATGATTGATGTTTCCAAAATGAATGTTCTCTGTATATGTACTTAATCTGTGTAGCTCCTTTCAAGTCACCTGGAAAAAAAAAGAATTCCAAGCCTTAACAAGCGATCAATGCAAAGATCCAATCAGTTTGCAGGGGTGTGTGACAACAAAAAAAAACATTCTGATATTTCTTTTGATTTTGTAGGAACATACAAATTACATAGTGGTACATATAATCTTAAAATTAAGAATATAAAATGCAAAATCGAAGGCTGCAAAATGTTATAGGGACATACTATGTCATTTCATCGAGTTATATATTTCTCACCCCTACAAGCATCACATGATGTGTGGAAAGAACATAATTGTGTGTAAAACCTTCTGCTCATCTTCAGACCCCTCCTCAGGCACAGTGTCATGGTGTCGGCCAGTTCTGGCCTCTTCAGACCAGCCTCCCATTGGAATGCGGGACATTCTCGGGACATGGGCTCGAAAGCCTCCGGAAGCTAACTCTGCAGGATTAATAGAAAGTCTTTTTCAAGGCTGAACTTTTCTACTGAACTAAAACATCCATTTGAAGTACCTGAAGCTCCACCGTAGCGCCGCTGGCTGCTGCTCTGCTGTGCCGGACCTTCTTGGTATGACGTGGCAGCACAAGGGAAAGTGCTGGATCTGGGGAAGTTCCGGGCACCGTCCACTTCTTCATTGACACTCTCGCTGCTCTCATCACTTTCCTGCCTGTGCCAAGTGTGTCTGGACAACTCGCCCCGGGACTGCTGCTTATGCATCTAAACATTTACACTTCATCTTAAGCATTTATCCAAAATAATTACATGCTTTCACTACTAATCTATCTTTGGTGTTCAAGTTCAAGTTCTGAGTACGTAAGGCGTTTGTTTGTAACAAATCTGTAAGGCGCTTTTCACAGTTTTAACTATCTGTTTAACTGGTGTTGCTAAAACTACCTTTAGTGATTGAGCATAGAGTTTGGTTTTAACACACAAGAAGAATGTCTTTAAAAAAAAAGCATGTGTTACATCATATATTAAAAAATCTAGGATTACCTCATGCATGTAGATTGCATGAATGCTCATTTCTGTCGAGGCATATTCTGATAAGACCATGCTGGTCATCTGACCTTCCCAGGCACTGCTCCCAGAGCTGATGGTACGAGCGTCCGCGCTGAAGGAGAAAATATGAAAATGCAGAGAGAAAAAACAATTGTAACTAATTAGAAAAATATATTGGGAAAAAAAAGCAGAAGTAATTGTATGTACTTGTAAAAAGCGATTAATCGTTTTAATAATAATAAATATATAATAAATTTTATTTAACGGCGCCTTTCAAGCACTCAAGGACACCTTACAAACACGGTGAAAACAATACAACAAAAAACAATGCTCAAGTTGACAATCAGCGGAAGATCAAACAAGAAAATACAGAACATCCGATGTCAGCAGATACATGTACATATAGCAAATAGAAGGAGGAAAACGTAGTGGGGAGCAAATGCAATTTGACAGAGATGGGTTTTGAGCCTCGATTTGAATGTAGCAAGACAAGTACAGTTTCTGAGATCCGGAGGAAGGGAGTTCCATAACTGGGGTGCAGCGTGGCTAAAGGCTCGGGCCCCCATGGTTGTGAGCCGAACTTTGGTGGGTTTGAGGGAAATGAAGGAGGATGAAATCACATCGTTTTGTCATGATAATTTTTCCCAACGATTACGTAATAAGTAGAATTCTTGCAGATTAAGATTTATAGAGGGACCTATAAAAATACATTTCTCTTACCCTGATTCAGACATGGCTCGCCCAGCCACCACAGCAGGATGGTCAGGTCGTGGGATTCTAGCAGACAAGTAGCTGCTCCGGAGGTGTAAACTCATGTTGACAGGAGAGAGAGATCGAAGAGCAGATGCCCCCTCACTCGCTCCGACCGACACTGGATGGAAGGAGCCATCTCGACCCATTTGCAGTGATGTCATGGAGGGGGCTCCCATCAGAAGGTTTGCAATAAGACTACGAGGCTATGACCAAACCAAAATGTATTTTAATAATTCTGCCTTTCTGTTTAAATATTAATTTTTCTACACTGTGTTTTTCAAATACAACAGTAAATATTCCTGAATGTCAAACAGTGTTTGGATTACCTCAGAATCAGTATGTAGGGAATTGGTGGAAGTGAAGCCAGGATTTTCAGCTATGATTCCCTGCTGCCCCCCGGTGGCTTCACGTTGCACTTTCTCTTTCAGAAGGCTGATAAACTGGGTGCTCTCTCGTGGCGGCTGCCAATGAGGGTTTGTGATGGCAAAGTGCATGAGCGAGAGTTCCGTCTTCCCATCTTCAGCTTGCTGATAGATGGAAGCTTCTGTTTTTCCTGCAGACATCCACTATAGTTGATAAAAAAAAGAACAGAAAAGAGTGAGAAATTGTAACATCTATTGTGGAATATAAACTTTCCAAAATATAAAGGTCTTACTGCTGGATGACCGTGATGACGAACATCCATCTGTGCAAAGGAGCACGTGTCACCCACACCAACCACATCCACAGTAAAGTTTCGAAAAAAATCTATGATCTCTAGCGATTTGGGGCGCAAGCAAAATATTAGAATAAGGGGAGTGATGACAGGACTCATTAATTCTTCAAGAATAAAGACCTAGAAGAGAAAAGAATAATTGGACTTACAGGAGCTTAAAAGAACATCACATAAAAAACAACCATGGTTCAGATTTGATAGTTATATCTGATATACTTATTACATTATCAACATATTTTTATCAGAATGCTTGGATAAACATATTTATAGTTTATCTAAGCATTTTAGGTTTTAACTACGTATGTAATGTGATGGAATTACAAATATTGAATACAAATTTTAGCTCTACAGTATTTCTATTCTTTACAATTTTAAAGTGATAACCTTATAGAATGACAATAAAGCGGTTAATATAATTTTTAATAAAAGAATTGTGCCAAAAATGTAGTAAAACGAATAACACAAACTGAACAGTACAATAAATTAGTATTTGCATCAGCACTGGGAGAAAAAGCATGACTTACAGCTTTATATTGAAAGAGCTGGGCGAACTCATCTCTGGTCTCATAGCGGTGGGCATTTCCCTGCCAATGATCAGGCATGTAATGGATGTGTGCCAGGATCACTTTAAGCAGCTGCTCTGGACAGAACACCATATGCTTGTCTGGGATAAAAGACCTGGGCCAGACGGAAGACCAAAGAATCCGTATGAAATATTTACAATGAAATGCAATTGTCAACAGTCTTAATTCTTAATTGCTTTTACTGACCTGCAAACTGTAATGCACAGTCCGAGTAATGTGATACTGCTCAGGACGTGCTCCACTGCCAAAACATCTTCGTCATAAATGGTCAAAGCGATCAAAACCGCTAGAATGGATCCTGCGAAAAAGGCCATATTTTTGGCCACCACTGTCAGCAATGGAGACATGAAGCAGTTCATGTACTTTGATGAAGCCTTGTAGCCCTTGCTGAGACGTGACATCAGCTCATGTTCCAGTTCGTTGAAGTGTCTAAGATAAAAGCGGCCATACAGGGACCAGCACCGAGCACCCAGACTTCCTGGCTCACGCTTGATCACCTCAGTGTAGCTGAAAAACGCATACAGGATCTGCCAAATTAATATAACTGGACAAAAAAGAAGATTGGCAATTCCGATCCACAAGATCCTGGAGCTCAAACGGTCCGCAAGCTCCAAGCGGTTTCCTCCACGCTTGTATTCAGCTTTTAGACTCCACTCGTTTTCAAAAAGGGACCCGGGACCCCAGAAGAAGATCAGTTCAAAGTTGTACTTCAGACCACGGGTATAAAAAACTGTGTCACCCAGCAGTGGAAAACGAAATCGCACAGGTAAAAGTGACTTATTGATCATTGCGACCATGTAGTTTTTAAAACGCAGAATGCGATGGTAGATGTCTAGTTCTGTCAGTTCTTTTTTGTGGATGCAAATCTGGTGTTCTTTTTGGATTTCGACAATCCGAGCCTGCACTTCCTGCCAGGTGAAATAAGGCAGGTCCGTCTGCAAAGAGAAAGTATACCTCTGCATGAATAATATGCCTTTTATTATGCATATAAGTGTCAGAAACCAAAAAGTTTGCCAAAACAGTGTGTGTGTCTGAAACATTATTGAGTGTATTATGTCTTGTTGTTCTAAAGAAGCAAATAGTATTTAATCTTTCTGACTCTTTTTAACTTCCATTTTGTAGGAAGGGTCAAATTGATCCAAACATCATCTTTGTAACAAAAACATGTAGCGGGGATTACAAATATGTAAAACGTTTATTGCTTATATGTAGATTACAAATAAGACAAGCAGGTGAAGTTTTAAAGTGATAAAATAAAAAAAAAGTATTTCTTTTTATTTAATATTTTTAACACTGGTCAATTTGACCCAAACAAAATCTTTGTAATATAAACATGTAGCTTGGTGTTACAAATATGTGAACTGAATCATTATAAATTTTTCATGATGAGAACACCAAATAAGCCAAACAGGAGAGGTTTCAAAGTGGAAAAAAATATACTTTTTAAATATTTTTAAACTTTGAAAATGGGTCAATTTGACCCAAACATAATAGGAGGTTTAGTGTATAAAACTGACTCGAACAACTTCTAAATGTACTTTGACATTTAAATATAAACTGCTGAATTATTTAGCTAGAGAAGACCGGCAAGTTTTTTTCTAGTCTGTTTTTTCCCCACCTAGCTTTTGCTGCCTAATGGCTTGATTACCGTTCAAATACAGGTCATTTTGTACATAGCTGTTGATTATATTCTACTGCTTTTAAATTGAATGGTTACATTAAGAACAGTCTGCGACTGTGAATACAAAGAAATCAAACGTAAACATGTACAATAAAACATGCATCTATGTTTATACATTACACACACACACACACACACACACACACACACACACATATATAAAAAGCTTACCGTAGATATTTTCAGGCCATTGATGTAAAACGATCTGATCTCCCAATAGCAACAGATGTTGTAGATGAACTTGATGAGGCGATGGAGCCAAAAGACCCCAGAAATCACAAGAATGAAGATCACCAGAATACTGTCATGGATCCTACCACAGAGAAAAGCATAAGAAACATCAACAATAAACGGAGTAAAGACGGATTTCATCTATAAGTTGAATTCAATGCTTTGTATTTACCGAGCGCCGCACTTGTCCACTGGGAGGAAAGCATCAGGGAGTGTAACCTTTGAGGAATCTGTGTGATTTACAAACTTGTTGGCAAAAAGGATGTCATAGTCCACGCAATTAGCCAGAAAAACTGTGAAGGTCACCACAAACACCAGTTGTCTGGAATAAAATTAGGCAAAAAAGAATTTTAACGTTGATCTTTAACATTAAAGACAGTATTGTAATTACATTTATAACAAATAAGTGCTATAAAAAAAAACAAACAAATTACTTTATGTAGAATTAATACATAATTCACATTTCTTTGTTGCCAAGACAAATAACATCACTGTCACTTACACAAGTTCAAAGATTTCTGCCAGCAGCATACAAGTAAATCCATTCTTCTGATGCAGATTATAAACGTATAATATGTTAAGGAAATAATTTAAAATAAAATTCTTATTGTAGTCACAGACCTTTTGATAAAATAATTGATAAACTGTAACATGAACAGATCTGGTACAAAAAGGATATTCTCTGGAAGAAAAGATCCAGATTTTCAATGTGGTGCCAGGGTGCTGCAAAAAAACAAACCCAAAGGGATGTTATACTGTTAGATTTTGTGACATTTTAGGCAATTGAACAGATTGGAAGATTCAAGTGTGGTAACTTTGAAGATCTCACATTTGGATCCCTCTGGAACATGTACCATGAGGTTTTCTTCTCCAGTAGGCGAGTCGCTGTAGGACGCCTCGAGACGCTGGTACTCTGTTTCAAAGTGGGCCATGTTGCCCCTCAGACTCCTGCCACACACTATCTCTTCTGTTTCCTTAATTCAGAATAAGAAAAAGGTTTAACGCCAGATTCTTTTTGTTACGTTTTGTCTTGGTGTCAACCAAAGCGCCAACAGATTGTACAATCTATTCTACAATATATACACTTTTACTCAATTATAACATTACCCGTTTTATTTTAGTATAAAGAACCACGATATCACATTTACTGCCCACAAACAAAAAAACAACTCTGGGCAACAAACATCATTGCGCAACAGCTGCAGGCCCACCTGAAGAAAGCAACATAAACACTACCGCAGATCACTGCTGTCATTTCGTCAGATCCATTAAGAACGTTTGACTAGCTGAGAAACAAGTCAATTTAGTTTAGTGGTAGTAATAATGTAACCTACCTTGTACCTATCTCCATCTGAGATTTAATCACAGCGCCAAATCTGTTCTTCCTGTGGGTGAAACAGCACACGTACATTTATGTAACATGTTTGTATCTAAATATCGGAACAAGCTACAATGCTTTGTCGTTGAATAATTATGTTTTAATTAGACTTAGTTGAGCCAAAAAATCACCAATACCCGTTCTTAAACTTACTCGGGTTATTTATGTCAACAGAAGCTAATACACAAGGCGTTTTTAAAACGAAGAGCCTCCCGCCCACATCAAAGACGAAATGGGAATTAATAAACCCAGTTTCGGTTTGCATCCTACCTCATTCTAATTCGTGAAGCAATTTCTTTTATATTTAACGTTCCGCCAAATTGTCATGTTCCCTTTTGTTTTCCAAGCTGAAGAATGTTTGGTTTCATTTCCTACCCGACGATACAGAGGCTGCGTCGTTCCTGCGTGACACCGGTGATGTCCAATTAGAATCAGGTTTGGTCAGAGACAAACCAATGAAATCGCGAGGCGGATCTTATGCAACATTTTATATCCAAAGTAAAAAAAAAATGTGTAGACGTTGTCCATGCAACTTGTTTTTGAGTCAAATATCTCTGCGCATGTCTTTGTTGGGATGATTCTATAAGTGTAAAGATGAGTCTGGATTTCATCTTTTTTTTTGAATAATTGTCTAAAAATAGGCATTACCAAGCTAATCTGCCTTATGTATAATAAGATAGTAAAGTAAAGTGAGTGTAATGGCCAATATGGCCACTAGGGAAATATCGAAATTGTGCTCTGCATTTTTAACCTATCCTGCATAGTGCACATGAAGTGAACACACACAACCTGGAGCAGTGGGAAGCCTGAGACCAATGACACTCAGTTGCAAGACCAGTAGTAGGGGGATTCGAACCTGCAACCTCTTGGACACATGTACAATGAGAAATACAGTATTGTATTGCGTAAACGTAAATGACAAACGTTTGTTTTGTTGTACCTTGTTGTGTTTGTTGTATTGCCAGAGTTACCGTTATGTCACAATCTCCATTTCCTGGCTTTTTGTTTTAGTGATTATTGGTAATGTCAATGTGTTTGTCTCAATTAAAACATTATATGGGACATGCTCATCACTCTGTCCGTTTTGTATAAGAATACATAATTAGCAATGAACTGTGGTTGACAGCTTTTTGAAGACAGAGTTTGAAGGAGAAGTAACTTTTTCAACTACAGCAAATAAAAAAAATCACAGTGTAGTTGAAGCTGGTAATTTTGGACCTGGCTGTCTGGCTGCTGTGGCGCCAAAGGAGAGAGTGGAGACTGTAGGCATATTTTTGGGAGTCCGGGATTCATTATGTTTTGGTGGCCATGAACTGTTTTGCCAAGGCGCATGAGGCATACCTTATGTCCCGATTAGAGTGCATCCAACAAGTGGAGTACCCAACAAAATAAATATAACCATAAGCTGTGCTTGATATGTATTTGACAATTTAAAACGAACAACAATGTGGCTGAAACTAACTTTGTTTTAATTCAGTCCAGTTCATTGGCCCTGATATGTACTGGTGAGTCAGTTCATTCCATTCCAGTGTAATCAAGTATGGTATACATATTGAAATGCTGAGCCTTTAGTATTTAGCAGAATATGTTTGTCAATGAACATAAGTAACAAAAGTTTTAAATTTGGTTTTAATACGAAACAATACACAACATTTAATGAATTGGTTTTGTTGCATAGATTTTGTTCACACAAATGTTTTCAAATAAAAAACATTGTGTTTTTAAGTGTTGTTTTCATTGTTAAAACGTGTATTTAATGTAGGTCCAGAGGAGTCTATTGTTCTGTTTATGGTGAAAAGGGAAACCTACCATTTGTGCTGTGTGCAGCCAGCCTATTGGCATTGCTGGTTGTCCTGTTGTGATGCAGATGTGTGTGGAATGAGTGTGAGTGTAGTTAAAGCAGTGCTTTAAATAAAAAAAACACCACCTCAACCAAGCTGTCTCTGTGTGTGGTGTCGGCAGATATTCTGAGTCGTGCGGTGTATCTAAGGGTGCTTTCACACCTGCCTTTTTTAGTTCGATTGAATCGCACCAGAGTTCGTTTCCCTGTTTGGTACGGTTCGTTTGGGCAGGTGTGAAAGCGACAATTGAACTCTGTTCCGCACCAAAAGCGGACCAAACAAGGTAACCGAGACCAAGAAAAAAGCTGGTCTCGGTACGCTTCCAAACGAACTCTGCTACGGTTCGCTTGTGGTGTGAAAGCGTCTTAAGAGTATCTAAAAGACATCAGCTCTCTTCAGAAGAAATCAATTGAGCACCTGTACCGGGCCAGACTCAAGAATGGAGTTGTCAGCATCACACACCCAGCACAGTCTTTTTAAACTCCTCCCCTCCATAACCACCAGAATCACCAGGCAGACACAGAGTCAGCTTCTTCCCCTAGGCTGAACTCGTTTGAGCTGAACTCTACGGGACCCACAATGTGCAACAACTGCTGCAAGAATACAGCAGTTATTAAAACGTTGTTTATGACATTATTGTCATATAACATTAATTTTAAAAGTAAATGTAATTAAATCAATTTTGCTCAAATTGCTGGGAATCACAGACACTCCATAGGTAAACATTTGCGAGAACTAGTCAACCAACGTTACGCCATTTCCGGGAAGACGATGCCGTTTGAAGTGAAAACACAAAATCGACTTAAAACACAATTCATCTTAAAAACAAATACGCAGGGAACCGTTTAATGTGGTTATTCCCATATGCTGAATTATCTGTTTATAGTAAGAAAATTGTTAATTTGGTGAGTATTCAATTTACGAAACAATGCAAAAAAAAAAACAACGGCATTATTAAATCATTACACCTGTTGTGTAGTTACATTATAAATGGTGTAATTCCAGATACTGTATATCTTTTATGAATCTTCAAACAGCAGGAGCTTCGTAAACGACTAAACATGATTGGGGCGGGAGACGTCTGTTCAAGGCAAGCTCGCGCGAGAGGGAGAGGGAGAGGGAGAGGGGGAGGGAGGAATGAACGCGCTCGCTCACTCACTCTGGTTGAAAAGTTATTTTGAATCGAGGGTCAGTGTGTAAAGCAGAGAGTCGTCGGAGTGAGACTTCGCTGAAAACAGGTATGTTACCTTTCAAATAACGTTTAAAGGATGTGATGCAGGAACAAAGTTGACGCGAGCGTCGAAGTTTTACTCGGGTGAACTTTGAACGAGAACGCGCTCGAGAAACAGCGCGGCGGGTTTTGTTGTAAGTTTTTTTTAATCTGCGGTCAATCCACATCTCTTTCTGATTTCAATGTCTGCAACTCCGCTATGATACGGTATTATTTAGCTGTGTTCGGCATGTTTGTTCACAAACTCTGTTTATATTATCTAAAGCTCTTCTGGGTAAATTTGTTTGCTCTTATTTTGCTGTTCAGCCGAGCCAGACACGACTTTTCTGTGGCCGAATTTTTTCTCGTTGAGTCTGGTGAATTCTCAAATGCAATAGACAGAATAGAACATAAACCTGTGGGTATTTTGAATTAAATCACTCCACAAAAGTGTAGATTGTTATCCATTATTATGTAGCAAATAACATAATAAAAAACCTCAAAGTCATAATTTCACCATTCCCAAATTGTTAGCTAAATGTTTGTTATTGTAGGTTAAGGAAGATGTGTCTATATTTGTTTTATCTATATAGCTGTGTGTATGTATGTAAATACACTACAGTATATGCACCTTTGTGTATGTATTTGTGTGTAAGATACATACTGTACTGTTTTTATAAAAATGTATATAGAAAAACATATGTACCTGTCTCTGGAATCAAACAGAACCTTTACAATGCTCTACTGATCCTGGCTTATGGGCCAACTGACTCTGAACAGGTGTGAACACACAGACACACACATTACACTGGATTTGACGAGTAATGGAATGTGTTTGCTCAAGCATTTGTAAAATGTCAGCTGTATCAAGTCCGTTGTCGTTTCTCCCAGTTTGCTTGTCATTAAAGTGTTGCATTTCTCAGTTGGTTAATGTTTTTATTTCAATTGACTTTCGCTTTTGTTCCCCTTGGCCAGAAAGTAATCAGATTGCTTGAGGAGAAGCAGAGTAGAATTTCTTCAAAAATGCTTATTGTTATTGTTCCCATTGCTGAATCACGCTCTACTGAACCCTATCGAATTATATTGAATTTTGCAAAAGCAAGATAACATGGACCACATGCCTGTTGAGATTTGTGAAAGAAGATATTGTATAGTCCAGTGTCTTGTGCTCTGAGCATTCCTTCTACTGTTTCCATAACAACTTCATAAAAGGTCACTATATTTTTTGCATATTGGAAAGCAAAAGTTGGTGAATGGTTTTAAGAAAACCGTAGTTGGTTCTATATATTTGTAAATTTAAAATAATAAAGCGCTCATGTTTTTTGGACCGTACACATTCTTGAAATAAACCCCAGGACGATGTTCAAGCTTATTTTTGTTTATGGCAGACATAGTTTCATTGGCAAGACAGAAGGAGCTAATGGCTGAAAGGTCTAGTTAATACACACAAGATGCTACTAGAAATCAAGTGTGGATGTTTTACTGTATTGGTGCTTTAAAAATAATTAAAAGACGAGAAGGAGTTTGTCTACTTTGCACGTGTGGCAGTGTTTAATCCTGGTTTGTGGCTGTACTATAGTGGGATGTAAAAGAGGAAATGAAAACCCTCTGATCTTTAATTATAAGCTGAAGCTGCTGATTATTTGCCTCTTGCATTACATCACAGTGACGTCATGTTCTCGCACCATGACGTGATGTTTACTGTGGATTGAAACACATTGTCAGAGTAGAGAAAACAGATGACAATGGCATGTTCTTATGTGAAACACTTAAAATCTGTTTTATTTTTCTTTAATTTTATTTCTCTTTTTCATTTACATGATTTACTATAATTAATATTTCTATGCTTGAATAGTTTAAATCACGTTTATTTTCAGCATGTCCAGATGGCGTAATGGGAGAGTAACAAGAACGGTTTTTCAGGTGCTGCTGCTTGTCAATAAAATATCACTGTAGCAGAAATAAAAATTAAATTTCCAAAATGCGGTTGAATTGTTTATATATATTTTTTATTAACTTTAAAATAAAAGATACGTTTCTTTAACTTCAGTTGAGGGGAAGCATTCTTTTGCTTCTTTTTTATGTATTTAAATATTTGCTATTTATTTGCTATATTTGCTATTTGCTATATTAAATATTTATTACGTGTTTAAATAATTGCACTGATCTATTTCACTATTGAGTATTTTAATTCCACACAACTCTCCTTATGGAGCTAATCTGGAGGAGAAAAAAACCCCCTGGTTGAATCTTTAAACCCAGCTTTTCAGCAGACTTTGACGAGTGTTTGTTGAGACCCTCTTGCATGTCATGTGTCTTAATCAAATGGAGAGAAAATTTAGGCCAGATTGTCCATAAAAGGAAACAAGGCCATTTTCCCTTAGGTTTCAGCCATAAAACCTATTTAGACGAAGCTGCCCTCATTTTCCACTGTGAACGAACACCCTCATCGTCAGTTTTCAACGCTTCATCCACTTTTTTACTCCTTATTTCTGAATGTGTCAATAGAACAGAAAGTTCCCATTTAGCTGATTTACCTTGACGTGAAACAAATACTTTGTCTGAAACATATAGCTCCATCACCTATTTTTCATTTTTATTCATATTCCAAGTCTATTCCTAAACACCGTGTCCATCAGCTTTTTTAATACCATGCTTTATTTTTTTGCCTTTCATCATCTCACAAATGTCAGTTTTGGTTCAGTTTAATTTGAATTTAGATTCTAGTTCTGGCTTATATAACCTGCTATTAAGAAAGTACAGCTTAAATCTTAAATTCACTGTGGACTGATGGCGTTCAAGCCAAAGCTTTCCAGTCGCCTGATTTCATTTTGGTGAAAATGCCACTCTGCGGCCATAATGCATTTAGCTATAGCCTGTAATTGGATTTTCCGTCATGTGCTGAAAACAAGACGAGTTACAATTACTTAAAGTTCAAGATTCACAAAATGTTAGGCAGAATTTTATAAGCAAAACTTCTACACAATCTACAATAGCTTTAGGCAGAATGCCTTTATTAGTCCTACAGTGTGGAAATATATCACAATATAAAATATCATAATATAAGAGTCTGAAATATTTTATTATCACTATATAACAGCGCGCACACACACACTGTATACATGTACAGTATATGTGAGTGTGTTTGTTAAAATGTTGCATGAACTACCACAATTGAGTTCTCTAACCTCACATCAACCCTAGCTATAATTATAACTCCATTATTAACTATAATGATTTACTCTGGACCTTTGGAAAATCTGACACTTTCGAGGCGCAAACGCTCCAAAACATAGCAGCACTAGATAGATTTGACAGTCAATATACAAGTCAAGCATCACTACAGTGAGAAGCTCCGTTCAGCGACGTCTACTTTATAGCTCTGATGTTAAGTTGCAATGAGTACCAAATAAAAACAATGCAGAAATATAACAATATTCATTTAGTATCATAGCTTGGCTCTGTCTTTGTAGAACAACGTAATGACGATTTTCGACGAAGTGATATATATATATATATATATATATATATATATATATATATATATATATATATATATATATATATATATATATATATATATATATATAGACAGAGCACCCGGACCTCTATGCAAAGTGGCCAAATACACAAAGCCAGTGATGCATTTGACATTTTTTTTTAGTTTGCATTTTTTAAATGAAAGAGTTTTTAGTTTATGATGGTTTGTTCTCAACAAACGCTGTGCTGTTATTTCTCACCGTCACTGTTTGACAAACGAATGAATGTACTTCACACGTGCATGTATATCTACGTCTTACAACCACATACCCTAAAAAGCCATCAAGTTTGTGATATTACAATGAATGAGATGATTAGATGTTGAGATCAGTCTCACTGTTGCGACTTGCTGTCAATCTTTGAGATGTGAATTTGCAGGAGTGGAAGTGGATGTAAGAACTGAGACTCGTTTCAGTACTAAACCAACAATTAACAACCAAGACATTTTTTCTTTCGCAAAATACATACTTGCACCTTTGTTTGTTCAACTAGTCACAATGTTATTGAGAAAATCAAGGTCATTGCATGATTTTTACTTGTTTTCTGTATCAGAGAAAGACTCAAAAGACATGGCTGCAGTGTAAAATGATAAGCACTCCATCAGTTCAGTTGTCTTTTTCATGTGTCTTTTTTGCTTTTTCTATACTGTACAAGTAAAGTATTAAGTCTTATTGTTTCTGCTGTAAAAATGATCTACAGTGAAATAATCTTTTCATAGAATTAATATCAGTAGGGTGTTACACCATTAGGAAAATCTATATTGTTTATTTTAGATAAAATGGCAATGTTGAGAGAAAAACAACATATATATATATATCTATTCCTAATATAATGATTAAATCAGGTGTTTGTCACACATTGGAACTCGCTGGTGGCCTTATAGTGAAATTCTCATAGAAGTTCCTGGACATAAAACAAAATGATAAACAAAAATATAATAACATTGGAGAAAAAAAGAATCATATCAAATTGTTATTATACTATATACAATGAATGTTATAAATAATTATAACATTTTTATGATCGAGTTTAATTTGATTGACATTACTTTTCAAACAATTTTGTAACAATTACTGTTTTGTTAAAAAAAATGTTTTTTTTTCTACTTTACCTAACTTAGGGCCACCAATATTGTAAGATTGTGTCTCCATAAGGCTATAATGTTCAAAATGTAGGCATGGGTGGACATTAATTAAATGTATAGTAAAAAAAAAAAGCGTTTAGACCAGTACAAAACATTACTGCACTGTAAAAGCAAATGTTTTGGCCAGATCCAGCCTATTTGGGAACACATTTAAAGTGGACATTCTGCTCTCTCAAGTCCAGAGCACTCTGGTAGACCTGTTGGTATTTCCTTTTGTCTGGGAGACATCTCAGTCAGACTCCTGCTTACTGAACACACCGCTGCATTGTCTAACAGAACGGGACTTTTCTAGCTCACATGAGTCTCTCTGTAAGTCACTTTTCTTTTTGATCAACATTCACATTGATTTATGTGACAACTTTTACTGTTGCTTTGAGTGTAAATGGTCAGGAACTGGCAGCAGGCAGCAGAAGAAATAGATTGTAGGACTTTTGTAGGACTTTACTTGATTTGTTTTTTCTTTTTCAAGTGGTTTTATTGTTTTGTTTCTTTCTAGGAGAAGAAGACTGCAGTAAAACTGTAGCATGTTTAAAGCAGTGTTGAAGAAAGGTAGAGAGGGAGGAGGAAAAGCTGCCAAAAGAGAAGCAGGTACGTCATTATTAGTATTATTATTGGTACACTCCAAGCCAAAGTGTTTAGATAAACTTGGAAAACTGGCTTATGCTTCTAGATACATTATAAATTGTGTGTTTTTACCGCTTTGTTTTTAAACTGATTGCAAATCAATATTGTACTGATACTAAGATAGGCGTTTTAATAAAAGCCTACTATTTCTCACTTTTCTGGGCGCAGTCAGTCTCAAAAAAATGAACACATACATCAGTCTGGAAAGCAGGTTCTATAATTTTTTCTAGTCGTCTGTTTTTTATGTTCTTGTTAATCTTTATGAAATGTCCTTTTAGTCTTAGTGCAGTAGTTTAAGCAATACATATTAAATATGATACAAATGTAATAAATATAAAAGTGAAAACTGAGAGATATCAAAGTTCAATTTTATTATAGAATGTTTTTCTTCAGTGTTTTGCCCTTTTTGGTTTTTACAGTTCGACAAATGTTTGACAATTTAAAATATTTTTTATCTTATTGTAATGTTTTAAAAATAGTAAAGTCTCATTTGGCAGTAAAGTCTTGTAAAGATCCTGAAGTTAAATAAAAGTGTTCATCACAAAATTTTTGATCACAATTAAACGAACAATTGTGTAAAAAAAATCCTGTGCATGTGCCGCTCTACTGTCTGTACTACAGTGAATTTCATAATTGGCTGATGACCTCATTGGGTTTGTTGAGCAGTGACCAGCCTTGATCGTGAACATGATTTTTTTTTCTCATGTCTATTGAAATTGGCAGGGCTGCTTTTCTCAAAAGCTGAGTTGGTTGTTTTCGGGCAGCGAAGCATGGGACTGTTCGTTCTAAATGTTCATTTTTGTGAAAGTCTTTTCTCTTTGCCTTGAGAATGATAGTTGTCTTTTCATTCTAATACTACTCAAAAGGGGAAAATAACTGCATTTTTATGTGGTTCAATTGGACAGGCTATAATTTATCTGCTAAATTAATGTTTTTGATGGCATGGTTGGCATTTTGATGCAACAGCCCATGTCCTATTTCCCACTGCTTTTACATGTAGAATGGAAATTCTGATTTTTGACAGACGCAGCAATCATCTTTTTTGAACAGTGATCATCCTGGTAGCAGACCTGGCATTTTGCTGAAATCCTCCCCATTGCTGACCCAATGTCTCTCTCCCCATGGAGCCTCTCAGTGGTGCCGTGTTCCAATTAACCTCATTCACTTCACTCACTCATTTAAGTGTGTCAAGACACGTTTGAGAGCAGCCAAACAAACACCACCCGACCCACATACAACCAAACTTTCATCTACATCTCAAGCCTTGTTTCTAGGGAATGCATAATTTCCTTTTAAATGTTCTCTCTTGTCAGTTTGTTAGTTTTCTGACAAGTGGATCCGCTCCGCTAGCATCACTGAACACCCTCTGGTTTTTGATTCCGGCAGATATAGTTTCCTGAGAGTGAGAGACAACATTTGCTTGTCCTCGGAATAGACATATTGCTCATGAAGTATTTACAACACCTTATGTTAGCCGCAGGGGATCGGAGGGAGTTTTTCAGAGCACATATCGGCTCGTAGTGATGGAGCAGTTTGACTCCACCAGATCGGATGTTGAGGTAGATGGTTTGCCTGGAAGCTCTGTTCCCACTGTTGGGCATAATAGTGCTGTAAATGCCGAACTAGTGAGATCATGAGAAACTCTTCTGCCATCCAGAAAAATGCAACTGTTGTTTGACTTTTCTCTTTACAGTTAGAACACCAAGGTCGTGGGGGAATTGATTGTCAGGTAGTGCGCGAGTTTGAATGTTTGGCCACTTTGATAAAAAGCATTTCAAAGAGATTCTAATGTTGAGTTTTCCTGTAAATATTTAGCCCGTTGCAGTGGGTACATTTAATTTCCAGTAATACAATCTGATTGATTGTTGTGCTTTTGAAAATCAGCTCACAGAATTACAGCAACACCATACCTCCTTATAAATAAAGTATAAATTTTATATTTTTGAGTACAGCGCTGGACTCAATGAGAAAATTGTTCAAGACAGACACTTCAAGATCCTGACCACCATCCTTCACCTCGGCTTGATGAGTGGAAGCATGCTACTGTTTGTAGCTTTACTTTCATTTTAAACTATATTCAATTAAATTACTTTCAACTTACAAAGCAGCTTACAATGCATTACAAATTATTTTTAATATAACTTCATGCTTCCAATAACCAAAGCTCACTGAAGTTTCTGGAAATGTTTCAAGATACCCAAGAAAGATGCAAGAACAGACTTTCACAAACACTGTTCAAGTTAATTGATGGTTGAGCGTGAGAAAAATATGGAAGTTATTGTGCTCACATCTTTTTTATGCTTTTTTATAAAGAACATTGTTGGTTTTGAATTGTTAACGTTGGAATCATTTTGTATTAACCTGCATAAACTGATACATTTTTTGCTGCTAAGTCTCTTTAAGCAGATAAGGCCTCTCCATTTAATGGGTCTTATCATAACTACGGAATTTGATTCTGTATCTGTCTGAGTCTTTTGAATGGTTAAACTTAATCTTCTCAATGAATGATGTGATACTCTCAGCCATACGATGTTCTGCCTTCTGGTCAGAACAGTAGTAACACTTGAAAATACTTGGAAAGTAAATACTACAGTTTCGTAGGGTTGATGGATATAAAGTCATTATGTTGAAACATTAAACCAACAGGAATCTTTGCGATGACTGATGGATTTCTTTACATGGCGTTTGCTCTGATATCTGAAGACGGCTGTATTCCTCTTATTTCCTCTGCCCGAAGAGACTAGACAAATATGCTTTCCAGCCTAAACCTTTCCCCTCTACGTTTTATTTTTGCAAAAAAAGTGGCTGATGATAAGAAGTCCTGCTTTAATAGGTTTTGATGAAATTATGTGTTCTCCTGACCTTTTAAATAACTCAAGGAGGCCTACTGAAGGTCTGATCAAGAAGGGATTAGCTTCAAAAACAAGACCCCCGTTTGGTGCCAGGTCACAGTGTGAAGTGATACCAACGTGACTTGAGGCTGAAATCTTGAGTTTACAGCATGTGTAAGAGTGTTTACTGTCCGCAGGCATACATCTCGGGGAGTAGAGTGACGTCCAGAAAGAAGATCGGTGTGCATTGTGTGTGTCAGTGAAGATTTATGCTTGGTGTGAGTGAGTGTGTTTGTGTGGATCGAAAGTCTGGTGTTATCTCAGCTGTTTTGTGCTCTAGTTTCTCATCACTCAGCACAGCCTCTTCATGTTTTGTTTCTAATCACAATCAGATTGTTTAAATCAATTTTAGATTCTCCTGTAGATCTATCAGAATTATGTATGCAAATGACTTGATTGCATTTGTAGACAGTTTGGCAAACAGACACATTTTGTTGAGAAACAGGGTCAACAAAACGATCTTTCCTGGCTTGCATGAGATTAAAAACTGGTTGAGCAACAGGTAATCAGTATAAAATAACTGATACGTTTTTTTACAGTTTAACCTAGCTGAAAGTATAATTAGATAATTTTTTTTGAGTTTCAAATGACAACTCTGCCTTTCTCTTTTTAAAAAGCTGCTTACTTTTGCCTATTTCACAAAGTACATGCCGTACACAATCAAATGTGAGACAAAACGAGTCCAAGCTTGTATGCTCTGCAACTGTATCTGGAACTGTAAATGCATGTGCAAAACAGGCTGAAACGTGCAGACTTATATGGACGGGAAGTGCGTAACTTTATGGTGATCTGTGCTGAGATTGAAGGTTTGAATTCCAGCTCCACAAAACTTAATCTCATTAGCAGAAACACAGCTGGCTACGCTTTGAGGTGGGTGAGCTAATCACGGATAACATTTCTTCAAACGCTTAAGCAGTTCCAGCGGTGACAGGTCACCATGTGTATCTGAGACTAATCTGACAGAAATACCGTGGCCTGAACTTCAGAGGAGCAGTTCTGGAATGAGAAGGGAGACATTCAGCCAAAGGTTTAAGGTTAGGCATGACCGGCTTTTATCTCAAGACGTGTACCTTATATATGTGTGTGTGTGTGTGTGTGTGTGTGTGTGTGTGTGTGTGTGTGTGTGTGTGTGTGTGTGTGTGTGTGTGTGTGTGGTGTGTGTGTGTGTGGTTGTTGTGTTTATGTATGTTATGTATGTATGTATGTATTGTATATGTGTATATGTATGTATGTGTATGTATATGTGTATGTATATGTATGTATGTGTATGTATGTGTATGTGTATGTAGTATGTATGTATATGTATGTATGTGTATGTTGTGTATGTATATGTCTGTATATGTATGTCTATGTATGTATATGTATGTGTATGTATGTGTATGTATGTGTAGTGTATGTATGTATATGTATATGTATGTTGTTGTGTGTGTGTGTGTATGTGTGTGTGTGTGTGTGTGTGTGTGTGTGTGTGTGTGTGTGTGTGTGTGTGTGTGTGTGTGTGTGTCTGTCTGTCTGTCTGTGTGTGTGTGTCTGTGTGTGTGTGTGTCTGTCTGTCTGTCTGTCGTCTGTGTCTGTCTGTCTGTCTGTGTGTCTGTCTGTCTGTCTGTCTGTCTGTCTGTATGTGTGTCTGTGTCTGTGTATGTGTATGTGTATGTGTGTCTGTCTGTCTGTGTATGTGTGTCTAAAGTGCTTGGATATCAGTAACACTCCTGTGCATCCCAAACAACACTTCCAATGGTAAAGGATTTTAAATCATTGGCCTGTATTAATATGCATTGTTGTATTATACCAGGGCTGCATTATATTGGGAGAAGAAATGTCAATTATTAAAAAAAATAAATACATTTTAAGTAAACTTTCTTGTTTTCAAGAAAATATACACCCATTGTAGGTGTCTGATAATGCTTTAAAGCATCAACACACACACGCACGCACGCACCAACATCAATTTGCTGCAGTATCTCTAATAAAGTATACATTTATTCTAAAAATAAATGTTGGTTCTCTCACAAACTGTTTTCTTTTTTAATATAGACACCAGTATTACAGGACAACTGCTGAATTGGTCGTTTTGTCTTGCCACAGACTGGACCTGATGGGTCTGATTTCTACAGCCACAGTCGTGAGACATGAATTAAAATATAAATCTTCTTTTCTGTACGTTGTATAATACAGCCTCTTTGTTGTTGTGTGTTTAAAGTGTGTAAGAGAAAGTTTTACGGCTTAATAATTAAAAGTGGCAGAAATCACGGAAATTAGATTGAATTGTTGAAATATTACGACTTAACTACCACAATAAACTGGGATTTACTCAGTGGGTTAGTGTTACACTGACCATGAAAGACCACCGAAGAGTCGTATTATTTTATTTTGCTAATTTATGCGAAAACAACACATCACACACGCGTTCTCTCAAACAGCCACAAACGGTTAAACACTTTATCTCTCTAAAAGGGCTGCCATCGCTCCTTTCAGCAGAAATGTGGTCAATGATATCAAGCTTTCATTGTAGAATACATATTTTGTAAATGTTGCAATTTTATTTGTTAATGCTATTACTATATTTTATTTGTAAGATTGTGACGTCCTTGTGCCATGGCTGTGATGTGAACCAGTCAGAGCAGTTTACAAATGGTGACGATTCAGAGCTTAGGAAACATTTACTTCTGCACTTCATGTCTACACAGCGTCATATTATTGAAACGGATAAATAAATTATAGCAGCAAAATTCATGAAAGTCAGCTTTGAGGTTTTCTTGTTCATTTAGCACAATCCTTAATCTTTTCATTGAGTTATTCAGATTATATTTAGTATTTTGTTTAGGCTAATGTGCAATGTAATTTGCTTTTTGGCCATTGTATTCCAGTCTATTCATCTCTTCTGTCATTGTGTGTACTGAATGATGCTGGCCTGAAAATGGCTTTGTGAAAATGCCAGCGTACCTGATTTACAACCCACATTCTCACCACAGCTCAGCATTTTTCTCTGGTTAGTTCTTTCCACATTTCACTAAATATAGTCTTCACTGAGACTTTCGTCCATCTCCAAACCCTCATTTGGAGGGAATTTATAATCTGATAAATATTTGATGTCTGATGGATGGAGACTCTGGTTGATATTTTGGTGAGGCCTCGGTGTTCCAAACGCAGGTCTGTAATTATATTCTGGCTCTCTGGAGAAGACTGTCTTTAGTTAGACATGATTTGCTGTACTGCCTTAAAACGCCTTCCACCACGGTGCGGCAATTTAAAGCAAGAAGAAAGACGTGCCGGCTGATTTTCCACCCTGTGGCCCAGTGTCCTGCTGCCTCAACAGTGCACCAAAGATTGGGTCAAAGCATTTCTGATCTTATAAATCCCCTTAATACAGATAATTGGGCAAGGTATCTTTGTCAGACAATTTTAATAATAATATTTGATGACCCGTTGTAGATGCAGATACACCGTTTTTGTGATTTAACATGATGCATAATATTGCTCTTCTCATCTGATCAATATTGATAATTGCATGTGCGGTTCATGGCCGTGGTCTAGTGGTTGGAGAGATGAACTTGTGATCATAAAGTTGCAGGTTTGAATCCCAGATCAGCTGGTTCCACAACTGAATTGTCCTTGAGCAAGACACTGAATCCAATTTGCCCTTTGAGCGCTGCTGTGTGTGTGTGTGTGTGTGTGTGTGTACTCCCTTTCACGCATGGTTTAAAAGCAAAGCACACATTCCAATAGCGTCCCTAGTGACCATAAATGTCAAATAAAACTCACTCACTCAGTGCATGTCATAGTTTTTGACCAATCAGGAAGCCTGACCGCCTCTTGCTTCATGATGACCAACTAACAATGGCGGGAAGTGAACCTTTTGTGTGTTTGCTTTATGACAAGTACTGTGCTAAAGTTTTAGGCTGTTGGGAAATACATTTGGGTACAATTATGTACGTAATATAAATAAATCTGATATTGCGATACGTAATAAATTGGAAATATACATCGTGCAACTCCATGATAGTTTTGAATGATAGAAAATACAGAAAAAGAGGGCATGAGGAATTGGAAATATTCCCAGAAATAATAACTATATTTAGAGCTTATAAAGCTAAAAACTATAATACTATAAAAACTATAGTATTATACTATAGTTACTATAAAACTATAATATAAGCTAATTTCTTTTATGTAAATGAAGCACCTGATTAACACTCGGGTTGTGACCCCAAAGCCCTTATTGTTTTTATAATTAGACTAATTCATTAAGCTTGCATGAACAATTGGTTGACAAAAGAAAGTTCTTGGGGTTTTTTCACACTGCTTTATTTAGAAATGTTTTATATCAGAAAAACAGAAAAATTAATTGATAGTGCACTGAAACAAACATTTTTGCTGTTTTTTTTTCTCCATCTTGTCTGAGTGTAATGTAGTTACACTTCATTGTCATTGTGGGTAATGTAGTGCAGAAATTATTTTTCAAGTTCAATTTTGTGAATCTTTTTTTATAGTAACATTTTTACAGATTGTGGGAAAACTGTTAAATAGTGGGGTTAAAATTAATTGTCTGAATTTGTTGTGAAAAGAAACATGGATGCATAAGGTATTACAGTATACAGACGTGGACAAAATTGTTGGCACCCCTGAAATTTTTCCAAAAAATCAAGTATTTCTCACAGAAAAGTATTAAATTAACACTCGTTTTGCTATTTGCTATAAATGTTTATTCCATTTATGTGTATTGGAACAAAACAAAAAATTAGGGAAAAAAAAGCAAATTTAACATAATGGCACACAAAACTCCAAAAATGGCCTGGACAAAATTGTTGGCACCCTTTGAAAATTGTGGATAAAACACATTGTTTCAAGCATGTGAGGCTCCTTTAAACTCCTCTGGGGCAAGTAACAGATGTGGGCATTATAAAAATCACACCTGAAAGCAGATTAAAAGGAGAGAAATTGACTTAGTCTTTGCATTGTGTGTCTGTGTGTGCCACCCTAAGCATGGACAACAGAAAGAGGAGAAAAGAACTGTCTGAGGACTTGAGAACCAACGTTGTGGAAAAATATCAACAGTCTGAAGGTTACAAGTCCATCTCCAGAAATCTAGATTTGCCTTTGTCCACAGTGCACAACATTATCAAGAAGTTTGCAACCCATGGCACTGTAGCTAATCTCCCTGGCCGTGGTCGGAAGAGAAAATTTTATAAAAGGTTGCAACGCAGGATAGTCCGGATGGTGGATAAACAGCCCCAAACATCTTCCAAAAACATTCAAGCTGTCGTGCAGGCTCAGGGTGCATCAGTGTCAGCGCCAACTATCAGTCAACATTTAAATGAAATGAAGCGCTACGGCAGGAGACCCAGGAAGACCCCACTTCTGACAAAGAGACATAAGAAAGCACGACTACAGTTTGCCAAAATGCACTTGAGTAAGCCAAAATCCATCTGGGAAAACGTCTTATGGACAGATGAGACCAAGATGGAGCTATTTAGTACAGCACATCATTCTACTGTTTACCGAAAACGAAATGAAGCCTACAAAGAAAAGAACACAGTACCTACAGTGAAATATGGTGGAGGTTCCAAGATGTTTTGGGGTTGTTTTGCTTCCTCTGGCACTGGGTGTCTTGACTGTGTGCAAGGTATCATGAAATCTGGGGATTACCAAAAGATTTTGGGTCGTAATGTAGGGCCCAGTGTCAGAAAGCTGGGTTTGCGTCTGAGATCTTGGGTCTTCCAGCAGGACAATGACCACAAACATACTTCAAAAAGCACCCAGAAATGGATGGCAACAAAGCGCTGGACAGTTCTGAAGTGGCCAGCAATGAGTCCAGATCTAAATCCCATTGAATACCTGTGGAAAGATCTTAAAATTGCTGTTGGGAAAAGGCACCCTTCCAATATGAGAGACTTGGAGCAGTTTGCAAAGGCAGAGTGGTCCAAAATTCCTTGTGAGAGGTGTATGAAGCTTATTGATGCTTATAGGAAGCGACTGATTTCAGTTATTTTTTCCAAAGGGTGTGCAACCAAATATTAATTTAAGGGTGCCAACAATTTTGTCCAGCCCATTTTGAGAGTTTTGTGTGCCATTTAGTTAAACTTGCTGTTTTTTTCTCCTTTTTTGTTTTGTTCCAATACACACAAATGGAATAAACATGTATACAGCAAAACAAGTGTTAATTTAATACTTTTCTGTGAGAAATACTAGATTTTTTGGAAAAATTTCAGGGGTACCAACAATTTTGTCCACGTCTGTATATTAGCTCACATTTTCCAATTGAAAATCAGCTTTTTTTTGTAGCCTAATCAACTTTAGGTACAGTTTAATAACTATCATTGGAAAACAGAAATTCATTGCCTGTAATATATATGCTTTTACCCAATTTGTTGTTTATGTATGTTAGTTTATCATGTTAATGGAAACTGCAACAATGTACAAGCTCTTTACAGATTCAGCCGTTTTCCTTCATCTATTTATTTTCTAAATCAGTTTGTCACAGGGGACTGGAATAGATCCCACCATCTCTAGGTCAAAGAAGAATAACGCGGAGCTTGAAGCCAACCAATCACAACACACACACACACACACACACACACACACACACACACACACACACACACACACACTTACTTACTTTCTCATATGTGTGCGCCCAACACATATCATTCATTTTATAACCTCCAAGCTCCAACTCACATGATGTTCTTGTCATTGTAATGTGGGAGGAAGCCAGGCACCCAGAGGAAACCCTAGTAAACACAGAGAACGTGGAAAAAAACGTCTTTCCAAAGTTGCTCCAAACAGTATCCGTACTACCCACAGCCACCTGACGCATGCCAAAAGTTTTTCTTTTGCCTTTTCATTACTTCAGTAACAATTTATTTTTTTACTGTAACTTGTATGTCTTTTTCTGTAATTGGAGATGGGAAAAAAATAATCTTATCTCATTTATTTTGCTGTTACCTCTGTAAAAGTATTTCTGTATTTTCCTTTCTGCATGTCAAATTTGCAGCTTGATACTGGTGTCTTGTCAACTAGTGGTGGACAACTATGAAAATGCAACACTATTAGAACTTTTCAAGGAAATTAATACGTCAATACGTATAATTTATTCATTGACAAAATAAAACAATTGCGTTTAGAGATTAATAAAGCTTTTAAATTAATGCTGGGGTTGACAATATTAGCCCTGCCGGCCCTGTGGCCCGGTCGTACTTTTAAAACCATCAGGGCCATCACGTTGCTCCAACCGATTAAAAAAAAAAATAAAAAAGGAAATGCATCTATTGACAAAAATAATCTAATTTATCATTATTCACTTGTGGTTCTATTTCTATTCAATAGTCTCTCTCACTAACCTCGGTAAATCTGGGCTTCAAAAACTAAAAGCGAGTTTAAATAAAGCAGTGCGGGCGAAAATAGACGTCAACTGCTAACCGATAAGTTGTTAAAAGAAAGGTTTGTTAAATCACAAAGCTTTTTGTTTATTATGAAAACTCCGCTTTTTTACGCTTTACAGAACTGTGAAATGATGACACACTTTACTATTAAGCCATATGGCCAAACTACTATCATGAATATTATCTGAAGAACTAAGAGTAATTTACATTATTATGTCGGTGACAAATATTGCTAGCTTTTTATGATTTTGCAGAATAGTTTGTGTAGCAGCTCAGTCAGTAGAACTGATAATGGAAACACCAGATCATGGGTTCGATTATCAGGAAAAACTGTACAATTTTTACAAATCTTGTCAAATTTTTAATGACATGCAAGTTGCTTTGAATAGAAGCATCTATTTGACAGTATAAAGTAAAAAAAAAAGTGTGGTATAGGGCTCAAGACATGTTTAACAAATTAAATATTATTCGTGTTGTTCAAGAAAACAGTTTTTTTTCCCCACAATTATTGGGATCAATACATAATGCATTGACTTGGGCCAGTGGTTTTGATAGTCGGGCCAGTGAACTGCAAAAGACAAACAAAATATATATTTAATATAAACATTACAGATGTAGACAAAAAGGAAAATTTACCAAATTTAGTGGTACATTTTCCTTATCGTCTACCTAGACTTTAGTGTTTCCAGACACTTTTTTTGTGTTCCGAAGTAAGTTAGTCAATTGTTATTTGTTTGCTAAGCTAATTAGCATCACATGCACAATTAGCACAACACAGCTTACAGTAAAATCCTGTGGTCGTGAGAAAAACGTTACACCTCGAGTGTTTTCTTTGGATTGGGGAAAATACTGCACAAAAGCTTGTTCTGAGAAGATGTAGAGTATTTCTACCGGTGGACAAGTTGTATGTTTTTATTGTAGGAAATGTTTGATCCCTTACATAAATACAGTTGTTTTCCTAAAAATATAAACCGGTCATAAATACTAAAAAAAACAAATAGAAGTCAATTATGCACTCAACTGGTCTAACTGAAGATACTGAACAAATGTTATTCACAACACTTTATTTATTTTTTTAGACAGGTAAATTATTTTAGTGAGATAATGAGTTCAAATGAATAAAAAAAATGTGTCTTCTTTTTCTAATTAGGAAATCATTCACTGAGTCCAAGTTTCCATCCCAGAGTTCAGGAAGAGGGAATTGTGGTTCTTCCCAGTCATGGCAGCGGGTTTGTGCCAGTGCAGCTGTATCCTGCGGAGGAGGTGCTGAGGCCGAGTTTGACAAGAGGAGTGTCCGTCTCGCTCCCATCATCCCCTCTGCTTCCTCCCCGCCAGCCCTATGTTTTACCCGTCTGCCATCCAGGTGCGTCTTACCTGTTGTTTTGCGTTTCATGGAGTCGTCTTCTACTACTAAAGCTATAACTATAAACCACTGTTAGCGAATATCTTTACTACGGAAGGAATACTTTACTTTAAAAATAATTAAAGTTTATTTTACGGCCTCTGAAACAATTAAGTTTTGTCTACAAGTACATTTATTTGGGTAGATTCTAATGTTTTCATCAAATATCTTCAAAAATCCATGATAGGTGATTTGATAACTTAAAAATAGTTTGTAAAATTCCGTAGAGTGATTGCAATCTTTCTAGAAAAGAGATTATCTTTTACTATCTAGTGCAATTAACACCCACTAAGTATTTTTTCTTGAGCTTGCAATTCTCATATGTTTCTGTAGATGTCAGTGTGCACCACTTTTTTTAGTTGTTAATGGACACAAATTCATAAATTGTTGAGTAATCAAATGAAATAAAAAGTCATCGTGTCTTTGCTCTTTCAGTTCCAATTTATTTACAGCACTTTCTGAAGTTAGAGTTCATTACCATATGCATTACGGCTATTTAATTTTAATTATATACAACAACAACAACAGCAGCAACAACAACAACAACAACAACAACAACAACAACAACAATAATAATAATAAAAATAAGTTTCCAAACATTTATGCTGAGCTTTGTTTTTGCTTGTACAGTATTTTGTTTATTTATAAAGTGGCTTCAGTATATATTAGACAGTACAGTATGTTAAGAATGACTCAGGAGGAACTGGTGTAGGAGATCAAAATCATTACAGACTCCTGCTTTATACTGGAATCTCAGTGGGAGTAGAGGACAGATAATAGTATCTCTCTCTCTCTCTCTCTCTCACACACACACACACACACACACACACACACACACACACACACACACACACACACACACACACACACAGCTCTGCTCAGAGATTCAGATCTCCTGCCTCACAATCCCATCTGGAACGACTTAACTGTCTCTGTATGTGCCTCTCTCTCTCTCTCTCTCTCTCTCTCTCTCTCTCTCTCTCTCTCTCTCTCTCTCTCTCCCTCCCTCTCCTAGTCTCTCTATCTCTCCTTCTCTCTCTCTCTCACCCTTTCGCCCTCTCTCTCCTTGCTCTCTTTCTGTACCGGTCTCCTTCTCATTTCTTTCTGTCTGCAGGTTCAGTCAGGACACACAAATATGAGGAGAGTCCTTGTGTTCGAGGAGAACCAGTCACATGTCTTTTAAAGAGCAGGAAAAAGAACAACACTGGTAAGAATTGTGTGTATGTGGCACCTTTAATTGAGCAGTATGTTGTTTGCGAACAATCGCCATCAAGAGGGAGTATCATTTGTCTTCTGCACAGTGTTAAAGACTGTTCACTTGGTATGAACGTTTGTTTGAGGTTCATGTTGTCGGCTGAAACGTGTTGGTTTTAGATTTCTAGAGTTGGATGAATATACAGTGATGTCTATTGTAGTTGACCGGTTTATCTGTTTATTTCACCGTTAAAACATAAAAACATAATAAGTCGTATTTTTTTGTCAGGTGTCTGTTGATCAGACCGGTTTTGCATTGAAGTCGAAATCTCAGTATTCGTGTCTCGGCAGGAATTGAACCCACAACCTTGGCGTCGCTGACACCAGAACTACTGATATAGATTTACTGGGAAGTAGGAAGCTAACCAGAAATACCATGTAGAATGACTCAAGTTCAACCATTTTCTGTTTACAGTTTAGATTAGAGAGACTAGATTAAAATTAAATGGGTAGATTATAAACAACTTTATTGTTAGTGTGAATGTATAAAGCCAATGAAATGCGGTTGCATCTAGTGTCAAATTTTCTGTTTAAAAACAGTTTTAATACAGTTCAGTTCATGTTTTTCATAATAAATATTAGTATTTAGTTTCAGATTTAATTGCTGTCTTCATATGCTGGACTTCGCAATGAAGTCCATTTTCATTGAAATCAAACACACATTGGCACCTTACACTTCTAGGCACCGAATTCTATATATTTCACATCCTGTGTGTCATACAGTACACATAGCCATGATTGTGTGTGTGTGTGTGTGTGTGTATCAGGCATTAATTGCGACATTAATTGTTTTCTCAATTGAAATATCATTGAGTGTTGGCGTACAGACCGAACGCTACAGAATGAAGCAATCACACCTCCACTTCTGAATGAATTGGGAATGGTGAGACGCAGCAGATGCAGAGGTCTGAACCTGCTGTACTTGCAAACCATCCTCCATGTCGGTGGCGGCCCACATGTCTTTGGCGTGACAGCTGTTCTCTAAATGGATGTTTTCCTTTCCTCCTCACATACCAAAGCAGTATGTGGACTGAAACCAGGCTTTATACGACTCCATGTCACCTCATGATTCTTCAGAGGTCATAGAGTCTGAAGTCAGAAGAGTCTGAGTGAGTGAACTGACACCCACAGTTTGCCTTTCAAAGAGATGACTTGATTTTTGTACTCATGTCTGTGCACAGGGTGGAAAAGAGAACAGAATACTGTTTTTGCAATACAGCACTTTTAAAAATATTTTGTATCATAGTGAAGTACGAAACAAGTGTGCAAAATTACAATTTCAGCATTGCGTAATGCAGACAGCATTCGACTGAAATGTAAAAGCTCTTAAAAGTTCTTGTTTAAGATTGCTTGCAAATATTTAAAACCACCCTTTCAGAATATTTTTAGCATATGTATTTTCTAATTTGCAAAAGACTGCATTTTTATTTCATTTTTTATTTATTATGATGTGAACCAACCAGTCATTCATAAATTATGTAGATTCTCAGCCAGAATAAGAAAATATTTTGTTCTGTTCAACATTTGTAATGTGATTGCAGATATTGATATTTTTGCTTTCTTGTGACTTAAAGCTTTAGCATCCCGGCTGTTTCCAAAGTATTTTGCGTCACCCTTGCTTGTCAACGTTTTTAAAATGTCATTTTAACCAGTAAATCACCCAAGTTCACTCATGTGTTTCCATTTCCTGTAGAAAAAGGCTACAAAATTATCTCTCAATACATGTTGATCTCTGATTAGTTCAACCTACTGTGTAAACGTTTTTTTTTTTTCTCGCAAGGTAATAAGATTAAGGTGGACTAACTTGTCAAACACTAAGTTCATTTTCACTAGTACATTTCACATTTTCAGCAAATTTTTTTGAGGGGTGGCAGTTGTGGTTTTGCAATGGCGTTGGAGGTTTGAATCCCAGTCTGGCTTCTACAGCTGATTGTCCTTGAGCAACATGCTCTCTGGACACCATGGCATAAGACTGCCCACGGCTCCAGGTTTGTGCATGTTCACTTCAATGTGTGTGCTGTGATATGGTCCAGAGTGACAATATTGACACGCATCTCACTTTTTAAATTGTTTTATAATTGTTAGTTGCTTTTAGTTATTGGCACTTTTGACAACTCATCTTGAAGCGTCATGGGTTCTGACACATCTCTGCAAAGTGTGAAATCAAGTTAGCGCGGGTCGTCATTACATGTTTGCTAAATGCACTTTTATATTAAATTTCCTGTCATTTAACAATGTCATAATAGCATGAATAATCAAGTGAGACTGTTGAATGCGTTGTTTTGCAAAGCTTGATGCAAATATTTTGAGTAGCGTGAAAAACGCTTGTTTTCACGCTCTTTATGCCATTCACTGTAAAAGTTCTGACCCACTTAAAATTAAACACACTTTTTAATGAAATGATGAAATGTTCAATAAGGATGTGCTGTCCACAATAAATCGTATATATTGTGTGCATTTCTTCACACAACTGTGATGCATTTTTGTTGTCATTGGTCATCAATTGGTTCCTTAAAAAGTTGATGAACAGTGATAGTCAAAAAATAGTGTCTTTCTTTATCAAATTTTCATTGACATTTTAAACAGTGATAAATAATATATTATTATATAGAATTATCATATATAGAAAACACAAAAAAACAATCAGCATTTTGCTGTGAATATTAGAACAAAAGATAAATACCTGCTATTGTGATAGGTAAATGACAAATATGTTGTGACAGGCCAAAAAGTGTAGTATATAAATGAATAATAAATTGTATGAAGTAAAAAAACAATACATGGCGTAATCAAATAAATAAATAGAAATAGGACAAATACATTTTAATAGCAATAATTGAAAATAAACTAATGAATAAATAGTAGCCCCTTAAATAGGTTCTTAAGAATTGTACTTGGAAATATTTTTTAAAAGTCTCTCTTTGTTTTGAAGTTAAGGGATTTCAGATGCTATTTGGAAGCTGAGCAAACAGAAAATCCTCCGTCTGTTTTTATAAAATGTTATTTCATCATAAGCATGCAATAGCTTTGAGTCACATGATGCTCTCTGTTCTGCCTTTATTTTGTGGTGGGACTTTTTACTGAGCCTAAAATACATACATATTGCCTTGTTTTTGTGTTCTGGTAGTTCATATTCTTAGTCGGGTATCTTAGTCCCAGCAACAGCAGCGTTTTTTTCCGTCAGTGGCAGTAGACAGAATACTAATGCTGAACTCTCTAATATCAGATTGCAGTCTTTCATTTTGATGGAGCTGACGAATCTCTATGGCAACATTGTGTCTGTTCGTGTTCAGCCATGACCGGTATTTTTCCACTGATCTCTTCGGAGGCTACTCTCCACGATTCCATTCTAATGAGGACTAAAAATTTACTCAGCACTCCTCTCATTACAAGCTGATAGCGCAGTCACTCTCTCGTTCTACATGTGTTTCAGACATTAACTGCAAAAATAAAGCATGGAACGACAGGGCTGTAATTTACATTTTATTTGGCAGGAATGGCTTTGGCTCGTTTGACCACGTGAAAAATGCCAGTCTTGACCAAGGTGGAATTAAATAGTTATTATGAAGGACTAAATAAATACTGCAGTACCAAGCAAATGCTGTAAAGTCACATGGGCCGCATTTTGGTAAGACAGGTCTATAAAAAATTAAAAGAAAAATTGAGGGATCTGCTATTTGAGATCACATACTGTACATTATTTTAAGAACACTTATTTAAAGAATTCATAAGAAATAAATCCAACATTAAATGCACAGTCAACAACGGCAGAACAATAGACATTATTGCAATATTGCAAAGTAAAATTAGATGGATGAGCTCTATAATATATCAATACGACTCAAATTGCTAAGGAAAAGTGACAAAAAATCCAAGGGTTTTGCCGCCATTTTTGCCAGTTTACTGAATTTCGCTGAAGATTTAAGTTTTAAGCTCTTTTCCTGACTCACATTTTGCCTCGGATCTAAAAACACAAAAACAAAACTAAACAAAACACAAAAAAACACAAAAAAAATCTAAGTCATTGTCCTATGAATGAGTCTGTTCTTGTGAAATTCCTGACACAAAATCAGTTTCTATTCAAGAACTGCCCTATTCAAACCTGCATAAAAGGTTCAGAGACCAAATTAGAAAGTCTCCACATCTGAAATTGAAACATCTAGTCAATGTACAGGATTTGGCCAGATGCAGTTCAGATGCAGATGCATAGATCAGATGCAGCTAAACTGACGCTTGAAGTTCACAAATAAGTGTTTTCTTAATTCAGACTTTGTATTTCAGCAACTGAGTATTTTATTCAGTATGACCACAATGTTTTACATTTGTGAGTGTTTTTATCAAGCATCATGGCAAACAATAAGGAACATGATGGTAATAAAAGCATCTTTTTGATAATATGGACTGAGTAATCGCTATGGTCCAGAAATGTTGAGGTATGTATATGTGGCTTGTTTTTCTCATTATCATTCATTATAGCATTTGCAGTGCCTAAAATTTTATTTCAGTTCTTACATATAATGAAATGAGATTTATGTCTTTAGGCTCTTAATCTTCCAGTGATGAATTTTCCCGTTAATTTTATTGCAACAAGGGCTAATTGTAATTAAGCAGTGCATTAATGTGATATGGTTTCAGAAGACTGAAAGAGAGCTGCTGTTCCATCCATTGTTTCATCACGTCAAAGCTGGAAAATTCATTTAAAATCCATCTCATTAAACAACTTTCATTGAACTGCAATTACATATTAATCAATCTCTCTCTCCATTTTCTTCCAATCTATCTTTCTCAGTTTTCTCTCTTTTACACTCTTAACATCCTCTCTCTTAATTTTCTTCCTGTCTCTCATGTTTGCTATTTTTCCCCCTCTCTATTTCTTCACTTCTTTGATCTTTTCTTTCTTTTTTTCTAAGCTTTTATCTCTGACAGTATCAATTCAAGCAATTCAAGTTTTTACCTATCTTTTCCTCCCTCTTTTTACTTTGATTTCTTTTTATCATGCTCTCTTTCTACCTCATTTTTTTGCTTTTGTTTCTCAGTATTCGGATTGTCTTTTTACTGATTGTGTCCACATCACCTCATTATCTTTATTTAATTATTCCTTTTTGAAGAAAACAATCAATCTGATATGTTACTGATGGACAAGATAAGCAGTAATTTAGTTATCACATGTACACATTAGTACATTTCAATTGTGAACATCTAATCAACCATCCTTTAACTTTCCTCAGATATTAGACATTTGTGAGGAAACACAAAAGAAATTAGCAACAACTTTGCATTTTATTGACGGTAACTTTGTTGAGAGCCTGATGCAAAAATAAAGAAATAAAACCTAGTAATAATATTGTCTAGTTGTGAAAACAATCGGACAGAAACTGCGACACATGATCATGTGACTTTTAGTGTGAGACCAGACCAGCGTCAAGTTTCATCTACACACAGTTTAAACTTAAGACTTAGCTGCCACAAAAATCCTATTTTCCCATGACCACACAGAGAAAAAAGAAGAAAAACATGATTGGAAAGTGTGTGTGGCGGTCCAGTTTCTGAGTCAAGAACGGACCATTACAACCACCACGTGTTAAATAAATTAAATATCAGTTTATTTGGACAAAATGCATGAAATAGAAAAAAGTATTTTATTAAAAACAAAAACTTTTATTTTGTACTTTAAAAATTTTTTTTAAAAACTTCTTTTGAGAAACCAGAGTAGACGTTCTTTCGTTTAGTAGGAAATGTTTTTTTTTTTTTTTGGCGTACTTTCATTTTCATTTTCAAGTCTAGATATGACAGTAAATTGCTCTTAATCGCACACTCAACACCTCAATCATACATCACAAATTTTACTTTCTAATTGCATAATGACATTTTCTCAGTGTGCCGCCTCATCTACAAGCTTTTCTACTTGTTTCCAGTCGCGTCCTCCACCCTGTGTTTGTCTCCGTCTGATTGACGTTTTCTTTGGCGACTCTTCACTCACATTATTCTTCTCTCTGTCCATCCACCTCCCCCTCTATTTCACACTCCTCTGTAGATGCATTCAGACTTTTTTTTGGTCATCTTTTACTGTCCTTTCCAGTCTCTCACATGCATTCATGCACGCATTTGAGAAGTACGGTGTGTTAGAAACGCACAGAAGACTTGTCCTTTTTATTTCTTAATCCGTGTTTGGGAGGGAAAGTCTGCGCGATGAGTGGATAGAAAGAGGGAGGGAAGGTGCTGATCCAAGGCTTTTTAGCATGCAAATAGATTTCAGTGTGTAGAAAATGAAATCGACGCGCAGACAAGCGAGATTGTGGCTGATTCAAAGTCTGAAATATGGCTGCTAATAGTAAAACGCAAGATGCTCTCACAGTTCTAAAGCATTTCATTACAGGTTTTTTCACTATTAAAGGTAATTTAGCATTCTGGACTGAAGCCGTTTCTTAGCTCGAGTCCTTCCACATGATATGGAAATTACAAATGTGTGTATGTTGCTATTAAATATTTAACAGAGTAGTCCTCCAGTATCTTGAGAGCATGATTTGCATATTTAAACCCTAAACATGATATAAAACTTAAATCATTAACTACCAGAAGAAAAACCTCAGCTGTTAAAAAGTGTGCTATCATTTTGCAATTCAAATTTTATTTTACCTTAAACTGGAAGTCTTTATATACATATATATATATATATATATACACACACATATATATACATATATACATGTGTGTATATATATATATACACACACACACACACACACACACACACACACACACGCGGTATTTCATTTTTTATATGAAACCCTTTTAGCATTTGCAGGTTCTTAGCATTACCAATACTTGTATGTTCAGTTCCAGGGTTTTTTTAATGCTATGTTAAATAGATGGACGGAGAGATGCATAGTTTGATTCTACATATATTGAGATAGAGAACACTATTATCATGAGAAAAGGAAGGAGAGAATATGACCAAAGAGGGAATACTGTAAACTCTAGCACGAGAAAGGTGGAATGTGAACAGAGCAAGAATAAACGGGTAATGTTACTATTATAGAGAGAGAACTGAAATGGTCTGGTGCATAAGCGCAGGGCGAGTAAAATGTGTGGACTCATTGGGAGGTCTGTGTCTTTTGGCAGCCGTGAATAAACCGGAGAGGAGACCTGCAGACTTCAGGACCACTGCAAACAATCCACAGTCTCAGTGTCAGTACATGCAGATAAGCTGGATGTTTTATTAGGGAGCGTGTCCGCTTTTGTATGTCTTAGAAAGTGGAACCCTGGAGAAAGCCTGTCCGCGCTGCGTTTCATTGCACCATAATAAATGTTTCATGCAGGATGTGTTAAATACAGAATCTTGCTGATGTCCAGCGGCTGGTTTAAAGCAAACGGCCCGACCGGACTAGCTGCATCAATCGATCACAGAGCGATTAGGGATGGTCAGATTGATGGCGGGAGAGGTAGGTAGGGTGTTGCTGAGAGGATGTAGTATGATAATCCACTGTGGCCTGATCGCTCCCAGAGGGACGCCACCTTCTCCCGCTAATTTGCATAATGGCATTGTGTAAACGCATCATGCATATTTAATGATGTTGTGTTTTTATTATCTATGGGAAATTAAAGGCTGTGTTAAACCAGTAAACATTTAATTCAAATAAATGACTTGAAATGAAACGGCTTGGTGGATTTGTAAGCCCCAGGGCGAGGGGGATAAATGACACCGGGAGGGTTTTATTAAAACAAATGCTAAGACAAATTGCAATCCCACGTCAACGTTTCATCCCAGAATAACCGTTATTGAATTCTCTACGTTAGCAGCACAACATTAAATCAATACACGACCAGTGCTGGTTTTCCAAAGATGTGTTTCTCCAGCGCACTGGTAATTCAAGCCACTTTAGATTTGTTGAGGGAATCGAGTGAACGTATGAATGAGTGCGTGATGTAAACCAGCCGTTCCTGCGAGCTCATTCACATTCAGAGCGTGTCCTGTCTGCCTCACGCGCGCCAAGCCTCTGAATGGACGGACACTCGTCTGTCACGGCAGAACACTGTACTCCACCGCCCGAGAGGGAGGGCTCGGAAAACTGTTGCAGGAGAGCGAAGGAAGGAGGGAGGGAGTGAATAGTGATTGTGAGAGAGCGGCTGTGAAAGCAGAGCTCGGTGAGTTTGGACCGATGGAAGCTTCTTTGTGTTCCTCTCCGCTAACCCTTCAGTCTTCACGTGTGTGCAGGACTGCTCTCGCCGGCTGAGTCTGGCTCCTCCCCGGCCGTCCAGGAGCTCATGACACGCTTGGGCTTCCTGCTGGGAGACGCCATCCCCACCTCATCACAAGCCAACATGGAGGAGAAACAGGTGAACATGCACATCTGGACACTGCAACACTCCATCAGAAGTGAAAGGGCAAAAGAAGGGGACCCAATCGAATTGACTGCAGTTAAAGTGGGAAATGTGTTCATTACGTGTATTAGATTTTTAAGGTCATATTCAGGCATGGATACAATTCTGTTTTTAGGCCTTAAATGATAAACTGGTTCAAAAGTGCCCGTCAGAATGGGCGTCAAGACTTGGTGTGTATTACTGGCTTGATGTAATATTTGTCTGGAAATGGACGTGTCAAGGACAAGGGCTTTACTGTATAACCGAGTGTCAGGGAGCATGTGCTTAATGCTTTAGATTTTCAGTCTGTATGTTTCATCTGTTGATACTCCCTTGGTGTCTTGGCCGTGTTTGAGCATTGAAGTGTGCGCTGCCTCATCAGAGAGACACAGAGCCACGTCTCTGATGTGATTGGCTGTTAAGAGGTTTAGCGGTGACGTCATGTAGAATTTGTCCAGAAACATGCTTGATAAATTGTGTTTGTTCATGAATGATTTGGGATCCTGCCTTCTGATTGGTCACTTGAAGTGCATATCCACCCTGTTGCTAGCTTTGAATACAAATGCTTTTGCTATGAAAGCGGTCAGGAAAAGATTGTCTGAGACCTTGCTGAAGTAATGCACTGGGTAAACAAATGCTGAGATAGAACAGGTAGAGCAACAGTTTCCTCCGCGCTGCAGCACACCAGAAGCTGCTAAAGACCATCCTGAATGCAGAAGACCTGCTGGACTGTGTGTTTAGATGAGAATCCTTTATTGGCGAATGGCTGGCAGGCAACAGTTCTCAGGGGAGCAGGGCTCCGGTACACTGATTCTCCTCACACACACACACACACACACACCATCACTCTCCCTGACCTATTTAGAGTGTCGGCTGAGGTAAGAGGGGAGGACAAAGTAGTATCTAGGATTTTGTGTATTGGCCATAAAAATGCTTTCATACACTGCAGGAGGCGTCTTGCTCACTTAGACATGGTGCAGGTATATTCAAAAGCTAATGAAGTTTACAGTGCTAATACTCATTCAACGAGTTTATGGTCAACTCATATTGTCATGACAATATTCTCTTATTGCCATGACATTTTCTTATGTGAAGGATATGTGTTGTTTTTAATTGTTATTGGAATGCATCATTTGTCTTGTATACTTGTATCTGTGGCTAACTATATATTTATATCTATATTCAAATGTACACATTATATGTCTGTAATAACTGTGTTTGTGTGTGTGTGTACACAAAAAATAGTTTGTTACTATTTTTAAACTTTAAATTTGTAAATGTATACTTCAACTTTTTTTCCTCTGTAGGACTTTTTTTACTCCGTAATTATTTAGTGACTGCATTTTCAATAAAATACAGATGTTAGCTCATCTGTGTGTTGCCGACTGTCGCCATTGCAGGATTAAATGTGGTTCCCAAAAAACTTCTTATTGGTTGCTTATATTGGAACGTAAGCAGACTGGAGGAGCTGGAGTATTTTTGGCTTTGCCCTTGTATGGACAAGAGACTTTCCACTGTTCACAATATCTCTACTCTTTGTCTCTCTCTCTCTCTCTCTCTCTCTCTCTCTCTCTCTCTCCCCCCCTCTCTGTTTCTTCCTTCCTCCTTTCTCTATTTTTTTCGGTGTCTCTTTTTTAATCTGTGTTTATATGGATTTTTCTCATATTTTCTCTCTTTCCATGTAGTGTGCTGTGTCCAGTCAGGGCGTGAGTCCCAGCTCTACTCTGACCAGCAGTACGGCGTCTCCCAGCGTAGAGAGTCCCTGTTCCACCTTACCTGAGAGCTCGTCCATCAGCAGGCCAGCAATCATGAGCTCAAGCGCCTGTTCCACCGCCGCCTGCACCGTCATCACTACACCCAGCTCTACCCTAGAAAGCAAGGATAGCGGCATCATAGGTAGCCATTATTAACACCATTGGCAAATTACGCAATCACTTGTTTAATATTTATTCATATGCAGAGATAATGTGCGGCAATTTTTCTGTTATGTTCAGAAATAAGAAAACAAAAAAATTGTCATAAATTAGTTCAGAAATATTGTTCTTCCCATGCACATTCTTAGTGGGTAAATCACATTTCAAGGTTGTTTTGCAGCTGAAGTATTTGTCGTGTTAATTAGGACTGCAATTCAAAATAATTGGCAATTTGAGGAGCACACATTAACCAATCACAGTTGCAGACAATTCACATTTGACCATAATTTTAACTTCTTGAGTTTGACTTATCAAAGCCAGTCATTTTTTTCTTACTTTGTAGAAATGTTTTAACTGGCCTTTGCAGGAGAGGCTCATGCGCTCCAGAAGCATTAGAACTGGGACAGTGTCGTAAATGTATTTTGGGTCTTCAAGAGGTTTCAGAAAGTAGGACATCAGGACGTTTTTTTCTGTTTGCTTCCTGTAAAGTGAGGTCAAAGAGAGGAAGAAATGTGTTGTAAATAAGACCTTTAAGAGCCTTGTGTCTATTTATTAGCGCAGTCGAATTTGCCCTTGATTGTTATCATTTCGCCGATATATATTTTTTGTTGCTTTGTCCTTCTGCTATCTTTCCCCTCAGAGTCTTCCTCATAAATCCTCCCTTCCCCCATACCATCTTAACATTATTCCTCCTCCTTCCCATAGCCACTGTCACCAGTTCCAGTGAAAATGAAGAGCGCTGTGGGTCCAGCTTGGAATGGGCAAAAGAATGTGGTGCGGGTTTAAAAGGAGAGGCCAGTCGTAGTGCTCATACTCCTGTTACTCCTGAAGAACCGACGTTGTCTGGTGAAGCTCAGCAGAAGAATGCAACCATAGGAGGGCCAACACTTATCAAATCGACCACAGATGGACCAGTCACATACCACAGCACTTCTTTGGTTATGCCACGACCAAATTCTGTGGCAGGTGAGATTGTGTCTCACAACACTTTTTTTTTCACAGATTCATATGTGATATAAGACCATTGCTTTGTAACTACATTACAAAACAATGCTCGGAAAATTATTAATTCACGTTCTGTCAACTTTGCTGGAACATCAATATTTTTGTTCTAAATTCTTAATAAGCTGAAGGTAATCCAGTAAATCAGAGGTGTCAACAACATAAAAGGCTTGGAATTAATATTTCTAAATAGCTGCAATTCATAGATTATCCGCGCACTGTTTTCATCAGAGTAGAACGCTGTATCACTGAGACTGAAGACATTGGTCTCTACCTCTCCGCTACAACCTCATTAGCCAAAATGTCGTTATCCAAACGGAGAAAAGTAGTAAAAAGAGTGTAGAATTTTCAAAGAAATATTGACCACGTCCTATTTGTTTACAGAGATATTTCTAAGAAAATATAAGGTAATTAATGGAATGTTTTGTGGAAGGACAGTTCATTAAATTTCAATATGTTCCTAATGTTCTTGTGCTTCTTTACACCAAATCAAAGGAAATACATGATTTTTTAGTTTTTGTATAGCAGAGTATGGTATAATTGTACTGGTCCAGCCCGCCTGACATCTCACTACGATATGAAATGACTTTGAAACCCCTGCAATAAATCAAAGATCCATTTCAGAGTAGTAAAAATTCCTCATTGTCAGATTGAGCGGTTTCTTTTTTTTGTTGGTTTAACCAGTCACCTGTTATTTTGGTTAATTTTATAAATAGACAATTAAAAAAATTAAACAACTAAAATTGAAAAAAAAAAATGAAACAAAAAAACAATACCTATTAAGTAAGGACTTTTATTGTCATTGTATATTGTACAACGGAATTTGTTTCTGTAGCTCCCTGAGTCCAGCAGCAATAAAAAAACAGCATGCAATACAATAAACACAATAATAAAGAAATGTAAAGGAAAAATAAACAAAACAAAATAAAAATTAAATATATAAAAAAAAATGTTTAAAAGAAATATTAAATATAAATATAAAAAGGCACTTGTGGGATCGATATACATGTAATGTACAGTATATACATTGTGCAAATGGATGAGTGCAAATATGCTATTTAAATAACTTTGTATGTTATGTAGGGAGGGGGGTGGCACAGGCTATAGCCCTGGGGGAAAAACTGTTCTTCAGTTTGTTTGTGCGTCTTCTGATTGTTCTGTATCTTTTCCCTGATGGGAGGGGAACAAAAAGTCTGTGTCCTGGATGGGTTGGATCTCTGATGATGTTGCTAGCTCGCTTCTGTAGCCGGGTAGCATAGACCGTGTCGAGGTTCAGTTTTTTTAGTAAAAGCCGTATTTACAGTATTTTTTTTTATTTTATTTTACGAAACATTTTAGAAGCTTCTTTATTCATTATATAGATCAGGAAGATTTTAAAAGTGTTCTGTCACAAAGAAAAAGTACTTGAAAACAATTGATTGAGGAAAAAAACAGCTATAACACTTCAAGGATCTGTTCATTTTTGCTCTTTTGATCGTATTGTTAATCCGAGGCTGCTGCAGGCATTATCTGCTGTGTTGTGTCTCAAGGAGAACTCTGTGCATCTGAATGTGGGAGTATTTCACTCTTTCAATGAGTTGCTGGGATCCTTAACACACACAGTTTAAGGTCCCGGAAGAGAAAAGCTCAGTTTCTGTCTTTTAAAGTATGACTCCAATACACTAAGATGTGTTATCCAATTCGTTTCTGATGATCTTCATCACTGTCTGGAAATCAGTTCTGCTTCAAGGTGGATTTGTAGATGTCCTTGTCGTTGACTTTTCCCATTTCACTACATTCCGTTCCATCTACTTATGAATTCAATATGACACACCGGAGCGATCTCAGTTTTTATGCCCATCTGCAGAGATTATCGGCTCCTGGCAGATTAGATTGCGAGGCAGGATGAAGAATTGTACTGGGGTGAGCCTATTGGGTCAAAAAGCATGAATGAAATTAGAGATTGATGGATTGAATGGATGAAATATGAGCATGAAGGTGACACAGGTCAGACGTGCGTGCGCGTGTGTTTTTGTGTGTACACTTGGTGATGTGAAGCATACTTATGAATCATGTCATCATCACTCTGCCCATCATACACAGAAATGTGCTACAGTAACCCATTAATAAATTATACAGCTATAAGTGCTTTACAGATGTTTTCTGTATCTTGTATGTGTCATGGATGAATGAGTGTTGCTGTTTGACTTTTAATAAGTCACTTTTGTTTTGCATAGCCACCAGCAGTACCAAACTTGAAGAGCTGCGGTTCTTGGACGAACAGAGAAATGCACCCCAGCGTTCCTCTATGCGCTTGCCCTGGCATGGAGCTCACACCGGGGGCAGGACTCAAGAGACAAAAGGTGAAGTCTCTATGATTAGTGTGTGCCAAATATGAACAACGAACAAGCCTGAGAAATCACTCACAGTACAAAACCCAAGTGAAGACCAGTGTGTTCATGAAGGTCTTAGGAAGAGATTGATTTTTATCTTGTACGGTGTTACTTCCCTCAGCACAATGCTGAGCACACAAATTGACGGATTGATTTGTACGGAAAGCAAATTCACTTTTTTATAGATGAAAATGCCTGCTGAATGCTTATAAATTAGGAATGCAATACAATGAAAATACTCTTCTAAAAGATTTTTTCCTTTTAAAAGAAAGAATTGTAAAATACTACAATTTTCTTGTCATTGTCATTAATTGTTTTTGAGAGAGTATTGTGACATAGACCAGTGGAATACATTTAAAATAAAAAACCTTCATCACAATTTCAACGTTCGCTTTCTCTTACGATTGTTAGAGATTTCCAGTATGTCTTGTTTTTTTAATTTTTCATCCTCTTAGTGTTGCTGCGCGTTTAAAGAGTATAAGTGTTAAACAGAGAACTACTGTTTGTTCACATACTTGATTTGTTACTATGTCCGCCGTGTGTCTTTTGCCGTCCATTAACTTTGCACTTTGACTTACTCCCACAGCTCGTATCACGCCCTACAAACCAGTTGACATCATGCTCAAACCCTTGCTGTTCGAGGTTCCCAGTGTCTCCCTGGACGGCGTGTTTGTAGGCCGTGATTGGCTGTTTCAGCGTCTGGAGGAGGTGCTGACTGGGGAAGGAGAGGTCACTAAGGGCAAAGGGGCTATTGTTGTGGGCAACGTTGGCTTTGGAAAGACGGCAGTGATCTCAAGACTGGTGGCTCTCAGCTGTCATGGTGGACGTATGAGGCAGATTGCCTCCAACAGCCCTGAAGCGACACCTCAGAGTAAGTCAGGTCCAGGTTTAAGCACAAAATGTACACAGCTTTTGTATTAGCTGATGATTATGTCTGATTAGCACAAATTAATACTAGGTTTAAAATTTAAATTGCAGAGCTGTTTGTATTCTTTCATAGAAAGTAGGAAGTTTTATAGAAACGTATATATTTAGAACTCTATATGAAATGACTACGATAATAGTATAATTTTTGCTTGGGTGGTATAAAAGTATACATTTTGTATACATTTTATCAATATATACATTATTAAATTCTATAACCTGTTAAAATAGCTAAGCTAAAAGTAACATATCAAAAATTTATTTTTCTGTTAAGCAGAATTCGCCCTTTCATTTTATTTTTGAGCAGGCTTACTAATATTAAAAAGAGTGGTTTTAATGCAATGTTTGCTCCTAGTTTCTGCCTCTGTTGTATCTGTACTTGAAAATGTTTTAAGGAATCACGGGAAGCATCATGCTTTACGTTGCGTGGAGTTTGAAAAATGTATCGTGAAATCAAGCAATCACAAAGTCTCGGTGGTCCATCCTGAAAAATCTTTTTTTTGCTGTATTATTTGAAAAGATCTGCTCAAATCTTAAATTGTACACGAATACTGTAAACAATATTTCTGAAAATGTAAGCGTTGTTTAAATTTTAAAACGTTACATTCTGAAACGTCGCTTTATGCTTGTGTTACAGATCGAGGGCTTGATTCTTCACAAACAAATCAGCTGAACCCGCCCTCTCAGAGCCCCCTCCGCAGCAGCAGCTGCCCACCCACCCCAGATACTCATCGGCACAGGGAGGGGGCAGTGAAGCGGTTGGCCAGCAAGGTAAACGCTTCAACTGTGGAAACGACCCACCAATTTTCTGACCTTCCTCTGGAATATTGAATCTAAAATAGCGACCACTACAACCAACACTTTAATGTGAAACAAAATGTTTTATTTTGTATTCAATATAACAAAGCAAAACCTACAATACAGTAATCCCTCGCTACTTTGCGGTTCGACTATCGTGGATTCACTGCATCGCGGATTTTTTTTCTTTATTACGTATATTCGCGGAGCTACATTCTCGTCCTTTCGGTTTCGGTCTGACGTCACCCGTCAACGTCATCACGTCACTACGGCTACTGTGCACATTACAGTACGAGTCCCAGCGCTCCCGCCCGATTCCCCCATTCAAACACTTTGAAAACTAATATCTCCGAGAGGACGACACGTGCGGTGGGGAGATGTTTGTTAACATTACTTTAATAAAGAATACTACTTGAAAAAGTGTTTTAAAAGTCTGAATAAGTGTTAAATAAATATGTAAATGCTGTGCCTCCACTTTGCGGAAATTCACCTATTGCGGTCGGGCTTGGAACGTATCTACCGCGATAAACGAGGGATTACTGTAACATGGTTAACAATTAGCCTTATTGTGAAAAACAGTGGTCCGCACATAACTCTTATGTGCATGTATATGAAAAAAGGATCTTGTAAATGTGTCATCCAGTGACGACATGCGTGTTTGACACCTTGTGCTGTCTGCTGCATCACTGCCTGCTTTCCCTTTACATCTGGACCTGAAAGTTCTGAATCACGCCTTTTTAATCAGCCATCTGCCAGTTAAGTGGCATTTCATTCTCACTTCTGCCCAGAAACCATTGGATTTTTCAGGATGTGTTTGATAATCGGAGCTGCTTTTATTAGTGTTGTAGTTTTCCACAAAAGTAACAGGTTGGTATGTACACTAATTATCTTTTGTTGTTTTATTTCATTATGTTACATTTAGGGAGAAGAAATAAAGATGCCTTTAGGCTATTCTAATGATATTATGTAATATCATATTAAATGTTCACTTTTTTATAACTGGGTAAATTATAAGCATGCTTAGCTTAAATATATAGTGTAAAAAGCCTAGTATATATATATATATATATATATATATATATATATATATATATATATTAAGCCTAGTTTTCTTTTAAGTGCAACACTTACGTTCTCAGCTTCAGGCCTGCTTAAATTTACGCACAAATGTACATACATATTTGCATGTACACATGTATTATGCACATGTGTATGATGTGTGAACATCTCATGCAGTGTTTGCTTTCTATCCATCTGTCTCTGTCCTAACACACCTGGAACTGTGAGTTCCCCCAAACAGGAAACCCTGCGGATAAACGCAGAGACACAGACCTCACACCAGCATCCAGTTCTGTGTGCAAATTCTGCAGAAGCCGCTGAATCTTTCCGCTGAGTCACATCATCTGCTTCTTTCAAAATACTGAAGAAGTCAGAGACAGACTGTCATCGTACTGCTGCCACAAAAACAAAGCGTTAATTTGGCATCAGATTTGTCCTGACAAAGAGAAACCCTGATATCAGATGTGCTGGGAGTCAAAAATCCCTGACCAGAAATTATGCAATTCATTTAAAAAAAAAATCAATATTATAGTGAACACTGGTATTACGTCGTGATGGCACATCATTGTGCAATCTCAAAAATTGTTGTCTTATATACTGTACTGCCTGTACTGTGGAAACTGATACTGTACAGTCTTGCAACTACTGGATTAGCTCTTACACTTTCCCAAACAGACAGTTCTAATAAAACACGGGGAAAAAATTTTAATGTGTTTTTTTTTCCAGGTTAAAGTTAGCACACGTGTCAGACTCTGTGATAGTTGTAAACAATCTTCATTTCTAGTAATCATGTTTTTTTTACTTTAGACAATCGTAAATTGGTAACATCATTCTATGCTTCTCTTAGTGGTGTAAAAATGTAATTCCCTATTTTACTGGACTTGCGGTTGAAACATTCAGGGGTTTTTCTGAACTTTTGTCCCTGTTGTGTGGTGTCCCAGGTGGTGGCGTATCACTACTGTCAGGCTGATAACACGTACACATGCCTGGTCCCGGAGTTTGTGCACAGCGTGTCTGCGCTGCTGTGTCGAGCTCCTCGCCTCGGCTCTTATCGGGAGCTTCTGCTCAAAGAGACTCACCTGCAGAGCCTCCTCAGCTTGCGCTCCTGCGTCCAGGACCCCGTTGCTGCCTTCCGGAAAGGAGTCCTGGAACCCCTCGCACTTCTACGAAAAGGTGAGACGCTCGTGTCATTAATCACAACATCAAATAATAAGGAAATATGTTCGCTCAGGGGTAATGGGGGAAGAAGAGGCTGTTGCCTGGTTTCATTTGGCCCTGTTCGGATGTGAACAGATGGTCCTCAGAAAAGTCTTGGATCACAAGGAACGACAGATGAAGGACTTAACAGGAATTTTAGAGAATTTGGAGTATGGAAATGAAGACCTAGAGCTTCTGAATTTCAGATAAAAATAGAGAAAAATCATTGCATGCACAGCTGTGCGGGAGGTTAACAGAGGATTTTGTCTGCATGTTATTTTAGTTTTTTTATTTGCCTGTTTTTTTTTTTTTCTTACGTTTTGTCTATGTATGTAGCAATGTTGTATCAATTTCTTTGCCTACATTCACGTAAATTTAACAAAAAAATATGATAATTATTTCATCAATATTTCAATATAAATTTAAAGCTTACGGTTACACTTTTCCAGCGTCTAGACACTGTAATTCAAAGCAAATTACAGTTTTTACAGTCAGTTTTTTTTTTTAAAGACACGAGCATTTGTTTCACCCAGCTATGATTAGACCTTGATCTCGGGAGGAAGGGAGTGCAATATTAAGGTGTTTGTCACTGCTGACCTTTCAGTGTGATGCTACATTCACTCTTACTCGCACAAAACTAATTTCGTTATTGTCAGGTTTTACTCTTTGAAACTCACTCTTGACCTGTTCTCTCTGTACACCATTTTCAGAGAGAAAGATTCCAGAAGAAGATTACATCATCCTAGTAGATGGACTGAACGAGGCAGAGTTCCACAAACCCGACTACGGAGACACCATTGCGTCCTTCATTGCCAAAATCATCTCAAAGTTTCCAGTTTGGCTTAAACTTATTGTGACAGTGCGGATAAATCTTCTGGTAGGTTTTCAGTTGTGTCTGTGATGAAAATGCTTCATAAATGAAGAACGATGCTTTTGAAATGGTGATGCTGGGGAAATTCGGATGCTGGTCGGTAGCAGCCAAAGTGTAATCCACATGATAAGAGCTGGACATTGGCCTGCTGAGGCCAAGCTTACATAAGAAGGGATGAGGGCTGTGATGCAACAGCACAGATGCTATTCGTGTTGCTATTCCCAGTCATGTACCATCTCTCTCTCTCTCTTGCTCACTTCTACAAGCATCGACCCAAAACTACTAGACAGCCCACTTGTGCCTGAGATGTTCATTTTACAACATTAATATTACTATTATTTTTATTGGAAACACGGAGGATGTCAGCCCCACAACTTGAAGTTTGTGGGTCCAGCCGTGGTTTGTGTAGAACTCATTAATATTCCCTCTTAAGTCATCAAGACTGCTCCGCTTTCACTGGCGGCAGCACTGAACCGTAATCTGTAATTATTCAGGAATATGGTTAAAGCTAGTGGTTATTAAATCTGTGTGAACACTCTTTTTAAGTTGAGACACAACTCTTAAGATCTCTGTGGCTTTTTTCTTTTTAATTGCATGTTTTGCCAATTTGAGAAAACTAATTTTGAAGTTTTGGAAAACTTGTTTTTAACTGTTTGTTTTTACTGTTTGTTCTTTAAATTGCCACTACCTTACATTAGATCCTTAGGTTATTTTGCACTAAAACTATGGCTAAACACAGAAATCTGGATTTAGCATTTTATACTTTAGGTAGTTTGCTTTTTTTCTCAATTCTTTTTACTAATGTTTGGTGATATACTTGATATACATGTGCTGAAAGGCAATATTGATAATATTGGGAGTACAACAATGCAATGCTAATTGAATAGCGCGTTGAACAGTTGTTTCGAAGGGGTTTAGCAGTTGATTCTGTCTATATATGCACTTGAAAGCACGCTTATCTCAAAATTGTTGTTTTAAAGTGCTTAAAATTGTAATTGAAATCTTAATTTTAATCAATTTAAATTTTAACAGTAATTTAAATCTAAATCTTAATTTTAAATGTCACTATCTCATGTTGCAGTTCACAAAAACAAAGCCAGTGTCTTGTTCTTATCTGTTGTTACCTGAAGTGAATACTGTATTGTGATTAAATATCAGTGTTGTTAATTGTCGAAAATATTGTGATTGTCTTCGTGTACTATGCTTTTAAATATTTACAGAGATAACAAACTTTTTTTTTTATATAAAATTGAAATAAAAAGGCTTTCTTTAAACCTCTTTTGCGTGTATACTTTTAACAGTTAATATAAAAGTGAACTGGTAATAACAATTCTTTCATTTGGCATCCCACAGGAAGTCACCAGTCTCCTCCCCTTTTCTGTCATCTCATTGGATGATTTTCATGAAAACAAGGATATAAGTGCCGACCTCTCCTCCTACATTCAACACCGTATAGACCACAGCCAAGACATCGTCAGTAACATTGCCATCAATGCCAAAGCTGACCCGGCCAACATCTCTAAACTCAGTGCCCACCTCGTCTCCCGGAGCCAGGGTTCATACCTGTACCTGAAACTAACTCTGGACCTTTTTGAAAAAGGTCATCTGGTCATTAAAAGCTCCAGTTATAAGGTAATACCAGTGTCTCTTTTTGAGCTTTACCTGTTGCAGTGCAACATGAAGTTCCCATCAGCCTCAGCGTTTGAGCGAGTCCTGCCGCTGCTCAACGTGGCTCTGGCTTCTTTACATCCTCTAACGGATGAGCAGCTTTTCCGGGCACTGAACTCTGGCTCATTGCAAGGAGAGCTGGAATGGGAGGACTTTCAGCAGCGCATGGACATACTCTCCTGTTTTCTTATTGGTCGACGGGACCGAACACGCATGTTCTGCCACCCCTCTTTTAGGGAGTGGCTGGTGTGGAGGGCAGATGGTGAGAGTACCGACTTCCTTTGTGACCCAAGGTGAATATACATGATTTTTCTTACAGTTCAATGTTTGAAATGCTTCTGTAAGGAGACTAAATACCGTAATTCATAATGTATTGTTTTCTCAAGAAATAGTACAGTATCTGTTTAGAGTTAAAATATTATAGAAACATTGTGACAAATGATTATATCCTCCGGACACAATAAGCTAAACTAAAGAACAGAAAGACAGATGTTTTTAAGCAAATGTTTATGCTCTGATACTTGGACTCAACTGAAGTACATTTTTGCCACACCTGCAAATCTATATATAAAAAAATATTTACTAGAAAAGGAATTACAATGTAAGCAGCAAAACCGTGTGAGGCTGCTGGAACTTTACATGCTAATTTGTTTTGTCAAAAGATTGTTCTCTGGTACAGTCTATTCTTAATAGAGGCCTAGGGCTTATTTTCGACAAGACACCCTTTCCTACAGTAGTGAAGCCTCAGTCAACTTTTTTTTTGAAAAAATGCTGAATTTGCTGAAAAAATGACAATGCTAATTTCTGACACACAAACACGAGTTGTGTGCAAAACTAATTTAGAATAACTGTGACGTCAGTGGTGTACAACCACTTGAAGCACCTCACAATATGTTTGGAAAGTGCTAGAATTGTTGAGAAAATGGGTGCATTTATATTACAAATCACAGTATTTGCCATGTGATGTCTTCTATGCATGTTTTTTTCCCAAATGAAATGACTATTTTTTTTACATTTTAAAACAAATATAAACACCCATTTAGTTAGAAAAGGATGCCACGGCAGCTGAAAAGAACCACAATCACGCCAATCCATAACTGACAAGAAAACCTCCTTGATAATGGTCCACGCAGGAAAAGCACTTTCTTGAGGAGATTGAGGGAAGATGGTTGAGCTTCACTGCTTATTTGAAAATTTTCTTTTTTCTTTTGGTGAAGCATGAGTTGAAACTTTATTTGAATTACGTTGTTATAATGGTGACCTCATGGTGAATTTTGTTGTTCAGGAGCGGACATGCTCTGATGGCCTTCATGCTTTCACGCCAAGAAGGAAAACTCAACCGCCAGCAGACGATGGAGCTGGGCCACCACATCCTTAAAGCCCACATCTTTAAGGTAGGAAACAAGGCATATTTTTAAACTCCTGTCTGTGAGTAAATGCTGACTGTTTTGGCTCCTCGCCGTCAGGGTCACAGTAAGAGGACGGGCGTCTCCTCCAGCGTTCTGCAGCCATTGTGGATCAGCTACAGCACAGACAGTCTTTCTGCAGCTCTTTCCTCGCTTAGGAACCTCTACACGCCCAATGTCAAGGTTTGAAGATACCCACTCACCCACTAAACCAGTGCTGGCGAGATCATCACTTATGAAAACCACCATCGACCTTGAGTAAAAAATAAAAATGAATTACGGCTTTGAATCATAGAACAAGGCTGCAGCAATTATTGCGGCTGATGCATTCAACTGCACAAGAAGAGCTACAGCCTTGCCGAGCTCTGAGTCATCCACAATGAAGGAGATTTCATAAGTCACATGGAACATAGCAATTAGCGCAGAGGCTTACTGAAAAACGTCTTGCGTAATGACTGCATTTATTTATTAAGGCTATTATATGTTAATTGTGGTCTGGACACGCTCTCCCTGTAATTTTAATGAAACAAGCATCACTCGGAGCCGCGTGTGGACGCCAGCATCCTTAACAGACGCTTGGCCGGGGAGCTCCTCATTAGTTCCTTCTGTGTTTGTATAAATACTATATATATGAATCTGCTTCTTGTGCTTTTAATGTGGTCCTGCCTCAGCCAGGTTTCTAATTGGGCCTTCATTAACACAGCACTCTGCACAGTCAACATAAAAACCCGAGGAGAGAGAGAGCCTGGCTAGAGTAGATTAGCCCTGAATGACCTCAGTCCTTCCACTGTGAAGGGAAGATTGAAGAACTTGTCTGATTTGAACAGCGTAATGTATTCTTAAATGTAAACGCTTGTCGTGTAAGTGGAAGAATGATATTTTCACAAAACATGAAAGAGTAATTAGAGATTAGCCAACCCATCGTGCACACCACATTCACAAGACAGTGAATATAGTTCTGAAAATATCGCTTCATAGTGGAACATGGGTAGTTATTGTTGTGCCGACATTGAGCCAATAGTTCTTTTGAAAGCCTAAAGTCATCCCTTAACACACCCACTTGAGACAAACGGGTCCCACCTCTTTGTGTTCCTAAAGTGTAAATACGAAGGGTTTTTTGAGGAGAGCTCTTTTGGTGTTTGGTTAATGATGAAAATACGTCACTGTGCACTATTTATTCGCCAACCAGTTAATATAAAACCTGAATGACACGTAATTGCCAGTTTTACTGAATGCTCATTTCCTGGAGATAAACTCTTCAACTCCTCCACAGCTCAAGCCCTCAGTCTGCTTTGTTTCAAAAACCGTGGACACTCAACTGGCCCTGGACAGCTCAGCACAACCAACAGTGGAATAGTGTTATATGGAAGCAAGAGATGTGTTTGGACACTTTGTGAGGATTCATGCAGTGTAATGTAAAAAGATGAATTCCACCTTCATCAACTAAAACGAAGCATCTAGACGTGCGAGATTTCAATGTTGATGGAAGTTAGTTGTGGCTTATTGTTTTAGAGCAGGACTTGAGCTAGAAAGGTTGCTGGATTAAGTCTGGGCAGGTTGTTAGCACAACGGAGATGTTCTTGAGAAAGACGAGAATGAGGGGGGCTCACTTCACACTGTGTTTTCACACTTCTTCAATGCAGCAGACCACAGAGAAAAATCCTCGCTTCATCTCTTTCCCCAGGTGTCCCGGTTACTGATCTTGGGGGGAGCGAGTGTGTGTTACCGGACTGAGGTGCTAAACAATGCACCAGTGCTGTGTGTCCAGTCCCATCTTGGGCATCTGGAGATGGCCGCTCTGCTCCTGGAATGTGGTGCACCATTGGACGGACAGGCCGAGAATGGCATGACCGCTCTCTGTTACGCTTCAGCTGCTGGACACTTGCCACTTGTCACCTTACTCTGTAAAAAGGGAGCAAAGGTCAGCTTGTTCTACAAGAACAGGTAGCTTTAATTACAATATTGTTTATCATGGACCAATGATATTCTGCTTCAGGTGGATCATGCTGATAAGAGCGGTCAGTGTGCATTGGTTCATGCTGCTTTGAGGGGTCATGTGGAGATTGTGCTTTATCTCCTGGAGCAGGATTGGAGTTGTGATGTGAAGGTCAAGGCCCTGCAGCAGTCTCTTATTGCCGCTTCCAGCATGGGGCATATACAGGTATTACACAGAGGCAATTTTACTACACAGAGCACAGGACTGTCTTCCAGGGCCCAATAGACATCTTTTTTTTATTTATTATTATTGGATTTTTGTGTTTGACAGGTAGTAAAAAGGTTGCTGGGATTGAACAATGAGGATTTGCCACTGCAGATTGATGGGCATGATACACTATGGGGAGAAACAGGTCTGTAAAGGCACGAAATAGATGCTGCATGTTCACAATCGTTTCCTTTTAAAATTGCTTTTTTGAAATCGGTTATTATACGATTTTTTGGCCTCTTGTTCAGAATTCCAACCTTTGGGCCACTGACTCTAAAAAAATGAAGCAGACTAGAAATTTAAAGGATGCCGTTTTATTGAGCATTATAGGATAATTTATTTATTTATTAATTTTTTCTTATAGTACAGTGGTACCTCAACTTACGAATGGCTCTTCTAACAAAAGTTTTGTGTTTTTGAGAAAATATCATCTCTCATTAAGAAATTGTTTCAAGATATTACAGACCAATATCTTTATAGCGACAAGATCTTTTCTAGCTGTTCAAAATAAGGGTCAGACCGTTTAAGAACCACTTTCGAAATTAAAGTTCTTCCGTTTTGTGGATTAGTGCATTTACATGCAAAATGTCTCAACTTACGAACATTTCACTTTACAAAACTGCTCTCAGTAGAAAATAATTGTGTCAGTTGAAGTACCACTGTACTACTATTTATAATAAGAGGCAACTGCACACTTTTATCTGAAATGTGTGTATGTTCTCCAGCTCTGACTGCTGCTGCTGGTCGAGGGAAACTCGAGGGTTGTGTGTTCTTGCTGGACCAAAGTGCCAGTGTGACACAGCCGAACCGCAGAGGAGTAGCCCCCATCTTTAACGCCGTGAGGCACGGACACACACAGGTGGGATGCTTTCTAACTCGGACTGAAATTATGCTTGTTTTTACGATCAACTGCAGTGCAATGCAAGTCTTTGCATTCGTTTTTGCTCTTTGGTCCAATTATTGTTATGTAACTACAGAGGCATTATTGTTTTAACAAGCATTTAGTTTTTTTTGCCGTTTGTTGTTTTTCACAATTATCATTAGCAGGAAAACATTTTCATACTTGATTAGTGGTTTGGTAAATCCATAAAATCCAGTTAATCAGAAATACAAACAGCCTGACCTCTTGCCTTAATCTTCTTATTTATGTCTTCTTCATTTAAGCCTCCTCAACATTTGAGTTTCTTTTGTTTCCTCTGGCTTCAGATTGCAGAGTTGTTCCTGCAGCGTGGAGCTGACGTGAACTGCGGCGATAAGCATGGCCGCTCTCTGCTGATGGTGGCGGCCAGTGAGGGACATGTGGATACAGCGGTCTTCCTGCTCTCAAAGGGTCAGTCACTGCCACTCATCACTCCAAAAATACTCCACTGACCGGAGGAGTTGCTCTGTTTAGTGTCAGGAAGGCAGATGTTTGTGTATTAAAGTGAAACAAGCAAGTGCTGCTCTTATGTCACACAAAAACCTTGCACTGCTGTGTACAATTAGGTGAATTTGTGTTTTAAAGGAGCATGTATGACAGCGGTGGATAAAGAAGGTCTGACTCCACTTGGATGGGCTTGTTTAAAAGGGCAGAAGAAAGTTGTGGAGCTCCTTGTGGAAAGAGGAGCTCCGATTGACCACACGGATAAGCACGGACGCACCCCACTGGACCTGGCTGCTTTTTACGGAGATGCAGATATTGTAAGCTCAGTGCAGACACACAACCATATAAAGCAAACACCCCATTTATCCAATTCATGTGAGAAATGAATCTTACATGAGGTTGCAACAAAATAGCCAGTTTACCCAGATTAATTGAACAAGCCAGTCTGGTTGACAGAACTTGTTTCTCATGCTGTACTACTGTAAAAATGTCAACATTAATACATATTAGTGAATAATACTTGTGAAAAATGAATTTCCCTTGTCTGGACGTTTCATACACTCAATACAAAATACACTCTTTGTTTCCCCAGGCAGAATACTTATAGTACCACGGACAGTAGATTATTTTTAAAATTATTATTTCAAAAAAAGGTTGTACATTCTGGAATATGTGCGTATGGAATGCTTTGTAAATCCCCCAAAAGTGTGAAATCAGTTTTCAATAGAAAAAATGGAATACTTCTGTAAAACAAATATTTGTTAGTGTAAGTAAACTGAAAAATAGCGTACACTGCAATGCTCCTGCATTGCATATAAACTGAGAACGTACTATTAGTGTTCTCGGAACAAAACGGGTACAAAAAGTACAAATCTGAGCCATCATTCAGAATAAAAAGGCAAACTGTTCAAACATCTAAGTGTGGGAGAAAGATTGGAATTTCAGAGGAAACCTTGCAAGAACCCCCCGATCCATTTATCTTCAAAATGTCAACACCACACAGCAGAGCTGGCTGATATGGCAAAATACATACACATTTTTTTAAGCAGATTTTCACTAATTGAACTTGGGTTCAGGTAATAGAATTTATAAAATATGTATAAAAAAAACTTATTATATTAACATTGTTATAAGGATGTCTTATCTTTAAAGCATGTTTGTTTCCAAGCTGTTTGTATACTTTATAAAATAAAAAAAATCAACCCGACCTCAATTTGATTTAATTCCAGGGACTATTCAGAGCGTTCAACTAGTTATTGTCTGTATTGTATTTTGAGCGGTTTCGGACTGTGTCCTTAGATCACTGTCCGGAACCTGACTGTTCCTATATACAGTATCATGTATACTGTATATAGGTTTAATTCGATTTTCGATTTTTTATTTATTGGCGCCTTTCATGACACTCAAGGTCGCCTTACATGACACACAACATTCACACACACACCAATTGCCCGGTGAAATAGCGGCAGCCAATCTGCGCCAGTGTCCACTTCACTCGGGCATACACACCACACACGCTCACACTCACACGGCCAGATTAACCTGAAACGCATGTTTTATCTCACTATAGGAATCATGCGAGCCATGGTGTTATTTCTGTTCAGCCAATAAATTAAAGTGTGTTTTAAATCTGGGGTGACGTCAATGGAGTGAACTTTACATTCCACTTTTGTTCACATGTTGTGTGTTCTCAGGTGCATTTCCTGGTGGAGTGCGGTGCAACAATCGAACATATGGACTACAGCGGCATGAGACCACTGGACCGGGCCATCGGCAGCAGGAACACATCAGTAGTGGTCACCCTGCTGAAGAAAGGGGCTAAACTGGGTGAGTTACACCTCGGCACACGCTGACACACTTCCCCAGCTCTCCTGGGTTCTCGCGCCGTCCTCTGTAATCTAGATCGCCACCGTCGGGTTCTCCTGAGGCGCAGATCCATTCTAAATCTAGACGGGCGAGTTCCAATTGTTATCTGCTTTTCTCAGAGAGTAAAACTCAGCGTTCTTTTGCTGAGGCCTAAATGCGATTGAAACCAGGGCATATTCACCGTGCAGGACTATTGGCCTTCCGTTAAGTAGGACGCCGGTGATGAATTGGACCGTCTCGTAAGACTTCAACAGCAAAGTTCACTCTGCTTTCCCCGCAAAGTCAACAGCGTCCAAGCCTGATGAGAACAGCGTCCCCCTGCAGTTTAATAACGTCTAATTCCATGTGAAACAGCCACTGTCTCTGCAGTCTGAGGTCGCTGACGGCAATGACTCTGCCCGCCGTTTAGCACTGATGCATTTTAATGATGCTTTTTTTTTGTCCCCACACTAAACAAGGGACCAAATCTCCAGGCTATGTTGGCGACGTCTATTGTTGTGGGAAAAATGCCAGCGACACACTTAATTATCCTTACCTAAGTTTTCACATTAGCCTTTGGAAGGGAGCATTGTGTGGCGCTTTTGCTGCACTAGCTCATTTTCCAGGCTAATTCTGCAGGACTAGCACAAAAGATCTACCGGTGGTTTCCATTTTTTAAGAAGAAGCTCTAATGAAAAACGTCTCGAGAGGTTTCTGTAAGTCAGCCAGAGAATACTTCTCTCCGCACACACATCACACCAGACTTTTGAACAACATGGGGGCGAGTGAATAATTACACAGCTCTGGGTTTTGGTCAACTCCCCCTTTTTAACATTTATTTCAGCAGCTTTATTCCTGGATGCTGATTGGTCGATCTTCGAAGAATCTTCGAACTTCTATACGAAGAAGCAATAATAATTATAATTATTATTGTCATAATACTGTGTGTATGTGCGTGTGTATATATACACTGTACATACAGTATATACACACGTATATACGTACATATTATATAATAATCCTTTTTATATAAAGGAAATTAAAGGGCCCGCGATGGGGAAATTGTATTCTTACAATGCATAAATACTCAAAGCAAGTGTCATACAAAAACAAGAAAATAATGAATGGTGTAAATCTAAATATGAAATGAATATAACGACGGAATTGTATTTCTGCTATTGTGCAGTATCACATAATGTGATATATGTAAGGCTTCAAAAAGATTATGAGAAAGTAGGAAGTTTTATTTACATTTCTTTTCTGAATCTGTGAACATCTCGTTCACCTGAATGAAACAGCATGTTGATTCCAGTTGTTTTGCTTTTACGTTTTAAGCACACGGATGGAGCATTATTACATTAAAGGAGAGATTTCACTTCGCTTCTCTTTTTTCCTTTCTCAATGTGCTCAGTCTTGTTTTCAGATCTGCTGGTTTTCTTGCGTTTATTCTTTACACTTTCTTTCTGCTTCCCCGTCTTCGTCCTTTCTGCTCTGCTGTCAATGGCACAGGCTACAGAACATCTCCTTATGAGCGATCAGGTACAAGCGCGAGGAGAGTCACTTTCAGCCAGTGTGTTCTCCAGGACTGACTCCGTGTCTCTCACAGGTAATGCTGCCTGGGCCATGGCCACTTCCAAACCCGACATCCTGATCATCCTCCTGCAGAGACTGATGGAGGAGGGAAACCTGCTGTACAAGGTCAGTTCCATTTACATTTACAACCTGAAGTATTCAATTGAACTGGTCTTGACAAGAGTAATTAGTACAGAATTTAACATACCGTAATATTGAAATTCCGGCGCACTATTGATAAACGTCTATTTCCTAGAGATGTGCAGCGTGAGTTAAAATTCACATCATATATTTGCTATATATATATTATATACACGATATTTGTTAGTGTCCAGACGGTATTGGTATTATACCGGTATCATGGTATTGGAGAGGGGGTCTATTTTAGTAGACCTTGATTACATTATAGGCAAAATGTGTACTCTAACTTTAAACGAGGAAAGCCCTCCTCACTAGACGGTTAAACAGACCAATCAAACTAACGATGAGTATTACTTTCATCTTATCAAAAGCAGTAAAGGAGGCGTCTTCATAACATGTGGGAGATTATTTGCATTAGACGCTAAAAAAAATAAAAAAATCGCATTGATTCAAAACACATTTTTATTCTCAAATACGGAACAGAAACCAATTGTTATATTGAATGTATATATACGTATATAGCTCATGAATAACATATTCAATTAATTAACTTATGTATCCACAGAATTGCCAAATACACATCGTGACTCAATACCGTTATTCACGTCTATACCGGTTTGCAGCCCACCTCTACAATTCCTTAATCTTTTTTCACATATAAGGCACGCTGTTTTTTTTTTCTGACTATAAGCGTAGACTCAATTTTTAAACATGGTAGGATTTTAAGTCAGCCTTATAGTCCAAAAAATATGGTCGTGTACAAATCCCAGTGAACACACACCAATAGCTGGAATGACGGAGCGTTCTTGATCATCATGACCTCATTTCTCATCCACCTCCTCTGCATCACGTTCTGGTCACAGTTTCCTCCAGGCAAGTTTAAGGTCCAGGAACTCGCAACCATATGACAGAGCAGGAAAGATGAGCTCATGTTTGTCCACTGTTTGCATTTCATATGGCTGATGACATTTACAACCGCAACTTCTCTTCGTGGAAGGCTAATATTGGCGATATATTTGATATATATATAAATCTGGCGATCTATTTTCCATCAACATTGATTGATTTCCTCTCATAGGTGCTGAACGTGATCGATTGGCGGATATTAGACAGGTTTATTCGGAAAATATTTTAACAGACGTTTTTAAGAATGTTTCGCCATGAAGGGTTTTACAATTTTTATCAGAAATCCACATGAAACACTTTATTTCATTTTCAGGAGTTGTATTGATATGTTGTTTGTCTATTGCTATTTATTGTCTGTTATAAAAATGATTTTTGGTTTGAAATATTCTGAAATATGAAATTGTAAACCGCAATAACTATATTGCCGTTAAAGTAGCCATGGGTGCTAAGATGGTGTAAAAAATGAAACCAAGTCAAATCCGCTCATCGGTGGAATAGAATGGAATTGGGTGCTGCTCAAGCGTCTTCCAGTTACAGGACTAATATTATTGAGCAATAAATGTTACATCACGTTGAATTCCTTGAAGTAGTGATGAGCAGTTCCTGTGGCTTGTTGTAACTGATTGAACTCTGGCCAATTGAACTCTGCCGAACCGTAAGATAAACTCCGGTTCAGTCGTCTTGAAGTGTAAATGCGAAACGATCTCGAACACCGAGTCTGAGTTCAGACTGCCGTAGCGTGAGTTCCCTTATAGGAAAGCGCTCGACTCCCATTTCATTTGCTCAGTCTTAACTCAGCATGGAGCTCAAAAGAAACACACAGCCTCTTTGAAACGTAAGCAGATGCCAGCCCCGATGAAACCGATGCTTTCGAAAGGTTTGTGTTGTTCTGTCGGCAGTGTCACGTCTAACAAGCCGCCGGTCACTGTAGGTGAAGGCGTGCGGCGCTACATGATCCATCTGTTGTTGTTGTTCCAGCTTGTTAATTTCCTGACCAATGAAAGGAAGAATGTAATGATCCCAAGGTTGGTTTACTATGTTTGGCTTGGGCTGAAAAGGGGAACCAGACTAAAGTGAGCCTGAGTTTAAGTTCAGAGTTGTTCTATAATCTCTTCAGTATTCAGTGCTATAGAGTGATATTTATATTATATAGAGTATTTAAGTCATCCCACGCTACCCATAGTCAACACTCTTCCTATGTCTGTTTCACCGGAGCAGTGACGATGCTTGTTTTCCAAACACGTGTTTTTAAGATGACAACCCTTTTCCCCCCAGAAGTTGCCATGGTGACATGTAAATTCTGTGCTTATTAATAATGACGTCTTTTCACAGTGAGCACTAAACTCTCGATCAGCCTACGAGATCTTCTGTCGGAACAGCTGATAAAGAGTCCTGGCTCGTCTCTGTCTTCCAGAGCACAGAGGAAGAACTGGACATCAGTTGCGTTGGAAAGAAAATCGTTGTTCTAATAGTTTAAAAAAACGATCGACTTCAGAACACTTGAGATGCGACTCCTGCAACGTTTAATAATAGTGCAATATTCACCAAGTGAAACCAAATGTAATAGTGCATATGGTGCGCAGTCCCGTCTCCTAGCTTATGTTGTTGTGAGAACATTCCCTTGGGTTGAAAGACAGGGAAAATCTCTCCACGGCTTTCTTGTTTTAAGAGTTTTTATCTCTGGCTGTGTTTCAGAAAGGCAAGATGAAGGAAGCAGCTCAGCGCTATCAGTATGCGCTCCGGAAGTTTCCCAGAGAAGGTTTTGGGGAAGACTTGAAGGCCTTCAGGGAGCTCCGGGTTTCACTCTATCTGAACCTTTCCCGCTGCCGCCGCAAAACCAACGTGAGTGGCTTCAGAACAAAGAAACATCAATAGCACTTAAGATAATAATGTGACATTTATGTGACGCGTCATTAAACACATCAATCCTGACACGCAATGTTTTTCCCGCGTCATGACAGGCAGTAAAAACACTCATGACACTCAAAAGCATTCATGACACGTATCGTTTTTCCCATCATTTATGAAGCGTATCTCTTTCTTGTCGTTCATGACGATTTTTCGTTTTCTCATCATTCCTGACGCACGTTTTTCCCAGTCATTCATGATGCGCATCATTTTCCAGTGCTTAAGACACAACATCATTTGTTTTTTCATTCATGACACAAATCGTTACTCCCGTAGCTCATGACACACATCGCATGTCATTCATGGCACACATCAAATATCATTTAAGAGACATTTACAGGTGTTTTATTAATGAAATTATATCAATTGATCAGAACACGACCAGTGCAAGATTTCAAGTGTGATCTTATTCTTGGAGTAAATGTAATTTTTCAGAAGATGATGGCTTGAATAAAGATGCCGTATTTTCCCGAGACGTATCCAAGAGTTATTTTAAAAGCATTAACTTTAAAGTGCCTCATTAGAGCGTAAATCATGGCTCCTCATTGAAGCTCTGACCTTCAACCCAAGGACGCACATTCACAAGAAAACACTATTTCCGTTGGTGCAGAATTAGAACATCCAGTTGATCCACCAGTGTCAACAGCAGCGGTTTATGCACAAAATCTGTTCAAAGGCTAAAGATGGAGTGGGTTTCAAGTGATGGATGAATTGCCTCTTTTCTCAGAAGCAGATTTTCGGTTTAAGCCACTCTCTCTTTGCTCAACAGGACTTTGGCATGGCTGAGGAATTTGCCTCCAAAGCTCTGGAACTCAAGCCCAAGTCCTACGAGGCTTTTTATGCACGAGCAAGAGCCAAGAGGAGCAGCAGGTATGAGGTTCATCTCAGATGGTGATCTTTCCTCAGTCCACTTTCTGTGCCCACGGATTTATAAGTTGTCTACTATGATACTAATGTTAAATAGTTATATGTTTAGCGTGGATAAATTGATTGATAGATTTGAATTGATTGAAATGGCAAATTGGCGGATGAAAAAATGGATTTGTGTGTGTTTGTTCACTTGTAATCTTTTTGCCACTAAAAACTGAAACGTACAAAAAAAATCTGAAACAAAAAATAGTTTTGAACTGAAATGTGAAGATTACAAGCTTTACAAAAATGTAAATGACTCATTTTTGTTCATTTCTTCACTTTTTAGTGTGGCCACAGTTTATCGGAAACCTGAATTGATTTAAACAGAAGAATTGTTTCTCGGTTGTTCTCTCGCAGGCAGTTTGCAGCGGCGCTGGCCGATCTTTACGAAGCGGCCCGTCTGTGTCCCAGTAACCGCGAGATCAGACGTCTGCTGGCGCGGGTGGAGGAAGAGTGCCAGCACCTCCAGCGCCAGGCCTCCAAACACCCCGCCTCTCATGCCAACCCCTCCCACCTCGAGGAAGAGCAGGATGAAGATGACGACGACGACGAAGATGAGGACGATGATGAAGACGAGCAGGACATTGAGAGTCGAGAGAAAAGCCCAGACAGCCTAAGCATGAACGTTCTTCGTGGAGAGGAGGATGAAGATCGAAGTGAGCTGGAATCCGTCCGACAGGAGAAGAGAAAAGACAACTGGCATCAGAGCCGCACGCTGCCCGATTCTCTGGGGCTGGTGATGTCAGACGTCCAGTCCGCCACACCAGCAAACGCCCCCGGCCGAGCCGTCCACCGCCGCCTTCCGTCCCGACAGGCGCAGAGCATGAAGAACCGTGAGTACAGCGCTTCTCTACACGCCGAGGGCCGGACGCCCCAGAGCGCTGCTTCCAGCCCCATGCCCAGCCGCCACCGCCCCACCTCGCTCCGCGCCGGACCCTGTATCGACATCAGCCACATGGGGTCGGAACAGTCCAGCGTCCAGTTCACTCATGCTGAAAAGGCCGAGTGTGTCCTGGAGCCCCGAGGAGAGTTCAGCCGAAGCAGCAGCGTCCGAGTGTCCAGCTCCTCCAGCGCCAGCTTGACGGACGCCAGTCGCCTGCGCAACTCCATCGCAACCGCTCCCGAACGCCAGTCTGACCACAAGCCACGCCCCTTCATGGGCATCATCGACAAGACGGCACGTTTCCAGCAGCAGCAGCAGGCGGCTCTGCACGGGAATGCCGTGTCCGGCTTGGGTTGGCCAGGACACCTACAGGACGGATCCGACCACCAGTATCCCAAAAGCAGCCCGTACCAGGAGTCCCACACTGCCGAGTTCCAGCACTTCAGCGAGAGCAAGCACAAGCAGGCCAGTCTGGCCCGGGACAACCCCATCCTCATCAGCTCCATCAAGCCCAAGCGCTCCTTCATCGAGTCCAACGTGTAGCCGCACAAGCACAGAGCTTTCCCGCCTCAAGACGGCCAGGAGTAGGAATATTCAGACGGCCTTTTTATTTCAGTTTACAACTTGCAGCTTCAGACGTATTTAAGCATATTTGAAGTGCGCGGAGCCGTGATGAGTTATTCACGCTGTAAGACACTAATGATTCCGGAACAGTCCTGGGCTTTCTGCTCCGTTTTGAACAATGGTAAGTGTGTGCGTGTGCGCTTTCTATCATCTTAAATTACTCACTGTATGGACTAATTTATTTATGGCTTGATTGTCTAATTAAAACAATATTCTATTTTATATATTAGTTATTTTTGCACAGCTCTATGTGATGTTTGGGGGACGAGTGCGATGGCGGTTGACTTGCATGAACACGAGGACGTTATTTCACATGTACATGATTTGCTCTATAGGGTTGTTCTGTATTGTATCTGAATATTTCTGCACCACATACAATAAAACCCAGTTTAAGACGAGTCTAGTTCGTCAGAAACACTTTTTATTCTTTGATTCATCAGTGCATGTTCAACTCTACATTTGTGTAATGAACATATGACGGACGATATACAGCATATCAACATGTACTGTATCATTATCGAATCTCCTCTGCAGAAGCTCAGTGAAGGGTAACGTGACAGTGGATGGGTGTTACAGGTTATTTCAGAGCTCTTTGGGCTCTGACTGGATGGAGTAGCTCACAGGGAAACGTTCACTCGCTGTGTTTTGACTTCTTTTCACCGTTCTAGACGCAGATGCAGCCGTCTGTGCTCCAGCTGATTTATTGAGTTGATCTCATGCAGGTCAAGATTCCGGCTGCGTGTCGACGGGAAGCTCGGAACGGTTCTGCTCTCAGACAGCTAACGGATCAGAGGATAGAAAGCAGCGAGGAAGAAACCGTGTTTGAGGACGGCAACCGGCCCTCAAAGTCGTTTCCTTGTGGTGAGGACCGGATTGAGTCTCTGAAACTCTTGGTTTTTTGTTCCCACTGTGAGGTCTGGGACCGTGCTTCAAACTCGGTTTACTCACACCTGGAAGGTCGGGCCGGGCCTCAAACTCTGTTTCCTCCCCCTGTTCTCCACCCTCTGATCCGTGTAAAATTTACACTTTCTCCAGCAGCTCTCAATTCTCAATCTCCAGTGATTGGCTAAACCATCTGAACCATCTACTTAAGACTGAGAAAACTTGATATCTGCTGGATATTGTAATTCATTAAAGCAAACAAGAAACCGTCTTGCCTTGTTACTACAAGGAGAAGAGTTGAAGGCCACTTTCTGAAAGCACAGAGCAGACCTGACGCGTGCTCTCCAGCTGACGACGGATCCATCACTGACTTGTGTTCCAGCGGAAAATGGCCATCTTCAGCGTGCGGTTGGGGGTGAGGAGGGTGGTCTGCAGGGGCAGGTTGGTCATGGGACTGGTGCGGCTTTTGGTGCTGATCCAGCTCTGGATGGCGTCCCGCTCGTACGAGTATCCGTCTGTGTGGAAGCAGCGGGCATTTAGCGGCGAATGGCTGGTGTGGCCAACAGACTCACCGGCAGCGATCACCGGCTCCTTCATGATCTCACGCGTGATGGGACACAGGAACTCATCAGGGACGTTGTCACTCACGGGGACCATCTTCAAATCCGCAATCTTCTTGATGATTTTATTCCGCAGACCGAGGGATTCTGAGAGAACACAACATGTCCACAACTAAAGCTGCTGCACAGAATGTTCCTCACGCATTTATCTCAATCCATCTCTTGATCCACTGTCTCTCTCTCTCGTGTGTGTGTGTGTGTGTGTACATACAAATACGTGTAAGAACAAATTGATACAGACAGACGGACAGACAAAAAGATGAAAGGTTGGATAGACAGACAGACGAGTCTTTCAGACAGGATATCTAATGTAAATATCTGAAGCAGAAATAATCAGCTTTAACACAGAGAAACTTCCCTGGAATCCCAGACGAGTGCTTTACATAATGACAAATCCCTGTTTACATTCCCCGCCGTGATCGGGATTGGGTTTTACGCTGCCCCCCCCAAATAAATCCTAAAACTATGACTTAGTTCTTGTAAAGCATAACGGAGCGCTGAGATCATTATGTAACCACAAATGATGAACGTCGCAGTGTCAACACAGTTCAATAATCAAGATTATTAAGAGGAATGACATGGCTGGAATATGAAGGCTGTTTACATCTGGTCTTTTACAACGCAACACATTTTCATCTATTTACTTTTAGAACTTTCCCACTGGGATTAAGAAAGAGTCTGTCTGTCTCTGTCTATGAACACACACACAGTTACAGTATACTGTGTTACTACAGGTTCCGAGTAAAACGGTCGCAATATGTATTTTTTTTATTTTTGTGCTATATATTTTCCAGTCACAACAATGTTTGTTCAATCGTTGCGTTTTGAGTTTGACATTTTTAACCCGCACTATTGGTTTACATTTGTTTTATACTATAAAATAACCACAGCTCTTTACAAAAAAAATGATTTGCACGCTAATGTTTCAGACGTCAACAATATCATCTAATACGCTAGTAGCCTTGGTCTTCCCTCTAAATAGATTGAATCAATACTTAGCCAGAATGCTTGTATTTTCTGTCAACATACTAAACACACATGCACACAGAAATGTAATCAAGGTGTAGATACCAATATGCAGCTCTGATCTGAGACTCTCCACGGTGAGCGAGATCAGTTCCTCCCCATCGATGTTATTAGACCTGAAAGCGTCAGAAACGGCCTCCAGCCCCTCGTCACGCAGCCACTCCAGCACGTGCGTCTCGGACCACTCGCTCACTGTCAGCCGGCTACGACCTCCAAGCGTCCCACCTGAGAAGCCACCGCCACACTGGTCACCCGAGGGGCTTCACCAGCAGAGGTATGAATCATGGGCTCTCACCTTCCACGGCTGACACTGATGGACCTTCTGAGCAGCAGAGGAAGAGGAAAACACATCATGCGTGTGCGGCTTCACAGAAACTCGTTTTCATTTGATAAGATTACAGTCATGTTCGATACCTGTGTTTGGAAAGCATGAAATACTGACCAGGAAGTGATTTTCCTGTCGTTTAGAATCGAATCCCACGCAACAATGAAAGCGAGAAGAGAAAGAGATGGTTAGTGCACTGATATAACCGTGTTAAAGAACAAAACAGTATTTATTATACACAATATTTATTTTCCATTATTATATTATCATCTATTACACTATTATTATCCATTATAGTAAAACAACATCAAGCTTAAATATATGGACGAGGAACATGGACAGGACAGCATGTTTTAGAGAGCAGAGACTATAGCGCCTCCTGCTGGTGCATTGTGAACTTGTGCAATTCATTCAGTTTTTCCATAAAATGCTTCGGCAATTGCACTCAAGGAAGTATTGTCAAAAATCCTTCCACTGATGATCGGGTCACATGTTTTGGATCAGGCCAGAATTGTTATTTTGAAAGTCCAAAGAAAGTCACATCAAGAAAGGCTTTTTTTGTACGTTTTTTTGTGTATTAAAAACAGGGGGGGGCTTATACGATATTTGTTTGGATTTCATCCACAGTTAGTTTGTCTGGTCCAATATAAATTCCTGCCGTAACTGGAATGTCCATCTAATAAAAGTCTGCTCGTCCCTGCCGCCCCCCTGCTTATTCAAAAGAAACCCACCCTGAGCGATGTTGCCGTCCTCCACTCTCCAGATGTTGACGGTCTTGTCCATGGATCCGGTGGCAATGAAAGGGTCAGTGGGGGAGAAGGCGCAGGCCGTCACGTACCTGCCGGGCAGGAAGACGTCAGGAACTTCCACAGGGCGTGACGGTCAGCTCACCTGTCGTGTTGGTTCAGCGTGTAGAGCAGGAGCCCGTCAATCTGTAACAGTTATTCATGTAAACAGTGTGTCTGCTCCTCCGTCAATCACTGTTTATTTTTAACGTTTGGAGAGAATCAATGAAGGATGTGAATGAGACTCACAGCGTGATACACCGTCACGGTCTTATCCACCGATCTGCGGAGGAAAGAGAGTGACATTTAAAAGTTGTGAGTCACGCCAGCCCTCTGGCCTTCTCGCACAATGAAAGCGGGCCTGTGCTGGTGTCAGGCATTATTAGTTCTCCAGCACCATCTAGTGGCCAACAAGCCAACTGAACCTGCTTCTGCAAGAGTGCTTGTGTGTTTTTGGTGTTCGCGCACTGACCCTGACGCCAACATCTGTCCATCAGCAGAGTAAGCGCAGGTCAGCACCGGAGCACACTGACCCGTCAACACACGAGCCAACTGCATCTTGACATCTGAGTGGACAGACAATAATAGTTATACATGTTCAATTGAAAAATGATGTAAAGCTAAATAGTGATTGTAAAGGTTGATCTGATGTTGCTACCTCCAGTGGATGATAAAGAAACAATCCAGATCTTCAACAAACTGTCCTGTCCACAGGATGCCAGCTGAAAGCAGACACAGTCCACCGAGTCTGTGGGAGAAAAAGACAGTCAAACCAAAGAGAGAAAGAGAGAGGGAGAAGAGAGAGATAGTCCAAAGAAAACAAGACAGAGAGAGAGAGACAGATAGAAACAGAGAAAGAGAGTGAGTGCTTGAGTGACCATGACAGTTGTCAAAAGAGAAAAAATGTGAAGAAAAAAAATTGAAGTAAAAAAAGTACAAAAATTAAAAAGCAAAATATAAACCTGACTGTGTAACACTAGTTACCACAAATCCATTGCTGTATTCATTTATGAACTCAGGGTCATAAATGAACTTTTAATCATTAAAAGTTTAACATAACTTTAAACTTTGAACTTAAACTTTAAACGTATCTGTTCAGGAGTTTCTCAACTCCTCTGAACAATAAACACAACATTTATCCAGTGAACACAAATTTATCCAGCACATAAATGGATGACGGAAACAATGCAGGAAAATGACATTAAACACAGAGGCGATTCGACTAGAAGTATTTATTCTTTCTGGCTCTCACCCTGCTGCATGTGAGGAGCAAACTGAGCGCAGGAGACACCGAGGTCGTGTGCGTTCTTCTCCGCGTGCAGGGCCTTCATCCTCGTGTTCCACAAGCGCAGGTCTCCGTACGTGGAGCCGGTGATGAAGAGCCGAGAGCAGGGAGAGAAAGAGCAGGCCACAATAGTGGTGTCACTCACAGCACCCGTCCTGCACACAGACACACACAACCATTACAATATAAACACTCTTAGCTTACAATCAAACAGCAGCACAGCCTTACAGTCAGAGATCCAACTCAAACTCATTTAGAGTTTTTTTAACTATAAGGCTCATTTTGAACTATAAGGCACACTTACATTTCTAGTAAATGTTTCAAAACTGAGCAACAAAAGCGATCAATCGATTAAACAAGCTATTTTGTGGGGCTGTGGCGCTCTGCACACCAAACCATTCAAATGACAAGCCACAAACTCACCCGAGAGACAGAATCCATGGCTTCAGTGAAAGTGCTATGTCCGCATCCATATGCTTTATAACATATACATTGCCTCAGTTTTTTTCCATAGAAACGCACAAATTGTTTGTATTTTTACTAACTTTTACAACATTTTATCAGTGACAAAGTATCACGAAAACCTACGGCATCTACCGGCAACTACCAGTAAACATTGCAACGTAAACGTACAGTACTCGGGCAAGGTTGCAAAAACGTAATGTGAGGGCAGTCCAGCGTCGGAGTGGGGGGAGTGGAGAGAGAGCGAGAGAAATAGAGAGCAGATGAACTGAGAAATTGAACAAGCATAAATGATGGGAAAACAGAAGGATACTTCCTTCTTGGCGCAGCACTGAACATACTTGGCCAGAGTCCTGGAGGTGAAGTCCCAGAGTGCAACAGTCCCATCAGAGCCTCCAGACACGAGATAGAAGGAGTCTCGGGAGAAGCAGCACACCCGCACAGGGCTCCGGCCCGGGTGCTCCAGGACGGCCTCGATCTCGCCGCTGTCCGTCGCCCACACTAGGGTGGTGGCATCGGTGGAGCAGGAGGCCAGGTACTTACCACAGGCGCTGAAGCAACAGCAGTGAACCCCGTAGCCGTGGCCGGACAGCGGGGAGAAGGGCAGCTCGCTGAAGTCTCGGGTGGAGTAAACGCGGACGGTTTTATCACCGGAGCAGGTGGCCAGAAGTGAAGCGGAGAAGGCGCAGCAGCTGACCTCGTCCCGGTGACCCTCCAGCGTGCACAGGAGCGATAACATCTTGTCATCAAAAGCTGTCAATAAAAAGACACTGCGATGAAATTATGTTAGTGCTACAATGAATTACAATGACGATGTTGTAAATACACGCCAGGCTAATGCTAAATAGATCTTTAATCAACTGTCGAAAACTTGGTAGCTGAAGGTAACGGTTACGTCTGACAGCAAAAGCGTACATTTTTAGCGTTATGTCACGAAAACGTCGCATTTAATAATCGTAATATTACGTTTGAATAATTGTACACTTTATCACGATACACAATACGGTAAGTCAACAAACGAACCTCTTTTCCTGGATTGTCACGTGACCTTTAGACACACCCCCATCACACGTGATTTGTATGCTTTTTTTTTGGATTGGAAGTTTGCTATGGAACCGCGTTTCCAACAAACATGGATAAACAAAAACTAATAATTTAAATTATTGCGAAAATACGTCATAACAAAAATAGTGTAATTTAATTTACCGAGACAGCTCGAGTCAGAGCGATCAGGGTGTATGATCCGATTGTATGACCCACCACGTTATAATTACTATATAATTATTTATATATTATAAAGCAGTATATCAAATATATGTAACCTACTTAGTATATTTATTTATACTTGTGACAATGTATTTACAAATAAAGGGACGTGTGAGTTATGTAAAACAGATTCCACTTACACAGAAAACACCATATGCGATTAAAAAATTGTACTTTTAAAATTATGCGATTTAAAAATTGCAATTGCATATCAACTGTAAAGTATTAATTTATACACACCATACACTTATTTTTAATCATTTAAATGTGGTTAGTTAAATAATAAACAGGTTGATGCCTAAATAAACACATAAGACAAAGTCTGGATTTAAAAACATCCTTTTAATAAGTCTGTGCCAAACATCCACACACTCGCACAAACACACACACCAACACTCTCTCTCACACGTTCGCTCTCTCTCACACACATACACACACACACACCCACACCCACACACTAGTGAAAAATAATGCTTCTACAAAAAGAACGCTACCATTTGTTTCCCACAATATCTTTAAATAAAATAACTTCAAGTACTCTGACGCAGGTACAAAACAACTCTAGCTGCCTCCATCTGGGCCGGGGAGACTCGCACGCGTCCGGGCCGGATACTGAACAACATTCCCACATTTAGAGGGGTTGGGTGGGCTTCGTACAGTATGCCGTCAGGTGGAGGCCTTGATGTGTGTTATATATATATTATAACCAGAAACATTACAAAAGAAGGGAAAACAAACCAACCAACCAAACGAAAGAAAAGATGCATTTCCTAGACCCTGTGCTGAAGGGCAGGCACTACTAAGATTAAGGAGTCCACAGTGTTTTTGTAGAGGATATGTATATACTGTACAAACAATAAATGTATATTATTCATCACTTTAAGACTAAAATTAATTGCTACAATCGTTCTAAGGCATAAACAATACCCAATGTCTGAAACAATATGTACACATCATTCCAAACAAGACTCAATATATTGACATTAATAGACAGTATATACACACGCTTGTGTGTTTGTTTGTTTGTGTGTGTGTGTGTGTGCGTGTGTGTGTGTGTGTGTGTTCGGTCAGTTCACTTTCAGAGGGTTGAACACTCTGATGCCACATGGCACAGAACAGTGTAAACAGCTTTTTTTGTCTTGGCTTGGTTTCATATTTGGAAAGGGAAAAACACAAACAAATAAACATTCCATTGAAATTAAAGCAGTTTTGTTGTTTCTTCCTTTTCATAGAAAATGAAGAATGGACCTTTCCTTTATTTTATCATAAATAATCATTTAAAAAAATTAAATACATTCACTATAATATTAACCATAAAGCAAAAGTACAAAACAAAAAAACAAACAAAAAAAAAAGATATTTACATGTAGTGGAAAGGAATTTTTTCAGCTCTGACGGTTGAAATTTCAGTGCGATTTCACTTTTTCAGAAGGAAATGGTATTGCACAACGACACCCTCTGTCTTGTGTCTCTTTGGGTGCTGGATGTTGGATTGGTCGGTGCAGAAGTGAGCGGGTCACAGGAAGAGCCACGACCGGTTCTGCAGGTGGTTCGGATTTGAAATGATGGGCTGTGGTGGTTCCCAGTGGTCAGTTTGTCTGCTTGAGAAGCTCAGTCCACCGCTTCTCAAAAAACTTCCTCATGTTGTGTCCGGCCCGACCAATGTCCGAATTGTCTTCATTGAACTTCTCGCAGTTGTCAAACACCAGGTTGACGTCGATGATGAATGTCTCTAAATTCTGATACCTGAAGATAAAGACAGAGAAATGTTTAGATTTTCTAAATTTGTTATGAAAATGTTCAATTACTGTATCATTAGGTCACAAATATTCTCCAAAAATATTACGGTTCAATATAACAAACTTAATATAATAAATTCAGAATAAAAATTGGCTAAATATTATTCCATTTACACATTTGATTTAAACATCAATTGTTAAGAACCTGAGAACTGAACTTTGAAGTTGCAAACTTTTTGAGGTCAGGTTTTACTTCCTTTTATATTTTTGTTTTATATTATGTATTTCATTTATGCCATTCTCTTTATTACTGTTCACATTTTAGTTTCTGGTCAGTCAAAATTACACTTACTGGCTGCTGACAAGTTTTTCACGGATGGTGGAAAAGTCCATGGGCTTTTTGATGACCTTTCGGTATCCCGGGACAGATTTGAGGTTAACGGGTGTGAGGAAAGGCCAGGCGTCCTGATGCCGCTCTAGTTCTGCCAGCAGGATCCTGAGGAACATGCACAACACAGTCCCGTTAGTTTGTTGAAGACGTGTTTCTTCACACAGATGCACAAACATTCCGTTTGGGTCAGTGTGTTGGGTGTGTGCGTCACCTGCAGAGCCCCAGGTCCCTGTTGTTGTCCCGGGCGGTCTTGGCTCGCTTCACGCATGCCGGACTCTCGGGTTTAGGTGCGGGTGGGCTCGCGCTGCTCTTCTTTGTCTGCGCTGAGGGGGTGACGGCTTTCTTCGGGCTGCTGTTGGCGCTGCAGGTGGCGTCGTCCTCTTCGCACGTCTCTGGCGGCTTCTTGCTCTTCTTGGCTGATTCGGAGGTCTTTTTCCCTCCGCTGCCTGGTGGGGCACGGTTCTGTGCCTTTTTCGGCTTTGGTGATTGACCACTTGCCTAAAACACATACAAATGTTTTAAAAACGTGTAAACTGGAACAGGTAAATTGAAACATCTAGAAAAAATGGTGTTAATACTGTTTGTAAAAGTTATAGAATTTCATTTTCATAATAAAGCCTAATAGATTAACAAAAAAAATTAAGTTTAGTTTATATATAACATTATAATAGTTATTTTGAACTTTGACTGTAAATTGCTAATATTAAAATACATTTTAAAACAACAATTTAAATGAATATTTGAACATTTAACACAACAGTCATAATTGGTTGACGCCACATATGGCTGTCTTGGTGGTTGACACCAAAACAAATTCCTAGCTCTGTAACCACAGAACCTGGCAATAAATCTGATTAATAGTCAATAAACCAGGTGAATAATATATTTACAATTATTTAAAACACATTTACATTGAAAGAAAATACTATAATTACTGCAGATATCATTGTTATACGCACAATGAATTAAAAAGAAATACAAGACATAGAAGTAAGTAAATATAAATAGACGGAAGTAAATGTTATGAGAAATTTGTAAAAGACACAACAGTTATTGCAAAATGAACATTTAGGACAATAAGGGGAAAGAGCATGTATGAATACTAGTTTACTAGTGATGATAGCCACCTTAGAGATGCAGGCCGGGCAGTACCAGTCTCCCTCTGGGATGTTGGTGATCTTGGGTTTGTGGCAATAAGTGTGACAGCCCTTATCACAGCCGTCACACAGCAAGAGCAAGTCTTCATTATCTCCTTTCCGACACATCTGGCAGTACTGACCACACACAGACGCACACACACACAGGGTTGAGTAGATGCATGTCTTGAACACCGTCACTGCAGGAAGCTAGAGTCTTACCACTTTCATGATGGATCTCTCCCAGGCGATGGACTTCTGCAGCTGCTGCAGACACATGGCTAACTGAGAGGAGCTGCGGACCTCACTCAGAGCTTTCCGCCAGAGCTTCATCCCGGGAGCGATCTCTTCCTCCCCCCTGCAACATATCATCAGCATCAGCATCATCCGCGCCAGAGTCAATCCCAACCGATAATCAGTCTTTCACCTCTTTATCAGGCCGCATTTACACTGCCACTCTCAAAGAGTTCTTTTAATCCCAAACTTTTGTGGGGCCAATCAGTCAATGTTGATGATATCGCGGATGCGTCATAACGTGTCGAACAAGGAGCAACGGGTCATTTAACGATGGGTCGTTTTACATCTAAGATGTGGTGGTCGTCTTTTATCAGACGAACCGCAATTCTAGCGATAAAAGTAATATGAAAATTATCAATTTAATATATTTGGAAATGATCTACAGAAAATGCTGCTCATTTCATGTCAGTTCTGTTCAGTTTTATTACCCATTAGTTTACCTAAATCACCAAAGCAACTAGACTAGACTAGACTAGACGCACAAAAAAATATATATATATATATATATATATATATATATATATATATATATATATATATTTTTTTTTTTTTTTTTTTCCTTTTTTTTTTTTCCTTTTTTTTTTTTTGGTAACCAAACCTGGCATATGTCGTATTTACGTGAATATAAGCAACCCCTTGATTTTTCAGGCACAAAATTCAAAACAAAGATGCAATATGGCCTGTCTGTTCAAATATTAATGATTGTATTTCATTTAATCTTACTTCTTTCGGTGTTCTTTTGTCCCTGTTAAGGGTCGTGGCGGTGACTAATGTTTCTTTATTTCTGTTATTGAGCTACTAAAAACGTACATGCATGTCTGTCTCCAGAACCATTATTTCAAAAAAAGAAATGGGACACGACGCATACGAGCACCCCTGCATAAAGACGACGTATTTCTGTTTATTTGTGATTGCTCCTTTCTTAAAATGTGGAAAAATGGGCGCTTATATTTTAGTCTATATTTGAAATCGGTGATAATAAGCACCCCGCAAGTTTTTGAACTGCTAGAATTGTGCAGCAGTGTGAATACAGTCTGAGATTAAGCTCCGTTCAGAAAACACACACAGAAGGACTTGAACAACAGGCAAACAGCCCACACCGAGTGACAGAAGTGTGCGGCACAGCAATACATGAGGACAGAAAGCACAGGATGCCACGATGTGTCATGCACTTCATTATCAAGTATCGAAACAACGACAACAACCAAAATGGGTTTTGGAGGCCTCAGTCTCGTCTGAGCTCTATTGAGCAACACCATGCAGCCATAAACAGGAAGGGTGCAGGCAAGGAAGTGAGAGAGAAATGAAAAGTAACCACAGCACGAGAACCAAAACCCAAAACTGGAGCCAGGGTGAGAACGGACGAGAGGGCGAGCAGAGAAGCCCCCGGCCAGCAGACAGAGGGGAGGGAGAGGATGAGGAGGAGCAGAGACGAAGGCTGGCAGTCTAAATGACCTACCCTTCCCCTCCAGCGCTAGTGGATGGAGCAGGTGCTGGGACAGTGACTGTACCCACATTATCCAGTTTGATCTGGATGGTGGTCCCTAAGGGGCTCCGCAGGTACCTTCTCTCGATGTGGCGCTCCAGCTCGGCCAATCGCGTCACGGCAATGTCCAGCGGGTTGCCGGGGCGGCGAATCAGACCCTTTTCTGAGCTTCTCTCCTCATGACACTCTGCCCCAGGGCGGGCCTTGGGGAGGAGCTTGTGCTCACAATAGACCAGGTCCTCTCTCTCAGACTGCGGCTCTGGATACGTCCAGCCCTACGAAAAAAAACGTGTGTCAAAAGAATTCTTCAGCAAATTAATTCCTGCTAAAGCTTTAGAACTATTTCTGTCATTAAGGTACCAGCAGGTTCCTGACAAGAAAAGGATTCGTCTGACACAATAAATATCCCCCAATTCTAAATGTGTTCACATTCTTGAAATTGTGATGTCTGTCAGAGAGACAGGAGGAAGCTCTGACCTTGACCTGCAGGCTGGCGGAGGTGACTTTACGCTCCAGCTCCTCCACCTGCTGCAGCAGGGCGATGTCTGTCTCCATGGCCTGCTCCTCCACACACCACTCTTGCAGCGTCTCCACGGAAACCTGCCCCTCGTCCAGCTCCGACACCTCCATGACTGCAACTATTACATATAAGCAAGATAAGTGTTAACTCTCCTTATAATTAAATGCAATTTTATCAAATTAAGCTTGGATACACATTTCATTCTGCCAATCATGTTGTTAATACATGTTGAGAAAACCATTTATTCAGAACGTAGAGAATACAACGAATACAAGATGTATCAAACAAGACAAGTTCGATTGACGAGATACATAGATGGATGGACGATGTAAGATGCAGGAAAACCCGAAAAGACAGACAGAAATATGGATGACAGGACCGACAGTTGTTGAGATATAATATAGGAAGATGGAAAAAAAAGATAAACATACAGACTTACTGATTGACAGAAAGTCTGGTTTAAAAACAGATAGCAAATGAACAAATAGCTCACAAAAGACAGATAAACAGATATAAACAGAACACTTATTTTAATAAACTATTGCATTACAGTTACAATGTACACCTTTGGGTGTGAACCCAATGCTTGGTGTTACATGTTGACCTTTCCACAACATGTTAGACCTCTCTACAGGAGCATCCGTTTATCCCCACATATCTTCTTACCTTCTCGGTTCTTATTGCAGGTCTGCACAATGAGGTCCATGGACTTCTGCAGCTGTTTCTGCAGAGCTCGCTCTCTGATGCCTCGGCTGTGGAGAGCGTTCACTAGAACTTTCAGCTCCTCCATGTCCGTCACCTTCCACCAGCCCAGAAGCGCATCTGCCAATCAGACACAAGCATTAACATAAACAGCACCGCCCCCTTCCATCAATAATCTAAAACCACCAAAAGTCAAAAATACCATTTCTCTGCAAAACCCATTATACATCTAGGTCTGGACGCACCTTCTGGTATTGGCTGAGGCTCGGGGTGGTCATGGTTTCTAGGGAGGTCCAGCGCCACAGGAGATGGAGCAGAGGTGAGCTTCTCCCCTGTGGGAACAGGAGAGCCACTTTTGCTGGTGGAGACGCTGGGAGCCAGCAGGGGGCTTGCACTGCCCTCCACTGAGGTGTACATGTGCAGGGGGCTGCTGCACAGAGGGAGATTGGGGCTGAGAACCCCTCCAGACCAGCTGCACAGAGGCAACCCCATCAGAGTCCCACCCGCTTTCAACTGAAAGACACATGTTCAAACCGTCATTATGCACTGGACAACCAGAACACTGAGCAACACACAACAGGTTAAGGTAAGTACTTGTGTAAATAGACTTAGTTACTTAAGTATTTTGGCTACTTTGAATTTGTACTGAGTTTTAAAAATATAAGCAACGACAATTACGTTGAATTGAAATGAAAAAAAGCCTTTAGTTGTCCCACAGCTGGGAAATTTCATGTCACAACAGTAGAAACAAATTTAAATAAATACAAATAGTTAAATAAAACAAAGGAAATATTAAATGGAAACTTCGAAGTAAAAAGCTGTTGTGAAAAGCTGCCAGATCAACCGGTGCCATGGCAACTTGAATGGACACTAGTTACATTGTTGTGTGCAACAAGTTGGCATTTTAAATCCAAAAATGAAGGTACTGGACTAAATTAGTGACTTAGCAGTGGCACCTTTTGCACATTTGAGTTTGACTGAGACTGACTTTTTTAAATTCTATTATGTTGTGACATTTTGAAACATTGCGTTGAAAAATGTAATTTCTATATTAGGAAATAAAATCCCATATATAGTTTTTTATTTTTCACATCTCTTGGTGTTTTCTGAGCCTAAATTCAGTCAAATTCACAATTAAAACTATTTTAAGTAAAATACTTAGTTCTTTTAAAATCGGATACTTTTACTCGAGTTTTCTTGGAATTGGTAACTTGTAATTTTTCTAAGGTATCCGTACTTTTACTCAAGTATAGTTTTCAGGTTCTCTTTACACCTCTGACACACACACGCAATGTATGTACCGCAGACATGTCTATTCATTTGAAATCCTAAGTTTATCTGGTCTTCTGAACGTCTGAATTGGAGGTAGAACGGGTCATCACCTGCATGGTGAGGTTGCCTAGTCCTGCAGGGGATGGGTTCATGGAGCTGGGGGATGCAGAGAGAGGAAGCAGGTGATGTGGAGAAGAGGTAGATTGTGGAGGCGGAGTTTTAGGCCGCGTGCTGGACGGGTTGCTCTGCATCAGGGACGTCTCGTCACAGGGCGAGCGAGGCAGCAGGCTGAACCAGTGGCCGCTGCGCTCACTCAGGACCTTGAGTAGCTGGTCAGTGGCCAGCAGTGAAGTCTGTGCCAACTGCGGATGCAGAATCTGCGGAGTGATGGCCAACTGCAGAGGAGGAGGGAGTGCGTGCTCTGCGCTCGGGCTGCTGGACTCTGCCGGCTTAGAGGTAGGTGGAGACTGAGCTGGAGATGATGCTGATGTCTTGTCCATGGCGGTGTTCGAAGGGCAACCATTGAGAAGTCCTTTTGGAGTGCGGGGCTGTTCCTGAGGGCTTTCCGAGGGGCGGAGCTCAAGCTGTGGCAGGGGCGTGGTCACAGATTCCATTTCTTCTTTATTGGAAATCTGCTCTGGTTCGATTGGCTTCTCTTCCTCCTGCTTGACCTCTTCCTTCACAGGCGCCGGAATTTCTTCGTGCTGCTGCTGCTGATGAAGAACCTCTTCTTTGGGTTCTTCTTTTACCTGCACCGGCTGAAAGTTCTTCAATCTCTCACGCTCTTTCTCTAGCTCTTCCCGACCTAGAAAAGAAAATTCAAAAGCTTTTATATTGTCCGCTTTGTGTTTTTCATTTTTTGTCTCATTGAGAAGAAGTAAAGATCAATTTCAAAAACTCACCTTCTCCGCTTTCCAGCCCCTCGATATAAACACCCCCACACTGCGGAAGGACCCAGTATCTGCGGCGGTAGCGATCCTGTCCATACGACATGGAGCGCAGCGCATGAGACGACTCAAACAGCTTTCGGCGGATCAGATTTTGCTGCTGTGCTCAGACAAAGACAAAGTACAATGAGTATGGCAATAGCATCAAACCATATGCGTGAGTAAAAAGTTTTCAAAAACCTTTGACGTTTTGTCAATCTGTTTCTCCAGCTCTTCTACGCTAGTGGCAGCGTCTCCTTCATCCTATGAAAATTAAGTTTTACACTTTAAAACTCAGCATATTTTAACAAAATGACTAGTGCTGCATTCCAATCAAACCAACAACACTGATGTCGTAAACACAACAGTTTGGCAAAAACAAATTGTATAATTTATCGCAAAACAAACCTCATCGCATGTCTCTACTTTTCTCCCCTTTTTGGACTCTTCTTCCTCTTCTTCGTCATCATCATCACCTGCGTCGTCACTATCATCATCTTCATCCTCATCGTCGTCACTGTCTCCAGTTTTTCGCTTGCGTTTGTGACAAACAGCAGATCCGCCAAGAGTCTGGGGTTCCTCGGCTCCTGCGACTGATTCACGTTTGCCCGTCCGCTTGGCGTGAATTGTTTTTAATCTGAACAAACACACCATGTGTAACAAATAAAATGTAGCTAATATCGAGACGTTTTGAATCAGGTTTGTATGTTTTATTCAGACACATACTTCTTTAATTTGCCCTCCACGATACACTCGTCCTTCCGCAGCACGTTCATGTGCTCCAGGCTTTTGTCGATCTCACTGCAGAAAAAAAACAGCCTATTTTTAAGCTGCTATGAATATGAAACTTCAAGTTCACCCTTGAGTGAAATGCACAAAGAGAAATATTTCTTTTTTTTTTATGAAGTCTTGTCAATCATAGAATCATGGATTTCACACGCACCTCTTTATAAAACATCATAGTTCAATACAGTTGAGGATAAATATTTAAAAGAACATTTGTTTCAATGTACTGAATGCTAAAATGTTTTATTCGTAAAGCTTGTCAGTTATGTCATATATATCAGACAGGTAATTACATAAGATAAATCTGTAATGAAGCAATACAACTGAAAACTTTAATTTACCTAAATAGTTTAATTACAATCAAATTTAATGTTTCATGTTGTAGCACGTCAATATAAAACTTATATCTAAACAATATTTATAAATTTGTAAACGTATATAATTATACTGTTTGAAATTGAATATAGCATAGGCATTTTAGTGTATAACAATTGACTAAATGTTAGTATTTGATATTGCTTTATATTATATTATTTCAGTATTTCATTATTTCATATTATTCTTATATATTACTTAATCTATATTTTCAGTCCTTACGTTTTGTACCAAATCACCATAAATTTCAGGTTGAAACCATGAAGGCAATTTTTTTATGCATTTATACAGTAAACACATCCAGCATGCATTGTCATTGAGGTTTTACCTGACCACACATTTACTGCAGGCCAGCTCGTTGACCAGGAAGGCCAAGATGGAGGCTTTCTGTGCAGGAGTGTGAGCCTGGAAGGCTTTGGTTCTCAGACTCTGAGAAAGATCGGCCAGCTCCGTCTGAGAGCAGTGTGAGTCCATGTACAGCTGCAACACCTCAGACACATTGTCCCGGTTCAGACCCACATTGGTCAGATGGTCGCCCAAGATAGACTTTGCCTGCGGCGAGAACGAAAAAAAAAACTTTGACTTTTTTTGCACAAGCAATAATACAAAATTGGATAGCAGGAAATTATGAGCTTTTTCTCAATATTTTACTCCTACAGTGCACCGGAGACTTGTTTTTTTAAAAACTAATGTAAAACAGGCATCTCACTCTGTGTCCTTGAGGTAGTCCCGGGTCAGACACGGCAGAAGAAAGCAGCCGCACCAGTAAGTCCTGCACTTGGCCCATGCTGTTGCCCAAGTTGAGGAGCCCTTCCTGCAGGATACCCAGAGTGGGCACCTCAGCCGCTTCCATGCCCAGAACCTTCCCAAAGCTCCGCAGGAACTGAACCACCATCATGCAGTCGGAAAAGACGCGGCCGGGGAGAACTAGGCCGTGGATCCGAGGAATCTCAGGAAGCGGCTGAAGAAAAAAAAAAAAATCAAAGAGAGAAGAAAATTTGTTAGAAATGAACTTTATTAATCCCTCAGTGGGGAAATTTGTCTCTGCTTTTGACCCATCTGAACAAACTCGGAGCAGTGTGCAGCCACATGGTGCGGCGCCCGGGTGGCATGTGGGGTTCAGTGTCTTGCCCACAGACACTTAGTTGTAGAACCAGTCGTGGGGAGGATTCGAACCGGCAACCTCTTGGACACCAGTCCAAGAAATGTACTTGTTCCAAAAGCTAAAACGTTACGTTGACTATATAAGCCACAAGTACATTTATTTATTTTTTTGAATGATTTAATTAATTTACCCAAATTTATAATAATATTTTAAAATAAGATTAAGAAAAACCAGACAGCAAATTTCTAGAAATGTAATTACAGTATATGCAATTAAATTAAACTTTATATGAGACACAACAATAATCTAATTCAATAATTAATTCATCTTAATTGCAGTAGTTTTTGGTTACAATTCCATTTCATGATCATTTTGTCGCACATTTTCACTTAAGAAAAAAAGTCCATCTTTGAAATTACGTATCTGCCAGAGACTGTTTGGAATGACCACTAGATGGCAGTGCTCCGTGATTCAGATTAGTCTACAATTCATTTAATAAAAGCATGTTCCAGGATGGGCATTTTTATTGCTTCACTGGGAGACAAATTAAATGTTATAGTCTTACAAATCCAAGTATTTTCAAGGCAGGACGTCTAAGCAGCATTTGACCTGACGTTGACATCTAAATCAAACCGGCCAATCTGAAGAGCAGCGTCCTTTACCTTGTGATCGGTCAGACACATGTCTTCATTTGGTTTCTTCATCTCACGGATCATCTCAAGCTCCAGTCTCCGGAGCTCCAGTTTCCTCTCCTTGTTGAGGCGTTTCTCATCACGCTTCTCCTGCCTGAGGCGTTCACGCTCCTGCGGGACGAGAGACAGCGAGAATGTCTTCACTGATCAGCCGGACGACATGTTGTGCATATGTGACATTAGGCCTTTGTGTCAGAATTCGAGAGAATGAGGAACGATCAGGCGACTTGATTAAACGGAAAGACATTTGGTGAGAGAGGAGAGCGGAGTAGTGAAGGACAGTGTTCTTTATTTCATTCATTCTTCTGCACACCTCAGCTTTTTTCCGAGCCTCCACTGCTTTCATTAGCATAACGTGCTGTCTCCTCCTCTCCCTCTCCTGAAAAGACAGAATGATTCCACCGTTCATTGGAGAAGAACAGCTCACACAGACACAAATAGAGAGAACAAATGAGATATAAAAGCAAGAGACGGACAATAATACTGATCAGCGTGGTTTAGCACAAAGAGAGAGAAATTAAAGTGGTGTAAAACGGACACATTGCTATGGCCAGGATGAGGCAGCCGCGTAAACGTGTGTTACAGCTGATCAGAGAGAAACAAAAGAGGCAACAGAAAAGCTGGAGATGTAATGGGCAGGTCAGAGCAGGAAAGCTGTCGGTGCATCACCAGTTAGATTAGCCGAGCTACTGTTACCAGCTAACGAGGGAAATTACGGGAAATTTCCCTCTGTCTCGGGATCCTGTCCTTACTGTAAAACCCATTATCCCGTCACTGTTTTCATAAAGTCAGCGTGAAACTGAAACCGACTCATCCTGTTTGCTTTCTTCACACAATCCATCTTCATGTCACACAAGAAATCTCAATCTTGTCCGGGAGCAATGTGAGATTTTAATGTACATTATTTATATATATATATATATATATATATATATATATATATATATATATATATATATATATATATATATATATATATAATGAGCCATTGGACTACAAGTTGAGCGACTGACAATTTGCCATGAAAATACATCAGCACTGGTCGGTCAGCTGTTTTTTTTACATTGACCTTTAAATCATTTTTGACAAAAACCATATTTGCAACATTACTGTTTCTGTGGCTCAGTTAATATAACAGTGTTAGTAACGGCTAACACTGTGGGTTTGATTCCAAGGAACCTTGCTCCGGATAAAACTCCTAATGTAATTCTTTACAGATTATAAAAACAACTTCATGGTGGAGTATCGGGTTGATCATGTGATTAAAACATGTTTACAGTTTTTAGTGTGGACAAAAACAGCTCATATCAAGCGGGTGATGTCACGCGAGCATCAAATGATGCTGAAATACTCCCAGTGAGCCAATTATTGGATTACACGGACATTTATTGAGAAAAACAATTCTGTGAAGGACGTTTAGTGAGTTCATCTGACAGTCGCAAACAATCTCTTGCGTTGAGAAAGCACGGGGAGCCATGGATCCACTTTCATGCTGACTTTAAAAACCAGGCCAATTGGAGAAATATATTCGGACCCGCTATGGCGTGAGATGACTGAGATCAGCGAGTTTCCTTGAATTCTCTCATTGACCTTTGACCTGTATTGATGACTGCACAAGAAGTACAATCGTGCCGGTGCACATCTGGACACACAATCTGCCACACTCACACGACACGTTTTCACAGCAGTAGTGATAACACACAACATCGGGTGTACGACACACGTGGAATGAGGGTGTGGCACGTTCCACCAATGAGAGTTTGAGCTCAACAGGCTCCACAGACTCACGTTTACTCACACATATACAGACGAACAAGGCCTGTTGCATCAAAGCCGGGTCGCTCTCATTGACACACACACACAGCAAATGTAGGCGATGCACTGCTTTTTTTATCTGTTGTTCTCTTTTGCTTGAAAAGCCATGCAGAAGGAAATGTAGTTTTGACAGCAGCCAGTGCTACATTTAAACATGTGCTGCTATGACATCATATCACAACCAGGATTCACGATGCGAGTGTTAGATGTACAGAAGATGAAACATACCCATACCATATCTAGTCTATGCCTCTCCATCTCCTGAGAGAAAGAGTTGGCAGAGTATTATGAGACAGGAAAAAAATAAATCACAGCGTCATTTATAAAAGAAAAAAAGGAAAGAACCCACCCTCCAAAAATACAACTTTAGCTTGTGACCACAAAAAAAAGACAGAGCCCACTCCCAAAAAGCACAGAAATTAACCAGAAAGAAACAGGAGACAACGATAGGCCACTTTCTACAAGAGCATAGACAGAACTAATCCATTCTAAAACATGTTAACCCATAATGCACTGCATTTCATAAGAAAAAAACATGCTCATCCCCTGACTGTTCCTTGCATTAAGCAAAAAAAATCACTACTACAGTATAAATGGCCATTATAAGACCTGTTATTTATGAGAGCAGCAACTGACCTGATGCTTCAGAATAACAGCCTGTTGCCGTCTCATTTCCTTCTCCTGCAAACACAAAACATGCAACACAAAAACACTTATTATGATACATCTGTGAAGAAACCCCTAATCAGACATGTCTGGTCTCTCTATTAGCAGAACGCTGCTATCCATTCCACAAAAACCGGATGAGGCGCTGCAGATGCTGCATATAATTCTCATATCAAAATCCTAGTATTAAATATGTATTATGAATGATTGAGACTTTATTTATCCCACAAAAGGAACATTTCAGCAGCAACAAAAACAGTTGCTGACAAATTCCAGAGTAAAAACCAAACAGTATAGTAAAAAAATTGTGCTAGGGGAAATAAAATAGAAATGTACAAAAAGGAAGAATAAACTGTATAATTACATGATCCATTTACAATTACAAAGTATTCACGTGTTGCATTTATATATTTAAATATGTATGTACTGTACTTATATAAATATTGAGGCACTTATTTTATATTAATGCTTATTAAATTACGAATAAACAATACATTTCACATACATTTGAATACATTATTAGCATAACGTGTTGTATTGTGTTAAATTATATATGTATCGGGAATTCTTTTAAATATCTCATTCTCAACTCATCCTGAAAATCCATTGTGTCACTATTAACAAATTAGCTAAAATCAATAATGATTTATAACAATAATATAATAAAAATAATTTTCTTAACAAAAAAATAGGCAGGCTCAAACGCGGCGCTGCTTTTTGAGTAGGTGAGAATAAAAAAGTTTTATGGGATCATGGGACTTCCTCAGCAATGATTCAGAAAGTGCGAGCAGCGTCCCTTCTCATTCAGAAACTGACCTTTATTCGCTTCTCCGCCTCCAACATTTTGGCATTGGCAGCTTCCTCTCTCTTTTTGCGCTTCGCCTGCCAAAGCAAAACAGGTCTAGGTCAGTCTGGAGCTGGAGCGAATGTTATAGACCAAAATTAAATCTGCTAAACCAACATGTGCTTTAATTCTAACTGACTGACGTGTCTGCCAGACGCAGGAAATCCCTGCTTGTCTTGTCACGGCCATTGTTAGGATTCTCTAGCTACAGATCACTGCGTCAGTGATAAGAAGCGTTTTCCTTCTAAAGTTGTGTCAGAATCAAGCGTGAGCTCTTCAAAACTATTCAATATTCCTCATCCTTTGACAACGGCAATATGAAAAAACAACGCAAAGGCGAATTAGCCGAAAATTTAAATACGTAATTACAAACAGCAAGAAATTCGGTTCAGAATGGCTTCCCAAGCGTGTCAGCTCCAATTTGATTTTGCTCCACTAAAACACTTTTGAAGCCTCTATAATTGGCCAAGTAAAGTAAACAGTGTCTTCCTCGTGCTGCTTATGCAAGAACTGACATTGTCTGATGGAAAAAAAATGTTTTATGTCTAATTTACCTCTGGTTTGAAACACAAGCGGCAGCAAATTTAACATTCAAAAACCGTCCACCAAAACCAATTTAGCATTAGTCTTGACAAGAATTATGCACACAGCTCTCAAATGCTGGTGAGTGATTCTTTTGTGGTCCGGGCTCCATGTTAAACAGGAACCGAAGGGGGTGGCGAGTATTTTAAGAATGTTAAGCCTATTTCAACTCCGTTTCCCCCCACAGTCGCTCCATACCTCGAGAATCTGCTGCGCGCGTAGTTCCTTCTCCATGCGGATTTGCTGAATGCGCTTTATCTTTTCCTGGTGGGAGAGGAGGAGGAAGTCTGTTAATTGAAAGCGCTGCTGTGCATTTCAAAAAGTCCAGCTGTAGTCGTAGAAGCAGCAGTAGTCTGTGTTCGGAATTAACAGCCGTAATCTGTGGTGGCACACACCTCACGAGTGTCCGAAAAGTAAAGGTTTGCCAAACTCACCTGCTGCTTCAGGATCTTCAACTGCTCCTTTTGCTTCCTCCTCTCCTCGGCGGCCATGATGGCTGCAGAGGACACAAACAGAGTGTTGAACGCTTTGCCAAGAATAATACCTAGTGGGATTCTTACAATGCTTTAGAATAAGCAATATTCAAAAGGTCTTATTTATAGTAGAATTTTTACAGAAAATTACAGTTTTTGATTACATTAGCTTCAATTTTTCGGTCTTTTGGTAAGGTGCAGGCAATGTAGAGTCTGGTCACGTTGGCACTCACATTGTGTGAACTATAACATTTCTTCAGAAATAAATTAAGAAAAACAATCTTTTAATTCAGTTACTGGCAACTGTAGTCAAACAACATGATCTTGACTTCGTACAAACGTGTAAAGACAATCACTCAAATCTGGTAAAAAAAAAGTCTTTTTTGGAAATTTTGGAAATTTTACGGAAATTTGAGACTCTCAAATTTCCGTAAGTAATGGACGGCAAAAATGACACGTCTCATGAATGAGTGCTGCTTTTATGCAACGTCATGGCGACATTATAACATTTCCTTGGGTCGATTTGTACATTTCAACTGAATTTCATGACATTTTAACATTTCCATAGTGTTTTTCCCTTAGATATGGAACAACAGTTCAACACAAACACTGGGGAGCATGGCTTTACCTTGCTGTTTGCGGGCCTCCTTGGCTGCCCTTGCAAGAGCCTGTTTCTCTAGTTTCCTCATGAGTTTCATCTGAGCGGCCTGTCGGGCGATTTCTGCGACGAAAGCCAACAACTCTCTCCGTTATGTGACACAAAAAAGGGCATTGGCAAAAAAGGCCTTCGCAAGCAAACAAAAGTGATTTACCTTGAGCTTCAAGTTTACGCAGCAGTTTGGCCTCAGAAGGACTTGAAAACTCGCTCTCTCCGAGATTCGGGGGGCGACCCTTGCGCCGCCGGCTGCCCGACACCTCGCCGCCACTGCCACTCTGCTGTCGCTCAGAGTTGGGTGGGCGACCTCGCCGGCCCTCCATGGCCAGGATGTGAGGGATGACCTCTTCCTCCTTCAGGAGACTCCATTGCAGGCCCTGCATTGGGAGCAGGAAAGGACAACAAACGCATGTCAAAATCTTAATGACATCACAACCAACTACCCAAACCAACCAAATCACCCTGAAATGTTGTTCTAGTCACAGGGCCAATGTTAGTCAATATTTTCAGACAAGTTAAGGCATAAAACGCACCAAAATATCAAAAGAGGGTAATTTAAATCAATTTTTAATCAAACTGCTGCTCTTTGCATGGTTAATCTAAAGAAACCCTTTCAACACACATGAAGTAACACCCTGTGGAAACAACGAGCGCTGATTATTGTACAGACTCCCTACTGTTTTAAAGGGGAATTTCAGGCGATCTGGGTTCAATCAAATTCCCTGCCTTGTTCAGGATGAAAGAGAGATACAGAAAGAGCGAAAGAGTATGACAGAAGAGAGAGAGGGAAAAAAACAAAGAACAAAAAAAGGAGATGAAAGGCATTCACCTGGGGTCCTTCTCTGGCTTCATAGAAGTCACCAACCCTTATTTTTGCACTGAAGCTAAAATTATCACGTGTGATGTCAGTTATTCCGTATCTGGACAGATACTACAGAAGAGAGAATAATAGGGATTTCGTCAGACAGGACATCCAGAGAGCCATTAGCACTATAATGGTACCAATCCAAAAGCAGGAGTAGAACACTTGCCATAACAGTGCACAGCTAGCTAATGTGAGTTCAACCAGGTAAAGTGCTGGGCGGTTACTCCTCTACTGGGATAGGTGAGGGGGTTTAACGGGGTGGCTTTCACTGGACTATGTGTCGAAGGGCTCGAAGCAAAAATCAGCAGTTAAAACCGTTAACATGTACCTTTACAACATCCGGGTACTGGCGCAGACGCTTGCCGCATGGCGCGTAATATGCGACGTCTCCTTGCAGTCGACCCCCTACTGTTTTGATTCTTGTCTCGCGCTGCCAACTAAACAAGTACGTACATGGTATTAACACAATGTATCATATTCATGACATTATTCATGCACAGTATAATGCCTGTGAGAGATGCTCCACGTTCTTGTTCTTGGGGACAGTAAGCCGGAGAAAAATGTTCAACAAACAAACATGCATTTATCGAATACCATAAATGTTGTTAATGTCACATAGAACTGTATACTATTTTCGTAAAAATGTCTATTGTTGCAATTTATTCACCAAGGATTCCATCTAAATTCCTCAATGGTAGTCTGTCCATTATTCTCCCAAACACCAAACAGTATTTAATCATATTTAATAATATTCTTAATGTTTTTCTTTTTACCATAATCAAATAACATTCACCAAGTTCAATCCTAAAGTATTAAAATGTAAAAATGTTTGAACATGTAAATAAGCATGGCTTCTATAGGTAATGTCATTTGATTTTTTATTATTTAAAACCGACGATTGTATGCATTTTATGATTTTCTGCTTGTGCCACTAAGTGTACGCTAGAGAAAGCAGCAATGTCTTCTTATACGAGCACATACCCCAAGTCTAGTGGAATACGCAAATCGTCTTCATTCATCACCCGCTTTCTTTTCACAGAGCCTGATACAGAAAACAGATTCAAAACATGCACAAAACATTGATTTTATAGAATTCTATATAATATTTTGACAATACAGTGAAGAACATCAACAACCATATCAGGGCACAGTAAGGTTTCTATAAAAATCCCTTCACCATTATAAATCACAGTTAAAAAAAAATAATAATAATACTTTTTAAGCACTAAGTGCTTATGCTTTCTCTTACGGCCTCACTTAGGATGCATCCGTTGTGCTTTCTCTGAAACGACTTCAGGATATATGATATTCTGGTTCCTAGATATCAATCCTCGTCTCCTTTTTTTCATGTTTAATGCAAGTCTAGGTTTTAGGCTCAATTTGTTGTTCAGAAGAAATCTGATCGCTCAGTCAAATCTTTTAGTATTTGCATTGCACTTTTCACAATCCACGTCATTCCAAAAGCAGCTTAACCGAAAATCACACTTTAATGTCTTAAGCCTTAAAACCCCCAGTGTGCAACTGTGTAAATGAAAAAAAAAACGATAAAAAAAAAAAAAAGTCAAGCAATGCGGAGAAACAATCTATCAGTTCAGATAATGCTAATGCCATGAGTGTGAAAGCAAAACGGTATCATAAAACATTTATCTCTAAGCTTAGTCGAATTCCGCACACAAACCAGACTTTGATTTCATTTTCAAGCAGCTTAAACGGAGCAAAAAACAGAAGTCAGCTTGGCTTGTTTAACCGACACGTTCAGCCTCCATTAGCAAGGCTTCAGTCCAGTTGGTGAGAGATGCTGAATGCCGTTTCTGGAGCAGATGCTGTGTTTGCTGAATTTATCAGCGTTTTGTTTAACATGCCTTGGTTAGCTCACAACAAGAAATAGATCATGTCGACGCCTTGGCTAACAGGTTAAAGTTAACCCAACACAAGTCGCACGGTTAACCCTGACACTACGCAGACAGCTCAGATTACCAGATTATCTAAACCTGACCTGGTATAAACAAGCAAGAAACTGAAAAACAACAAGAGAGTGTGTCATGAAATGTGTGTTTGTGCTGCAGACTAGGACGCTCACAACGTGAACAAAGGCAGCTGAGCGATGCCAGTCGCATGCGTTTACCTTTCTAAAAATAGAAGCTGCGTCATCAGTGCGACTTCCTTCACACAAACACACATTTTTAAACCGCAAACACTCTTTTGGCACTACAAGAGCATGGACTAGAGTCCGACAGAGTGGAGTTCATTACCTGGAGAGGTGCCCACCGAGTACGAGGAGGAGGAGGGAGAGCTCTGATAGGTCAAGGCACCGGAGCTGCTCACGATTGTGGGCGTGGCCACACTGGAGGGCTTAATGACTTGAAGGTTTAGAGGCAGACAGTCCACCAGGCTGTGATTGGAGGAAGATGACCCTTTGCCAGACTTCTGGGGGGTCTTCTCTCCATCCGTGTCCATCTCTGACACTCCGTCCTTACGCTTCTTTTTATTCGTCTCTGATCCATTCATCTCACTGTCAGAATTACTGTCAGATTCTGTGGAGAAGAGAAAGTGATTATAAATATCATCAAAATCATGTTTCCAGTAAATGGATGTAGATAATATTAAAGCGATGGATTTGCCACTGCAGTGTTTATCTGCACAGCTATCACACAAGACCTTTCCTGCTATTGACAATGAAAAACAGTATTTCCAAAGATGTTACCTAGTACATATTGGTAAATTACAACAAAAAGACAGCAACCAGCGTAGAAACTGTTAAGTTGCGCGTCGCCACCTTGAGTCTAGCAGTGGATTTTCATGTCAGTCATACTTCATTGGCATATCTCTAACGAGGAGAACTCAACTCTTTCACACCACAAATACTAGTGCTTTGATCCTGCAACCAATACATCACAGGTTTTCATTTCAGACTAACAGGTACGACCATGAACCTGATCAGTTCTCTGGCTTATGTGAGGGTCATTGTCACTGTCTTGATGCAGAACAAAATCTTCTAGTCGCTTTTCTTTCCTCCACTCAATGTCAGAAAAAACAAAAACGGTTACATTTTTTAAAAAATTGTCTCGGATGATTTATAAAACACAACATTCCTAATTCAGTACTAGCTTATATTCAATGTAAAAACATTTACAGCTTTTAATCAACATAAGAGTCCAAAAGTGGACTTTATGACATGAAGTTATATGATATGAGGACAAAAAATTACGGTTCACAAAAACGGTTTAGAATATAAAACAGAGCGCCACATTACAGATTAGAATGGTTTTCAGGTGTAATGTCAATATGAGCAACACGTTAACAATTATTTTATTCCAAAAAAAGCATTACAAGTAATATTTAATCGCTATTTGGAAAATTTTGTGACTTTACATATGTTGTTAATTTGAATGACATAATTTACGTTTGTGTAACCTCCCAAACACACACGTCTGAAAACAGTATTAGAGTGTTCTGCTACATTGTTGTCACCCCACCTGAGAGACTATCATCAGAATCCTCTTCATCGTCATCTTCATCATCCACATCATCGTCCTCGTCATCCTCATCCTCCGCAGAGTCATCCGAGTCTTTGCTAATGGGTAGCTCCTGCTCGGGTCCGCTGTGATGAAACATGTCCACGAGAGACTGCACCAGGTGGTTTTGAGACAGATCCGTCCAGGCTTCCAGCGCTTTGGGCGTCTTGCTTTTCCGAGGCTCGCGTGTGCGATTAAGAGTGGGAGACGCGGCAGTGAGGCTCTTGCGGCCTCCCGTGCTGAGGTTGACGGGCAGGTCTGAACGTGGTTTGGTGGTGAGGGCCAGGGGGGCATCTTGGGTGCTCTGGATTAATCCGTTGGGCTGACTTAGTCCCAACAGGCTGTGCGAAAAAGGCAGACTGGAAGGAGACAGGCCTTGCGCTGAAAGGGCCTTTTTCCTACCTGAAGCTTCAGAATTGAGTTTAGGTGGGAGTGATAAAGAGGAAGATGAGGAAGAGGGCGGAGTGAGCAAGCCCCTCCTCTTGTTTATCTTAAAAGGGTCCTGCTTCTTCAACTGGAGGGGAAGCGTCTGATCCTGAGACAGGAAAGACTAGAAGACAAAAGACATCAACACGTTATAATATGTTTGGATGTAATTACAGTGAAATTATTTCTGTGGGTGTGCTAGTGGGAAGTTTGCTTTAATCGATTTCTCTAAAAACGACCTAAGAAGCATCACCGTAAACTGCTTGGGGGCAATGTTGCTTTCCTATTTAAAACTGAATTTCCCCAAACGAAGCCAAACTTCAGAGAAAGCGAGACAAACACTGTAGCAAAGATAAGCAAGGAACAAACAACAAATTGACTGATAAACAAAAAGAAGAAACGGAGGGGCGGGGGCAGCAGCGAGGGGTAGGTGGAGATGTGGTAATTGCGCTGGTTGTCATGTGGCTTAAGTGCTGGAGGAAGAAGAGTGTGAGTGAGCATAATCCAACTCACGGAAACAAGAGAACAACATTGCGATCATGACACTGTCAGCGCTCACACTTTCATTAATATAGAAGCAATGTCCTAATCTGCCCGACTTCACACAACTTACACTTTTCATCCTTCAAACTGTTTAGGGACCTTCTGTTTTAAATGTGAAAACAGACTTGTGATCTTGATTTTTGATATCTCGCTTTCTGCTATCAGTGGAGCTGGTTTTCAACAGAGATAAAAAAAAAAGCACCTAGATTTTTTATTGCATAAAACGGTATTAGGATGTTTTGGGAAAAGCATTTGCTAAATACATGAATGTAAAGGCAACGATTAAGTAGAGTGTATGCCTGTGTGGGTACAAATAAAATATTACTCAGATGGATGAAAACAAAGTAATAAAAAATCCTGCTTAAAAATAGAAAACAGATTGTTATTTATAAATCCATTTTGGGCACTTTAAACTAATTATATATTTAAAAACTATCTTTGGGAACTGTCTGAATCAATAAACAAATATTTTCCAAACATTTACATTAACGTGACCTCAACAATTATATATGTATTATTATTATGCATTTATTCTAATGTTAAAATAATAATTTTACATTTATTTATATTAATAACTTTTTCACTATTATGACAATGTTCATAGGGTTTTGTTGTGAAAGATGAACAGTTAGTCAGAAGGATAATGATTCAATAAGAAAGCGCAAAAGCACGTCGAGTTTCTGAATAGACCCAATGTAACTTTATCTTCTTATTTGAAGGTATCATTGTAGAATTCTTTGCTCTTAAAATCTAAATACCTGGTCGCTTAACACAATAAAATTACATGACGGTCAACAGCAGAATATATTCACGCCCTATATCCACCAAGATGTGGTTGTAACAAAGAGGAAATAGAAGTAACACACGTGTAACACTCGTTTGCTGAAATCTGGATCCTTAAAAAGTCATAGAGATAATTGCCTGTTGGTTTTGCTTCAGTAATTTTAATAAAGCGATGCACATTGTCACTTTAATTTACCAACTGAAGCAACTCAGCAGGGAAGCCAGTTGTGCTGATAAGAGAATGGAGCCGTCCTTTTTGTCCTTCTCACGAAAACACACACAAATAATTCTCTCCCCCTCGCTTTCCCTCTCTCCATTACTCTGACCTTTTCAAATAGGCTGCTCAATAATGAGAGACACATCCTGAATACCAACAGCAAGTCTAAAAGTGATCCTTCTAGCCAGGTTTAAAAAGATAGAGCTAAACTGTGGAGAATTTAACTGAAAAATGAAACTGACAAACGGAAAAGCGAGATGAATGTGGAAGTGCTGAAGAAAAGATTGACTGCTCACCTGTTTCACTCTGTAGTCTGTAATGTGGGCCAGAGAAGTTTCCAAAATCTTCCTGCTGGTCAGAGCGTCCAGTGCTGGAGACTTGTGGGAAGAGGCATAAGCCTTGACCGAAGGGGTGAGTGGGGGCGGTTTGGGGGATGAAGAGAGGGGGAGGGACTTGGGAGGAGAGGGGACAGAAAGTGGTTTGGGAGAGGAGCATAAAGAAAGTGGGAGGGCTTGAGGTGAAGATGGGAGGGGCTTTCCCAATGCTGTGGGTGTTTTGGGAGACGACGTAAGGTGCTGCGGAGAGCGTGTAGGAGAAGCGTCTCTACGCAACTGTGTGGTCAGCGCTAAAGGCTTAGCACTGGCTGCCAGGCCGGTGGACTGAATGACACTGGTATGAAGGGGTCGATCCCTGGTTCTGCTAAGCACTGAGGACTGAGATAGAGCTGGAAGGGGCGGAGAGCCGTGCAGGTGGATTGGAAGAGATGGGTCCAAAGATTGAAGACTCTGCATTTCCAATGACCTTGTCTTTTCCTTCTTGCTGAGTCCAGAGTTTGCGGTACCAATCTGAGAACAGACAGAGAAAGTCATGTGTTAACAATGAACGCATTTTTTTAATGTTTGCAACTCAACAAATGATATCGCCACATTTGTTCACCACTGAAGTTACAATAAAATATAGAGTGTGAAATATATGTTGTTGTGCTGAATGCTTTAATGCTCTTATTGGCATGCAAATGTAAAGTTGATCATTGGCACCTTCACTTCGCTCATCACCAGTTAAAAAACTTTAACAGAACATTGCAACAAAAAAAACAGCCAATATATGTCCTGAAGTGAACAGGCCTTTTGCCCACTAGGCTGATGTGAACTCACTTTCATTTTCTTTTTCTTTGGTCGATCCTTTTCCAAATCGGACTCCTCACTGTCTTTGCTCTGCTCATCTTCATCATCATCATCTTCATCTTCTACAAGATCATCAATGTCACTGCTGCTCAACCCATCGCTGTCAGTGTCCAGTGAAGATCCAGATTCACTCCCGGTGAGATCACCCCCTTCACCTTGCTTTTTACGAGTTTTCTGCGTGGGTCGACATAGACATCATAGAGATCATTAGCGAAGTCTTATTATTCTGATTACCCTAAGTTGTATGTGTTTAAGTGTGTAAGCAGTGAGTGTCAGGATGCTGTCATACCTTCTCTTTAGTTGTCTGTGAGGGTTTTTCCTGAAGCTCCCCTGTGCTGTTGCTATGGTGACTGGCCTTGCGGTCACTGGCTTTGGCGTTAGGGGTCCGGCTGTGCTCAGGGGTCCGGAAAGCAGGGGAGGGTGAGCCAGAAGCCGAAATAGTGCCTTTAGCCACAGACGGAGATAGAGAACGACCATTCACAGCTCCATTCACACCTGTGCACCAAAAAAACAAATCAGATGTTAGACGACAGTGTCTGTTCATGTTAAGAACATACAAAGACTAAACATGCACTAATAAGGAACAATTGTTATAAAATAATTATATATAATGATTTAAGATTTATAATTGAGTAATGCAATGAGCAGAGCAATAAAGCCACATGAAGCCAAGAGTCATGCTTGAAAAAGTTATCTGACGTCTACCTTTGGAGGCCTGACTGCTCTTGTTTGGGGTTTTAGATGTATACAGATTGGCCTCGTGGTTGTGAAGAGGCGAGGCAAATATGGGTGGGAGTCCTAGAAAAGGCGGGAAAAAGGCTGGAGGACTCCGCCCATGCGCTTCTGCCGCCCTCCACCATTCTGGGGAAGATAAAACAAAAAATTATACATTGTTTGTTGCATACAATTGAAAGACACAGAGTATATCACATATATTTAAAACATAATCACACCATTTGTGGTTTTCTGTCCATGTATCTTATTGTCACAATACGGCTATGATTATTTTAGGTATTGCAATAAAAATGGCAACATAAATAAAAAAAACAACCAACCTATAATTATGAACATGTAATTAAAAAGGGTTATGGTTGTTATTATTATATTAGGGTTGTTATTATTATAATTTTAAAAATAACAATAAAAAAAATAGCAGGTTATGCAAAAGTAACTCCTGTCTTTGTTTTTGCAAACCTTACACACCCAAACACACCTGAAAAGGCTCCTAGCTGTGGGTGTGCCGCGAGGGCAGCAGAGACCCCAAGACCTCCAAGCCCACCAAACTCTGAACGTGCTGCTGCCGGGGATAACAGGCCAAAAGCAGGGTGAGCCATGAGGGGATAAGCACTGGGCACAGAAGTCACTGAGCTGATACTGAAGGGCTGATCGCTGCCCGCCATCCCAAATAGGGGACCTGTCACACACACACACACACACACACACACAGGACAAGATCAATATTAATAACTGACCAGAACATGGGTGAAGGAAACCAAAAATGGCCATAAGAGCCCATAACATTTGAGAGACCAACATTATCAGCTGAACCGAATTTCACATAAAATTATTTTATTGATTATAATAATTGTTAATTAAAAATTTGTTAATGAATTACAGTCAAACTATTTGGCTTACACCTTACTTTTTCCAAACTGTTGCCTAATGCTTTAGCTCTTGGTAACAACCACACAGAAAGTAAACAGACACTATCCACTTTTTAGTTACAGTTAGTTACAGTGCTGGGTGTGATCGTCTAAAAAGTAATTAGATAAAATTACTAGCTGCTTCTCACGAGTTGGAAACTGAGTTTCTGACTCTAGGAATAAAATACTGTTCTTTAAAATAATATATTATTTTAAAAAAATATGTTTACTTTTAATGCAAGTAAGAAAAAATATGTTATATATTTTCAGTTTTCAAACGTTTTACTAGAATCATTTGAAAGCATTTTTACTATGATTCTAAAACATTTGAACATGTCCCTGTTCCGAAGGCAGTTGCTAACATGCGCACACGATCAGCTTCTGAGCAGCTAACACTAGTTTTTATTTCTCATTTAATTGAAATAGAAATCATTACTTTCTAATTAACACCAACATTTGCAGACGCACTAAAAAACATCACCGGTCCAGCGACCTTCTCCACCCCGAAACACAAACTTGATTGTAACACCGCATTGAACTGTAGGCGACGAAACTGCTTTGATAAGAGAGGAAATAAAGATTAGCGAGATTATTCGTTACTGAAAAATAACGCGGTCATCTTCGTCACTGGTTAACTATAACACTCCGTATAATCAAATACAGTATTCCGGACTTTTCCACCCCGCAGGCTGCTCTTACAAGGAGATTTGCAGGGAGCGAAAGTTATGGCTTTATTATACAGATTTCGGCTGTATTACTCAACAAATAAATTATATGTACACAAATATAAACAAAGCGATCGCGCGAGCACATTGCTCAACGAGACAACAAATATGCAACACACTAAACTAAACTGTAAAAGGAAAGCCGTTTGTCCAGGACTTACTTTCATCGTTAGAGGACATTATTTTAAAGTGCACCGTGTTTCATCAAGCGTCAACATGGAGTGTAACTAGGAAACTGCGACACAAACTGACTTTCTTTAGACAGAACGCCGCTTCAGTCCTGTCACAGCGCTCTCTGTTGGGATTGGAATTTCGACTCCATCGCGACAGAGTTGTGACGGAGATGATCGCGCGCTCATTCTGACTCCGCCCAATTCGGCCGCCAGTCTCGCAGATTTCCGTCTACTTTGCGCGTGCACGTTTACATCTCAACGGTGATAGTTAATAATCGCGTGGCTACCAATATTGTCTGTATTTATCGCCAATGCAAATTTAATACGATACTAATAAGCAACGGCGCTTTCGTCGCTAGACCATTGTATTCTACGAGTCGCAAAACGGTTCACATGCAGGCAGGACTCGCGAATCGCGTCCAAACTCAGAAATGGCACAGGAACTGTACGACTACTAGTGGTGACGTGATATGCAAAACTAGCCTGAACACAGTTGCTTTCTTATCTATAAAACAAGCATTTATAAAATCAACAGAGCTTGTCGACATTATGTAAAACCTTTCAAAAGTTCAAGGGCTTGAAAAATGTATTTTAGGTATGCAGTGGCTGGCTCGCTAAGAGTGGCAAAAATTAAAATCCAACATAAAAACATACGTGCAAAAACAGGCAAAACTCGATACAAGTGCAAATGAAATCTAGGAGGTTTATTTGTGAGGTTGCAAAATGAATTTGTGCTTGCTACCAAGTTTTGTCCAAAGCTATAGCAAAACTTTTGCGCCAACATTTGAATTTCGGCACACAGCGTGTGACAACCATATTACAAACGTACACAGCGTTGTCAATCTGATGTGATCATCAATACGACAGCAATTAGATGATGGTGGTCATTTTTGATTGGCCACTAATTGAATTTATCCCTTTTTTTTGGACTATAGCAGTAATTTTGTTCTAATTCTTAATAGTAAACAACATAGAGTTATAAGTATGCGCTTGAGATGTGTGTGTGTGTGTGTGTGTGTGTGTGTGTGTGTGTGTGTGTGTGTGTGTGTGTGTGTGTGTGAGAGAGAGAGAGAGAGACAGCCTGGTGATGGCTGTTAATGTTAATGTAATAACAGGCTTTCTGACAGTATTTGATTAATAACTATGATCAGCCCAAATGAAAGTCTCGCTATGTGATTGATAGAAGGAAGTGGGAGGGAAGACGCCCAAAACCTCTCCAGCATCTTCCACAATGCTCTCAGATATCACAACACTCGCTTGGAGTTCAATAAAGCTCTTGTTTGACATTGTATGGACTCTCAGTATCCATGTAAACACAGTGCTCTTTGTAATCATCACCGTTTTCGTCATCATCATCACGATTGCCTCCCTATTTTCGGGATCGATCTCTGGCACTGCTGATGCTGCCCATTGTCTCCTTCAGGAGTCACATGTAATTTCTAAGCCGCATATTTCATGCAAATTCAATTTCCATTAGGGAGCATGGAGAAGAAAGGCTTGAGCGCACCGTTCCGCCAGCACAGCACTGCGCTAGCACACACACACACACACACACGAAGAGAAAAGTAATGATGGGAAATGCACAATTTTTGCATTTCAAGCTTCTAAATGGACGACTATATGACTCTGCATTTGCTAATGGCTGCATTTACACTGAAGGTCTAGATGCCGTATTCTGATTTAACACCTATAGGCGATGAGCTAGATTATTACTTGCACTTGCACATTAAAAGTCTAATGTCTTGTGCCACATGCTGGATGGACGAAAACACACCCAGCCCGATGCGATTCATCCAAAGTTCAGCAAAGATCTAAAGACGAGCATTTTGAGGCGGATGGCACAAAACTTTAAAAGCGGGCCTACAATTCATTTATCGTGTCAGCGATGTGCATCTTCCAGAGCAAAAATTCAGAACTGGGTCAAATTTAACTGACAGAGTAGATACAGCCTTGTGAGAAGATGAAACAACATTAGAACCGCTGCATCCTTTCTTCAGTCAGATTCTTTACCTGTAATATCCACTTACAGATGCAAAACCATCATATGTCTTTCTACGCACTCATATCCAGATTTTCTCTGACCTTTGGAAGCGAGAGGATTTTTATTGTATCTTTAATGTTAAAGTCCAGCTCCTAATGACATTTCCTTGTATTTACTTTTTTCATGACAAACCAAATTTCAACTAGTAGAGTTGGTATTTGCGACACCATAGGCTACGTCTTTAATTTCTAAACAAAGAAACAACGTATTCAAATAGATTTATGATAAAAGTAAAAACAAATGTTTAGCAGATACAGGAACCATTGTTTGAGTCAAACTCTTTTTGACACATCAAGTTGAGAATCTTTCCCAACGAATTCAGCTCACACTGTGTTTTGCACGGAAAGCTTTTGCTGATTTGATGCTCTAGAAAATAAAACAGAAGAGAAAGAATCAAAGGAGCCATAATTCAGCTTCTACACTTTAATTCTCATCAGCACATAAATTCACAAGCTAAGTGTGAAGTGTGAATGTTTTAGAGTTTGTCCTCATACACACAGCAGCAGAGACAGCAAAAGAAAGTATGAGGAGATTGAAAAGGAGAGAGGAGGACGCGAAGATAAATGAGAGGAAATATTCCCCCAAAGACCATCATCCGCTTCTGCTGGCGTTCACACACACACACACAGTGGCAGAAACGCCAGTTTCATATTAATGCGCCTTCAGCCGGCAATAATTAAATCAGTCTCTGAGAGGAGCAGCGCAGAATTACCGGATTACCTGATATCCTTCTTATTTTATCTTTCTCCTTCGTTCTCTCTCGCCGTCTTTCTCTTTCTTGGCTTGACCCCCCTCCCACCCCCAACACTCCTTCCTGTGTTCTCCATCTTCTGACAAACCGAGCCATCTTGAAAAGCAGCACTGTCCTCCCCCACCTGTCTGCTGGTTGGGTCTCTCATGTGGGCTGCTGCGGCGGAAGCCGATTAATGTGCCCTCCGTTTGCATCAATCACATTTCCACCGACAGATCTGACAGCCGACTTAATTGTCTGTGTGTCTGAGGGGGACGGCAGAGGAAAAAGTGCGAACGCGCGGCTGGCGTTTGCTCGGCGAGAGGTTAAAATATTCTCTGTTTAAGCTCAGATGCACCTTGTTCTCGACCTGAACATCATCCATCGCTCCGGTACTCTTGTGGGCCGGTGATTTAGCAGGACAAAGTGTTAATTGTGTTTAAAGCGGTAATGATAGTGCTGCGAGAACCTGTCGAGGGATGATCTCAGCTGGAGCATTAATCAACTCAACTAGAACGGAACTGCTGAGCTTCTGTTTAACTTAAGTAAAACAGTGTGTTGTGTTTGAGTGACTATAAATGTTTGTGTTCAGCGCTACTGTAAGACAAGAAGCCATCAGACACGCCATCATTCACACTCGATGCTGATTTCCCAGACCATCTGAACTTTCAGGATTTACTGGAAAGTGTAAAGTGAACTTTGTCTTGCTACAGGGAGCCAAACTGCTGTGTGAGCTGAATAAAGACAGGTTAAACCGTCCGATGATGTCATGCACAAATGAGCAAACACATGTAGTCTTGACTTACGACTGCCTTTGGTTCTGACTGAGTGGTTGTGACTGGATCTGGATGTGAATCAGTGTTAAGTATAACATTCTGCCTGCTGTTGTCTTAAAGTCAAGTTCTTCAGCTAATCCCTTACATTTTTAGTTCTACACATTTATTAATCATTCTTTAAATGTTTGTAATTCCTAACATCTCCCAACACATCCATCATCAAAGCTGAATTGCCTCAAAGAAAATACTCAATTCTAACTTGGTGTTGGTACCATGAATGTACAACAATAAAGAAAACTAAAACTTGCTAATTTGCATAGAAGGGTCTCAAGCGCTTCCTCAACAACCATAAGACAAGAGTAAGTAAATACAGTCACTCCAATGTGCCATGTTTGTTGTTAAAGACGATCAGTCAGACGTAGACTACCTGTACTTCACGGCGCTTACATAACACTTAGCATTTTACATAAGAGTAATGCATTTACCGGATTATTTCATCCAAAGCGATTTATACAGCATAACAGTTCTACAATGAAGCAATGTTTCCTGGGTGTTCCCCTTTTGCACCGATTTATAAACAAATCTGAGTTTGACTGTGTAGGGAATTAAAGTATTTACATGTAGAAAATGCTAGTAGAGCTTTAAAAACCAGAGCAGCAGCATACAGTATCTAAACTGCAATTTGTAAAAAAATTAACGACAAACATTAAAACAACTTTGCTTTTTCTGAATGGGTGATCGATCCAAATGGATCAATATAAGTGACACTGTTTAAATATACTTTTTACATATTTTTTTTCATTTAAATATATCATTGTCTGTAAAAACAAAACAAAACAAGTTAAAAAAAAATGCCAACATTTTAAACCACCATCTTCACTTCTAAATGAACATGCAATCTAAAAAATTGTGAATGCAAACTCAAACACAACTGTACTTCATCAAAAGATAGTAGTCTGTGTTTTAATTCTACAGTTGACTCCAATCGAAGCATCATTGTGCTAGACAACCTGAATTCCAATAATGAAAAGCAAGAACAGAAATATAATTTACATCTAAAAACCTTCGAGAAATGGGTGGCTGGACGACAGGTAGAAGCGTGTTTAATAACAGCTCTTAAACTCGGCCTTGTCAAAAACCCAGAGAAGACGGTTCAAATTACAAACTGGTAGGAGTCAACGAAGCCTTGAAAACCTCACCGGATGCAGAGGAAAAGAGGATTCTGAAGAGTGTCAGGAAAGATAGAAGCCAAACAGACTAATTGTGTGTGCGCTTATGTTTATGTGAAAGGGGGAAGGAGAGCGAGATGACAGCAGCATTAACAAAAGGCCTAGTTAATTGGTTGAGATTCATTAATGCAGCAGCTTTTCAATTTGCAGCCAAAACTGTGAGTGCTAAATCCTGGACGCTGTTTTCACATGCAGAACAATAAGTCGGTAATTACGACAGGAGCAAGTCGGTGGCTTTCTTCAGCCCTGACTGCGACACAAAAAGGCTGATGGGAGAGCAGATGCATTATAAGATGCCAAGACCACCGAGAATTAGAAAAACATGCAAATATTAAGTCGCCTTTATTCCATTGCACACAACTGTGATGGTTTTTTCCTCTCATTGAGGCTAGAGGGCCGAAGGCTTCATAACAAACGGAACAGTTGCTTTGTTACATTTTAATCACTCATTACAAACGTTTGATTGACAACAAATGTTGCAAAATGTCAAGAGCGTTCAATAAGTAAAATATATACATCTATAGAATGCAAAATCTGGTATCATAGGCTTACTTAATAAAATGATTTGACCATTTTACAATGAATTCAGGGTTGTGATCAGATGGCCATCAGCGGAGAAATAATCAATGTCCTCTTCACTCAACAGCGTCAGGATGATCTTGCCGATTCTGTGTGCAGCCTTGAGCTCATTCAATGTATTTTTTGTCAATATATAAGATTAATTATTACGAACACCAATACATGGGTAAATACAGCATATTAACTAACAAGAAACAATGTTTATCCACACACGGCTGTCAGTTGTGCTGTTATTTTTTTCTTTTTGTTTTATATTCAATATATTTTAGCATGGTGGCCCCTGAGATTTGACGGCCCTGTGAAGATGCACAATTTGCACAAGCCTAAGGCCCAGTAACGCTGCTGTGAAACCTTGGTTCAGAAGCATCCAATCCTTTTCAGATTGAGTTCAAATTTGCTTTCAAATTTTAATGCGATTTAAAAAAAAAAAAAAAAAGATAGACATTGCCTTTTTTAAAATGTAAAAGTTATGCACCAAAAATAAGTTATTATGGTTATTTTTAACAACGACAATCAATCATAAGTGAGCAACACTGGAGCTCATGGATTCGACTCTGAGGCAAATGACACTTGTTTGAACAATCTGGAAGCCAATAAAACTAACTTTAAAAAAAAAAAGTCTGCGAAATGAATATACCTAATACAAAAAACTTTTTTTATATTGTTTCTACACAGCTTATGGCCACTTATACAGTTAAAACACAGTTTCATTTAGTTAAAACTTCATTTTAGTTAAAAAATTTAAATGATAGAACACCGGAAAACTGTCATTTTTGGCGCCACAGACGAATAAAGCCAAATGTGTGAGTACAAGATAAAGTTCCCATCTTTTTTCAGCTCAGTACACTTCTGAAAAACGCAAAGCAGCAGAGAAAACAGCAAACACTTGTACTTTGTTCCAGACATTTTATCGAATGCGTTTTATCACGTCACTAAGAAAACTAAAAGAAGAGCTCTGACAGGAAGAGCGGTCCCTGGTGACCTCACTCTTCAAGCTGCCGCCGAACAAACATTTTATTGCTGAAGATTGGTTGGGATCACCTGAGCTGTTGAGTTTTGACTGAGACATTTTCCCACTGTAACAATAAGCAACGCTTGCATCAGGGCGCGAAAGTGCAAAGGCACGTACCGAGCGAGGCCGCGGCTCCGTGGTTCAGGCTGATCTTGGCGTTGGAGGCTGCGGTGGATGAAGAAGAGGAGGATGAGGATGCAGAGGCAGCGGTGTGGACGGAGGCCGGGGTGGTGGACGGCGAGGCCAGCCGTTCTCCAGACTCCATATCTGTCAAACACAATCCAATCGATAATTAGAGCCAGCTCCTGTGCATACACACACGCGGCTGCCACTCTTTCTTTCACATCTCACTTGACTCGAACAATATTTCTATTTAACACCAGTCAGTCTCCTTTACACGCGCACAAACCAACCCAGGGAGCGTCTTTCTACAGGACAGAACATTAGGGCAGAGGGGTTGTTCAGCTTGTCACGTTATGCGTTCAATTGCCTGTCGAGAGTCTTTCAATAAGACTGAAAACAGAACGAGACGGTCGCACACAAACACACACACACTTGATTTACAAGACTATTCACTGCTGTTTTTACACTGCATAAAACCGGTTTTGCTCACAGTTGATGTGTCTAACAGGCAAATGATGCTTTTAACTGTTTGGATTGAAGAATTCACAATTTTGGTGGATGGCAAGTAAAATCTTCAGGTTCTTTGCTCGAAAATTCACTACATCTAATTCGAGAGCAGAGAAACTCTCGTCACACTTCTTTGCAGATTTTGTGGAAACAATGCGTGTCCAGAGAGTTGCTGATTTTGCTAAACCAACTTCCACAGTCAAGCACCTTGCTTTGTTGTCTATCATTATAAAAGAATATTTAAGGCCTTAAAGAATTGATCTCCTTTCACTCTGCAGCGCACACACACGTCGATTACACCTCGGAGGCTGAAACATCCGCAGAATATCAACTAACAGCCAATGCCGACACATAATGAAAGCCGTCTGCATAATGGTGTAAACATGGCAGTTGTTTTTCTCACTTTTCCTTCATAACACACGTCTCTCAATCCCTCGTCTTCATCCTCCCCCCAACTTCTTTCCTTCCATAAAGGTCAAAGGTCACCAGGTCACGAACCTGCCAATTCAGGTTCAAAATAGGTTGCGCTAAACAATTCCTGCCTGCATAATGTTCATCGCTCAGTAAACAACATTCATGCATTTCTATCGAAATAACACAATCTGTTTAAGTGATCCAGGTCAGTGTTGACCAAACCAAAGTTCTCAGTTAAAACATACGGTTCATTATTTAACAAAAGCAGATTTGCTCATTACAAACAAAATGTGGCCTAAATTGTACATTTACTCAGCAGTTAAGCATAAATAAATTATACTGGAAACGTATAATCTGGTATAATGGTTCTGTATAATCGAATTAGGTCAATTTAGGCAAAGAACATTTCTGTTATTTGTAATTTATATTTTTGTCCACAGAACAGACAGAGAAAACGAACAGAGTATTGAAACAACACGTATGTTTGATCATTGCACGAACTCTTGCCCTAACAAATTACCTTAAATAACAACTAGTAAACACATTTTCTAGAAATCATGCAGCTAAATTGTTTAACACAGAAACTTCCTGTTTAAACCAGCTTGTTGATGTATCTTGGCTTGGAGCAGGTTATACTATAGTATATTAGGTGTACTTCCACTCTCTACCTACACACTTAGCCCGATTATCTTAAACAGCCGCACTAACTGGTGAGGGCCTCAAAATAATTCATAACAACAACCGTGATTACAGCAATAATAGTGTAGCCGGGTATTTAAGGATCCAATCCTGAGTTAATTATCAGAAATTAAAACAGCTTTAGCATCTGAATTAGTCTGATTTTATAGCTAATTAGCCGTCTTCCACTGTGGCACTGGAAGGCAGGCGTCATAATCTCTGTGAGCTGCGTAATTAATTCGACTTGTGCATGCGGCCAATGAGATTGTCTGAAGGGGGAAAAAAGCCACCCATCAGGTCCTGGATCAGGCGAAACCCGTGAATCATATGCCAGTCCTGATCTGAGGCTGCTTTGCAGGATTTGCTTAGTCTGTGCAATGTGCTGCCGCTTCCAGCTAGTGGAGAAATGGAACACAAACTGGATTCCAGGGAATGTGCTTTCAGAGAGAGACACTACATAAAGCTGTGTGTTATTTAATTTAACCTGAAAATCAATCATACGCTCCTGAGGCAGTGAAATATACTGCTGAGGCTGCTGTGTTTCAAAGTGCATGTGTGAGTAATTGTGTGAGTGTAGAAATTTTGAGAGAAAGAGAGAGAAGGAAAAGTGGGTGATGCACCTGACCCGCACTTCTCACTTGTTATGGCCTGTGGTAACAGATGGCCAATGCTAGCCACGCTAATCTGCCAACAGAGTCGTCAGCATGGATCAGTGCTAATCAGAGCGCACCAGCAACCAGTCCCACACAAAGACTCCATTTTCTTGACCACCACACACTCCACAAACACCCATGGACGAGCCAGCAAGACAGTCACCTTCCCGGTGACCTGCAGCAGGGGAACAGTGACCTCTGACCTCATATCAGAGCCAGTTCCACATGCTATCACGCCACGGCGGCGGAAACACTCGTTGCTACACGGCTGTTTCGCAGGCTCGCCGAAATACACACACACACTGGTTAACGTGTGTCTAAACGCATCCATCTTCCTGGCCCTTCTGACTCATTGATTAGCCGCAGTGCAGCCTTGCCATTGGCTGAAGCAGCTTTCCTGAAGCGTGAGATGGCTTCGCCTGTCGCAAGACACAGTTGCTTGGTGACACTGGCAGTCACACCACCGTCCGTGTCCCAGGATGCATGGGGGGAAGTGAGCGAGCAAGCGGGCAGGCGAGAGAGAAAGAGGATGTGCAGCATCGTGTTATAAACGGCCATCTCTACAGCGGGCAAGGGGATTGATAGGTGGGCGCTGGCCTTCACAAAGAGGTGTGGGATTTACCTTTCTTTCTTTCTGTCTTCAGTCGACTCAGCCGCGAGCGAGAAGGAATTAGATTTAGTGTGTGTCCGGCCACCCAGATGAATAATTCCAGACGGCTTAAAGAGAAGTCGAAGTAATAAAACAGATTTCTGTGACCTAAAAGACCAGGGATTCTCTACGTTCTTGCACGGTCAAGTGTTTGGCTCACTTTATGATGACAATTACAATAAAATGGCTTTTAAGAGAGACGTCACATTAGTTTAACATTCCTCAAAATCCCAATCCCAAGAAAATATCAATGAAATTGTCAATTAAATTCCATTTCACTTCATTTGAGAGTGTGTGTGTGCGTGTGTGGTTTGTTGCATGTTATGAGTAACCAGAGACTAGCAGCTCAAAACACACCCAAACAAAGGGCCCGTGACAGATGGTGGAACGCTGCATGCTGGGATACTCTGGTCTCTCGTCCATGAGCTGTTCAGTGGTCCAATGAGGAGTCTGATCTGCTTCCACAGCAACGCAGATCAGCCGATACAGAAAGCAGATCACCAGACCAGCCCACACTAGACCAGCGGTGCCATGTGAGACCTGATCCACACACACACACACAAGAAGATCTTTCCGTTTCCACACACAACTTGAGAATATCACTCATGTATCTCCTTTGAATCAGTTAAACACTCTCTTTCTCTCCCTCTCTCTCTCTTCCTTTCTCTCTCACACACACACCAAGCCCAAGGCAAATTGTTCACTTAATTCAGAAAAAAAACAGAATTATCATGCTTGATAAAGATTTTACGAATAAATGTAAATTAAAATGTGATACGGTAAACACACACACACACACACACACACAAACGTCACAATAATTTAGTCTTTTAAAAATGATTTTAATGCATATTATTTTATATATCAGCCACTTTAAACGTTTAATTAGTTATATAAGTTTACATTTTTGCGCGTGCCAAACGTTTTTATTTCAATTTGAGCAAACAAAAGCGACAGATTACTGTACACGTCTTAAATCTCTAGATGACATCACAACATACATTCATGTACAAGTTACCCTCATCTTTAATTAACGACCACATGACCTTTGTTACAAAACATTAGCTCGACACAAAGATAATCATTCAGATGACCACCATTGACACGCACCAGCCCACCGGTCCTTTTGGAGGAGTATAAAGAGTCTCAGAGGATCCGACCTCCACACAGTCCCGGTGGGACGAGCGGGGATCATTACGCGTTTAGCTGCCACAGCAGACTCGTGGTGCGTGTTAGCGCAAAAAACGGGTATCAGTGGAGGAGCAAAAACAAACAACAGCGACACACACACACACAACAGAATGATGTAAGGCTGTGTGAATGAAAGTCATAAACTGATGTTGCAAACCTCACAAATAGTATGATTACTTTTTTGAGGGCAAAAGGTACTAATATATTATTCTCAGAAGTCAATGATGACTTACACAAGTGTGTGTTTGTGTGTGGTCAAAGAGAGAGAAAACGGAAGAGACAGGGATGAGAAAAAGAGAGAAAGTAGAAGAAAGAGTGAAAGTGAGAGAAATAAGAGACGAGAGAAAGAAAGCAGGAGAAAGAGAGAGAGAGCAAATAAGAGAATGAACGAGAAAAAGTGAGAAAGTAGGAGAAAGAGAGCTTGAGAGAGATAAGGGAAAGATGAAAAGAAAGAAAGGAACATACAGAAAGAGAGACAGCAAAGGCGCGATTGTGGGGAGGAGAAAGCAAAAGAGGATGAGAAATGGATGGAAAAAAAGAGAGTAAGTAGGAGAAATAAGACCATGAGAGAAAGACAGACGGAGAAAGAGAGACAAGAGATAGAAAGATAAAAAGAGAGAAAGGAAGTGACAGAAAGAGAGAGTGCAAAGAAGTGATCGAGGGGAAGAAAAAGCAAGAGAGAGGTGTAAGAAAGTAGGAGAAAGAGAGCGTTTCCCCTATCTTTAGGGGGAAGATAGAGGGAGAAAGAGAAAGAGAGAAAGAGAGAGAGAGAGATTCTGTCCTCAACTCAAGCCCATTTCTTATTCACTCCGGAGGAAGAGGATCCAACAAAAACTAGATATATTTAGACACTCCATTACTAGGAGAGCTGTGTGGGGAAGAAATGCTTGATGTCCTTGTACAATCTCCATTAACATTCATCCAAACACACACGCACCATTACAGATGTTCTATCAGAGGGATTATAAAGTGGCTGACTACACAACACACACACTCTCTCCGACAAATGTCATTCAGACACGCACTGCTTTCACATTACAACACACTGGAACACAATTACTACAGCTTTGGTTTCATCACTTCACTTCTTCCTCCATCAACACGCTGATCTATACCTGTATTACCATCATAAATATGATTTACAGCCCAACGAAAAAGGAAAAAAAAACCAGAACACACATCCAATCCTCTCTCTTCTGTGTGTGTGTGTGTGTGTGTGTGTGTGTGTGTGTGTGTGTGTGTTTCACATTGACAAAAGCATAAACCAGATGAGAAATCCATCTCCGGTTTCAGATTGGACAGAGCAGAAATATCTTCTATTGATCAGCGCAAAACAAGCATGAGCTAAGAAAACAGGCATGATTGGCGAGACGGGCGCCGTTCCGCACCACTTTCCCCGTAACGTCTGCGTGTGTCTGGCTCCAGGGCTGATTTAAACATCTCCAGAAAGGCTTCAGTAGAGGAACACAAGAGTCATCGTATCTCAAAGGCCAAAGTTCTTAAATAAAAGCATGAAAAGAAAAGTCAGAAGCAGGAATCAATGAAAAGTCCAGCCGTTATTAAGCTATCATTGCTACTTTAAATAACTTTGCATTATTCATAGCGGCTTTATGAAGATAACTGTGAAATTAGAAGATTCATTTTTGGCTAAAGTGAGAAAAAGAGAATGGGGTGAGGAACTGGTAAAGACAGATGGAAACTCAAAACCGCATTTAATCTGCAAATAGAAGCTTCACTTCAAAGCAAATAGAGCTGTGTAATAGGTTTTCTTAAAAAACATTGTGATTTCATATATGTTTAGTTTAGTTTTGCCCTGATTGGATCACGTCTTAAACATGCGCACGAGGGCGGAGAGGTTTTGTCAATTAAGAAAATAAATAAATGATTAAATCTAATTAAAGCTAGTGTGATTTAGAACTCGCATGTGCTCAGATTGCACTTTTCATGCCGCTGCGGAGAATAGCTCAGCAATAGCTGATAAGAGGATGATTTGGATTGATGGGGGGAAAAAATGAAATCATTTTACTTAATGAAAACGTAAGTCTTTTCCGCTTAGGAAACGGACTGATTTATGCAGATGACATCAGGACTCCACACTTAACTCGTCTTTCATTACATCACATTTCATGTATTTGTAATATCTCAATGGGATTCAAACACATGACCTTTGGCGTCGTAAGCACCATCGTTACTGATTGAGTCGCAGGAAAGCGGTTTATATTTAGATTACAATAATACGTACTGGAAAAGTTTGTGTTTACCGGGTAATCAAACCCATGAACGGCTGTTGCAAACCTTGTGATTTACAGACTTTGCTACCAGAAAGTTGAGCGTCTGTCATGTTGTCGATTTCTAATGCAAACGCACTTGTGATCTAATTCCAGATTTTGGAAGTGATGTATGGCTTGAACGGTTTAGTGGATGATCACGTGGGGACACGGTTTGTGCACAGAGGAATTTACCACCTGCTGTCACCGCAAGAAAACAAGTGCTACCAGGATCATGTGATCTCGACAAGTCCACACAGGCCAGAAGCTACGATGAGGGGGATGCCGAGCGGCGCCGCCACTGGCAGGTCCTGAAACATGCCCGGAACAGAAAGAGGAAGTAGCTGAGCTAACGTGAAAAGTAGTCAAATATATTATCATTTAATTAAAAACTACACACAGTTCTTAAATGTGAAAATAATGAAAAAAAATCAATAATAAGTACTAATTGTACCAGTGAATTTGTGTCTTTCCAATGACTAAACCTGTAGAGCAGTTGGAATCAACGGTTCAATTTATTTAGAAAGAATAAAGTCAATTTTATATTCAAAATTTAGATGAAAAGTTATGACTTTTACAATTTCAATTGTTCAAATTGACTTTTAAATGTAAAAAGAAAAAAAAAACAAGTTAAAAACTTTGAAATTTTCAATTGCCATAACAGTTGTCTTGAAAAAGGACATAACAAAATGTACATTTCTGTAACATGCGTCGTAAAACAATCATCGGGCATTGAACGGTTACAGAATTGATTACCGCATAAGACGCACTTTTTCTTCCCTAAAACTGAGGGTGAAAAGTTGGTGCGTCTTATACGCCAAATGCAGAGATCCGCGGAGTGCGGTCACCGCCATCTTAGTATGCAATACCGCGGTATTAGATATGTTGTCTCGCTTTCTATCTCTTGTGAAACAATGAAACCACGATTTCCAAACGAAAACAGACTTTGATCAAAATAAAACAAGCAGATTTTCTCGCGCGCGTCTTTAAAACTAAAATAGCCGCTCTCTTAAAGGCACAGCGCAGAAAACGGAGCGGCACGCATATGCGCGTGAAGTACAAACTGTGTTCGATTAGCAATGTCCGTGCCGTCATTGGTAGTTGTAAGTTACAACTTGTAACAAAACTAATGTGTAATACTGTATTAAGGTGTTTATATACTTATATAAAAATCTAATTCATGAATTAGTCACAGTATCCACGATATTGCAAAATCCCTATGGTGGCACATCTCAACACCGGTATACCGCCCACCCTTACTTTCGCTGTTTACTGACTTTACTGACTGTTTATGTTACATGTTTTGCATACAATTGTTCTTGAACTGCTGTTAACTTTTATACAGTTGATATAAAATATTTTACTACAGTATTTGGTTCAGAATCTTTAAAATTGGGTACGTCTTATATGCCGGTGCGTCTTATATGGCGAAAAATACGGTACATTGTTTTAAAATAATTTGGCTTGACGTTCATAACGACATAAAAAATGAGAAAATGAGATTCAGAGTCTTGCTATAAAACTTCAGCTATGGCACCTACAGGACATATTTGTTCGATTGCTGCTCATAGACTTCATTATTCAACACAATCGTCCCTCAACACTGGATTTCCTGCCTGGAGCTCCACAAGGCTGTGTGCTGAGTCCACTGCTGTTGACTGCAATTTTTCTTCAAGAACAAGAAAGATGAGCTCAGAGTTCACCTATTGTTACGTTCCTACAACTGAATCGTGTAGTCACTTCCTCAGACAGAAGGCTTTTTATTCTCAGATACAAGCAGCCGACATGATTGTTTTAGAATAAAAGTAACTGCATGATTGTTTAACATCTATAAACATATAGCAATCTACAGAAAAATGTCCAAGCAATAACAAAAAGCCAGAGAGAACAGTTGAACCTGCTCGAGCAGTGATGGCGAATGGAACAAAACGGCCCGAGACAAACCGCAAATGAACCAAAATGAACTCTGGAAGTTTGAGCTGATTTAGCTTCCGACATTAGCATTCACTTGTTCACACTGTGTTTTCTCTTTCTCTCCAGATGCAAGTCAGAACCATCTGCCTCGTTTTACGCATTCTAAAAACTCTGTGAATTTTTCTCCCCTGCTTTGAGCATCACACCCGTCACATGATCTCATGACCTCAGACGGGCCCGTCCCAAAACAGCCGACATCTGCGCAGCCAATCAAGCTCCCCTGCTGCCCAGCTCCGAGTCTGGGCCTGGTTTTACTGTACCGCGGCAGCCTTCCAGTGAATTCTCAGAGTGCCAGGACCAACACATGGTGACAACCATAACAATATTTCAAGGCGATTATGATTACCAAGCGCTCTGGCGACAAGCGGGTGCTGGATTATGCCGTTACTGTGGCTGATCTTTAAAACAAAGGTGGGCTAAGCTGCAAAAAAAAAAAAAACAGCATCCCACACAAGTGCAGAACACGCAACGTGAGCAGATCTACGACGTCGCCAAGTGAAACCGGTGGGTCCGCCGTGAGCCGTCAGTCATTGGGCTGTCGGGGAGGAGCCAGCTACGGGTCAAGGAGGCTGTGATGGGGATTTATGAAGGAACGATGACATCCTCAAGGACTGCAGGCGGCTGGATGGAGGCGTTAAGGTCGAGGGAGACGTGAAGGATACAGAACACTGAGTCGTAGTCTGATCTGCAGACCTTCCCAGGACCTGGATTACACTACAGCCCACCCTGTTTGCATCAGCTTCCCTCCCACCAGAAAAAAATAAGTGACGGGAGATGGGAGGGGAGTGAAAAGGGGCAGAAAGGACAAAAATAAAGCCCGATGAGTTTAGAATAGATTTTATTTCCAGGCTGTTGGAGGAAGAGTTTGAGTGGACTGGAGTGAGCCGACTCAAATCTTTTAATATTGAACATTCTCTCGCACGCACGCAGTCAAATAGACAAATCCTGGAAAGCTTTTTCAGATTTTAAAGGGCCACGCGTGCTGTTTGTGTAGATCTTGTGGCCAAATTGTAAGTCAACAAAGCGTTTCATGTTCCTAAATGTGTTTCACGGCGATGCAGAAAAAGCAGTAAACCGTGATGACTATAAATATTACTGCCTCATTTATTGTGCGTGCTGCTTATTTGGATGCTTATTAGATTAGGGTGACGTTCCAGAGGCGACATGCAAGAGAACACATTAGAAACGTCGGAATAATGTAATGACTATATACTTCTGCACTGCTGAAAAAACTTTTGCTTGTATTTCAGGTTCTGGTACCAACTACTAAAAACACAACCCATTTACACACTTTATCTTAAAAGTTTTGAGTCAATCCGAAGAAGGCAAACTAGCCACTGCATCTGGATTAAATTGCACATAAAAAAAAAATCTAACAATTAAATAAATTTTAAATGAAAAACAACGTTTAAAAATGTGTAAATAAACTTCTGTGTGTGTGTGTGTGTGTGTGTGTGTACATGTAGTCTCACACAACACGCATTTTCTACATCAAATTAAAAATGTCAGTCAATGAAAAGATGATGTTCTTGCTTGGATGGAGAAATATTAAACGTGTAGTTCTGGAGGTGTAGTAGCCAACGATGTATTTATGTGTAATGAGCTCATGTTCTGTTGTCCCAGCTAAATAAAGGCTTTGGACATCATCATCATCATCATCATCATCGCCCAGCTCTGTCTGACATCCGCATCCTCCTGAAACGCTGTCTTTGTTTTTCCCTTTCACAATGGCACTTCTTTCTTTAGTAAACTTAATGGCATAATTAGCTGTTCAATTTAAGAGATATTCCTCATTTGGTTTTGTGCATTCTCTCTGTCTCAGAGCTCCTTTCACAAGCTCGCTCCTTCGCGACAGAAAGCCAATTACGTGAAGTTTATGTGGCTTTGCCAGCCAAATATAGGCAAGACTGCTCATCTCTGATAACAACACGGATGAGTCATAATGCCTGTGTGAAGCTACAAAAAGACCCAAGATGCATCTAATGAGATGAACGTTGTTTATCCATTCATTATTTTTCCTTTTACATACTCACGTTTCAGCATGCAGCACAAATATGTTTGGATCAAATCAGAGCGGGAGAAAAACAAATGCTTATTCCGATTCCATATCTGACAGGTCAAAGGTCACAGACAGGCAAACGGTGTGAGATCTGCAATCTGATTGGCTGCTTTGTTGTCAGCTGCGGCATAACCACCTTGATCTCGCCGTATCTGCCCCTGTTAGTGATTGAGATGGTTGTTCATCGGAGGCGGTGAAAGTCTATAAGCGACTGAAAGCTCCAAAGGCCCTGGATCGGTGGAAATCCGCCACACACTCGCACAGGCGCAGCAGGTGAGCTGCCAGCTGTCATAGACTCCTGCTTGTCCAGGGAACATCGCTCTGACATTTCAGGAGAGGCAGAGACAGCCACGCAGAGCTGTGTGAAATGGCGGCGTGAGTGTGATCTCCAGACACACACACACACAAACACACGTGCGGCGGATCCAAGGGTTTGAAATGGCGACCGGACCGCCATCTAACAATCACTCAACCCCCTCCACACACAGACACACACACGCACACACACGTCGTCTCTCATCCACCCACTCACAGACTGCTCTAGATATTATCTCCCCTGATTAGCATAATCTAATCAATTTCACAAAATTGTCTTTTAATTACCATGAGCTCCCCCCGGTGCACAGGCCCCTCCGTCGCAAGGCCGAACACAGGCCTGCAAACGTCTATTCGCTAAACAAACAGGCGCTGTAGTATTAGCATGCCGCGGTATATTTGGCTCAATAGTGGCTAAAAAAACCCCGGAGCCATTACAAATATCAGTTTGTTCTGTGAATAATTTCTACTTTAACAATTTACAGCCATCGAATCTCTCTGTTTGTTTATGAGATATTGAAGTGTTTACAGGCGCGGACTAATGACTAAAAGTCAGGCTGTAAACACGCGCTTAATAAAACTAGCCCTGTGTAGCAGTGAGTAATCACGGCTGATCCTGCCAGTTTGCGCACGTGTGTGTGTGTGTGTGTGTGTGTGTGTGTGTGTGTACTTTGGCCGTGTGGGAAATGATTAACATGCAGTGACTCACACCCCCAACAATAACACAGAGAAGCAAGACAACACACAAACATGCTAAATCTAGGCCGTGCAACACACTGCCCATTCACCTCTTCCTCCTCCGAGAGCTAAAAACCACAGCGCAGAATGACGCCACACTGCTTTTGCTCAGATGCACAAGTTAATGACTCAAGGTTTGCAACGAACAGCAGAGATCCAACCAACTATCTTCTCATGTGAAAAAAGGAGCAGAGGGGAAAATAAATTTAAAAATGGGGTATACTGAGAGAAAAGGGAAGGGAGAGTGAGAGAAAATGAGAACCAGATAGAGATAGGGAAGTGGAGAGGAAGCGATAGAGAGAGAGAGAGAGAGTGTGTGTGTGTGTGTGTGTGTGTGTGTGTGTGTGTGTGAGGGAGAGAGAGAAAGAGAGAGTGAGAGAGACAGATAGAGAAAGAGACAGAGAGAACAAAAGTAAGATAAAAGAGTGTGAGCATGTGAGAGAGATAGAGAAAGACACAAAAAGAAAGTGAGGCAGAGAGAGAGAGAGAGAGAGAGAGAGAGAGAGAGAGAGACACCTCAGGGAACTCTTGCTCAAATGTGACTGTGTAAATCGGTTGTAAAGTTGATCACGTGTCTTACATTACAAACAGCTAATCTTTGTGGGAGTGAAAACCTTCAAGTTACATGTACAGATTTATTAAAAAAAAAAAAAAAAAAAAAGTATAAAAAAAAATGTATAATTGAAACTACTCCTAAAATAAAAAAACATGTTTTTAGCCCATTATTTCACTCATTTGACCTTAAACAGATGAAAGTTACTACGATTCTAAAAAAAAAAAAATCAACCATCAAAACACGTTCATAATTGTTATATTTTGCAATTTTAATAGAGTAACAAAATGTCTTAACCTGCCCAAAACAGTGTTTCTCTACAAGTATAAGCATAATGTGAAAAATGTGTAAAATGTGTTAAAAAAAATTTTTTATATTTTATACGTACAAGTGTAAAATGTATTAATTAATAGTAACTCATATGACTTAAATAATGAAACCTGAGGGCTTTTTAAAAAATAAACCATTAACAATTTGCCACTACACTGGAAAACACACACACACACACACACACGTTTCCTCATGTTAAAGTTTACACATGCCTGATTCCCTGATAGTTGATTTCACAGAGGCGCGAGATGCTGGTAAAACGTACGTGAGCTTTAACTGACATACTAGGGCTCGCACAATCTTTTACACTTTCAATGAATCACTCAAACCACTTTTACAGCTAAATACAAAGCGTGGAGGTCAGTGTAATCGAGAAATCATTTTACACTGAGCTCCAGCTCCAGCTCAGAGGAGAAAGAGTGAGACACACAAATCAAAAGAAACAGACACAGTTTCCTCTCTGATTACTCTTCCCTTGTCCTCCCCCTCTCATCTGATCATTTCATCCGATCAAGCTCCCTCACAGCTGCCACACACAGATGTGGACGGCGAGGAGAGGAAATAAACCTTCAAGCAGCTGTACGTGACAATGAAACGACTAAATAAAACACACACACACACACACACACACACACACTGCAGACGTGCAACAATTTATACGCGGCGTCCATCTACACAGTTCCGATAAGCTCGTCTCTCTGAGACAGCGAGCCACTTACGATTCAGTTTCGGGAATAACAGGCCTTCGTTGCTTTGAACTGCAGCGAAAGCACTTACGTTTGGTCTGTTTTATCAGTTTCCAAATGAATGAATCCAATCTAAACTGAATCCCGCCACAAACAGATCCTGCCCACAATCAATTCTTGGTGTTGTGAGGTGAATATAAGTGATATTAAACCCTGGCCACATCCAAAAACCTTGTCAATACACTGACATTTGGTCCAGACTTCTTATGTCCTTGGAGCATGCACACAAACACACACACACACACACACACAAACTTCTGCCAAATTCACGATGGGTTTAGGATCCACTTTGATTTCTACAGTTGGAAAAAATCTAAAGTATCTTAGCAGAACAATAACTATTAAAAACAAAACCTTAATGCTGATAAAAGTCTGATAAATGAGTAAAATGACAAGTGAGCAAGTAAATACAAAGGCTAGGAAACACAATTCAAGGTGAGGAAAAACCTAACAAACTACAGGGTCCTCTGGTGATATCATTTTTGTACTGTAGTTAATCCTTTAACATTATCAGCAGAGATAGATAACGTAGAATGTTTTTTTTTTTGCAACAAAATGTTGCTGCATAAAAATCAAGTGAAACGAATGATAATTGTGATAATTATTAATTGTTACTTTTCTTATTACTTATTATTATTATTCATTTAATGTTTCTTTGAACTTCTTTCCGAAGTATTCGAATATCCTGATATCAAGGAATAACATTTTGTTTTCCGCAGAAAACATATACATATATATATATATATATATATATATATATATATATATATATATATATATGAAACATATTTAGACTAGTATTTATCGAGTGCAGTAAATTCATTAGTTTGTGCAACACTGACACTAAAGGAACAGATGAAGTGTGTGTGCAGTCTGCAGCCTTCAGCCGAGTGTTTCCATCAAGTTCAAACGAATTGTGACCTTCAGAGTGTTTAATCTACCCGCGTAATGGAACAAGAAATTCACCCACACATCAAGCGATTAAAAATAAGACGGTGAAAACAGAGATAAAGAAGGAAGAAAAAAAAGTGTTTTAGTTACAGGTTTAAACCTTTAACCACCAATTCGGTGTAATATGTACACGAGGCTGAACTGCAGCATTTAGCAGACACATTTCCGAGCAAGTGACCTGTGGTTCAGTCATTAGAGAAATCGTCCCATTGGAGCCAGTGGAGGTGAAAAGCTTTGCTTAAGGCCAAAATGGCCAGAGCCTTTTCTGGCTAATGAACATTATTCTTTCTGAAAATGGAACTCACAGAGAGCAGGAGAGTGCGCTTCATTTGGACCGATGTTCTCATGACAAGCTGGTCAAAAATATCAACAAACAAAACCCTGGATTGGTTTGACCAGCGTATTCACAGGCCGGTGAATGATGCGCATGGCACTTCAAGGATCAGAGATCACAGGGATGTATTTATATATGCATCGGCAAAGCTAATGAGAAAATATGAACACGCTGTGTATTTATAAAAATCTAAGATCGATTTCAGGACAAACATTTTTACAACACTTAAAACCTACATTTGATCGCTAATAGTCATATGTTTATTTTTAATAAAAAAACATGATGTTAATTACTATGCGTTTCCCATATTGGTATTAATGAGATTTCAAAGGAACTAAACAAAAATCAAATTTTGTATTAAGTAAAACTAAATTAAATCTGAATTCAGAGATTCGATCTGACAAAAATCAATTACATAAAACAGACATCATTATAAATAAACAACATGGAATGGTGGCGCAGTGGTTAGCGCTGTCGCCTCACAGCAAGATGGTTCCGTTTGACACTTGAGGTGTGAGTTCAAGGCCGGCCGGGGCCGTTCTGTGTGGAGTTTGCTTGTTCTCCCCGTGCTTGCGTGGGTTTCCTCCAGGTTCTCCGGTTTCCTCCCACAGTCCAAAAACATGCGCTTCAGGCTAATTGGAATTGGAAAATTGACCACATAGGTATGAGTGAGTGTGTGAATGTGTTTGTCTGTGTGTCTCGCTCTGCGAATGGTTGGCCACCAATCCAGAGTGTGTATCCTGCCTCCGGCCCTAAGACGCTGAGATAGGCGCCAGCTCCCCGCGACCCTAAAAAGGATGAAGCGGTAGAAGATGACTGACTATATATATATATATATATATATATATATAAATAAATCGTTTTAATCACTCTGATATTGAACAGGCAAAACAATTCTCGCACTTTTACAGTTACGCCACAATTCTGAGCCAAGTCGTGGCACTTTCTTGAACACGAAGTCTCTGTTGTTCCCCCAGAACGGGTTCTGTTTGAGCTCTTTAGCTATTCTTTAAACATTCATTAACATTGTGCTGTCCCGCAGCCAAATGCTGAGCTCAGTCTTTAGAGCGTTCACGGGGGTCGCTGACCTCTGAGGAGACGGAATCGAATAATGTTTCCATTTCTGTCCTCTCGGCCAATCAGCTGCGAGCGGGGCGGGAGGAAGAGGAGGGGCGGCACACATCCTTCACGCCTCACTCACAACCAGGAAGACAGCCTGCAGAGATACAGAGCGAGAGAAAACACAGCAGTGTCTCTCTCTCCCTCTCTCTCTCTCTCTCTCTCTCTCTCTCTCAGCTCACGTATCCTGACATTCCAATCTCCTCGAAGCGAGAACAACAAACGCACTGTCATCCTCATGAAGGCGGCCATCTTTGAGAGCTGCAAGTGTGTCTGCCATTACAGATCATCAGATCAGGGGAGGAGAGCAGGTTGCTGTTAGTTTACAGTATAGATTACCCAGCATCCCCTTGCCAAACCACAGCAGCGGCACAGACGAGAAACACTCCGGGCTAGACCTGTATGATACGTTTGATCGAATCATCCTGATGTAATTGAATGAATGTAATAGACTGTGGTGGTAAAATTAGCTGAAGCTTTAAGCTCTTAATGGTCTCCTAAATCACCTCAAGTCTTAATGACAGACCGAGAGACATTCCGTTTCAGCTCTGAGTGAGTGTGTGTGAGTGAGTGTGTGTGTGTGTAGGTGTGTGTGTGTGTGTCGTTCCTGCAAATATTTTCGTGCTGTTTAAATATTCTGTTCATGCTGATCCTTTCAAGACGTTATCAGAGAACATGACACATGACTATCACTCACACACTCACACAGAGTTTGTGACAAAAGTCTCGTCTCTTGCTTTGATTATGACAAAGAGTTCAGTCTTTCTACAACTGACAGAGAACGACAAGATTGTTCTGTGATTTTGTCACTGTGTTTTTGTCAGAGATTTCATATCTCTATTTTGTTATATGTGTGTGTGTGTGTGTGTGTGTGTGTGTGTGTGTGTGTGTGTGTGTGTGTTTGGTGTGTATATGTGTATATAATATATATGTGTATATATATATATATATATATATATATTATACACACACATTTTTGGTTACTATACAATCAAACTGTAACAAAAAAAAACATACAAAACAAAACATATGCAATTATGTTCATTTATGTTTATACATAAATCAAGTTACTGATACGTACGCATACAAATTAACAAAAAAAAATGTAAATAAGGACATACTTTGACACAAACATCTCACACAGTTCTGTGTGACTTGACTGCTGCGTGTTCACACTTCTTTCACCACAATTTTGTTTCTGACCACAATTTTCCACTTCCTTGCTGCTACAAATCTGCAAATCACTGACAATTAAAACAACAAACCATATTACGTCACACCCACACACACACACACACAGATAACGTTACTAGTGCGTCAGCTGTGTGAAGCAACAGGCAATCACTTTTCTACATTACAGTGAAGCGCTAAACTCTCATCGCGTTGTTTCTCACTCACAGACACACATGTACTGACAGACACTATAGCATGTGTCTTTAAAAAGCAGATGGCTGGACACAATCTGCGCCTCTTCTGCAAAAAGATATAATGTGTGTGTGTGCCCACAGAGTCCAAAAGTCTGAAAGCACTGACAAAGATTTATTTTAATATAACCAAACCAAACTCTGTGAGTGCTGCAAGCACAGATGTGCTAATATTTAAAACGCTGTGAGAATTGTGACTAAAATATATTGACTTTCAAAAGCACCTTTTGTCGGTTTAATCATTCCCCCATCTGTTACTGCGTTCATACACTTGATGTTTCGCTGGAAAGTAAATGGGTATTTTTTCTCATTCTATACAAATAATCATTAAATGTTTTTTGTTAATAAGACCATTTAGCTAATGCAATTAAGATTAACTTGTGTGATGATAAGAAAAAAGAAATCAGAAGTATTATAACAACTGAGACTTTGACCCTGACAACAAAGGTGTGTGTGACAGAGAGAGAGAGAGAGAGAGAGAGAGAGAGAGAGAGAGAGAGAGAGAGAGAGAGAGAGAATGATCACTTTGCTTTTTCATGCAGAAAAAGTTTTTCACATTTTTCTCAATTCCCAATTGTGAATTTCTGTGCGTGTGTGTGACTAACCTTTGGTCGGAGTATTCGAGTGTCTGCGCTCTCGCTTATTCTCAAACAGAAGTGTGTGTTTTGCTTGAAAGTTAAATAACACAGAGGTCTGAGCGCGTGTCATGTGCTTTTGATGGAGAAGCACAATCTGACTGATCGGATTCTGTGGCTTTATATCAGTCTCAACTACTCTGCTGATCAGGAAAGACTATATTTACAAATCATTCCATAATCTGAACAGGAAAAGTAAGATGTGCTGAAAAAGCCATAAGATAACTATAGTAAAAGAGTGTGTGTGTGTGTGTGTGTGTGTGTGTGTGTGTGTGTGTGTGTGTGTGTGTGTGTGTGTGTGAGAGAGAGAGAGAGAGAGAGAGAGAGAGAGATAGAGTGTGTGTGTTAGTGATAATCCGTCCTGACTGTTTCCTGTGAAAACAGATGGAAAAACATGAGTCTTTTTTTCCTGTGCCTGGTCAGGCTATTAATACCTCATGTGCACACACGCACACACACACACACACACACACACACACAGGCCGGAATATTTACCAGAGACCAACAGCGCAAAAGTCCTGTTATACAACCTGAGATTGACTCGAACACAAAACACACAGCCTCTAATATTGCAGACACACACACAGACTTGTGGTTTCAATCAAACGTTTTCAGAGAGACAAAAACAGTAGCAAAAGACATCGAACCCTCTCTTGTGCCAACCAATGCCCATTAACAGAGAAGGAGAACTCGCTAAATGTTTTCAATCGCCATCAATTGGTAATAGAGAAACGAGAGGGAAACACTCATAAAACATCTTTTGTTTTTCCTTAAGGCTGCTGTTAAAAATCCAAACGGTTTTGTCCAAACCTACGGGCAGCATGAATGCAATATTCATTTTGCTGCAGGAGAACAATCCATGCATAACAATGAGATTTGCTAATGAAATCAACCATCAACCTGCAATACATACATATTAAAGCAGCTTGCGCTGTCACCCGCTTTGTGCATCGTTTGTTCCTCCTGCCGTCTCAGACTCCCGCTCCCCCTCTCCATTCTGACCTTTCCATCTCTCGCTCACCTTGAGTTTTAATAGCTGTATTAACACAAAATGATGATCGCACATTTCCAGCTCTTTGACCTGCACGACACTCGCGCTTGCACGCACCTGTGCATTGAGCGAGATTGTTACCAACCTATCGTAACAAACGGTAAAAAGTGAAATCAGATAACACGACTGACACCATCTAGAGTGCGACTACATTTAAAATACAGAAATTCTATAAGTTAAATTTAAATATAATATTTACATTTTCTTTAAATGCGTTTCAATACAAACACACGCACGCACGTACGTACATGGTGTGTGTATATACGGTATATACACAGTATATATGAATATGACTATGAATATGATTCTGAATATGAATATGACACAGTATATATGAATGTGACTATAATTATAATTTATAAGAACTAAAAATGTCTATGTAGGTATTATCCGGTACAGATTACATTTCAAATAGAGAAATGACATTGCTTAAATTAAATTTTAATTTCATTTATGCTTGCAAATATATGTGACTATTACAAAAATTAACAAAGTTAATTATTACTGTAATGTTATTCCAATAATACAAACAAACGTGTAACGAGAAATTCAATTTTAAATGTTTTCATTACAATTAAATTTACTTTTAATTATGAGTCATTGATCCAAGTGACTATTATTACAATTTACAAAATTTTAATCTGCATGTAGATAAGTATTACTACACTGTTTTATAATCAAATAAAAAACAATTATAACTAGTCAGAAAGACACATAAAACGTGTCAAAAAAGCACATTACAACAATCCTAACTACAACTCACCAATAAAAGCTTTTAATTGTGATGCCATATTTATATTTTTTTGCATTTAATTGTGACCTCTATCCACATTTCTAGATCATGATAAATATGAGTTAAGAGAGACTGAAGAGTGTTTGAATGGCCATTTCTCCCTGCTGACACAGCCTCCATCTGCCACTGAGCCATGCAGAGATGCACAGAGAGAGAGAGAGAGAGAGAGAGAGAGAGAGAGAGAGAGAGAGAGAGAGGAGGGAGGGCAAGAGGCATTTCTGGTGTGGTGGAGAACGAGAGAGTGCTCACGTTCACCTTGGTGTCACCTCTGCTGAGCTGAGCGGGATGATGGGATAGGTAGAGACACAAAGACGCTCTGCCCTCTCTCTCGACACACACACTTACACACTCACACCTCTCTTCCTGCAAGATCCATCTCTTTTCTGTCTCTCTCTCTAACACACACACACACACAATAGTAAACGGCACAATCTGTGATCACTGGAGCTGTTTGAGCTAGATATCGCCTCTTGGGAATACACACACACAGGTGCAAAAGCGTGCACACACAATCACACACACGTGCGCCATCTCATAAGTTCTGCCTTTAACCCCCCCCCCCCCACACACACACACACACACACAAAACACAAGAATTCACAAACAGACATACAAATAGGGCAGGAGAAGAGATTATTGACACACTTCTTAAGACAGCGGAGAGGGAGAGAGAGAGAGAGAGAGAGAGAGAGAGAGAGAGAGAGATAGCCCCAGGGCAAGGTTTGAAATGAGAGGCAGAGTTTTAAAGAGCTCGCTGAATTCCACCTGTGATTAGTGTGGCTGCAGGGCTGATGGATCACGGCGGACACATTTCGCTAGCTCGCTGCTTATCTCTCTCTCGCTCCTTTTTACTCTTCCTTTCTTTCTTCCGTTTCGTCCTAGCTCTGATTTTTCTGGTGCCTGCTCTTTAAATCCTCTCCTCTCGCATCGACATCTACACTAATGCCCCCTCTTCCTGTAGATTTTCCTCCGCCAGTGTCTCTGTGCGTGCCAGCAGGGGATGACCTAGCAGCTGGGTCCTCTGGAACGGACCAATAAAATACCAAATATCTCCCGCACATCTCCCACAAGCCGACACGACTCCCCCCCTCTTCCCTGGACCATCTGCACGCCAAGCCATCCGTCCCTTCCCCCCTGACACTCAAGACCCTCGCGTGCTGTAAACAATAGAAAGATGTGCTGAAGAAATGCTCATTTCCATTCGTCGCCTGGAACGTCTACAATTGCAATTGTAAAAAAAAAAAATACTTATTTGAGTTCAGGATCACATTTTCATTGAACAACTTCTACAATCAAAGTGGATTTAAGTCAAGATTGAAGAGGATTTAAGTTGATATGAGTTTATAAGTTTTGGGCTTTAAACGAAAAAAAAAAAAAAACCCCAAGTTGGTTATGGTTTTTGTAGTTGTATGCTTGGTTTCATGAGCAAACAAAAATTATGCTGATATGTGTGAAAAAGAAACTGAAAACATAAAAAAGAAACCAGAATAGAAAATCTAAAAGTAGCCCAATTGAATGGTGGGACACGGAGATGAATGTGGATTGTCAACTACAAATCGTTACACACACACTAGCTAAACTGATGATGACAAGCTGAAAACAAGACTTTTCATTGATAAACACACACACACACACACCACACACACATACACAGAACAACAAAACGACCGACTGACTGACTGGTTGGGTGGATTTGAGATGGATGTGGCTGGTTTAAGCAGGTGGTAAATGGGTTAGTAGTTACTCAGCCTGCCAACTGAGATTATGCTGACAAGAGAAAAAAGGAGCCAGAAAACCACACAAAAGCTCAGATCACGCCTGCGAGGAAACAAATGAAAGGTTAATCTGGTGTATAGTTTGACTTTTATAGATAATTTGTTGATTGTTCTGGTAGCTTTGTTGTTTTGATGCTCAGAGAAATGTAAAAATAAAAATATTAAAAAAAAAAAAAAAAAAACCTGATAGTCGAACAATGTCTTGTTCTTGAAGACTTGAATCAGCATCTCAAGTTAAACAGAAAGACTTTGGCTACACAAGCTTGAGAATATTTCCCACAAAGCCTCAAACGCATATAAATGTCAAGACACTTTTACCAAAGAATCAGATGATCACCAGACTTTACTATAGCCAGATTTGATCCAATCCAAGGTCAGGTCCGCCATGCAGCCTTTAAGAGTTTCCTGTCTCACTGTATCATGTCCACTTCCCAACTCTATGGCTGCTATAAATAAAAGTGAGTAAAAAAGCTGCACAGTTGTGTGCTGCACACGCAAATAAGAAAACTTCCTCCATTCCGTCTCTAAAACTCAGTTCCCACCTCTCTTCTCCCCGTCTCAGCCTCTCTTTCTGTAATGACCTCCCTCAGGTCCAGTATCACAGCTTTCTCTCCATTTCCAAGAGGTGAAGAAGGTTCTCCGAATGCACACCCGGCGTAATGAGCTCTCCCTGGACACCCGGAATACAAAAAGCCCCTGATACTGGCTCTGAGCATCTCCCTGTACCACCCTGGATCCAGATAGGCCTAGATCCCACTTGCTCCGGCTCTTAGCTCAGACTCTGCCTTGGGTTTTCTGTAATTACCCCGGGTCGAGGGAGGAAGACCCCCGGGTGAGTTGCTATTCCTGGGCTATCTGTGTTTATGTTTGGAAGTGTGAATGAGACGTGCGCAGTAGGTGTGTGAATGTGTGTGTGCAAAAGGGTCAGATCTCAGTGAGTGGGTGAGTGAGTGAGTGTGTGTGTGTGTGTGTGTGTGTGTGTGTGTGTGTGGTGGGGGGGGTTCAATGGAATCTCTTTAACCTTCATTCAGAGCCCCCAAGACCCTCTAACTGCTCTTAACCATCCGATCCCTCAGAGAAAAGAGAGACCACAGCCTCCCGACCTCTGAAACACACCGCCTCATCACTCGTACTGAGCGCATTTTCATTTCCACTCTGAATGGAAGGCAAACAATTGCGAGTAGAACATGTTAACAGTGACGCGGGGCTATTGTTAGAGACGACTAGTAAGCACGAGTGTGTTTGAATCGGCTGCATAGTGGCTCAATTGGTGGCAGTGAAGCAAAGCTACTTCTTTTTATATTTGCCCTTCAAAAACGACATAAATAATGGCCTGTGTGAGCTCTCCCGAGGTGCACATCCTGTGCTGAACACACACAGCGAGGGAGCGAGAGAGATGGAGGGAAGATGAGCGCAGAGGAAAATGAAGGAAGAAAAGGGAAAAAAAAAACAGGTGGGGAGTGGAATGAGACACACACACACACACTGCGTGCAACTGCGGTGTAAATGTCATCATGTACACAGTTTATCCTCTGTGTGAGGGAGAGGTGCAGATGAAGGGAGCGAGAGGAAGGAGCGAGCCCACTGCGGAGAGGTAGATGAGCACACACAGCCTCATCTACCGCTCCTTCATTAGTATTCCACGTCTACTCCTTCAGATCCGTCCTCATGCCGCGTTTAGCGTCAGCGCGGGAAACACACATTCACTCCTGCTCTTTAGCCTGCTACTCATGGCATCTTGATGCAACAAACTCACGCCCGGAGATGAACTCCACACTTACTGTCCAAGTAACTTCAACCAGACTAATTACGTGACATTATATCCTCCAGCGGAGACCATGTGATGGATGATGATTTGTAACATCACTAAGTGGGAAGGCATCGGGTTTGAGGTCCGTGGCTTCTGGTGGTCTTGTCTGGCTCTATGGATTCAGACAGCACCATGTCTGTTTCCACCGTGCTCCAGGCGTTTATTAGTTTAACTGCAAGCTGGCACGGCGTTTACGCTTCTGCATGATTTAGCAGAGTTTATACGTAGTAACGTTTTACACGTATTAATCTGTTGTGTTGATGAATGCACTTCATTTGTAGTCATGTTAAATAAAACCAGGAAAAAAAACTGCATTTATTGAAGTCTTTACTAGGATTAGAAATGCACAATTGCATTTTCAAAAATGAAAGCTGAACAGATTTTCTGAACAAATTTTGGAAATTGAAATAAAGTTAAAAATGCTCGCACTCTTCACAGACTGTTTTTAGTGTTAAAAAATGGCTTTTTTTCCTCAACAGAAGACATGGTGTTATTCTTCTAAAAGTAAAGCAAAGGCAACAAATGGGCATTTACCCGCTCCAGAAGGAAGAAAACGATTCTAAATCAAACAGGATTCACTCAACTATTGCTTTAATGGCGTGAGTGGCGGCACTTCCAGCGGTTTCAGGAAGTTTGTGAGAGCAGCGCCAATACACCATTGATCTTTTATGCCAAGCAGCTCTGAAAAAGTCCAGAGGCTTCATGTACGTATCGATACACCAATTTGTATCAAGCCGTTTTTTTATTTGAGTAGAAAGCATCAACTACGTCTGACACTAACACTACTGTAACTACACAGACACTACACATACATGACCTTTGTCTGAAGAGGCTGACGCGCCATAATAAAACATTTCTGCTGTTAAAGCAAAACATGTGAATTTGACTGAAGCATTAGCAGGATTATACAGTAGATGTTAAAGCTGCCCGACAGACAGCTTCTTTAGCCACCACAATGTTCGTCAGTCTGTTGGAGGTGTAGTGTATTATAGTTATTCTGCTGTAGATAGGGTGGAATTATTGGATGGATCACCACGGTAACAGGGCGGTTGAAACTCAATCGGAGTCCCTCCGTGTCGCTCACTTAGATGGCCACCCGCTGATCCTGACCTTCTGGATGTTTTTTTCCCCCCTCTCCTTTTCATTCTTCCTCCCCTCCATCCAAAGCAGTCTTTTTTCTGTGTTCATTTTGTCACGTCTACGTGTGAAAGGTGCAAGGGATTCTATCATTTCTTTACTTTTATTTCCCATGTACTTTAAAATATAAATGGCATCCATCCACTGTTTGCAATCTGCATAGAGCCACAGACGGAGAGGTCCCCTTCCAAAACACAGAGCTGCTGAATGCAAGATAAAAGGAGAAGGCTTTTATGATTTGAGCCGTTAATATTAACTGCCATTAACAGTCAGTATCACAACCTATACTTGCAGAGTAAAAGAAAGTAAGTAAAAAGTGGCAGGCAGAGAAAACAAAAAAGGGCCGATGACTGATCCTTCAGGTACACCCCGTCAAATCACTGTGTGTATTTGTGTCCTGAATTTTGCACTCAGGCAAAGACACTGGCGGGGGATCTGCAGGGTCCAGCTGAGTTCAGGCGGGGGTCTATTATACCCTTCACACACAAAATCCAGAAGGCCTGCATTATTATATCAAACAACTGGTATGTTTTGCCTCTGACGCACATGTGCATACACTCCTAGTGCACAACACCAGCAATGAAAACAGATCCCTACCATAATTCCTGCTCAGAAACCCTTCAGCAGGAAGTATGAGCTATGAGACATCCCCAGGGAGGAGGAAAAAGAAGAGAGAGAGAGAGGGGCCAAGAGTCCGAATCTGACGGGCCAAATTCTAAGCTTGAAGATTTGTCTTCACTTTCCTTAACATCTTTCAAAATTACTTGAAAACAGTATTGGTCACATTGAACAAATACCATACTCTGAGTAAAGAAATGCCATTTCCCCTGCTTTATTATTCTCTTTTCCTCTCTGTGGGAAGCTGGAAGGAAAGTTTGCTTTGAAGAAAGAGGGTTAAACGTGCACTAATAAAATAGCGGCTTTGCCCCGGGGCAAGAGTGCCACAGCTCAATTCTCCCTCTTCTATATAATCGCCACTATTTTAAACTTAACCCTCAAGTTTAGAATAGAACAAAAAAACGGTCCGTCTGCCTTACAGATTTGCAAGTTTACAGTTTCAGCTATCTAAAGAGTTTGCTTTGATATTCTCTCCATCTATAAACTTTTAAAATTCCCATTGGGATTTTAAGCACCGTGTTGTTTTATACTTTTACTTTGTTTCTCTCATGAGATGAAATTCTTTCTTTTAAGTGTTTTTCTTGCAAGACTACATTTAGTAACTGAATAATAAAAACTAAGATCATGATTATTATGTTGTTTTTAAATTTTATTATCCCATTTAAATTATTAGAAAAGCTTTAAGTAAAACTCAAAAAGAATGTTCTGCTTAACAATTACAATGTTTTCCATGACAATAATACTACTAACTGTTATTGTCATTTAAATTAGAGAATTAAAATGTTTTTAATTGAATTTAGAGAACTTAATTATTTAAAAATTAAATACAGTGACAATTGACAAATCAAGTCCAGCTGCAAGTATTAAGACACAATGCTAAAATCACAAAAAAAGTTTATGGAGAACTAAACTAAACAAAAAAACATGATGTTCTCTGATTCACACTGAAATCCTGACCGTCTTCACCTCCACTAAATGAGCAGAGCTGTTGAGCACGGATAACCCTTCACGCCTGCCTACAATTCCCAGAAATCAATGCTGGGATAGAGCTTCCATTACCATTATTGATGGCTGGGATGGTGGCACTGACTGCTGCCAATGAGAAAGGCCAAAATGATGTGCAGCTGAGCCGAGACCTCGCCTTTGTCTCGCTGTCTTTGTCTGCCCGTTCCCCATCTGTGCCTCGCTCCGTTTTCCCTATAACGGTTTGTCTTTCACGCCCGCTATCCATTTCCGAGCGTTTGGTTTCTCTGGAGACGGCAGACAGAGCTCTTCGCTGCACCTCAAGCATCTGCACACACCTGCATTTCCACCTGAGGCAGCTGCAGTCCGTTTTTCAGTCTTTAAGTACGGCCTTCAAGCCAAACACTACACTGTCACTTGTTAGCAGTTCAGACAGAGAGAACCAGAAGGAGACAACCAGAGAGTGGAAAGAAACGTCCTTGTATTTCTGTCACTCGATGAAACCACTAGGGAGCTTGGGAATAAAACGATTCAGCCAAGCAGAGAGCCCTGAGTGGCTCCCAACTGCCTAGCGTCACCGCTAACACCGCGGCCAGCATCCGACTTACCAATTAGCCCAATCGCACACGTATAGGAGCGGGTTGATTTGTGTGTTCTAAGGCGCAAACTCGCTGGGATTCTAATGTTTGCGTTGGGGAGTAAAACGGAAAAAAAAAATCACTTCTAGGAACGAAATGCCAAATTAAAGATTTTTTAAAAACACACACTATAGAACGTCTTTAAGAAATGTCAAGCTAACAACTGCCTTCGGAGAGCTTTGTTTCAGCTAATTGGGAGGCTGAGGGGAAGAGAGTCTCGCATCTTAAGAACGAAATTAAATTAGGTTTAAATCGGCAGAATCTGTGTTCACTCTTTTTGGTTACAGCGTCCAATTATGTGAAACAAACAACGGAGGTGCATAACCATGACAAATGACTTCAGAAATGGAAAACTGGTCTTGCAACAAAGCAATGTCACCAAAGGGAAGTTTGAAAAAAAAAAAACGATGACTGGCTATTAAGCAATATCGTGCAAATACTCACTGAGCGGAAGCGTCCTCAACTGTGTGACATCACTGCTCGTCCACCTGTAGACAACACCAAACAGAGAGGATGGAGTTAAATGAAGTGTAATGAAATCGAACTTTATAAAGACTTATTATAATGACAAACACAAATTATTTGAAACGTAAAAGTGGAGGAAAACAGGTTTCGGCGACGTGTCAGAAAGCAGCATGCATACACCCAACTGGCCAAAGAATTCTCTCTTTTTTGCGAAGGTAAACACACACATTCACACGTAAATCCACAAAAGACAGAGTCAAGTACTTCCACATGCCCACACAAGCCAAGCAAAAACACATGAATGTTGTGAGCGCTCAAACTCGCACCCGGTTCCTTCTTTCTTTTCCTGCTCAACCAGTTGGAATTACAGGAAGGCTTTTAGAACCTAGGGTGTGTGGGATGATGTTCCAAGCACACATGCCATCTCGTGCAGAAAACCTGCCTACTCCAGTTTTCAACACTGCGTTTGTTCCTTTGAGAATTATCAGGGACTTGATCAGGGTGAAACACGAATGCGGACTCAATCTCCTCAGTCGGCACAGAAAACACGTTTGCTCTGAAATAAACGAGAGAATCACCACAGACGCACTGTGAGTTATCAGCACCAGAGTCGCCGGTTCCTCTTTCTAGTTCTTCAAAACACTTCCATCTGGGTGATACGTGGAGGTCTGGAACGGTTTACGCAACGGCTTGCTACACACCCAGCCGAGTTGTGACTGACAGCATCTACGTGTCAATCAAAGCCGAGCCATCCGTCCGGGATGGAGGCGTTCTTACCCCGCGGTGACCAAGGACACGTGCAGCATTAGCGCTGATGCCACAGCGGGGGGGCGGCGGCCGATTCACTCGTAATGGCAGCTGAGAGAGAGATGAGGACTGAGATAATGGCGAGCGCACTGGTGGGGTTGATGGTTTCGTACAGAGCTTGATCATTACCACAATGGTGCGACTCAAGCCAAGGCCGGAATCTGAATGGAGAGTCTCACCAAACATCTTCATCCTTGCTAATCAAAAACATCTTGATGCTACTTTTTATGAACTAGCCTGGAGGGAGGAATTCAGATGAAATGATAGGTTGGACGGGGAAGCGGGCACAGCTGTGAGGATGCTCTTCGAGGAAGAGAAAAATGAGATTTGGGGGTTTCTGCTTCCTGGAGAAACTGGTCCTTTAGGGAGAACCTCGACGCGGCTACAGAACTCTTTAGAGAAAACACAGACAAGTCCTGACAATCTATCTGCTATAGAACGGTCTCACCAGTCCGGTTTCAGGAAACTGATCCCTAAATAGAAGTGATTCATCTTTTTTCATACAATATGAGAATACAGGACACAAAGAGACTTCTCTTTCCTTTTCTTGCGCTCTCTCTCTCTCTGCTCTGTATGATTCAGTGTGGCTGCAGGGCAGAATCTTTTATCGCTGTATTATGCCCAGCTGAAAGCTGACAAAATGGAATCTGTGTGTGAGTTCTATGACTGAGGGGATAAAAACGGCCTTGGACAAGATCTCTCTCTATCGCGTTGATACCGAGAACCTGTAATCTTATTCTTTCATCATTAGGCAGATTGCGGTTGCTGCGTGAGACCTTATCGAGAACAGAAAGGAAGAGGAAGAAAGACAAATGCTAAGCAGAGAAAAACCTTTGTACCTTCAAATGCTTCCTCAAACATGGCTACCAGACAATTAGCTCCATCTGAGCAAGAGGAGGGGGTGAGCTATAACTTAAACTGCTCGCACTGGAGGTCATCACTCACGCGCTAATGGAGGGACCACACTACACACACACACACACCAGCAAGACCTTTTGATTTCTAAACACTGCAGCATTTACATTTGTTGTAACAGTGTGGCGCACAACACTTCAACTCGTGCTAAATTAATATTCAACCCATTTCCTATTCTTATGTTCTTTCATCTTTGAAGTCTGGCGGAAATGAAGACCAGATGCAAGTGATGGAAGAACGAAAGAGTGACCATAAGAGAGAGAGAAAAAGCCTCCTGTGTCCCCACAGAGATGGAGTGCTTTCTAAACAACGGTAAAACATGTGGGAATTTTTCAGAGGCTCCACGGTCGTTGCCAGATGCGGCGGGAACGTGGAACGTGTTTCAGGTGGTCCCGGCTACGGATAAACAAACTAACTAAATGGCAAATTGATCATTGAGATCAAAAGGTGCACACGAAAGACTCCAAAAGCCTCGACAAGTTTAAGAGAAAACGATAAGGTTCACAAAGGCAGTTCACTGGGGCTGCGAACTGTGAACGAGAAAATCATATTGCGATTTCTGACAACTGATTTAGCACTTTCGAATAGACCACGTTCGGCGAACATGAGGAGCAGAACAATACTGGATTTCACATAAACATTTGATTCATAAGTTAAGAAAGAAAAATCACATTAGAAAAATTAATTATCACTAAAACATAAGATTAAAAGAATAGAAGATTACAAGATCAAATAAGGAAAAAAATATTTTTGAAAAGGAAAGTGTGGCATAATATGACATATTGGCATAATAAAGCATAATATGGCATATAATGCTTATAAACCTGCACATAATTTTACGTGAACAATTTAATGTTATGCTAATAGTCACAATCCAACAAGCATTTAAAATTTTTAGTGCTTACAAAGTGGTTGACATGAAAAACAACTATAAAACTGGACGTAGCGAGTGATTTTACTGCCCAAAAATAGTGTCAATAAATGATTGCTTCCAACGAAATACTTCAAAAATGCTGAGTATTGTTGCTTTGTGGGCTTCCCAATACATTTAATCTCATTAAACATGATGAGTCTTCTGGGAAACCAAAGCATTTGTGTCAAGCAAGCACTTGTCATCGCCACTACACCCATTAACATGACACTTTTCTACATTTCTGTTGTCAGAAAGTCTAAATAAAGCTACAAAAAAGACAGTTTTGTGCAGGCTTTGTCAAAAAACTAAAAAGCGTAGTTTAGCAGAACTGGTGTTACTGGTAATGCTGTAGAATGTGGCAACCACACAGAGAAGAGCAAGATTGGCAATATCGTGATTCCCCAACACCATTGCAAGTCACAAAACATAGCAGCCTTGCACGTGACCATGTTATTCAAACAACATGTTCTCTAATTGGGGGTCCTGGACAATAACATTGGCAGTCAGAAGGAGCCGAACGCAGATTAATTGCGAGAATTAAGCCCTAGCAAATGCAAAGCAGCGGAGTGGGGTGTAATCAAACAAGCCTTGAGATTTCTCCGCATGAAGGTCAATCCCGCTGCCGATGCAGCTGTCACGCCTTCCTCTCCAACACACGTATGAACAAACAAGCTAACACACGAACCAACCAGATCATCTATCATTCGCCAGTGAAACAAGAAAGCCCTTGGCATCAACATGGCGTCAATGTTACAATAGAAAAAATCTGGCTTCAACATCTCCTACGTGTTTTAATAAAGGAAAAATTGTGCCACGATGGTTAGTCTGATTGGTGTTTTTGTGCTGTGACAAATACACATTTAAATGTAAAAAAAAAAAAAACGTTTGTCATTATAAAATGTTTGGTCCATTTTGAATTCTTTTTATATTCAAAACAAACAATGAAAAAATGATTGTTTGTGGAAGAAACTGCAAAAGTTTTTTTTTTTTTACCTTTTAAAAAGTGGGAATTGCCTTTTTTTTTTTTATTGAAACCCCGTTTAGGCAAGGGCAAATGTATAGACATTCATGGTATGCAATGAAAGCAAAATTTGGCTTTGTGGAGACCCAATATGAGAAATGTAACCAAATAATCCTTTTATTACTGAAGCTGGTACTGATTTTAAATCATGGTGTCAATATGAAAGAGACAGAAAATTGTTTTACAAGCACAAACGTACAGATGCAGAGCACAGTTCCGCTATGGCTCGCCACAGTGACAATCTCACTCACTTTACTTTAAGGATCAAGCAAGTGTCACAAGCATAAAGCTTCTCAGCACCACCTTGTGTCGTGGAGCACAACATGGTTCACCACAAGTCAAAATTCAGAAACTTCCCATTTATATACAAGCTATAATTTTCCCAGTGTGAACAGGCCTTGAACAAAAAGCTCCACAGCTGTGCTTTCATGTGGCTCCATCAGGTGAATCAATGGTAATTCGCAACACTAAACACTGGTTCAAACTTCTTTCAATCTGTATCTGAGAATTAAGTTTCTTGGGATAAAAGTTTAGTATTGCCCACAAGTAAAATGCATATTCCAAATGGGTGGATTTAAATGGTGTGTGGAGTGCTAGGACTAAAGGAGGTGGAGATGGCCTCTAGTCTGAAACCATTGTTTCCATGAAAGCGCTGTTGCTCCAACTGCACACTTAAATTAGCTGGCAGTGTTTGGGTTACACCAGGGAGCTCTCACACAGGATTTATTCTAGCCTGCAGGACGAAAGGATATTTCAATCTCTTTAAAACACACACACACACACACACACACACACACAAGATGCACAGTCACCAATATTCAAGCACACACAAACAAACCGATAAAAAGCCTTAGAGCACAAACTTCTAGTTATGAAGGCATCACAAACACACACATTTACCCCACCACCCCGTTCATTTCACACTCTCCAGCGTGTTCATATGATCCCTCGCCATCAGAACAAACACACACGTGCACTTCCACAAAATCATACACACTTGAAGGACTCAACAAGAGACTCCGTGGCCTCAGGATCAGGCTTCTTCTAGTGCGGTTGCCAAGTGTACAGACTGCTCATATTACAGACGAGTTTCACAGCTTTATGCCCATCCACCAGAGATAATAGAGAGGTAGAAACTGAGAGATGAGTTTTTTTTCCTGCTCACGTTGCGTGTGTGAACCCATCTAATGACAGCAACCTAAAGGGCCTGTCCACAGTGGGATCTCTTTAACTGATTTCATTATTTGAGCCAAGAATCACCAGCGGACTCAGACCCTGAACAAAGCAGCCTCAGCCCGATTTCGAAAGACAGACGGCCCCCATCACAACACGCACACACACACATTTGTCGCGGGTCGGCGAGCATGAGGCCTGCTGAAGCGCCTAATCCAGCGTCTGTGGTCTCTAGGAACAGGCCACGATGCACCTTCACGCAAAGGCAGCTTAGAAGCCTTAATCCAGCTCTCTCAATCTGGAGATCTTTTTATAAAACCTCCAAGTTAATCCCACAGTGGTTTGTTTACTCCTCAAAGACCTAGTTTAACCTAGGATAGATTATTTCCCTAAAAAAAACTACTGCAATATGCCAGTGTTAATCAGCCAGGTTAATCAGACCCTATTCTTTCGCAGATGCAACCAAATTCTGTATTATCTATTCACCATGTAATGAAACACGGGAGCGAGCAACTTTACAGAAAACAAAAAAGCGTGTTTCGATTCCATTTTCTATATCTCATCCATGTCTTTTGGGCCTTTCTGGGCAAATTAAAAAAATTGGAAATTCTTGCTGCACCGAGGCGCTCTTTGCCTGCGCAGCTAAAATGAAAAGGCTTTGTGGTGGCAGTGACCAGATTTTAAATGCAGAGGGATCAATAAATAAGAGGGGGCTGCTTGAGCACAATCTCTGAATGTCTTTGAGTGTGTTTGTGTTTGTGTGTGTGTGTGTGTGTGTGTGTGTGTGTGTGTGTGTGTGTGTGTGTGTGTGTGTGAGGGGGTCAAACACTGCATGTCCTGCAGTCAGCTGTCTCAGCAGAGTGAATTCTCTCCCATCCCAGAGCTCCGAACAAATCCCACACAGCCTCCCTTTCTACCCTCTGACTGCAACACAATCATTCCGGCCATTCCTGAAATCCTGGCTATTTCTACACGGGATGCAAATATAGTGATAAGCACTAAAACAAATAGACCAAACTACTGGCATTTCAAACACGGCCTCCATTATCTCAGCAGGAGGCGCGGAGAGGACTGAAGATCTGCTGCAGCGAGCGACAGCACAGGCAACTCCACAGACTCCTGGAGGGCAAACAACAGCAGACGTACAACTAGGGTGGAAAAAAAAAAAAGCACAACCCTCATCACTCTAGAATATTCCTCTGCCCGGAATCACTAATGCACTCAAACCCTTATTGCAAAGCAAGAGAGATAAAGCGAGTGATGGGAGAGGGGGGGGGTGACAGAACAACAGGCGTACAGAAAGGTTTTAGAATGACGACCTTCAGGTGTCGAGCACGAGATCGGCCTTGCTGATTAACAACAGAGACGCAGCGGAAAGATCCACACGCACATTCTTCCCTCAGCTTATTTCCTCACGTTAAACTTCCAGCGGCGGACATTTCTCTTCAAGCCTCATATAAAGCGCTTCTTCGGGGAGAGAGTGGGGAGGAAAAATAAATAAATAAATCAACCCTTTCACCTTGTCTGTGAAAAACAAGCGCTCAGACAGCCCGACAAAAATAACCTTGAGTTTCATCAGGGATATTCTCACATTGAATGATAAACAGAAGCCCGAGGGACGTCGAACCAAAAAGCAGCTAATTGCCTGCTTCTGAAATTCGGCCTTTGTGTCCTCTCAGTGTTTATCTGAAAACAAAGTCAGTTTGGTGTGACCCGTCGGAGCTGCTGGAAGAAAAGTCCATTCATTTATCTGTCCGTAGAAAATGTGAATCTCCTGCTCCTTGGCCTTATTACCAATGAGCAACAGGCTAAAGGTAAAGAAGATTGTGTTTGCGACAATTATCGAGTCGCCTGGAGCTGCGAGCGCTAATGCTCATGCTAAACGGCAACCCTCGTAACCACTATTATGCAAGTGCCAACTGTTGAGAGGAAATTCGACAATCAAAGCTGTTTCTTAACGACAAAATAAATCATTAGCCAAGAGAAGGAAGATAGAGACACACTTATCCTTGATACTGCGGCGCGTCATGCCAACTGTCGCCTTCCAAAACGGCTCTAAATTCCCAAGTCATTATAAGTCCAAGAACACAACCAGAGAAAAAAAGTCACTGTCGACCTTCCAGCATTTGGTCCGGATTCATTTGGCAGTTACTGGCCAGATGCGTGGCACATTGGCGCGTGTGCCCGAGCATTCCTGTCACATCAGGTTTTTACACAACGGTTAAATCAAGCCTCGATGCCCGAGAAACAACGGGCAGTTTGTTCCGAAGTTCATTAATAGCAATTTACAGCGTGATGATCAATGGGCACTTAAATCCCAAAATCAATGTAAATAAACGCTTCTGAATGAAAGTGTAGCCACGAACATGCCACAGACTAGATTGTCCATCCATCATTCTGTCAATCACAGGAAAAAAATCAATCACAACTAAATAAACTGCATTATTTATGCTTAATTATTTGAGGTATAGTAAATGCTAAATCATGCATTGGCTTTTTAATGCTTGAGCAGAAACACACACACAAAGAAACTTAAATGACCCATTAATAGATGTGAATTAAGTTATTGAAGTGAAAAGTTGTTGGCTGAATGAATATTACATTCTCAAATGCTATAAGTCCAAAGAGCCATTAAGAGTGGCAGATAAGCAGGGCTGTGTGTGTTAACTGCCCCACTGTCCATTATATATATCAGAATAAAATGCCCGATAAATTAACATCATCTGTAAATCAACCATGCTTGACAACATCTTTATATCGTTTCTGAAGACGTGTGCGGTCTTGCCTGATTCCCAGAATCTTCCTTGGCACATTACACCTCAATCATTGGTCATCGGGCAAAAAGGAAAAATAAAAACAGCAGCGCCAAGATGGTTTTTGTGACCTTAAGTTCCTCGTTTCAAGTAAAAAACATCTCACAGGCTTAAGCCAGATCCTGTCAGGAAAACAACAAACTCTGAGCAAAATCGTCTGCCTGACACTTGAACCCTGAGCAAAGTTTTTTTTCCCTTTCTTGGCTACACATTTCCAAGGCTCTGGGTGTGCTTGAAAGAGCACAGTGTGAGATCGCTTCAAACCCCAACAGCACAAACAGGTCCTGACAGATTTGCTCTCTCTAATTCGGGCTAAGAAAAACAGCACGAGTATATAAGTGATCTTCGATGTGCCCTGAGAATGCACAAACACACAGAGGAAAAAAAAAGCCATTCGACAATAGTCATTTCTAATGGAAGGAGAGAGTGGGTGAGACTGTTCCGTTTCAATTCACTGATACCGCTAATGGCTTCTTAGCGGTTCCATGAAATCAAGCAGCTGTCAAGGCGATGCATCGGGAACAGGGAGGAAGAGGCGGCATTCCCACAAGAGAAAAGCATCGCGTCAGGATGTTTGGCTAAACATCTGCTCCCCTGCTCTCATGGCTTTAACAGAGGCACATACTCAGACAAAGAGATGGGAGGTGGAAACACTGACTTCTCCATCTGAGGCATTCTGTAAAAACAACAGCCTGCTTCATGCATAATGACTTGGCCACTGGGCTCAAGGAGACAGAGCACTAATACTACAAAGTACACACGGTTCAGCCATTTAAATGGATTGGTTCTGATCATGCGTGACAATCAGAAGAAAAAAAAAGTTTTACTATAAACCATCATAAACACGCTTGTTTTTTTGTGAAAGAGGTTGCTCATTCATAAAAGACAAATGTGATGTCATAAAACGAGGTGAATTACGGTAAAATGCCCTCTCACACAAACTGCAAGTGCAAATCACAAAACATTTCAAGCCTAACTAAACTGAACAACTTCACACGGATTATCCTAAAACAATAATATACAATTCAAGCCATAAAACAATCTATTTCCATAATGCCATCGTTTGTAGCATCGATCACAACACAAACACGCATCACGTCAGCTGGATTTATTTCACCATTATTTGTTTCACTTAATGGAAACGGTGACAAATGTCGATTAAAACATTCGAGAAATTATCTTTTAAACACAAAGGATACAATTTATTAACCTCATCACTACGTGCTGATGTCATCGATTCCACCTGTAAACACCGTTAAGAAAAACGTCACTTTTTTATTATCTCGGAGCCTACATAAAGTAGCAGTTTTGTTTTAATCCACTCCGTCCCCAATCCGACAAAAAGGCGAAAAAGCGAGTTATGCAGTGGTGCCGGACAAGAATAAAAATAAAAGCGATGCGTGCTTGGCAAAACGTCGCTTTTTACCTCAAACTTCCCATGACGTCACCCGCCAGCACATAAGACATTTCTAAACTTTCTGCCTGTAACGACATGTGTGGCTCGAGTCCTGGGAGCTCACGGATCCGCCAGTTCAAATTAACCAAGATGGCGTGAGGCTTGTTGTTTAGAGGGCAGAAAAAATGGAGGATATTGTAATATACACAAAGGGATAAATTTCAACAACTCGGCCAGGCGGCAGCTGCTGCTCTTTAAGGAAGCAACAAAGATAAGAGCGACGCACAGCGCCAACTCTACACCAGCGACCCGCTCCGAGCAACCAGCCGATTTACTAGTCGAAAGCGCACAAGCACGACCTTTAAACCGTTTTACTTCGCGAAATCGAAAAGTAAACGCGTTTATCGTGTCGTCTCGATGAAGAGTTGTTAGCTTTTTCCATCATCTGCGAGACGGACATTAAACAGAGCAAAGGTAGCGTCTGCTCCTCTAAGTGACTCGCTTTCCCGCATCGCCCTTTCGAAAATATCCCCGCAAGAAAGCAGAAAACAGCGCTCTTACCGAGCCGAACAAACGACGCCGAATCCCGTGCTCGTCCAAAACACATCAGAAGTGTTTACAAACAATGTTTTTGAAGGGAAATAAAAAGGTTTAAAGCGCACGCGAGGGGGGCACAAAGGCAGATTCCCATTACGAAGTCACAACCCCGCGCAACGTTGGAGTCACTCGTAAAGTTTTCCTTATTCTCACAATCGCGTTGGAGATTTCTCTCGAAGTGCGCTTTTCCCCGGCAAAGCTCTTCTTGACGGTTCGGTAAGTTCGGAGCGTTTATCCGCGCGGCGGACGATCGCAACGAACCCGGAGAAACTATCGAGTTAGCTGCCCTCGCTAAGAAGCCCAGGCAGCCAGCGACACAACATTGATTCTCGCCGCGAAATAGCTTTTAATAAACGCCAAACTTACCTTTAGTTTTCGCCCTTCGTGTAATTCCGTCTCCACCGGGTTGTAAGTATCACTTCGCGTATCGTTTCGCGTTCTTGGCTTATTTCGATTTGATTTTGGACGAGGCCGGTGTAGCAGGAGATGATGAAGGGAATTGGGCAGTAATTGAGTCTCAGTGTGTGTGTATGTGTGTGTGTGAGTGAGTGAGTGACTGCGTGCGTGTGTGCGTGTGTTTGTGTGTGTACGTGTGTGTGTGTGTGTGTGTGTGTGTGTGTTAGTTACGAACGGCAGATTGAAGGAGAGTCTCTGGGTTTATTCTGCTTCACTTCAAGGAATCAAAGTGACGTCAGCGCACAATACTTTAACGATAAAAGTTTTATTCGCCGTCGCGAGAGAAGTCCGCAAGTGACCGGCGTGTTTCTTTTGCGCGCGACGTTATGAATGATAAAAACGTTAATCGATAATTACGACCAATAATTTTGTATTTCTTTCTTTTTTATCATCTTTTTTTACGTTTGTTTATAAAATGACGATTTTTGTTCTCGTAAACTGAAGTTTCATCACTTTTTTGTAAATTAATTGTAGATTCATTTAAATGCAAACACGTTATTTAAATAGCAAATGGATTACAAATTTGTCATTTAATGTTAAAAAATTGCATGGCAGCATGTGTTAATGAGATGCACATTCAAATGAAGACGAAGACGCTGCTGTACAAAAGAAGTGGAAATCTGATAACGTGGCTTCCGATGGAATGGAAATTTAATTCCAAGATTGGTTACTTGTCAATCAAAAGCTGACAGTGATGCATGATCAAACTCGATTGCGTTTGTCTCCAGTTACCTCAATAGCTGAATTCAGGGATTATGGATTAACCCAGCTAATCTGACCCCGATTTCCCCTCAAATCATCAGGGGAGTGAGATGAGGTGATAATGTTGCAATTCGACAACAGAATTTTCGTAATCCGAAAGATAGTGGCTCTGTGCGATCCAATGTCATTTTGTGTTGAAGAGATGGGCGGTGGGAATCAAGCCTGTCCGACCCTTTCAACGCTCAAGAGGAATCACACATAAAAAAAAAGCAGAATAATTGAAACTGTTACTTTTAGTTTGACGCTCATTGATCTCTCATTTGAATTACACTTGCGGGCAAAGCAAGAGGCGGCAGAACGGTCCATTGCAGCAGGAGCTGAGCCGGGCACCACAAGGCAGACAACCATCTGTGCCTAATTGTGTGCTTTTTCTCTCTGCCGCTGCACTCACAATCAGCAACAGGCTGAGGGGGCCCTCTGACCCAGACTGGGGCGGGGGGTGGCATGGGGTGAGGGATGGAGGGGGTGGGAGATTATTTCATTGAGCAAGAAAACAACAACAAGGGGGCGAGGAGGGACACACTGCCGCTTCTTAGCGAAAGAGGGGGAGAAGGGGTCGTGCAAGGCAGGAAAAAAAGAGAGGGGGCAAGTCTTCAGAGTTCAGCTTCACGGTTCAGATTATCCAGAGACTTGCGTGCGTGGAGGTTTTACTCTACGAGATGAGCAGAAAGCTCTTTATTTGGCCGTGTTGCAAAGCTGCTTTTCACGCCGGGGACACGATTCCGTTTGATCGGCGTTCAATTTTTTCAGCGTTATTCACATTAGTCTTTCTTTTAGCATGCAACACAGGATCAATGGTAATTGCATAGAAAAGAAATGGTTTAGCAATTTGGTTTGCGCCGTGTCTTATTTGTGACAGTGCTGGTCGGGATCATGCGCTGCTCATTTCCCTGCAACTGCATGAATCGTATGGCACGAATGAGTTTTCGGAACAGTTTGTGATGTCATTGCTAAACACTGCAGATCACTTTAACAGGCTTTTCATTTGTCTTTTCAGCGAGCTGAGATGCCGAGGGGGCGTTCTGGAGGAGAAAATAGACCCTTTGACACCTGTAGAGATGAAGGTGGGCTAAAAGGATGCTGGAAGAGCGAGCAAGCAGAAAGACCCCCAGGGATCATCGAGACCAGACTGGCTGTCATGTGAGGACCGGATGTGCACGTGCGGCTGGACATGTGCGTACATTCATCGGATGATCATCGGGTGTGTCTGACCGCGGCCGGAGAGACTGTAATGGTGTGTGTGTGCAATATTCCTCCCTCCGAGAGACTATGTGTATGACCTCCTCCCCTCCTTCTGGCAGAGGCACACTGGGGTTTGTAATTGTGTTGGTGGTTCTTCATTAGTGGCTTTGTGTTGGGGGTTGGGGCGTGGGTAGGTGGGTGGGTGAGGAGCTCAGGCTCTTAGGACTATGAGCAGCGTCATTAACGGAGGCCGGGCCTCTCTGCATGCAGCCAGAATGTCAGCCGTACCTCGGTCATTTGAAACATAATAAGCACAAGTACAATGAGTGCAATGCAAGCCTGCTGGGGGAGGGACACACAGCCTATCTTTTCTGTTGAATGGTGTGTGTGTGTGTGTGTGTGTGTGTGTGTGCGCGCGCGCGGCGCCGTGCGTGTTTCTTAAGAGGCTTGATTAGAAGATATAATAACCTACTGAATAATAACTAGGAATGATGATCTCTCTCGAGACAGAAACCAAATTAATGTGGCGATTCAGATTTAATTGTTATTTTCCTATTAGTCGGAGTAAAGACAGAGATGTCCATCTCAAGCTGAAGCGTTGCTTGCAGCTATTGATTTTTTTCATCCTCTTCTCTTTTCCCTCTCACCCCATTCTCTCCCTTTCTCTGTCACAGATTTTTATCAACCTAGAATGCCACGTTCTCTAATACCATTAACAACACTAACCTTCCAGCCCTACAAAAGTGTTTAATTCCCAATGACACAAATTTCTCACCAAGAGACTCAAATGGTGTCTTTACGCAATTTGCTGGCCTTGAGGTTTTGCTTCTCGGAATAATTGAATTGCGATCCTCTCACTTAGTCTTGCATAAAATCACTAGGCAAAGAGCTAATCTGTGAAAAGAGACAATAGTTTCTTTGCTTTGCCTTATTAACCCATTTTTTATTAACGCGTAGAGTGTGTTTTCCACCGACGAACTGGAGAGCAGTGACACTCGACGAGTCGGGCGAATGATTGCACCGGACTTGTGATTAGAGTACGAGCTGATGCAACGAGAAATGTTTCTGTTAGGTATTCATGCTGTTTGTTCCTCTGTCAGCGCTGCTGTTTGTATCCATAAATAAAAGATGACCTTTAAATGTTTACATAATTTATACAGCCATAAATTCTTAATACATCCGACTGCAAATGAAAAAAAGGAGTGCTTGATTATAGCTCAGTCGAGTTAAAACCCGCGCTGTCTGGTTTGATGTGCACACACCTTTACAGCCGTCAGTAAAGAAACCCTTTTTCTATACTATGACAGGGTCAAAGGTCATCTCCTCTTTATCACCTGAGTGTCGAGAAGTTTATGAAGTGTGTACGTTGGAGTATATGTGCGTCCGTTTTATGTGGATTTTCAAGAGAGAATTATTTGAATTATTCATGGGCAATTAATTATTAACATTACATATTTGATTTGTTAAGATTAACATTGTATCATACTGACCATATAACAACTTTAAGTATAACACAAATTCCCATTGTTGTCAATTTGAAGATCTTCCGGTTATGAGACAAAAGCTAAACACATATTTAAATGACAAAATCTTCAAGTAAAACCTTGTGCCTGTGACGACAAAGTTATTTACGACCTTCATGGTGGATTCTGACCTTGACACGGTTCATGCAGTTCAAATCAAAGATGTTGCGTGTAACGTAAAAACATCAAGACAGAAGGTTCTGTGTAAACTGTAAAGCTGCAAGTCGTTTTCTTTCCCTTTATGTGCAATGTTCTCTGAATGAAGCCACCAAAACAAAAGTATGACATTAGAATTACTGCGGTGACACGTGACAGGAGCGGCTGACAGCTGCGACTCCACCACCGTATTCAGCGGCTTTAAAAAGTAACAGTATGCAAATGTTGGAGGGAAAAAGCAAAATGAAAAAGAACCATTTTAGTGTTATAAAAAATGACGCATTTTGCTCCTTTCTGACTGTGTAGTCATTGTTCTGCTTGATTCCCGTGAGTTGACCTTTGACCTTGTGTGCCCAACTGCATTTTCTTCTTGTTTTGGCTGTAGAGGCATCATCTCTAAATGCGGGAAGGACTGCTAATATGGCGGCGATGAGGTAAACAGACAGGAAGTGATGGAGTGGCAGACCCACGGGAAAAACCACATGAGGTGTGACAGACCACTGACATCAGCTCTTGTTCTTTCTCGCTTGCCCATTCACTCACTCTCTCTCTCTCTCTGTCTCTCTCTCTCTCTTTCCCTGCATCTCTGTCCTCACAGGCACGCACGCACACACACGTTTCCAAGAAGCGGTCATTAATGTGAGGGGGAAGAGAAACGAATCTAGTCACGGCTTAAAATGGAGCATCTTCTCGTGGAGATGCTTTCCTTCCTTACGGCTCTGAGTCAGACCGTAGATCTCTCCGGAGATGAACGGCACTTTTAACTCCTCTGACAAATACGTAATGCCCTCATTGAAGCAAAAAAAAAAAAAAAAACAAAACCAATTCTCTTATTTCCCTAGAATTCACTATTACAAAGAGCCCTTCACTCTCCTCCGTTCCGTGCAATGCTTCCGTAAACCCAGCATCCCTTCCGACGTCCCTACAGTAGTTAAATGTTCACATTTACCAGTAGTAATTGACATTTTCCCTCACTCCCTTCAGCAGTGATGTATCAAAGAGTGCATCAGCCGCCGGAGGAGGAGAGAAAACATTAGAAGGATTAATAAAGGAGGGAGGGGGTATTGAGCGTTCACCAAGATCAGTAAAATAGGATCTGTCAAGCAACCCTGCAACATCCATCCTGCGAGAAGGCGACGACGACGACAAAGAAAAAAAAAAGACAGGTACATTTCCATGCAAGGAAGGAAACACGGAGGACGACTTGTGCAGCTGATCAATTCCCCCAGATTAGCTTTCAGCAGCCATGCCTGCTTCCATTTGTAAAGATAATATTATTTAATAACCTCTCGGATGACTGTTTAAAGGAAGGCGCTGCCTTTGGTGCACGGCGCTAATGGAAATATATACCATTAATTGCTTCTTATAAAAACAAGGCCTTAAACAGCCGTAGTAAAAGCCGCTTTGGACTGGAGTGTAGAAGCGATACTCTTCGGCCTTGACGCGCTGTTCCTCATTACACGGCGTTCAAACGGAACGATGCTTTCTGTTTTATCGTGCGTGTATATTCAGTGTTACATGTGTCACATTGTTGCTATTTATGGATTCCAGGCCGTGGTGCCAAGGGCATAGGAAGCACGGTTGCTTTTCCAAAGAGGATCTGTATAACGAAGGATCAGGTATAGCCCAGCCATAGGATATTCCCTACCTGAAAAACGATAGCTTGGCTTTTGTGATGCCCCAGCTGAAGGGTGTGTGAGAGAGAAAGACACCATAAAACGCCTTTATCTACCCTCAACGCTCCCGTTTCACAACACATTCCAGAGAACTTCCACATCTTTTCTAGAAATGCAGTTGCTTAATGTCCTTCTTTGTTTAGCCATTAGACAAAATCCGGTTTTACGTTTTCACGCCAACTGTCAGGCTGCATCAAACCTTGATTTATGCAAAAACAACGTCTGCTTTAATTAGTCATTTCAGCTCAGTGCTGTCGGCGCTCAAGGCAGCAAGCGCAGGGTCAGCCCTTCCTTTCTGTACCATCAAAACTAGGCCATCAGCAAGACCGCCATAATAGCCGCGTCTCAACACCCTGGCAACATGCTTGGGTGAGAGTGTGTGTTGAAGTGTGTTTTTATCCCCCGTGAGCCATCCATCTCCACTCAGCGGGAGCTTTTGGGTGGAGCAGGGATAATCACAGCAGCGCCGTACACCTGGAAAAACTGGCAAACAATAAACAACTTAGAGGTAGATTCCGGGAGTCGAAGAAAAGAACATGGAGTATGGAAATGTTTGGTATCATCTAACTGATCATTATCAGAAAAGATCCTTACCACCTTGAAATCAAAGACACATCCATCCATCTATCCATGCATTTTCTACCGCTGACATTCTGGCACATGAAATAAAAATTCCTTTATTTGCCCCAGAGCGGGAAAATCTCATTTAACAACAGCGAAGCAGAGTGAGAAACAATATAAATAAGCAATAAACACAAGTAAGCATAAACAAGCATACAATAACAGCACACATCTAAACATTTGCCAAAAAGCTTAGTAAATGTGGTCACCAGTTCAGATTATGGAGTTTTATTGCAGCAGGTCTCATCTACCATCTATTCATCCAGATCATATTAACAATATTTACCTATATATTTCTTTTTTTTTTTTTTAATACATTTGAATCCGTTTTAAAGAGCCTTTGTTTTTTGTTTATCATCACACATGCAACCTGAATATTCTATGTATGCAAACATTATATAAGAATAATAAATATTACAAAAATCAGTTTGTAAAAAATGATTGTTCTGGTTCAACACTATATACATAGCAAGACGCTTAAGTTCACTGATCACTGGATAATAAACGTTCCTGGAAAAGACACATGGACACTTCTGATGTGTTTCTATAAAAACTTGAGTTGGTTCAAAGTGAAAGTAAAAGTCCAAGTGCCTTGTTTGCCCATGTTTGCACAGTTCTTCATCATTTCTCGCAGCAGAACAGTCTCAATATCTAATTTTCATTAGGCCTGACATCCAATACAGTGAACAGATGCTTGAAGGAGTCGGGGAAGTGCGAGTGAATAACGACAGTCACATGAATGGGAGGTCAAAACGACGTATCCTGGCCAGCTAAGCTATTTTGGATGTGCGCTGCTATGCTAACTGAAGTGGCATTGTGTCTTTTGTGAGAGTCTGACCCTTTCGAGGTGCCTTCATGTGCCGTGAACCTCGTCCGGGAGGGAAATAGTAAGAGGTTGGAGACTAGTGGATGGCGTGGGAAAGTAGGAGAGCGTGAGTGAACGGAGGACGGTGTGGAAAAGCAGAGGCATTCCTTTGTGATTACACATCTGTGGAGAAAGAGGCCAGACATTCCTTCAACCCTTTCTGAAGTTGCTGACTTCTGGCCTTGATCCCCTCACGGTTTCCCCCTCCTTTCCATTTATCTGTTAAGCAAAAACGAGAAAGTTGTGCATCCCATGCATGAAATGTTTTGGCCGTTTTATTCCGTCTGTGCTTCCTCCGAGTCAATCACATGACTTTAATGTAAAATGAGTTGTTCTTGAAGTAAATCTAGTGAAGCTAAAGGTGTGTGATGCTCAGGTTGACTGACCTTGTAAGTTGAAACCTAAATCTCTCTGTCTAGAATGTAAACTTATGCTTCACTTTTCTTGAAAAGTTTAGCCGACTTGGCAGAGTTTACAAAAGAGGTTTGACAGTAAAACTGTGGTGTGCAGAGGTATGTTATTTAGACTATTAAACCTTTTGATTAGAAAGACATTGCCAGATTCTCTCTATCAAAATTCATCAGATTTGCAGATATTAAAATGATCAATGGACAAAATCCCATAATATAATAATGTTAAAAAGATTAACAGTTCTTTCACTTGATTCCGATATTAAGATTATAACAGTTTTAGTCTGATTTTGAGAAAGAGTTCTCAAATTCATATAATAAGATGGTGTGATTTTTCACAACTCAATTTTCTGATTTTTTTTTTGCTTTAGTGATGGTTCATCACTTGGTTTTTCAGATTAATGCAGAGTTGTAAATGAAAAACTGACAATAGCAGAAATGCTGGAAAATGTCCAAAAAACAAACCATTTAAACATGGAAGAATAGAGTACTGGTTGGGTTTTTAAAATATTTTAGCAGCAAATCTAAATCTTGATGTTGTGAGTCTGACTTAAAACACAAAGCTACATTTGAACTATTTTCCAAGCTCAATTTTTACAGAGGACAGACCCAGTTGGAGTATGATGAACGGTTTTACACAAAAAATGAATAAATAACCAAAACCAAGGCGGCAAAAACATTTTTCAAAACCGGCCCAATGGTCCTAAACTAAACCTCGGTTTTCAAAGAGGTAAAAGGCCACACAAACTTTTATTCCCTTTACATAATGACAGTGAACGTGTGAACTCCACACAAAGACCCTGACTGGGACTCAAACTTGAGTCTTGAATGTTTCCTTCTTGAGGAGGCCTTAAAGAACTTCTGGTTAAAACAAAATTAAATTCAAATGGAATTGTGTGAGAATCTTAACTTTGTAAAAAGGGTACATTTCCAACATGGTTTTATGCACATGCTGTTCATTAACAACAAAAGGCTGTGCACAAAACTTCTTAAAGAACCGGTAGACACTCCACTATGAACTGCTTTTAGTTTTTTTTTAGCAGAATCCAGGCCCCCATGTCCTAATCCAGTCATTGAGTGGTGGGAGGCCGAACATGACATCCGACAGACCGGTGGGGGAGGCGCATGTGTCAGTCTTTGTTCTGACGGTGACCTCTTCATTAAAGACCCTTTGTCACCATGTAAGGATTAAGAGTGATGTGTGTGTGTGTGTGTATTTACAGTACACACACACACACATACATACACACACGCAAACACACATTCCCCATTGTTCATTAACTGTGCTGGTCTATTGTCAATCAGATATCAAATTAAATTGTTCTTAAGTAGCTTATCTACGTACACGATCAGTGACCCAATTTAAATAAATTATTTTAAATACCTAAAGACTTAGGTTTAATTAGCTGAGATTAATAATCATAAAAGCGTGTATCAGCAATCGATTTTTCTGTAGTACAAAATTGTGCTTCGGAATTATTAAAAGGCGCCGTTGTGAATGATTAATGTAAAGTGATCTGTGTACATACGTTGTTTGCCGTTTTCATTATTTTCACGCGCCGTAATATTTTTTAATTAACACAATGGCATAGTAAATGCCATGTGGGTGTGAACAAATACTAGAACATCGAAACGACAGCATCAGGTGCATTATAGCTCCCTCTAGTGGGAAAAAAAGCGAACAGTTGAACTAAAGCACAGTGCAGTTCATATGTACAAATGTATAGTACTTTGTACATTTATACAGTATATGTGTACTAACAGAAAGCCAGAGCAGTGGGCAGCCTTAAGCCGTGCCCCCGGGCAGTGTCTCAGGCCCCTCAGTCGGTGAGGGATTACGGAAGACTAAATCCCTACCACTGGACCACAACTGCATCATTTCTATTAATAAAAATCAACACACACACATTGGAGTGAATAGAATAACGTAATTATATACATATATGTTTATAATATTTTAGTAATTAAAATACCAAATTTATTTTTCATTTATATTGTGTAAAAGTGCATTTAAAAACATTGAATTTAGATTTTAAATTAAAACACACACACACGCGCGCGCGCGCGCACACACACACACAAGCACACACATACCTACACACACGCACACACACACACACACCTCGACAGCGAAAAGGGGGCAGGGCGTATTTTCTTCAAAGCCGTTGAGTGGATGTCACAGCTGTCAATCACCGGCTCGGTTATAACGCTGCTTGTTTGGAGCCGGCGTCCGCTTACACATCAAACACGTGACCCTCCCTATATCAACACACGGACGCCATTAATATTAAAGGCAGAGAGACGGAAAATCAGAGGTGAGTTCACACGGAAGCGTGACCGCGCGAATTATTGAACACGGCGCGACCGGTACGCTGTATTGATCCGTCGAGCCTGCGCATACCGATTGTATTCGTTTCTTCTTCTGTTTTCGCTGTTGTAGTTCAGAAATATCCCGGTTAACAAAACAAGGCCTAGACATTTGGTTTATTCGCGTGAACGACTGCGGGATCACGCGCAATTTAACGGGTCAATGGGTTGCTGCTGTTTGTGTGCGCGTTACGTTAAACAAGTCGTTTTAGATGAGTCGTTTTACAATACAGTACGTTTAATCCATGCGATGTGTGTTTACCTCTGGAGGTTTAATACGATGGTAACACGAGCACAGATGCAAATCACTGACTTGTCACCGGTGACCGGGCTCAACTGTGGCTCACCGTCAGGGTCGCGGTGTTCGGACTGTCAGACAAGGGCACCGAGTGTTCTCAAGTCCCGGGGAAACATTTGAAAGGCCAGTTTCATCGACAGATTCGACAAGATCGACCAGTCCTTTTTTTAGGGCAGACATGTTTGCTGTGAGATACAGTTTGCTGTGCGAAAAGGATACGGTAGTTTAACATACTGACGACTGAATAGTTCCGTTTTGTCTGGTTTGGGTTTAACTAGGATGTTGCGCAACGAGTCAAGAAACAACAGGGCTTCTCATGAATGTTTGCCTTTGTTTGGCCAAACAACCCACCCAGACGATCTTCTCCTGGAGCTTTTCGAGTTCCCAAACATGCCTGCATTAAAAGTCTTCATTTTTATGAAAAGCTGTTTCTTCCTGTTATTCTTTTCGAAGAAATAATCTTCCATATTTTGAAATATTTTGTTGTTTTTTTGTTGAACGGTGGTGTTCTTGTTTTTGTGTGCAGATCTCCATAGTTTTGTTGTACGGATAGTACAGATGGATGTACAGATGTACACTATAGATCAATTCGGTTTTGATCTGAGTGTTGCAATATTAGGATTTTCTTGATCACACCAAACAACAAGAGACATTTTGCCTTGGAAAGGAGACGTGTAGTGTTTCTTTAGTTTGTTTAAGTTATGTGTAATTCTTGTAACTGAAAAGGACAGGAAAGGAAGTTTGTGGATGTTCCGCTTGAGGCCTGACTAGGGATGATTTCTCTCCGTTTTCACTGACTCGTGTGGAGATGGCTTGAGCACAGGACCAGTCGTTGCTATTTTAACACCGCACTGGTGTAGGTATTAATAGAGGGATTGATTACTGTTACTGTAGCAGGATTTTCAGGTTTACAGGAAGTAAAGGAATTGGAAATGTGTTCTTTTATGAGAGTTTTTGATACTCAAAATTAAGAGAATGGTGACTGTTTGAATTAATTGGACGAATGTATTAAGACATTTTCATATGTCTGCACGTCACAAAAACGGTTTTCCGCTTGACGTCCAGTGACGCAACAGCCGTTTCCTATTGCACATGTGCTTCCAAGTCCCAGATAATATTAAAAGATGTATTATTTTAATTTGTTCTCTATCTGTAGAGAATTCTGAGGCCGTGCTGAGCAGGTCATAAAAAATGTTACAGGTGAAATAGTTGTACAATTTTGTTCACATTCTTGGACTAGACTATATTTTATAAAAAATGTTTTTTAGCACTTTTCAATGCTCGACTCTGGACTTTTGTGGCGAAGAAAAACAAGCTGTTTTTGACTAGCAGAAGGCAAAATCTCACCATCACATCTTAAACTTGGAATCTGTAAAGTTTTACTAAATAAAAATGGTTTAAAAAAAAAAAAAAGCGACACCTACAGTTTACATGAAACCACTCACTTAACCACTTTTATATATGATGACTTTTTGATTTGTAAACGAGAATTAACAATAGCCCGAGCGGTCATTGGCCAAGGGACGGAAAAACTAGTGAATCCTGTAGCCCAGGTTTAATTGTGCAATGGTGAATTACTCCCAACAAAAATCAAAACTCCCAAAAATATCAAAAAACTATGCAACATATACCGAATTGAGAACCAAGTTGCTATCATTAGCTTCTCAGAAACACACGGCGTCACGCCACTACACCCCCCCCCCCCCCGTGGAGTGGCTGGGCCACCGTTTTAAATATGTGGCCACGCCTACAGACACACCCCAACAGTCATAGACAAATTGTTCTACTAACCATAAATCAAACATTTTGTGTAAATGCGAAAGTCCAGTTTTTATGTGCATTATGTACTTGTGTGTGCATATGAGGGAACTTGCCCCATAGTCCTTTTCAATTAGGGAGTGTCTCCCTGACATACACATTTTAAAATGTCTTTTTGTCAGCATTCCAACTGTGTACATTGTAATGGCGAGAGAAATGTAAAGATGTAGTTTATTCAATAGAGCGTCATCTATCAATGTTTCTACTTCTAGAAATCTATTATCCAACAACCTGTTATTATAATTTGTTTGTGAAAACTGTATAAATGATTATATAAATAACACAATTTTCGTTTTCTTACAGTTCTTTTAATCTGTGTTTTAGATGACATTTTGGCCACGTTGTTAGTTTTGATCGAATGTAACGGTCGTTGCTGACACGTTCTTCATCTAGCTTCATCTAGATTCATGGGATAGATCTTGGGGAAAAATGGAATCTTCTGTCTGTATAAGAAGTGCTTTTATTAAATATGCTGGAATTAGATTGCTGAGATGTTTCTTTATACAAAACATGTTTTCTATAGCAAATGTGTCGTACGTTCAAAGGTTCTTTTGTCTCGATTGGAAGAAAATGTCAGACGATCAAATCACGTTGAATCATGTCGTTTAGAAAATAATTGTACTTCATTTTTAATTTGCGTCTTTTGGGTGGTGAACTTTCTTCATCATCATTAAAATATGAGACTATAACAGTGTACAAAAAGTTCCAGAAATACATCACTTCAACTCTGTGTTTCCCACAATGCAGTTCAGCAATGGATTCGAAGTCTCGCCGCTTTCCATTTAATGTCTCCAGCTCTTCCTCGCTATCCTCATCATCATCCTCTTCCTCCTCCTCTGCGCTCAGCGCGAGTCGGCTCTATGGAAGAGGAAGTGTGCTGGGGAGGGATCGCTTCAGTCGGGACACTCCAGTCAAGCTAGACTCCGACTATCAGGTATTTAAATTGCCTGTCTAGCTTTGTCTCTCTTTTTTTTTTTTAACCCAGCAAACATTGTCTACAATAGCATCACATTAAGTGTTCAAGAATAATCTTCATTCAAGAATAATCTTCATTATATGGCAGGTCCAAGACATGCCGTCACATGAATGGTTTAATGATCTGAAACAAGTTCAAGTGTTTAATTGGAGCATTTCAGATTATGTAAAAAGTTTGTTGAAACTGTGGTTTCAAGAACTTCAACATAATATGCAAAGTGCATTGGGTATTGGTGGGCCAGTGTTGTTAGCGTCTCGGGTTCCACAGCACTGCTAGCAATGTGGAAAGAGGTTCTGCTCACAGCAGCTTTGCTCACTGGGCTTTTTATAGTGCACACAGGATTCTTGGCCCTAGTGAATCTTGTTAAGGTCTGGCTCTCTAGATAAAGTTACTGAGACAGTTGTTTTTTTTTTGTCCGATAGGTTTGTGCAGTCAAATGTATAGCATCCATGTTAATATCTTTACTTCGGAACATATTTTTACCCAAGTACTTTACACTAAAATTGCAAAATTCACAAGTAAATGTTATTTAAGTATTTTTTCGTTGCTTTGTACTTATACAGTATCAGTATAAGAGAGAGTATTTACTCTCTACATGACTTGTTAAGTCTACTTGAATTGAGTATCTTCACCACATTTGAAGAGACACGTAGTGCTACTAGTGGCATTTTGATTACCGCAGTTACATTTTGGGCAGACAAGGCGATATCACCATCTGCAGGATGTTGAAGATGTGTATTTTGTTCTGCCTTTTTGAAACATTGAGGTGTTTAATTTCATTTTTATATTAAGAACTGAATTCACTTAAATAATGAGTTTCAAGTTTCTTGGTGTTTTTCAAGTTTGAAATCGGATACTTTACTTTTACTCAAGTCTTCTTGGAATTGGTGACTGGTAACTTGTAATGGAGTAATTTTTACAGTAAGGTATCAGTACTTTTACTCAAGTATGGTTTTCAGGTACTCTTCACACCTGAAATTTTGACCTCACCTTTTCTTAAAGTTGCTTGATTTGTAGTTAGTTCAGTGATAAGTGTCTCAGTTGGTCTGCTGTAATTTTATTACCACTGTGTTTTTGTAAAGAGCTCTCGTCTGCTTGGCTCACCAAGAACTTACTCTTCAACGGAAAGTCGTCACTCCAACTGGAAGCTTTCTTCTCCTCTTTCACTGTCCACGTCTTCTGCTTCAGCATCCTGTGATCGATCATGGACCGACATCTCCAGCGGGGAACGAGGAAGACTTGTAACTATTCTTTAATATTTATTTTCTGCACTGCCTATGATTGATTTAGGGGGATGGTTGGCATGTATTTTTAAATGCATGACAATGTTATGTCAGAATTACAAAATTTTTTTTGTATTGCTGTATTTTCAATTGTTTCAATTTCAGATTGTGTGTGTGTCTGTGTTTCAGACAGACTCCGAAAGGAGACTGGGAAACTACTGTGGGCTTCTGAAGACTTCACTGGACAGCGAGTCTAAAAGAGCCAAACTCTCCTATATGAACCGAGCTGCCTCCTCCAGATCATCAGCCACATCATTATCATCTAGCTCTCACGCTACTTTTGGAAGTATGCTCATGATTATGCATTGTGTGCTAGGTGACTAATGACAGCATGCAGATGGATGGGCCATTTCACCCTTTTATTGACAGCATAAGCAATTGATGGAATCTGTAATATAGCATAAAATTTGTAATACCAGGTTGCTGTTTTTTTTTATTTATTTATTTATTTATTTTTTTATAGACTCCTCATGGAAATCCTCCATTAGTCCAATATCTCGATCATCCTCCTCCTCCTCCTCCTCCTCATCTTCCTCGTCATCTTTGACTTCAACTGAAGGCCTGTGGGCTCGGAGGGATATGGAAAAGAGAGGCGACTCTGGTTCATCTTTGCTTGGGGAGTCTTCCTACAGGCCGAGTGGACTGACATCATCACTGTGTATGTGAATCGTTTAATCTTTATACACATTACATAATGGTTTGGTCCATTACAATAAGTCTGTCCTTTGTCTTGTCCCCAGACCGTGCTGAACGGGTAACCTCTACCTATGCACAAGGTGCTCGGCCCAAAGACAGTCAGTACTTATCCTACAGGGACCGTAGTTCTTCCACTCGCCATATACAGTCCGAATACATCCCCTCATCCCTGGAGCGCAGTTCCACCAGACTGACTCCAGAGTGTCTGTTTGCTCCTTTAACTCACGAATCTGTGCGCACCAGTTCCACCAGAGCTTCTGCTTCTGCCTCTGACTCCACAACTCTCCCATCCTGGAAATCTAGCCCTTATACACCCATTACAGGTGGCATCTCCAGCCCGCCTTCCTCTAGCCCGGCGCAGGCGCTTCCCACTGTGAATGGAGGCGACTCGGATGGTCGGCGTACAACCAGGCGCCTGCTATCGAGACTTTTCTCTCGCCGCTCAAGCCAGGAGTCGACCACTAGCTCCATGTCTGACTCCAGGTCATGTGACTCGAGCCCAGACGAAGCCCCGCCCTCAGAAGCCCCTCCCCCCATCAACAGGGAACCTGTAGAGGGTGATTCAAGAAGTCCGGATCACGTTCAAGCGTTTTCCTTCCTACGACGACGTGGACCAGCTCTTCCTCCCGTTCACGAAGGTGCCAACATGGAGCCTGAAGTGGGTTCTCTCCGGCCTTCCCCGGGCCTGTCTTGGCTGAACTGGAATCGCTGCACCCCACTGTTCTCTCGTCGCAGGGTGGAAAGCCTTGATGAAATGGGATCCTGCGTGAACTCCCTCAGCTCGCCCCCATTCGCTGATCCAGAAGACTGCAAGGGACCAGATATGGGCTTGCATTGTGACGATGAGGATGATGATGATGATGACGAAGAGGAGGAGGATAAGTCTTCGGAGGGCGCCACAGCGGCTTCTTCTGCTGGGGCGTCGGGACTCTCTGCTTCACTGCTGCATGAAGGAAGACGCCTGGACAGACACAGGCACGGCACTGGCCGGACAATGGGCAGCACACTGTACCGCATGCCTGAGAATGTTCTCATCGGTCTGGGAGCTGGAGCAGATGTGAGAAGTCAAACAAGTGAATTAGTGAAAGACAAAGCACCACCTTCCAGAGACCCAGAGAGACTCCGAAAGATTCAAGAGAGGTCAGAGTGCTATTTTTGTAATGATTCAAAGAACAACATCTCAACTAGCGTCTTTCTTTATGTTCTTGCTTTTTTACTTTGAGTTGCTCAAAAACTTGGGGGTGCTTATATGTGCATTTTTCAAATATGCACATAAATATAAGCACTAATTTTTCCATATTTCAAGTCAGGAGCAATCTAAAAATGTTTCTGTATTTCAAGGCAGGAGCTTATTTTTGCAAATTAGTTGAATTTTTATTTTGAGCCTGCAAAATCAGTGCTTATATTTGTGTCAATATGGTGTTTATTCATTCATCACATTGTGTGTTGAGGTGGATGAGAACCACTGATTACTGTACTAACTCTATTTATATACACTTGTTTTTACATTTACAAAGTGAAGAAATTGATGCCATTGATTGTATACATAAATGCGCACTTTTTTTATATATATATATACATTTATTGGCATTGAATCTACGGTTTGGGCTGTAATGTCATGGGGGGAAAAAGCTGTTTTGTGAGACCTTTACACCAGAAACATTTTACATGTAAGGTCATCTTGAACCCAGAACGTTGCTGACGTCATCCACTGATACAGGAAAACCTTGCTTATGTCTTGTAGTTTACTGCTGGAGGATTCTGAAGAGGAGGAAGGTGATCTGTGTAGAATATGTCAGATGGGGGAACAGTCCGGAACCAACCCCCTGATTGAGCCGTGCAAGTGTTCCGGAAGCCTGCAGTTTGTGCACCAGGACTGTATTAAGAAGTGGCTGCGCTCCAAAATCAGCTCTGGTATGACTGAGTGGGTGGTTTTAAAATTGTGAACGTCAATTTGTTGTCATATATATTTTCACATCAATGCAGTATTTTGTGTGACTAGGATTACAGTAAGACCCTGTTTTACATTGGATTAATTTAGCAGTTGCTTACGTGACTTGATTGTTCACAAGTAGCTTGTGCTTTTGATTCTGAATTATTGCCTAAACTATTAAATGAGGGTTTTGGTGAGTATCCAGCATTTTTTGGTATGCTTATAACGTCACGCACATGATAAACACAAATCTACTGTAAATATTTTGTGTTCTGAAATTCAGACTAAACCAAAAAGTAGTGTGGTTTACTTCACTGTGTTCGTAACTTCAATGGATGATTTGAATGCAGAGCACAATTTCAGTTGTAGTCTTTACCTTACTTTAATTACTTAATGAAATTTACTGTGTGGCATCAGATTTCAGTAAACTTTTAAAGTTAGACTTTTAACAAAGCTAGAAATGTAACTTAACTAGCTTTGTTATACTCACATGCTAAATATTTATTTTTTGTAGTTTTCGATGAAATTCACTCTCGCTTTGATCTGCAGGTTCAAACCTAGAAGCCATCACCACCTGTGAGCTCTGCAAGGAGAAGCTGCATCTGAACATTGAGAACTTCGACATCAATGAGCTCTACAGGTCTCATGAAAGGGTGCGTGAACATGGTTTAAAATTTTGAATAAACTAGTGATGTCGTTCGCAAACGAGTCTGCTCTGAGAGCCGATGCTTTGCAACGAACGGCAAGAGCCGATGCCTGGCGGAGGAAAGCTGATGCTTCAGTGGCTCTTGATCAGTTCTGCTGAGAATCCATGCGCAAAAGAGCTAGAGACTAGACTCCTATCGAGAGATTCATTTTGCTAAAGAAACTCTGTGCTTTCATTTTTCTACCTCGCGCTACGTGCATGCGCATTAAACAATTACATCAAGTTCTGCCTTTCTATCGGTCCCACCGATAAACCTGTCCTACCGGAATTAGTTGTTGCATTCTCTTAACAATAGTCTGATATATTTGGTTAGTGTAAATGTCTACTTGTGCAGTGACACATGGGCATAGTTTATGATAAAATGATGGGTATCAAAGAATGATAGAACTTTAGTCTGATAACGCATATTGCAAAAGAAAATAAAGGACAAAATAGAAAAAGGAAAAATGGAAAACAAATATTCACTTATTCGGTATTGCAGTGCACCAGAATAGAAGAGTAGTTACACTAACAAAATATGTCTGGATATTGTTAAGGGGAAAAGCCAACAATTTCTAACTCAAGTAGGACTTCTTTGTGTGCGGGCTAAAAAATGGGAAAAAAAAAAAAAAAAAAAACCTGTTCAGACGCACATTAATTCCATAAAATTATATATAGAAAAAAAAAACTATTCAAACATTCTTGGAGGTAAAGATAACATGAAAAATCAAATCACATAATTTAATAAATTTTTTTATTAATTTAATCATTTGAAAACTTGGAAAAAGTTTTGGAAACACTTGATTGAGCGTGTGTGACTATGTCTGTATGTAACAGAGATAATAACGTGACCAATACATGGAGAAGAGCGATATTAAAATAGGAGTTTTGTTGGGAGCCAGAAGAGCCGATTCTTTTACGAGAGCAGAGCCAGAAGAGCCGATGCTTTGAAAAGAGCCAGACTGCCCATCAACGGAATAAACATTGTTTTATATACGTATTACTATATTTTGCATTCATTGACCTGTGTATGAGGTCACTCAAAAAAAAACTACCCTATATATTGATTGATTACGTGTGGAATGTGTCTGTGTGATTGATAGATTTTTATTTATTTTTTATATAAAAATTTCATTATTTATACAGTAATGTACTTTTTGTGAGAGCAACGTCACAACATAATGCTTAACTTCTCAGTAGCTTTCCATGGTCCAAGGAATACCTGACATAACAAAAGCAATTTTTTTTTGGTGTTTTTGGTTCATTTAATAACAGGGTTGGTATTCCACCATTTTATTTTTCCCTTTTTTATTTGATTGGAAGTATTTTTATGACCGAAAAATATTCAAGATTTAAAAAACATTTTTTTTAAAGCGTTAGCTTTAGGTACAGTTGCTCTGGAGAGGAAATGCTAAGAGTAAAAGGCAAGATGAGGAGAAAAGGAGTTAAACATTTTCTGGAAAACAATTAAGTGTAAAACAAATACTGGAAATGTAACTCTTGTATTTTTTCCTCATTATTCACTTGTGACTTTAATAATTCATTATTTTCATAAAATCAAAATCATAAAAATGAAAAATAATTTGTGTCTGCAATGTAATATATGGTGTTGATTACTAGATCAATATAGTAATATAATGAAATACACTAATGTTATTATTGTATGCAAGTTTATATATTTGAAAAATTATATATTCTGAATAATGAAAGTTCTTGCCATTGTTAAGTTACGAGACTTGGGACAAGACCCGTACACTTACCTCACTCTGTTTTAAAATGTATAACTAATATACTCTTTTGTAATTTTTTACTCCTCTAATTTGATCAAGCAACTCATACCTCTTTAAAGCTAAATATACTTTCTCAAGCTCATGCGTTCTTTACGGCGCTCGACTCCTGCTCTCCAGAATTACACACGATAATCTCAATTTGATATTTGCTTTACAACATTTTTCCTCTGAATTATTTCACAACACAAAGTCATTATGTCCCTTCTGTCAGATATAAATAGAAAATCGGAAACAATAAATGGAGAGTAATTGATATGAGAGAATGAGATTTTGAATTGTCTCCCCAGTCTGAGTACGAGTTCATCAGCTGTGGGCTGTACCTGGTGGTCTTGCTTCACCTGTGTGAGCAGAGGTTCTCCGATGTGCTTGGTGCAGTCAATGATGCTGGGGTGAGACTCTTCCGCTTCCCCTTGTTCTTTCTGTCTTTCACAACACAGAACAGTACAGTACATTTCTTCAAGTCTCTTATGTGTGAATCTCGAAAAACAAAATGTTCTCTTTCTCACTCAGTTTTTCAACTTGGCAAGAACTCTTCATGAACACATGGACAATCTTGAAAGTATATTCTGAATTACTTGTACTTTTTTATATGCTGCAAAAAATGGCATGAATAATGTGGCTATGGCTGCTGTTCGTTTAATTGTATTTTTGTGAATGTGTGGTAGGTAAAGTAAATTTAGTCTTTGCATTAAACATCAGGATCATATTTTTGATCTTGTAATTTAAAGTTTACATTTATTAAAAAAAAATAATTAAAAAAAATATTTAGTCTCTGCATCTCTGGACCATGAATATTATGATTTCCAACATTATCTTTTTTTTGCTCCTATTTTTTCCACTTATAGGTTCATTCGCAGAATCTGATGAAGATGAAGCAGAAGACAGCAGGCCGTCCATTGACTTCTGTGATTTGGAGGATGACGACGGTGAGGAGGAGGAGGAGGTGTAACCAGGAGGCGTGACTCCACAAACTTTAATCAAGTTTGAAATGACTGGAGCGTAACCATTGTCTTGCGCCTTTCAGAATATGCAGACAAAACATGTTTGGTTTCTTTAAAATTTTGGTTGAATTTTATGTTTATGTTTTCAGAGGTTCATAAGCACTGTTATCTTTTGCTAGACAATTTTGGTGAACCGTAAACCACCACGAGTGCTTTAAAGAGTAACAGTGTGAGTAAATGTGAGGCGAGAGGTTTGTGGGAGATTGATAATCTTGCTCTGGTGCAGCACAGTATTTGAGTTGATTACTATGAAAATGGGATGATGTCAGAAATTCTTTTAAAAATTAAGTGATTAAATAAATTAAATGTTGTTAAATTACTTTTTCATTAAATTTTACAAGGAATGAGAGGCAAAAAATTCTTTAAAGGTTTTCTCTTTACAGAAAAGCTTTTCCGGAGTCTGTATAGTGTGCATTATGAACTATTATTACAATAATAAAAAAAAAGGTGTTAAGACACTTCTTGGAGGGTTTGTGTGTGTGTGTGTGTGTGTGTGTGTATGTTAGTC
>CM051495.1:19621045-19697380 GCA_028031935.1 Paedocypris micromegethes | reverse complement strand
GGGGCTTGTTAGTGTATTTAATTGAAATTCTACAGTTAATTAGACCCTTATGACCTACAACTGACATAATTCCAGTCCTAAAATCTGCATTCTGGCTCTTCAAACTGAGAGGGCTTATAGGTTATAGACTGTGGACATTCCTTATCTGTGAGTTCTGAACATCTGAAACCCAGAACTCTGTTGGACGTTCTGGGTTTCTTAAACTGGACTCTTCTGCAGTGTTGTCGTTTTCACTTTCGATCCAGTGGTGAGGCAAGAGATTTTCCACCGTAAGTCGCAACAAACGGAGTCACAGTACAGGTGCTGGTCATAAAATTAGAATATCATCAAAAAGTTGATTTATTTCACTAATTCCAAAAGTGAAACTTGTATCTTTTATTCATTTATTACACTGAGATATATTTCAACAGTGATGATTATATTAGTATTTCAGAAAATTATAATATTGTGAAAAGGTTCAATATTGAAGACACCTGGTGCTACACTCTAATCAACTATTTGACTCAAAATACCTGCAAAGGAAGGAAAAGGTGTGGTAGAAAAAAAGTGTACAAGAAACAGGGATAACCTCAGGCTGGAGAGGATTGTGAAATGAAACCCATTCAAAAATGTGGACGAGATTCACAAAGAGTGGACTGCAGCTGGAGTCAGTGCTTCAAGAACCACAACACACAGACGCGTGAAAGACATGGATTTCGCATGACAGCGTCAGAAGCGTTTCGCCTGGGCTAAAGACAAAAAGGACTGGACTGCTGCTGAGTGGTCCAAAGTCATGTTCTCAAATGAAAGTTTTACATTAACTTTGGAAACCAATGTCCCAGAGTCTGGAGGAAGAGAGGAGAAGCACAGAATCCATGTTGCATGAGGTCCAGTGTAGTAGAAGTTTCCACAGTCAGTGATGGTTTGGGGTGCCATGCCAGCTGCTGGTGTTGGTCCACTGTGTTTTCTGAGGTCCACGCAGCTGTATGTCAAGTTTTAGAGCACTTCATGCTTTCTGCTGCTGAACAACTTTTATGGAAAAGCATTTCATTTTCCAACAGAACTTGGCACCTGCACACAGTGCCAAAGCTACCAGTACCTGGACAGCAAACTCACCTGACCTTAACCCCACAGCAACCTGGGCTCTCATAACACCTGAGCAGTGCCACAGATTGATCGACTCCATGCCACACCGCATTGCTGCAGTAATTCAGGCAAAAGGAGCCCCAACTACACTGTAACTATTGAGTGCTGTACATGCTCATACTTTTCAGTTTTCCAACATTTCTAAAAATCCTTTCTTTGTAATGGTATTCACCAATATTCTAATTTTCTGAGATACTGAATTTGGGGTCGTTCATTCATTCATTCATCATTCATTCATTCAAATGACAGGTAAACGTCTGTGTCATAGGATTAGTTGTAGGCGCAACTCTTCGTGAGTTCACCACTACCAGGGTCAATGAGTTTTATCTGCAAGGGCTCACGTTCATCAGTATTTTCCAGTTTGATAGTTAGATCCCACTGGTAAAGACCCACAAGTTAATCGCTTAAGTTGCTAGCGTAACCTTGGTTCCCTGATTGGAGAGAACGGGAAGTTCTGTCAATAACTGACACATGAGGAATGTGAGTAAGTCTGATTTTCTTCAGCATTGTCTAAAACCAATGAGAAAACTCAATTTAGTTGCATGGTTTTGCATGTCGTATGACTGGCTCTTAAAGGCACATTTATCACATGCACAATGTCCTGCTGATTAAAGCTGTTTGCAGCCTCTGCAGCAGTCCAGATGTGGAAATGGAAAAGAACGTCATGTTCCTTACCATCAGGGAACCAAGGGAACGCAAGGGAACAAGACGTTCCCTGTGTGTCAGTCCACATGATGTTCTGTCAAACCACTGACAATATGGAAACTCTTGTTTGCATGAAGTCCAACATGGGGATCAATGGACCTAGATCCACCTGGATCTAAAGTACATCCACCTTGTTCAATGTGAGGAAATGGGGACTGATGTGCCCCGCAAGACAAAGATCTATGCAGTGGTGAACAGACTAGATAGCGTTTAACTGGTTAACCAATTGGAAAAGATGGAAACAGAAACAGACACAGACACAGACGTGATTGTCCGATCAGACTCAGAGCCAAACATCACTAATGAAAAAACACAACGAAAAACTAGAAACTAAAGGCAGGGAACGTAGATTTTAAATACAAGACCAAATTAAATTAAAACAAGAGGAGGACGTTAACCGAATCCAAACTAATAAGTAATGGACCTATCAACATAACCACATGGCGAGGGAACAAGGACATGGCACATGCAAAAACTATAAACAAAAACCAGTCCCTAATATTATCATATTTGTCATCATTTTCAATTTTGTATTATTAATATCACAGCTAGTTTTCATAGCCGTTTCACATGCTTTATTTAAGATGTGCATCGATGCTCCTTACAAAAAAATGTACATTACAAAAATGCTCCATACCTTTTTGCCTACTGTGAAATTACCACATCAAACGTGATGTGCTAAGATGGATGCAGCAATAAAGCCTCCAGGGTTGCTTCAGGGAAAATGTATTTTAAAGTGTCTTGTGCAATGTTGAGTTCTTTCACTCTCAAGTATCACTTAGCTAATGCGGAAATTATCATTTTGCAATCTTTTTGAGATTCATTTCTAGATTACGACAAAATTAATTCATATTAAAGTAATTAATCTACGCAAACCTCTTTTATACACTTATAATTAACATGGTATATTTATACCGGTACTGTATTTGTGTTATATATGAATATATATTTATTTGGTTCAATCTGAGAATTTTTGACTTCAGGACTCTCTTGATAGCTCTACACTCTTAATTCGTCTGATGTTTTCGCCTTTGAGCCAGCGGTGAGGCAGGAGTTTTTCCAGGGGCAGTCGCAACACTGGGTCGCTCCTCAGGCAGCCACAAATGAAGTCACAGCACTCTTTCGTCAGTCCAAACTGGGACCAACAGGTGAAATCAATCTGAGTCTTGTCTTGTTTGACCACCTCTGGTTCACAAATTAGCCGGTACAAAACCATCCCCAATGAATAAACAGTGGCAGGCTTGGCGTGATACTGTCCGCGGTCAGTATATTCAGGTGGCAGGTAAACGTCTGTGCCACAGCAATAGTTGTACGCGCAACTCTTCATCAGTTCACCACTACCAAAGTCAATGAGTTTTATCTGCATGGTGTCACTGTTGATCAGGATATTTTCCAGTTTGATGTCTCGATGAAAAACCCCTTGCTCGCAGCAGGTGACAGCAGCCTGTATCACCTGACGCATGATGATGCGAGCCGTCTTCTCTGTGATGCTGTAATCTCTGCTCTTCAGATAATCCAACAGGTCCATACAAGGCAAGAACCTCTCCAGCACCATCACGTAATACTCTGCTTGCTCCATCCAGTCGATCAGCTGGATGATGTTGGAGCTCCTGGAGTCCTTGTTTACAAGACGCATGAGTCCCACCTCCAGCGGGACGGAATTGGGATGGTCAGGCAAGCAGATGTTGTCAGGGCGTTTGGCTGCATACTTTAAAGCCACCCTTAATCCGTCTGCTGGAGAAATGGCTTCAAAAATGACTCCGAAACGTCCTTGTCCGATCTTGGTGCCCAATTTATACCAGTGTGATTTGATTTTTTCCAAGGAGACAAGCTTATCTCCATTCTCTTCTACCTGCTCCTCCACGTTCTCCTCTAGCAAATTCTCCAACAAAAACTTTTTCAACTCGTCCATGTTCTCCTCTAACAATTCTTCCTCCAGCAAATTTTTCAGCTCCTCCATCGTAATGGAATACAAATCGAAATCTGTTAATGGAGCTGCAGCAAACAACTGAATATCATCAATCTTCCTCAATGGGAACTCCATAAACACAGATAAAGGCATCATACGTTCTCTCAGTATGTTTTCCAAAGACCTTTCAAATTTAAGGTAACATAACTTAAATGCCAGAGATGATACGTTGTCAGTCTGCAGGACGTTCTTGCCCAATTGGGAAGTGAGACGTAAAACTCCGCTTTTATACTGCATGACAAACAAAGTTCACGTAACGGTTCACGTTCGCAAACGGGAACACGCAACCATGGAAGTTCACGTAACGGTTCACGTTCGCAAACGGGAACACGCAACCATGGAAACCGCCTGTGAACTGACGAGGTCGTGTCTTTTGGAAAAAATGGGCTTAAAATTGACGTCATAACTTTGACACGTTTCCGGGTCGTTGACTGAACCGTTGCGTTTTCTGTCCATAATGCTGCGTTCTGGATCTCTCAGCGAGTCCCTTCTTTGAGAGCTGTTGAGAACGCTGTCAAGTGGGTAACAATCCAAGTCCTTAACGAATTAAAATAAGTTTAGGCGTAATGTATTATTCAGCACGTTTCAAGACATACATTGCTGGTTAGACCGACAAATCCTTGCATGTGACAAACTGTCGCCAGATCAAAGTTGTTAACCCTTAGAAATGATTTAATGTTATTGTTACTCTATGCAAAAACTGTAATAAATAATTACAATTTAGTTATTAATTAGCATTGATTTGACGGATGAATAAATAATATTAATAATACAATAAATGGTAATAATGCATACGGGCGTGAAATCCGAATTGCTTCACAGTAAAAAAAAATCGTCAAATAAAACAAAAATAAGCATGATTTCATAAAAAAAAAAAAAACTAGATACAAAAATCAACTGACAAAAAGCCAATTAGTTTCGTTAGCAATGACCTTCTTAGGCAAACCTCGTTGCGTAAGCGTAAACAAAGGGAAAACACTGATCAGGCAAGAAGCATCGCGTGAGCTGTGACGCAACACGCGCGCACGCGTTCACCTGCAGCAGCGTCTCGTCGGCCATCATCCATCCACCCGCTCGCCGAGCACGATGTGACAACTACGAAAGCCGCCCGAAGACGCCAAAGCAACACAATTCTCCTTTTCAGTTACCGTGGGAGCAGTTATGTCTGAGACGCCATGCCAGACCTTTCGGGGTGTCTGCTCCTTGCCTCGCTGCTGATTTTCTGCGAGGATGGGTACGTGAGAAGAGCGGAGGGTGGGGTGCTCTCCCGCGGCCTCGCCTCGCTTTCGGAGCGGGACAATGCCAGTGGTACACAGACTCCCCTGCTCAAGGGAGCGGAGGACGCGACGGCCTCCACAGAAGGTAACAATCAGCGCTTCGGGTTAAGCAGTTTCCATTCAGCATCAGCACCAGCAGCTCCGCCATGAGAGGCAGAGGCTGTGTTTTGTAACAAACACGATGTTTTCATCTCGACTCATGCGGTACATGACAACAAAGAACAGGACGGTGCTGATTTATTACACAGTCTATTGTTTGTCATCCACTGTGGTTCTTTTAACAAATTTCTCAAGTTCAGACGCATGTTTCAAGTTTTTAAAGATAATTCGATTAGCCGATAGACTTGCTTAAACGAGATTATTTCAAGATCGTAATATTAAAATTAGTTTTAAATTTACTTTAGAAGTGGTCGGCTTTAGTTTGACAGATGATCAAATTATTCTATGCAACTGACTTTCAAATAAAAACAATTTGTGATTGGTATGATCTGACGAATTTAGTTTTAATAGAAAAATTGCAGGAAATTGGGCGAATCTGCTTTATTCATTTTGCTTTTGCTTGTATCAAGACAGTTGTTCTTAAAGATAAAAATAGGCGTAGAAAATAACATAAGACTGTTCTTTTTGTATGATGTACAATACTACAAATAGCTTAATGTAAATAAATTTGTGCCTGTGTGTGTTAAAACCTTACAGGTGTTTATATTTTTATATGAAGTCTTCAAATTATCGTCTTTTACCAGTATTATTCAATAAAAGGCTCTTCATACAGTTGCTGCTTTCACATTAGTTGCTTTGTTTCATACGATAAAGATAAAATGTCTCAAATCCATACCCTTCTTCAGGCAGACATTCTATGACAAAGGTTTAAGGACTGCGGGACCAAGTAATGACATAATAATGAAATATATTAGAATATTGTTAACATTCTATTCTATGCCAATCTTTCTTCTTACAAACTGTATAATTTATCTAATACATATCTGTGTAAACGAATATTTTTAATAATTTAAATATTTGTAAAAAAACAACAACATTTTTCTACCACTCGTTGAACAAACTTTTTGTATTCAGCTTCACGTGGTGGCAGTCAGGCATAGCCAATCAAAAGCAACAATGTCTCTTTAATAATTCCCTTTAATGAATAATTTTGTAAACATTTACAGAAAGCACCAGTGATCATCACAAACAATGTAATAAAACATTTTTTGCAGAAAATTAAGTGTATATTAAATTGGGTAATTCATAAGTACTGTAACTCAAATAATTATGTGTTTTTCCTTGCTAACAAAAGTACAGAGGCTTTTTTGTACTTACATAACTAAACAGTATTTTATCTCCCTGAATGCAGTTTTATTATTAAAACCCCTGAGTCATGATCATGATCCAGTCATGATAGTCTGATTATAAAGGTTTTACACCAATTTTGTACATAATTACAGTGTGTTATTTTATAGTTCCTGTGCATACGGATCAGTCCCTGTTTGTAATTCTGCCACGAGACAAAAATATGACTTTATATTATGGGGTAGTTTTTCTTGTAGTTTAAACAATCAGACTTTCATTGCACAAAAGTAGCAATCTTTTGCGGAAATCTTTTTTATTATTATAATTGAAGAACATTCTCAAGGCTTTTCAGCTCTCAGCTTTCATTTATTTTTAAGTCGCTCTGACTTTCAGCGGGTTCAAAGGTCATTACTATTTCATCACTGTACCGTCTCCAGCCAGACCAGCCAAGGGCATTGAATTTATTTTAACGTATTGTAGGGGTTTGGCGGTAAACTGGTATGAACGTGAAAACCGGTATTGAGTTGTGCCATGGTATGGAATTTTTACACACGTATATAAACACTTTAATACAGCTTAACACATTTGTTTCGTTACAACTTTTAATGGCAACTTGAGACATATTGTGTCGTAACAGGCATCATCAGCTCAGATGTCTGATGTTTGATTTTTTAAGTCGTTTATAAACGTGGGTTTCATGCAATATTAAATCACACACACACACACGCTTTGTCGGATGCACGAGAGGGAGAGAAATAAAGCGCGAACTGTGGTAAAGCGTGACAATGTTTACGCTATGGTTCGCCATATCGACAATCTTACTCACTTTACTTTACCGTCTGGACATTAGAAAATACCGTGATATTATTTTCTCTCATATCGCCCATCCCTAACATATTGCAATTGTAGCTCAGTGAAGTGTCAGGTCTCAATCTTATCTGCAGTAAATGCATATCAAGCTTCCAAAAAATATAGTCCCGTCTGAGACGCTGACCTTTTCTTCTGCCTCTAGAGTCACTCCTGACACTGAAGGTTTGGGTGAAGGACGCATCAAATCAGAAGCTTCTGAATGGAGCTCTTGTGGCTGTCTTCGCAAATGCCTCCCTCATCCACTCCAGCCAGACCCTGGGGAACGGAGAGGTTGACATCACTGTGCCCTACCGTCTTGGCGTGACCCTGACGTTAGTGGCCAGCATGAAAGGGTATTTGCTCACACAGCTGCCTTGGAAAACCACCAAGATGCCAAGTACGTACTCACCTGCTTTCACACATGCGCTTAGTTTTTTTATTGATTATGTTTTACAGTTTTGTTTTGAAGTTACTTTACACGGATATGTGTGTGATTTGTATGCATTAGTGTATCTGTGTTTATGTATAGTATAAACGGTATGTAGATATGTACGTAAACTTTCTTTACAGTATATAGCATTTATCCCCAGATAAACTCACACGTCACACTAGGTCAAGCATTGTCTTGCATTAAGAAGAATTCAGGACCAACCGCACCAGCATATGGTTTCACAAGCGGTCTGAGAATCTTTAGGGGTCTGAGATGTCATCTTGGTAGACTTACAGCCTACTAACAACTAGCAAGCCCAACTTGTGGACGTCGGACCCTCATACCACCATCATAGTCTTTTTATGAGCGTTTCATTCTCAAAGAAATCATTGGGTTATTTGGTGTATAACTTCAATGCATTAAAATACCTTAAAAGAATGTCACTTACATACACACGGAATTAGTAAATCCGTAACATTTTAACCAGAACTTTTTTTTACAGTCTTTTCTGTCATCACGCTGTCTCTTCATCCTCAAACACAAGGGAACATCTGGCTCTTTGAGGATGCAGTGCTGATAACTCGAAAAACATCTGGTATGCTACTCCTATATTTTCTATCTTAAGCAGATTTTACTAGGATGCATCAAATAGATTTTAGGTATGTATAGGGATTGGTGCTGAAATGTCAATCACTGTTCTAATTTTGCCTTTGGCTGTACGGTTCAAACACTCATTACTCACGTTTTACTTCATTTATGACTTTTTAAGAATAAACTGGAGCTGAGCGAGCTCATACATTGTCTGATTTTTAAAACAACGTCCTTTATTATAAACAAAACCTTGAGTGAACAAATCTTATGAGGTGATATTTTTTCAATGAATCAGATGACATGGAGTGAATCTAAACCTTTAAATCTAAAATTTGCATAAGCATAAAACTGAAGAAAGAAAAGTGTGTGTGTGTGTGTGTGTGTGTGTGTGTGTGTGTGTGTGTGTGTGTGTGTGTGTGTGCTTTATATTTATTTGTTAGTAAAAGCACCGGTTTAGGAATCAGGATTCCTCAATGAGAACTAAAAACTGTAAATCAGGACATCCCTGGTTTTAAGTACTATTACTTGAAATTTTTTTATACTTTTGTTACAGATTTGTCTTTTCAACCTAACGTCCAGTTTGCAAAAAGCCTACTGCAAGTGTCTGAGAACAGCAGCAGCAGCTCGATGCTTTCCGCATACCTGACGTCACCTGCGCTGCCCGCAGACAGAGACTCACACTTCTTCACCCTCAGCTTGAAGGGCAAAACAGGTTTGTCTTTTTTTTATTTTTAGGATATTATGGATACGGGTGCACAGACCCAACTGCAGGAGTGTTACTTACCAAGAAAGAGAAAAAACAGAAACTAAAGCGGTCACAATGAAACAAAAACAGGCAAATAAACATTAACGTTAATGCTGAGGCCAATGGTCAAGCGCGACACGAGACACAGATGAACAGAATAATTATAAGATTAAAATGTATAGGATTCAAAACACCTGACGGCTAAACAAACAAGGAAATGATCTGAGAAACATGAGAAAGAGAAACCGGTCAGCATAAATGCACAAGTCAGGAATCCCGAACCCTGACAGAAATAGTCCTATAGGTAGTGTGATTTTTCAGACATTTTTTTTTGCTTCCCTGGTCACAGATAAAGCTCTAATTAAGATTATTTAGCACAATACTCATGTGCATGAGATACTGTAAACATTTTCACTACAAATTGTAAAATTCCGGTGAAATAGGACAAATTACTGATATCAAACCACAGCATTATATGCAACTTATATCTGCAATTTATTGTGCTTAATGAATCCATAGAACAATTATTGAATTATTAAACATATATATGCCCACTTTTCTATCTTTCAGAAGCAACATTTTTTTATTTAAACATTCAGATTTTTATATAACGTTTAACATTAAATAAAATACATTTCAGCTGCTTCTCATTTGAGTAATTGCTTTAAGGTGCACTTACATGACTTATTGACACGCTGAAGTAGGAAGGATGTGGAGGAAGTAGGACATGCTGAAGTGTAAAACTGTACGTACATGAGTTGGTCAGTTAATGCTACTGAATATTGTTTGCTATTGATTTGTCAATATCAGGCGACTTGATGGAATTAGAAGATTACTAATGGTGGTCTAGCCAATTATACACTTATTACATATTTCTCAAATGGATCTTTGGTGTGGATTTTGTTTGTGTGTCTATTGCAGATTCCAGGAAGAATGTGAAGTTGAATCCTCTGGTCATGATCAGTGCTCAGATCTTTTTTGAGGGGGATGAGATTGATGTCCGAGGACCCATTCAAATTACTGTTCCTCTTCCTTATCACACTCACCTACGACCTTCAGATTCACTTCCAGCTTGGACATTCGACATGAACACAGGTGACTGAGCAACTTACAATTCGGATTTTGGAGATCCCTTTCCTGGAATAGAACCCACAGCTATGATGTTGCAAACATTACAGCTCCTCTAACAATAACTGATGAAATTTGGAGTGTTTTTTGAAAATCTTGCTTTTTGGCTTCTCTCACATAGAATAAACTCAGTTGATCATGATTGTTGTGTTTCAAAGCGTTGGGGTTATAAATGCAAATGTATAGAAATAGTACAGTTCAAAAGTGAAACAAATCGCAACATGTCACATTCCCACACTAAAAATGTTTATTTTATTTTTGTGCTTTTGTTCTTGGTTTGTTGTGGTTGTACACGAGGTTTCATTTTAAAATAAGTTTTCCAGAACAACCCCTCATCTCAAAAAACTGTCATTGTTTTCATTTTGCTTTTTTGACACATTTGTCAGGAAACAATTGGCAGCCACTATTATCACTTTTTTATTTGAAGGATGGTTCATAATTTAACCCTCCTTTTATGTTCGGGTCAATTTGACTCGTTTTCAAAGTTTAAAAATATTTTAAAAATACGTAAAAGTATTTTTTCCACTTTGATTCCACGATTCATTTCACATATTTGTAACACTTATGTAACAAAGATAATGTTTGGGTCACATTGACTCATGTTAAAAAAAAAAAAGAATTAAAAGTATTTTTTCACTTTAAAACTCCTCCTGCTTGTCATAGTTAGGGTGGTTTGCATATAAACAAAAAGTGGTCAAGTTCACATATTTGCAAGGCCCGCTACACGTTTTTGTTGCAAAGATAATGCTCAAATCAATTTGACCCTTCAGAAAAAATGGAAGATAAAAAGAGTCAGAAAGATCAAGTACTATTTGTTTCTTTGCAACAATGAGACATAATACACCGCTGTCTCAGACTCATACACACTGTTTTGGGGAACTTTTTTGTTTCTGACACTTAATAAAAGGCCCCAGATCAAATTGACCCGTGAACATTATTGAAGTTCCTCTGAAACTAACATAACAGGAGGGTTAATAAAAAGACAGTACTATAGTGTTCTGTTTACAGTAGTTTTTTGCTTTTTTTTTTACAGGTTCCTGGGTGTGTAAAGGTGCAGGAAACATCCGCATGGAGAAAAGTGGTTTGGTTTGGACTTACGTTGCTCCTCATCTTGGAAACTGGATTGCTGCGCCATCACCATCTTCAGGTAAGTGTCAGTACATTGTTCATGAAGACTTATTTTCAGCTTAGCCTAGAACCAATCCTTTAATTTCCCTGTTATTCAATGCAAACACTAAAATCCAAATATACGCAAAACGGCATTTGTGTAAATCTAGGTTATCTGGGCTTTGCAAGCTCAATGGACTTCATTTCCTACCACACGTACCTGCTTGTGGGAATCTTGGGAGGAACTCTTGTGATCGTGATTGGCTTCTTATCGGTTATTGTGTTTCACTGCAGGTAAGATCTCAGATTCAACCATACTTATTATTAATAAAAAAAATATTTGACCCTATCATAATCATAATTCATGCTTATCCATTATATTGAATTGTTAAACTAATAATCAATACACTTATATAGATGATTTTAAAATGCTGTGATTAGATCTGGTCATTTGTCCTACATCAGATTCTTTCACTGAAATGTTGTGAACCGAGTACGAACAATACATTCAGTAGCGGATATTTATGTTTGTTCTTATCTGTGGTTGTACAGAGATGTAAATCACGAGGCAGGACGCAGGCGATGGAATTCCACCAGGCTCACGGTGTTCAAGAAAGACCAGGCCACGTCCACCAGCTCTGATGAAGCTCAAGAACTCTTCTTTCGAAACGGAGAGCAGTCCTTTTCACTGGCTGCCAGAGCTATTTCTCACGACACATCTGCCTCCCCAAGGCACCAGACAAGCTACAACATCTACGTAGAAAATATCGGAAGACAAGGCGGAAATTTGTATGAGAACATTGGGACCGTAGGCTTAGAAAGCTTCAGAGCTCAGGCGTCTAACCTCTACGTCAACAGTGATGAAGTGGCAAAGATTCACGAAAAATCCGAACAGAACGGCTCACGACAGGATGGAGCAGAGAACCTGTTTAAAGACAAGCTATTCCATATTTACAACCAACCTTTAGCCATTGTGCAGGCCCCAGAGATGTTCAATTCCCAGAGTCCGGCTGACTCTTCAGGAAGGAGATCTGCCACTTTCCCGAGAAACGGAATGGAGCATGGAGCTCCGAATGAGCGGAACTTAAAAGACAGTTTCACTCAGACGCTGCCTAAAGTTCCTCAGCAAGACGGTGATGAGCAACAAGCTCTGGAAGGAGCGCAGGCTGCCTCCGTCAACCCATGTCTATGGGGCCGCTACAGTCATCTGTTGGAATCGGTGTCGGTCCCGGGAACTCTGAACGAAGCAGCTGGAATGGGGCCTTTCCGAGGAGAACTTCAAGGAATATCTGAGCAAACGTTGCTGGAGCTCACCAAAGGCAAGCCGTCCATTCACCCACCCCGTGCTTGGTTTGTATCTCTGGATGGGAAACCGGCAGCTCAGGTTCGTCATTCTGTCATTGAACTTCATGGAAGACATCGACCAGGCAGCAGCAATGACACAAGTTTGGATTCTGGAGTGGACATGAACGAGCTGCAGCAGCCATTGCGCAAAAGCGGCGAGCCCTCGAGCGCCAGCATGGCCAGAATAGGTGGGAACCAGGAACAGGACCTGAGCAGCAGTGAAGTCGGGAGTCCCGAGGACGTCTCCCTGAGGTTCACCCTGGAATGTAGCAGTGCAGCCATTCCAAACATTCCCGAGGACAGGGATGCCGGAGACACCTCCAGTGAGTCCAAATCAACCCCTCCACCAAGAAGGCTACGGAAGTTTCGGGACAAGAAGCCAGAGAAGAAGACATCTCGGCAAATGAAGCTGGAAAGACCTCATGCCAAACACTAGCTTGTCGCTTCTGGGTGTTTGGAGAGTGTTTCGGATCGAATTGCCTTACGATAAAAGCACCGGGAAAATGATTACAACAGAATCGCCTGTCTTATTCTGCCATTGCGATGTGCTGATTCCCGATGGGCTTTGCCATTTACAGCAATTTGTCAGGAATTTATTAGCAGACCTTTTTGCAGCCACTGTTTTTCAGATGAAAACGTACTAGCTTGCCATACTTGTAAAAGTTCTAAATGTATACAAGCTTATTTTTGAACAGTTGTTGCAATGCAAGCACAATGTTTGTAGCCACGATTCACTTCTTTCCGTCTACTGGTGTTTACATTTGAGTTCTGTGTGGCTTTTATTTTTCAATATAAGAAATTCTAACTGTCATAAATATCAGTACTATTCAGTGTCAGCTGAAGCTGTTTCACTAAAGACTACAAAAAGCAGCAGGGTTTTGCATCTTTTGTGAAACAACCAAGGCCTTGAAGGTCAAAAGCCGTTTAACGCACAGTACTTATCTATTGTGTTATATAGTCTCATGTGCATGCTTTCCATTGTGATGCTTTTATCATTCAATGTTTTTCTGTGTATGAATGTAGTACAGAAACAGTGACGATCAGGCAGGGCCCAGCATTAACTAATGAAGGTCTTTCTTTTCTGAGGTGTTTTGTGTGTAAAACCGTCCTCAAAAACGCTCAGAAAATGCTTAAATCTTGTCATATCTGATGTGCTGGATGGTTTGTAGCTTTTTTTAATGGTTTCACGTGCCGACTGAATGTTTTATGTTGTAATGTAGCGATTATCTTCTGACTAACGCTAATGTAGTTGATGACTTCTTCACACACTTTAATGCTCATTTGAATGCACCTGATCTTAAATACAGCTTTGTGTATTTCACATTTTTGTGCACATTTAATAAATATTTAATCAACACATTGCTGTTTGTTCTGGCTTGAAAACTGAAACAAGGAAAATCATATACATAAAGTACAGACATTTTCATTATTTTTTCTTCAGACATTCATATGTACACAAATAAAACATAACTTTTTGAAAGCAGAATTTATCAACAAAATTATTTAATTTCGCCAAACTTGGAAAAAGATTCTTACATCATTTGCCTTGTCGCCACCATATTGACAAAAATCACTTTACTGTGAGCTGCTTGTTGCAAACAGGGGGCGCAAAACACATTCAGACAAGAAATTACTTTACAATATCAACTCACTTAAAATCGTATTACTTCTACATCGTGAAAGCAAATAACACATTTTTAAATTGTGCAAATTTAGCAAAAACTTTTGCTGCAATCTCATCATGAGCAACTTCATAAAAAAATATTGTGTTCTTGAATTCAACTCAAGGAACATTTTGGTTCGCTTACATCTTCCATACCCTATTATTCCAAATTCTTCAAGATTTTTTTTTACATACAGGTCAAAGTGCAAAAAGGAAAATATCCAACAACTTTATTGTGAAAAGATTTGCATTGATGCTAAAAAGTATTGCATTCAAGCAAGAAAAATATAAGCCAATAAAATGAGACTGAATTTTTATATTTCTATATTAACAGATTAGTAGGCGTTTTATTTTACAGCTTTTTTTTCTTAAACTATTGCCTTGAATTTATGGTTTAATTTGTGTTTGCCATTAGTATCACCCCGAGAGACTGTTATTATGACCTATTCTTAAGCTCTTACCACGAGCCTATTCAGTGTGAGTTCTACTAAATGCCGACTGAACATTCAAGCAACTCAAGTTGGGACCACTAATGGAGAGGTCCACAAAACCTGGAGTGACTGATTCCTCAGATTTGACTGTGGAAGAACCAGAATTTCTAACAACAGATGCTTCCGTAGTCACTGTTTTAACAGAAATGTTCTTTTTCTGTACCTGTAAACCAATTCCTTTAAGAAAAAAATCTGGCATCCTTTCTTCTGTGCACTTGCTCTGAGTATCACCTGGATGAGCTGAAGAGCTTCCCTTTCCTGCACCTTTGGTGTTCCAGGTAAGTGGATTGTAGATTACATGTCCGTCCAGAGGACAACAGTTAGTCTCACGGAGTAGAGGATCTATGCAGTCTGAATGAAACTAAGAAGTAGGAAAAGCAAAAATGAAAAATGTAAAATCAGACATTCTGGATTGGATAATTCAGCAATCGAGTCACTAGACATATACTCTGTGTTCTTGTGTGTGTTTGGGAAATTATTTGGGAAAATAATGTATTCAGCTTGTAGATTGGATCCAAAAAAACCATAAATAAATTATCTTTTACACGTTATGCATACGCCTCTTCTTCTAGTACCTTGTCTTGCAATACCTATTGTTGTTTTGCAAAAGCAATTGACTACATAAATAATGTGTATTGTCAATAATCCATGTTGACATCATCTCATCACTTTTAGCTTTTACTTTTTGCACCTTTCAGTCATCAATATCGGTCATTTGTTTGCGCCAAGGGCTGGTGGTTTATTGGAAATCTGCGTCGATAAGAGATAGGCCACAACTTGTAAATAGAAGATACAAGTGTTATACTAAATGAATACCTTGTGGTTGCAGGGAAGAGTTCTGACATACTGATTTAGCTGAAAACCGGAGAGGCAGATTCGACACTGACACCCTGGATTCAGAAGTCTGGACTCCTTCTGGATCTTCACCACAGATAAGCTCTTAAACACCTGGCTCGGGATAACAGGTCCGCTGCTTTGGAGGAAGTACTGTGTCAGAACAATTACCAAGCTGTGATTTAAAACAGAGGCAAAGGAGGAGTGAAAAGACAAACCTAGCCGCCATCGAGTCCAGTTTCTCTTTGTCCTCGCCGGACTGGGATGCTGCCATCTTCCATCTCTGACCTCTTTTCTGCACATTTGAAACACATGCTTCACCCAGGCATTTTGATACTTTGTAAGACATGTACTATATACAGGTCAAGTTGCATGAAGGTGCTAATAAACACCGATTTAAACGTCGATTTAAACGTACGTAAATATTATGCAATAATGTGCAACAATTTTTTTTCAACCCTGGTCATAGTCAATATTATTATTATCTTTGGTTTTCATTTTTGCATGTACTGTATATATGGTCTGCTTATTTGGATGTACAGTATTTATGTGTACATTTATGCTTGTATTTATGCTATAAAATTTCTCTATCCATTCGGTATGAAATACTGGTTAGGTAAGTTATACAGAATTGTACTCGGACACTTAAAGTGACTTACGGTAAGAATTGTAATTAACATTAAACAACTTAAGGCTTTCAGAGGATCAAACTCACAACCTTCTTTTGGGGTATAAAGATAAAACAATCTTTATTACATATCTAATTGGCAGACGTTTTCATCCAAAGAGACTTACAGTCTAGGTGGATAATGAGTAGATCTTGAAGGACCAAATTATGAACCTACCAAGAACTGGTTCACAATTGAACCTACAACCTTGTGATTACAAATCCAGCTCTCTAACCATCCACCACAATGGCCTAAGCCTCAAAAATCAAATTACACACAAAACTCACCATTCGAACCATGAAGCAGTGCTGTGGATGAGTGGGTCTCCTATAGCAGGCCTCACACAGGTGAAAAAAACTGCACTCCATGCACCTATAAACAGCAAACGCACATGACCACAACATCCAAATCTATTGCAGAATCACCAGTCTTACCTGAAACAATTCCCTGCGATGGGACACAGTCTGCAGCCATTGCACACGATCCCCAGATGCTTGTCCAGACAGTCTTTCTCATAGTTGCTTACCAGTTCACTGGCATTTTTCACCTGTCACCGTAAAAACAAACAGCTCAAACCGTGAGTCTAGATCAGGCATGGGCAAACTAACAGCCGTTTAAATCCGGCCCGCCATGAAAATTAAATATTATTTTTAAAAATCATTATTTCAGTTTGTTTCCCCAAAGTCAGATATTTTGTTGTACATTTTATGCATTTTCATTTGGAATTAAGGCACATATTTCCGCCAAGATATATGTTTTTTTTCTCCAGTGAGATGAGGTTGAGGTCAGAACCCTTTTTCAAATGTTAGAACCCTTTATGGCCCGTGAATCAAAAAGTTTGCCCACCCATATTCTAGAGGAACAAATGACGTGATGCTGCCACGTACCTGTAAGTTTAGCTGGCTAACAGAGTCAAAGTTCTCCCTGCAGAGAGGACATCTCACCATTCCCTGCCAGTCACCTACTGCCTGGTGATCAGCCCAGACCTTCATACAGGAAATGTGGACACTGTTGCCACAGCTGAACCTGCATGACACACACAGTTACAGTGCAAACAGAAATATCAACTCACTCACGACCGATCAGGATTCAAACAAAAAGGAAATCGCATACAGTACTTGCAAAAAGTCACGGGCAATCTTTTCAGGAAAAACTCTTCTTGACAAATGGGACATATGTCGTCTTTATCGATGTGTTTCTGTAGGACACCTCCGTCTTCCTCGTGCGGATGGTCGTACGGGTTGCTGGCGTTATTAGTGGTTATGGGCTTAATCACATGACGTCCGTGTAAAATCTCAAGGATCTCACCCTCGGTAAGGCCATACTGGAAACAATCTGAATACATAATTAAATTCTGCAAACCTCGCGAATTTCAACAAAAATCGCTTCTTTTTACACACACACACACACACACACACACACACACACACACACACACCCACACACACACACACCTTTTACTATCCCATTCTAAAAATACCTCCATTCTTAATAAATACAGTAAAGCCCTACAGTATAGTGTTTGAAATAAATAAATACAGTAAAGATCTTTACATTTTAATTCAAACCTACATAGAAACAATGATTTTACATAACGAAAACATTTTTTGCGTTTGCTTAATAAGTCTACTTACATTCGTGATCCTTTGGCAGTCGAAATCTACGCAATAAAATCCTATAGGAAATGTTTTAATTCAAATAAAAGAAACAAATAAAATTCAAATATTTGTTTCTGCAGAACGTGTAACATTTTTGTGTAATGCTCAACCCAAATAATACCAGCAAATGTGCTTGCACAAATCCTTTGAGATCCGGAAGTCAGGACAGGTGCACGTGTGTGGATCGCCCAAAAGTACCTAAACAAAAAAACTATTTCCGGTAAGTTTATGTCTATTTATTCATTCTTTTTGAGACTTTTTGTTCTATTATCCTAAAGATGTACAAACATTAGAAACGTTGGTTAAATCTCATTACAGACAAAGAGAACTTTACTTTGTATTCCTTTGATTCTCCATCCTCTTTCACGAGAAAACCAATCGGTCCGAACTCTTTTAAAATGAAGAAAGTTGTGCTTAGGGCTCGATCCTGTGCCATGACTACGGAACTAACTTTTTTCCTCCACGTTTTTTTTCGGTACATTGTTTCGGTACTAAATAGTCAATATTGCATCTGTAAGAACTTAGCTTGTTAGCAACAGCAAATGAGCTCTCCTTCACAGTCACACTGTATTTTACGTTTCTATAGCAATACGCCACGCCCACTTCAGCAAATGGCTCAGAGATAACCAGTAGATGGCGATGTAACTCATCATTGTGGTAGGTTTAGGTTTATCGTAAATACTCATGTCAAAAGACATAACTACTTGTAATTAATTGTAAATACACAATTTGTAATAATAAAATATGTTTTTAAATATTAAAATATTATTTTATTATTAAAATATATTGTTTTGGGCTTGATACTATTTAAGAGTCATATTTAAGTTAACTGAATATTTTTATGCACTGAATGTTATTTTTTTAACTCTCGTTGTTTTATTTTTTATCTCAAATATAATTTTGTTAAATTTCATCTTGTTTACTTTAGTTTCGAACCAACTTTTTTTTATAATTTAATTAACAATGAGATCAACAAGCAAAATTGTAATTGACAGTTACGAGCTCGTGTTTTGCAACATCTGTACGCAGTAAAGAATGAAATTGTAGGGGAATGACTGAATGTCCTCCAAGCTGGCCTGTGATTCTTCTACTACATGAAGAAGTTCGTAATGGATTACATGATGCAAACATCTGTGACCCACACATGCTTCATAATTCACATCTCACTTCAGCCATTTCAGGGTGACAACGCCTGGTTTTATTGCCCAGGAGATTCTCATCCATTCAATGGATGGGTTCTCTTCCCTCTTTCATCTGTCCCTTGGTTCACTGCGTTTAAATTCTATCAATTTTGAAATCCAGTGTATTGTTGTATAAACACACCCTGTGTGTTTTCCTGCCAACAGCTGAACTTTGTGATTCAAAATGCCTAAAGCTTAACAACACTGATTTTCCTGTCCCAATGTCCAACCAAAAAATATACAATCAAAGCACTCAGAGGAACTACAAAACTGAGATAATTTGGTTATATATGTTTAAAATCGAATTACAGCATCTAATTGTAGTCTGTCAAAGCCAGGAATGTACAATAAAACATTTACTAATGTATTTAGTGAAGTACGTACATCACTAACCTTTTCATCATCGGATGGTTTATAATTTTATAGTGTAGTATGTGGACATTGTGATGTTTGATGACTTCAGTCAGGGTAGTGCTGTACACAGATGTTTCAAACTCATTTTGAAACGCTAGAAGACTTTGAACAGGAAAGAAAAAGGGCACGTTGGAGAAAAGCGATGTAAGAGTTAAGGGAGGAGGGTCAGGACGAGCTGTGATCCCTGATTCCTGTTTGTGTCAGCCATGCTGTAAGTGAGAACACTAAATCACACAGATCATGGAGCTTTCCTCCCCACACAGACATCTCACTCACTTCCATCACATAAACACAACACAATATGAATGTCCACAGTATGCAAGTATAAAGCGTGTTTTGATACAAAGCCACAAGATTCCAAGTATACAAGGTTTGTTCTTCAAATTTCTATTGGTTATTCCCAGAAAAGTGACCTTTAGAGGGCTTGGTGTTTATTTCTTTTTATCCTCCTCATCTTTCATTTCTTATGGAGTGTAATGCATGTTTTTTCAGAAGACAGACCAGCGCAGGAAGAGAAAGGGGTAAGGGTTCGTTCAACACATGTTGAGGGGTCACCACCCTGTTCATCACAACAAAACTGTCAGATTCTCCTTCGCGCACCCACACACACACGCACACACACACACACATTTTTAGCATCATGGTCTATTTAAAAGATTGGCAAAGGTGCATTTAGGGGCAGAGCAATATTTACGAGAGCAAAAAAGGCTGTCTCATTGAACACACTCCAAAAATCTAATGCTAATACAGTACACTAGACCGCAACGCAGTGAACGCAGTGTTACAACTCTAAAATAGTCTTGAGCGCTAATCATCAAAGCAAGATCAGCACAAGATGTGTTGGCTCAGCAATGATATTTGGCGAACACCCAAAAGACCACCACAGAGCAAGACATTGAGACATTTGCACTCTTGAGTATCTTGATTTATGCTGCGACGCTACTTATCGCAGTCTCTTTTTTTGTTTTATTATTTTCTTATTTCCATATTTCACAATGTTTGTTTTCATGTATGGTCTATACTACTTTTGTGCATAGTTTATTAATAAATAAATCAATTAAACAAAACAAACACAAAAAAAACGCTGTAGTTCCCAATTAAAATTACTGTAGTTCCATTGGTAGAGTGACATTGTCAAGTTTGGTGTCACTGGATAGGTAACAACTGTTTCTGGAAAAAAAAAATTTTCACTTTTAAAAGCAAAAATAATAGACACTTTCATCAATTTCCACCTAGCAGCAAGGGCTTGTGGGTTTCCACCTGTTGCTGGAACTTCCTAGTTATACCCTCGGGAGCAGAAGAGTGTGTCAACAAGGCTTTTGGCAAACGTCTGCCACACAGTGCCATTCACCCAGAACAAAAACAAGAGGATGAGATCAGTGAATGAAAGGAAACAACTCTCACAACTTTTCTTTTCTTTGACCACTTTCACATACGTGCTCTTATCCAGCTAACAAATGACTTCTGGCCCAGATGTGGCCCAGAACCAAGCCACATGTGGCATATTCAAACCATATCGCACTCAGATCCGGTCCAGAAGTGCGGATATCTGTTTAGAATCACAGAACACTGCGGAATCTGTGCACATGCTATTCCAATCTAAAGTGCCTCATGTATCTAGAGGATTTACTAAAATGAATTATATTTTTTTTAAATCAAAGTGGAAATTAGACTTTCTGTGGATTGTTCTGTAGAATGTGGCATTAGTAACTTCAATTATGACATAGTAGTAAGCAACTTGACACGCAAACATTTAAACACATCCAAACATCACCTTCCTGCAAGGTTCAAATCTCAGTTTACAGAAATGTGCTAATCTAATCTTAATCTGATGATCAGGACCAATACAGTGGCAGTGGTTGTCCAGATGTAGGGGACTTGAACTTGCCACGGCTTTCGGCTGCCAACTGCTCCGACTGTGTGTCTGACATAACTGACAATTTCTCCTACTCTGTTTGCTGAAAGGCAGCCTCATTCGTTTTTCTGTAATGAGATGTGTTTGATATAAGCGTAAATTAAAGTCTGAATAAGCGTTTAGCAAACAATGCTAAATCTATGTGCTCTAAATTCAAACGGCTCCATCAGTGTTTCTCATTAGATCGTCTGCCGCATGTGCTTAATAACCATGTTAGGGCCGGTGAGATGCCATAAAAGCCCAGCATGAAGCAGCACATGGTGAGTGCTGCTGATGTATTCCTTTAAGAATATTTGATCTTGAATGTGCGAACAGACTGAAGACCCCCCTTTGGGTGACCAGGATCTGAGAGTAGACATGCCAGACTGAGGGTCAGAGGGTCCATGTTCAGTTGAACCCCACCCTGACCCCTCTCCTCCTCATCCAAACTGCCCCGTTGGGAAGGTAAATTCTTATCATTTCCCAGGGAAGTGAATACGGTCGAGGCTAATTCTGTTCAATCTCCGCCTGATTCCCAGGGCAGACTTAACACAGCCTGTACACCGCAGGCAGAGTGACCCCGTCAGGCGGTGACCTTCCGCAGACTCGGCCTGAAATGATGCCACTGGCTCCTTCATCATGCCACTGTAGGTGTGTATGCTTCTGAAGCTTCCCTCCTTATCCTTCCTGACTCAAAATGCCCTTAAAGACTCTGGGAAGGAATTTTCCCACCCTTTCAAGGAGTTTTCCCAGTGTGAAGTGTTTTGATGCTGTCGTGTCTGCCTCTCTGGAGCCACATGCTGATTGTCATATTTCATATGATAAATAGTTTGAAAGTGGATAAGTGGATTTCAAGTTGTGGAAAAATATTAAAATGCTACTGAGTGGTGCAATCTCAATAGTCAGTGACTAGATTGATCACTAAAAACTAAAAACGGTAGTGTAATGTACTTGGGGTAAATGTTACTGAGTATCGAAAATATAAGCAGTTTTTTTTTCCACCATCGAACAATGAATAAAATGCAACAATCTTCTATTTTTACATTTTCACATAGGCGCTTTGTGACAGTTGTAACTGTGAAAAGCGCCTTACAAATGACTACATTTGGGATTGAGTATCTGTACTCTTTACTCCACTACATTTGAATAGACACTTACATTGTGATTGAGACAAGTCGGCATCTTTTTCTACCGCGGTTCATTTCACCCCGCCATCTGCAGGGTGTTGAAGGTACTGCATGAGCTAAATCATGTGAACATGAATTACCTGTTGCACTTTTTGCCATTTGAGTTTGACTGAGACTGACCTTTTGTTATTTTTTGTTCTGCCATTTTGAAACATTGAGGTGTAACATTTCATTTCTATATGTATTAGAAAATAATAGAGTTTCTTGTGGGGTTTTTTTTTAGCTTATCGTACTTTGAGTAAGAGTAAAATACTCAAGTTCTTTTAAAATGGGGTACTTTACAATTGTTACTAAATAGTTTTGGATTTGGTGACTTGTATCTTGTAATGGAGTAAATTTTACAGTATGGTATCCATACTTTACTCAGGTTCTCTTAACACCTCTGGTAAAAAATTATAAACCTGTTTGGGAAATCCCCAAATGTCCATAAAAAATATAAAGCACAGAACGGCTTTAGCTCTTTTCTATCCCTCCAGCTGACCGTAACGATCTTTCTTTCTGACCAGATGGTGCTTGTCTATCTGATCTCAACAGCATTCATTTCATTTATGAGTTTGGTTTGTAACAAACAATAATAAATGCAATCCGCTTGACAGGGAAAGGAAGCTGTCTTGATTCTACATCCTTATATACCTCAAAGAAAAGTGCACGGTTCTGTCTGTTGTGAGAATTTATTAAGAAGCGATAAATTACTGCTGTCTGTGAAACAAACGCACCAGCCTCTTCCCCTTGGCTTCGTTATGAAGGTCAGAGTTCATGGGCGGCCCTGTCTATGGCTGTGGTGTTTGGCTGGGGCTCCCGCTGACAGACAGGAAAGGCTGTGATTTAACATTCCACCTTTTTCCCAGATAACGCCACAGCCCTGGTGAGGCTCCCCGAGCCCAGTGAAGAACAATCACAGGAAACTGCAAATGATGAAAACGTGCAGGCTCCAGAAGACACTATATACACATTATGAAATGCGATGTGTTTAAATGTACACATTCAAACGGGCGAATGAGAGACACAGTCAAGATGAGAGAATTAATCCAGAGGAGTGAGAACAAAAGAAGAGGAAGAGAAACTTCATTGTGAGCATCTGACAGCTTGTGTTTGATTTTCTCACTGGGGCGAGCACTTCCTGCTCTCCAGATTTCATTTCCTGCGCTCTGGATGGTCAAGCGCAGATGCTCAGTTATCATTTAGTGTTTTTTTACTTTAGGTTGGGGTGTGGATTGCTGATCAAGAGTCGAATAATTATTGAATCCACCTGCAAATTAGTCATCATTGCGCAATTGTACATTACCTAAGTTGACTTTAATGAAAGTAGGCTTGAATAGTATGTTTTTTTTTATCTATATTTGCCTATAAGTTATTTTCTAGATGTTATAATGAACAGAAGATGGTGTAGAAGAGGCATGAAGTGAGAGTCTGTCTTTGTCCTCTGCTTCGTTTGATGTAAAAGAGTCTGATGCTCTTTATGGTCCTACTGTAGTAACTGAAAAAAGTGAAATGGCCAGACTGTATGTATGCAGAATGTATGCATATATAGGTGTTGTTCTGTATGTGAAGGAGTCCAGGTCTTCCTCAGCTTGACGAAGTGCTGATCAGTCTGATAGCTAGAGGGGAAGAAACTGTTGCACAGTCTGGTTGTGATGGTCTGAATGCTGCAGTACCTCTTACTAGACGTCCGGAGACTGAAGAGTGTGTACGAGAGGTGTGTGTGGTCATCTACAATGCTATTCGCTTTGTAGATGCCATTAACGTGTAATAACCAGATGTGCCCATCCCTGTTCATGCTATTGAAGAGCTTCAAAATGCTGTTCTCACAACCTAGTGTGTTTAATTACTTTAATGTTTAATTGTGGCCCTGACTGCGATAGAAAGATGACAAGATTCCAGAAGCATTAGATGAGTGACATCTTAACCCTTGGCTTTTCGGGGGACTTCTGATGGACTTGATCTGATGGACTTCTCTCTGGATTGCTGTTGGATGGATGGTGTCCACTAGATTTTCTAATGTGTGATCTATCTATCCATCCATCCATCCATCCATCCATCCATCTATCCATCCATCAATTCATCCATTCATCCATGAATAAATCAATCAACCAGCCAACCAATCAACCAATCAATCAATCAACCAACCAACCAACCAACCAATCAATCAATCAATCAGAAAAAACAAAAACACATTTTTCCATTTGCTTTCTAAATACATCACGTTTGAAATAAATACATTTCATTGTTGTTATGTGATTGATATTATTGACTTTAGAAAATAAGAAATGATACGCGGTTTAAGCATTTTATGCTTTTTCTTTCACTAAATGCAACATATTCTGGGTTTGACCTTAAAATGTGCAACTGGTTAAAGGAGATAAAGAATCAGTTAAAATTAGAACCAGTTGTTAAACAGCTGCTTCACATTAGCAAATGTTATAAAAGATGAAAGCGCTGCATGAACCTCTCAAAGGTTCGTGGGAAACACTCAGTCCTCATCAGTGCGAAAACCACATGTTAATAAATTAATCTTGAGAATTTACAGGAAATTCAACTACTTGAACAATGAGGATGGAAGCATACGGTGTTCTACAAGACTGCCTGTAACACACAATCATAGGAAGACGCTCTCTTGAATTACCGTGTTATTTCGGTCTTGTTTAGACGTCACCTTTAACCTATCATTGATACTCACACAAACATATTACATTACAATAAATGGGAGAGTATAAAAAGTACTTGATTGCTTAAGATTAGAAATGTTTAAATAGGGCATTGGGACCAAATGGACCTGTGATGAACTCTATGGTGATCCGACTCTCTGTAAAAACCCCTCAAAAAAAAAAAAAAACCTGCTAAGTCATTGATACTCGGACTTTAGCTGATCTGTTTGTAGAGTACACAACTGTTTTAGATATTAAGCAACACTTCACATTTATTTAAAATGTATTTTTGTACAGACCTGGAAATGTATTAAAACACAATAATATTAATATTATTAATAATAATAATAATAATAAATAATATAAATAATAATTATTAAACAGTAAATATAAATACACATATTTGTTTGATATAATATTATATCTTTGAAATCTTTTATCATACATACTATAATTTATGTGAACAAATGTAAATTAAGAATAAACAATTAACATCTGGGTCACTTGGTAAAGAAAACAAGATGTTGTGCTATGATTCATTAAACTTGTGAGATCACATTTGAGATCCAGTCTGCTTCTGTGCTTTTCCATCAACTTGATGTCTAGAGGCCTCGATTTTATTTTAGCTTTTGTTTACTTCCTTAAGTATTTGTGCCTTAAGAATAGACGCAGATTGGGAAACATTAGACAGACGCATTCCCATTCTGACCATGCACCTATCTTATGCACAAGACTGCATTTCACTGTTGAGGTTCTCTACATGAGCCACAGTAAACAGCATTATTGCCTTTCTGAAAACAACCACCGACTGAAAACATTTGGGAAGACATCACAACAGAAGTTTAGCGGCATACGGATGCACACAAGGGGTAAAAGAACGAACGAGAAAACGTTCCTCGTGTTTTTTAAGCAGTTTTTCGTAATTTTTTGCTAAATTCCATTCTTAAAGTCTCCTGAGTTTTCACAGTTTCTTGTTTGATCAGCGGCGTTTATTGTTCAGTTTTTGTCCCTCGTGTCAGTTTATTTCTCTTTTTTGTTTTACTATCTACAGTATAATAACAGCAATATTCAGCATTGAGAAGCGCTGCAAATTCTAACTTACAAATTCTCGGAGTTACCACACAATAAATGTAAGTATGAAAAATGCTTAAATCCATAAAAAAATTAGATATGAACTTTGTTTAGGACAAGACCTGCGTTGTAAATTTAGTTTCTAAGAGTTCACAACAGGGACCCACAGCTCCAAGGTTTCTTCCTGTGTTGTTCCCCCGGATGAGACACATGTCGACTGCTGCTGTCTCTGTGTGTGAGCGGGCACTTGTAAGTGTGTGTTCACGAGGAAGCCACACTTCCTGTTGGAGCAATGGCATATCCCTTTGTGAAGTGAAGTGACCTCCAGCAGTATCTTAAGTCATCTGCCGTGTGGAACACAACACATTTAAAACCGCTTTATTCCACTGAGAACACGTACATTTTTAAATTTTTTCCATTTTATCTTATATATACACGTCCTGTATACCTTTATACCTTTGCAAATGTTTCTGACGGAACTACGTATGAAATGATAACACTATGATTTTTTTAAATGGAACATTATGTTGTTCTGGTTGGTGTCACGAGGGTCTCGTCGTGGAGCCAGGCCTGAGTAAGGCAGGAAGGCTTATAAGTGCTTGTTGAACATAGATTGAAGTGGCGCCACAGAGGGTCAGTCTGACCCTGTCCCCCCAACACCCACCTATTTGACAATTTTTATAGAAAATTTTATTTTTTATCAGATAAGCGGAAAAAAAACAGTATTTGTCATTGTGGTTTAAAAAACTAGTCTAAAAACGAGATTCAGTGTATGATGCGTCACTCATAACACTTATTATTCATGAAACACAATATCTTGCGCTAGTTACAAAGTATTAGAGGCAAGAATTCAACTGTTTGTATATACTGTTTGTATATCTGGAGGCAGGACGTATGAAAATTAGTTCATGACCATTATTTGTTTCTTGCAAATCCTAAAAAAATCGAGTTATTTTTCTTTTTTCATTATTTATTTTACATATTTGTTGTAATTGACATCTATTCTACTATGAATAAAGGTGAACTGATCCTACAGTGCACTGAAAATTCAATACCCGTAGTTCTGTTAAAGAATTATTAACAGTATATTGTCATTTGGATATTTGACGGAGCTGGGTGATGATGGTAATAAAAACTCATCTCAAGTTAAAGTGAAACACGGAGCGACCACACACATTTCCATTTTCTGAACCACTTTTCCATTTCTGGCTCAGGAGGAGCTGGACCAAATTCCATGCAACTTTGGGCCTGAATGCAGAATACACACTCTGGCCAAGTATTCACAGAGTGGGACACACCAACTCACACTCCAAAGGCATCCTCTGGCCAGGAGACCCAGAGGAAACCCACAAAAGCACAGGCCGAAAAGCTCCGACATGGGCCTCAATCTTGACTCTGAAATGGTTTCTCAAACAGGGCTGCCCACTACGGCCCTCACTGAAATATAAATAAAAAGATCTTTGACATCTTGTACTTTCCTTTCCCTGCTAATTCCCCTCGAAAGAACAGCAGATGGATGTTGTTAGAATCTACCTCTGTACAGTACATTGAAAGCACAAGGCAGGACTTACGGTACATGAAGAACCGATGGCACGCCTGAGGTAAACTTTATTCAATTCCAGCTACAAATGTGAAATTGAACAGACTCCAGTGTCTGAGTATGAATATGGACAGCACACTACACACAAGGAACAATTGCATGTTTATCAGCCTTTCAGGATTGAAAATTTATTTTATTTATCCAGCATGTGCACAAAGATTCTTTCAAAAACACACAACAGTGAAGCACGTAAAGCATCTGTATGTTCCAGACATAGAGACACAATTGAAAGATCTCATCTGTGTTCCCAAAAACTGTACGGCCACATATTCTAAATGTGACCCAGATTTTAGAAACAAGACGTGGTCGAGAAATACAGGTAACTACAGTCCTTTTCTGCTGAAAAACCAGCATGAATTTACAGCGACTCGTGTTTTTGATGCCAGTATTGGTTTCTCTTTTTATAAGAAAAATGATTTACATGGACAGAAAAAACATCTATATTCAAAAAGCATATGTAAAATACAGTATTTGTCAACAATGCCTTGTATTATAGATTAAATCAAATCCCCTTAAAAATAATCCATATAATAAAAGTTCTTATTGTAAAAACGTCAAAAAACAAAAATCACAGGGAACTTTCGTCATCATCTTCAATCACATCTCCGTGATTTCCGTCATCCATTAATTTATATAATCCATTTTTTACAGAATTTTAATCCGGATGTATGTCTGATTGTGAATTCAGATTCAGAAGTTTGTTGTGAATTCACAAATTTTGTTGTGAAACAAGTTTGTTGTGAGTTCAGATCCATCCATTTATTATTCTATTAAAAATGGCATGTGACTCAGAAACCATGCGTCATTAGGATTCATCTTTTGCTCAGAGATTATCCAATAGCATCTCAAACTCCAATGATTCTTCCTGGATGGCCATACTCCATAAAATGTATAGTATTATCGCTGTCTTCTGCTGTCCTCTGTGTCCAGATGTTAACACATCATGGTCAATGATAGTGGCTGTCGTCCTTGAGCTCCTCACATGTACAGGTTATCTGATCGCGTAATGGTGGTCTCCAAGATGTGAAAACTCTTTCCATTCAAAGTGTCTATGTGACTGTCGATGCTGTAACATCGATGGACCTCTGTCATGGAGGATGCTGTGATGGATGCTGAGCGCAGAGCATCCGGGTTGGCAAACGTGCTGCCGAATTGAATGCGGTATTGGTTCCAGTGCCTTCGTAAGACCCCCTGCACCTGAGCAACAGAAACAGATCAGTACAGCAATACCTTGTCCATTCACGGTGTCAGCTCTCTAGAACGTATTCATCAGTGAAAACATTGTGAGTCGTCAGGGTCTTTAATGCCTAAAAATATTGAATCGAATGTAAATTATATGTTGTCCATGAGTGCTTAATGAATAATTCCAAATTATCTGAGATTTAATTCCACTTTTCTGATGGATGTGCCGGATCCAGACAATATTTTTTTATTTGAAGCATCGCATTTCAGCAATCATTTGTTGTCATGTAATTAAACATGTAATGACAACGGATCTCAGAGCCCCGCCCCCGAAAGCGTTCACTTTGTGTTACAAGAGCTTTGTATGCACAGAAATAAAATACGGTGGCACTATTTGTTCAACCAATCAGATTTTGAGTTCTTTTTTCAGGGCTTGCATGAAGATCCATATGTGTCACAGTATTTAGATGCGTTCACTTGCTGTAACAGCGTAGAGGAGGATTTCGATTGCCAGTTTAAGGTACATATTTATCCTTATGTATGTGTTTAAAATTATCTTTACTTTACTTTACAGTCATTTATCCGACGCTTTTATCCAAAGCGACTCACAAGTCAGTACAGTTCCAAACACAAGCGCTTTCCTGACTGAGATACTGGGAAATCTTGAAGTTGTTGTGAGGCTCTACTGAGTAATTTGTACAGTACAGTATTGCTACAGTAATGTCCATGGAGTATCTTGTGTGCGATTGAAGATACTGTTCTCATTTTAAAATTATAAATCAGTCAGTGAGGGGTTGGGAATTTATCAGACGGGCCACTAGTGAAGGCCAAGTGCACGGCTCACCACTTGTATACAATACACACTGTAGAGTATATGCCATATTGACAATCTCACTCACTCACTTTACAGCACATATCAAATGTAATAAACATCACATGTTTACAACATTACAATAAATGTTGCTTACCTCACTATTGAAAAAACAAAATATTGTTGCCACCAAAAGACCCTGTGGAAATAAAAACTTTTTATATTCTTATTCAATGTCTTGCTTTTGAGTCATTTTCACAGCACCTGGTAAGGCATGAGTATGTTGGTCGTGTGCATAAATATCTCAGAAGCCAGTCGTCCGTCCGGCTTGTACGGCAGCAGCAAGTACTGAATGCCCAGCAGGGGGACGAGGATGAGCGTGGCCCTGACCGCCCTCATGTACAGGCTGGATTCTGCCTGGTGGGTCACTTTCAGCTTGGTGATCAGCACTCTCACAATGTTTAAAAGGAAGAAGAGATTCACCTGAGAACATCAATATTCCATTAGCATCTGGAACTTTCTTTGGTTTGACAGATTGCTGGACAATGTACAGATAGTTCAGTGTAACCATAATTAATGCAAACTCCTTTAAATCACAGTCCTAAAGAATGTATTCAGGAGAGCTGGATTTTGGAAAGCTTCCCAACGGTGTGAGTGTGAATGTTTTTGTCTCTCCACCAATCCAGGGTGTGTCCCGCATTCAGGTCCAGAGTGGCTGGGATTGGCTAAAGCTCCACGTGATGTTAGGAAACTTGATGACAAGAATTAGTCTTAGTTCAATAATATCAGGAGAGTGAACAGAATTTCGACTTTGGGCATGTTGTACATGTATGCGCTATTTATTTCATTTGACTGATGCTGCCAAGTGTCACGATTAAAATGAACAAGTTTAGAGGATAACAGACTCCACTGACTCATCTCAAAATGTCTGTACATCAATGTATGTAATGTAAATGTCTCTGCTTCATACGATTCAAAGTTCCCAACCGTATCTTCTTCAAACTCTTGTTCTCAGGGGTTTATTCTTGGATTTCAGTTGCTAGCATCATCTGACCTTTGTATTAAAAAAATGTACGTATATTTCTGCATTTCAACAAACTACGTGTGTATTGGTGAAATTTCACTCTATATTACAGTTTTTCTCAAATGCTAAAACACAAAAGCCAATCCCCTAAACCAAATGACTAGTCATCTAAACACATTTACCAAATCTAACCATCATTCTCCAATACCATAAACACATTTCACATGAAGACACAATTCACAAAACACAACTTTTGTTCTCATAACTCTAAACACATTTGTCCTTGCTAAAACACAAGTTGCAAAAGAACTAATCCTCTGCAGAAATCTAAAATTTCTAACTTTCCATTACTGCAAAATTTCCATTGGCTGTTATGAATCAAGGAATCTTCTCACCAACCGAGAATTGTGTTTTCAGTTGTTTTGCTGTAGTGTGCAATGATGTGAATTGTGTTTACAGTTTTGAAAGCTTGAGCTGCTCTTTTGGTGCGAAAGTTTGAGTTTTGAAGTGAGAAGGTGTAGTTGTGTTTATGTAGCTTTAGAAACGGGTGTTGTGTTTAGACATTGGGTAACATGCAGGGAACATTTGTGAAATGTGTTTTAGCATTTGAGAAAAACTGTAATGAAAATAATAATAATGATAATGAAATTTTATTAATCCTTTTGTGTATTTGCATTGACACAAATTCAATTTCCTACCACTATACTGTACCACAACTGCCATTTAACATTTGACTTGTGTGCGAATAAATGTCAGATCAAAGTTTGTGTCAGATCAATGCACACATCACATGTTAAATTAAATGAATGTGAATGCCTTTATACACACTGTCTGTTGCTGACTACAACAACACACAATCAGCCTTAAAGAAACAGTTGTTGAGATTTAGAAGTCAGTCTAACATCCAGTAGATTTTCTTTATATGTAATGTCATTTTTCTGATCAGGTTTGAATTGCATCCATACAGCTAAGCACTTTCGTTAGAAGTTTGTGCCCGACTCTGTCGGTTTGGATCAAGAGCATGAATGCTTTGCCGGGAAGAGAAGGTTGATGATAAATGTGTGTGAGGAGTAACAGAGAAAGCAGACTTACCAACAGAGCTGCACAGATGGGCCCATGAATAATGTAGAGCAGAGACGTGTTCGAGCTTATCCAACAGCTGTGGAAGAAAATTTATGAAGTTCGGATTTAGAATGAATGCATGAACACTTCTTAAACCGTTCAGTGACATCAGCACAATGATTTTACAAGATGTTCAGCAGACCCTCGGCCTGGTCAGTGTCATGTGTCCGGACAGAAACAAACTCTTCCATAACCTACTGTGACGTGTAAATGAAGGCTTGCGAATAATATTTGAATTGTTGAAATAATTGCCAACAATAAAAATGTATTCAAATACGTCATTACAATTTCTCCTATTATAGAATGTAAACTGTTCAATTCATTTTCAATATATCAAATTGTATTTTGAATTTCTTTTGTTTTTGAAATGTAAAGCAGCATGCAGCCGCTTTCGAATTCTTGAGCTACATGTGCGTAGAGAAGAGAAGATGAAAATCAGTGCATTTCTGAAATTGTTGAAAATGTAAAATATCAGCCACTGTTAATAGCACAAGATATTATATAGATGCACAGTATGAGTAAGTCCACTGTTAAAATTCAAGTAATTGCCAAGAGAACCTATCAGTCTTCTAAGTGCTCAGTTCCCTTTGTCTATTCGAGTACTCTTTCCCATCAGGTAAGCAAGAGGTGGGAAAGAACCCAGGCATTGCAGGTTTAAATCTGGTACATTTCAGAACTGATTGTCACAACAAGGAAGATGCGTTTGGAGCTGTCAAGGACTCTAGTCAATTCTTAGTGTCACTTTGGTCAAAGACACTAGTAAATGTCAACTCCAGTGAGGATGAAAAAGGGGTTAACAGCTTACTTTATACTAAATAACCCTGGTGGTAAACATCCATTCCCAAACCTGAAAGAATTGAACACTAACTCAGCAAACTGTTTTCGGAATACAGTAATCTTTCGTTTATCGCGGTAGATACGTTCCAAGCCCGACCGCAATAGGTGAATTTCCGCGGAGTGGAGGCACACAACATTTATTTATTTAACACTTATTCAGACTTTTAAAACACATTTTTTGCGTAGTATTCTTTATTAAAGTAAGGTTAACAAACATCTCCCCGCCGCACGTGTCGTCCCCTCGGAGATATTAATTTTCAAAGTGTTTGAATGGGGGAATCGTGCGGGGCTGGGGCTCGTGCTGTAATGTGCCCAGTAGCCGTAGTGACGTGATGACGTTGACTGGTGACGTCCGACCGAAACCGAAAGGACGAGAATGTAGCTTCGAAGCCGTTTGATCAACTCTTTGGTTTGCTTTTGTGTTATTTAAATGTTTAGTAACGCTCTCCACCGGGTTCCACCGAATGGGAAATAATACTGCTTATTAAAGGTTTAGTTGAGTTTCAAATCCTCTGCCTTTTAATTTTTGGCGACCCGTGGCCGGGCCGACGCGTTACATCGGGAAAAAATGAATCCGCGAATATACGTAATAAAGAAAAAAAATCCGCGATGCAGTGAATCCGCGATAGTCGAACCGCATAGTAGCGAGGGTAGTTCAGGAGAGGAATTAGTTTGCAGCCTAGAGTCCAGAGTGACGATTTCAGCAGTGGACAGCCTAAGCTTGGGGGTCATGTGGGCTTCATTGTCCAAGGACACTCAGTCACAGAACCAGCAACCTCTTGGACACAAGTCTGGACCACAACTGGTTATCTCAGGGTGTCTCAGAGGTGAAGGCCTTCCCCAGTCAAATTCCACAGACTCAGACAGGAAGTTTCTCAGGTCAGGTTCTCTTATCTGTGCCACCACAAAAGCCTGGTTGTCGGACCTTAGGGTCCTGACAGATAAGGAACGTCTTGGTTAACTTCTGCTCCTTTTTGCAACTCAATCAAGATATATTTCTGACAAATGTCTGAAATTAGTGCATTTACTAAATCATCAGGAGAGTTCCCATCCCAGCCCATTCGTCACTCACTTGTCATTGTAGTAATAACTCCGAGCTACCGCATGAATGAATGCAGGTATTAATGGGAAGCCTGAAAAACAATCAAGAAAATGAAACAAACAGAGTTATTGCTGTAGAGTAGTACAACTATGTTATAACAAACCTACTTTTAATGGTACACTGGCTAAAAGACAAGGCTGGTTACTTCTGTGTATTGCCACAACAACAAAAAAATATTCATGAAGTGCCATGCCAGCAGAGGGAGCTCTCGCCAGAGTTCTGTCTGTCTCTGCTCTATCGACTTCTGTAGTGGCTTCCTGTCTAGTGACCATGTTAACTTTTCACTTGCACAAAAACTTAGCTACTTAGTACTTTGTTATTTAGCTGAAGGTTATAACATTCTCTGAACATAAACTATTTTGCAAGTGTGTTACAACAGGATTATCTTGTCAAATTGCCCCAGACTCACCCCATCCTAGAAGGTAATACCACATCAGATGCTGTTTCTCTGCAAAGACGGCCACCACAATGAGTGTGTGGAGGTAAATGCCCTCACACAACATCCAGAAGTAGTTACAGCCAAGTAGATAATGGTGGATGAAGACAGACACCTTACAGCTCACCTAAGATCAAACAGGTTTCATTTAAAAGCTTTTGGGAAAAGATGGCAGACTGTTTCTGTCACTTACTGGATTGGCTTGTGCCACCTCTTGGTTGTTTGCAACACAGGTGAAAAAGATGATGGTTATGAGGGAGTTAAGCACAAAAGAGAAGAAGAGGTTCTTGTGTAGAGTTATTCTTTGACAACTTAAGCTCCTGAGTGAACACAAAAGACAAGCTTAGGTAAGAACAGAAGAAGCGTGTGACATTTTTATTTTTAGTATGTGTTTTAACACTTATTGTCTTATTTGCCTTCCAAAAAAACTTACTTAAAATAGAAAAATATCCCAAGTGAGATGAAAAGGGATATCAATGATAATCCATGACCAATTAAAGTCAAGTAGTAGAGATTAAGTGCTGTCTGGGGAAGAAAAAAAAAAGGTCAGAAGCAGAAAACCTTTTTTAAGGTGCCTAAATGACCCGATACTCACTCTTTTATGATCGTTGGACTTGTGCTTGCACTTTGTGTAATTGGTCCATGTTCTGTTGCTTTCAGGATGAACAAACCATTTGCCTGAATTGGTACAAATCTTCGTCACAGTTTCTGTTAAAACATCGGTCAGAAGAAAAATCACATCTCCTAAAGGGATTCCATTCTTAGTTGTGCCAACTAGTCTTTACCGTGTGTACGACAAATTGAAATATGACAAAAATTACTCATAACCAATAATGCTATTCAATGTTTCTGTTTCACTCATTGTGAAGTTACCTGAAGTGTCAAAGTCATCAAAGTATCCCGGACAGTGCTGGGCCGAAGTCACTCCTGCCTCGAAATCCTCCCAGCAAAGCCAGCCATCCCAGGTCCGTTTACACATAGAATCATCTGGAAAACAGACGGTGTTCTGATCATTTGCAGTTTATCCAACCAATAGCTAAACAACTACGGTACTCTTTTGGGATCAATTGTGCTGGAGCCAATCTCAGCATTTCTGGGACTGATATTGGAACAGACACACACTCTAGATCGTGTTGCCAGACAATTACAGGATGAGACAAACTGATATATACACACACTCTGTCTCAAATCGATAATTTATTTAAACGCTCAAAATGTCCTTTCTATGAGGCAACAGCACTACCCACCATGCTATCGTGCCACCTTGTAGTGTATTTTCAAACGTAAAGAACTTTTGTAAAAGTAGGATTTTGCAAAAAGATTTCTCATAGTTGCATGGTTTATTATATACAGTAATAATAAACTGTATTTACATAATTGCCTGTATTTCATGTAAAAATTGTAATAATATACTAATCAACTTAAATTTACTTGGATTTCTAAAACAACAAGAACTTGTTTACACCCTTTTCACTGTCTTTCAGTCTGTGTCTTCTTATTTGAAAACCTTTTATAAAGAAGTGAGTCTGTATTTAATATCATAACTGGGCAAATCTGAATATGGCTTTTGTCAGACTCAATACTTTTACCTGTTTTGCTGTGATTAGTGTGTCTCATGATTTTCTGATAGCATTCAAACTGGGCTGTTAAAATCTTGTGGCGAGTGAAGTCCATATCATATCCATTCTTTTGTGCCGTACCACCGGTGCTGTTCTCTGAGAGGACCACCACGAAAAACTGTCCACATGCAACGAAACACAAAAATTCAACCTTTACAACACTCGTGATGTGTTGACTAAAGTGCAATACCTCTGAAATGGCAGACAGCATGAGAATAGAGCATGGAATCCAGCAGCCAAACATGGTTCTTCTGTTTCCTGGATTCCTGAATGAGTTGGTAAAAAAAAATCACGTTCACAAATGTGTTTATTGTACTGAGTCCTGATCATACAATGTGCTAGTTCAGAAACTATGCTTTATTGCTCTTATGATTTCCATTATCGAGAAATTTGACCGTACACACAGTGAACACACACACTGAGCTTAACACACAATCTTGGAGCAGAAAGCCGAGCTGCGGGGGAGCAGATCAGTTCGGTGTCAAAGACTTCAGTTGCGAGATTTAAACCTACAGCCTTCTAATTTCAATCTCTGACCATTAGGCTACAAAAAATGAAATGTCTCTTTTTTGCAGTACGATTTTTGCCAACCACGGATTTGGTCTTTGTTAAAACTTTTAAACTGTTAAAACTTTATGGAACACATGTTTAGATGTACATGAAGCAGATCTTACTGTGTAAAAATTATACATAATTATAAAGTGTGCTCTTGAATTAAAAGTATATGTGTGCATATATATATTTATACAAAAGTATATATTGTTTTTATAAATACAGCACATACTGTGTGTGTCAAAATTGTGGTTTAACAATTTAACATGAACATTCTCACAACAATCTTTAGGTCAAGATGATTTATTTCTGATCTTTTAGCCGAGTGTGGGGGCACACACACACACACACACACACACACACACACACACACACACACACACACACACACACTCTCTCTCTCTCTCTCTCTCTCTCTCTCTCTCCTCTCTCACACACCACACACACACCACACACACACACACACACACACTTCATCTTCTGCCTAAATAGAGACTAGACTAAGATCACCAGACACTGCTAGACAAAAACATTATTCAGCCACTACAGATTCAGAAGTTTTGAACTGACTCAATGAGTTTAATAATTCAAGGTTGCAGCATTGATTCTGAAGAGCACAGGCATAAGGAAGAAAGAATGCCCATGGCCACAACAGGAAGATCTGTTCACCTAAAGCAAAGGAGTCAAACGTACAGACACGGCATGTGTGTGTGTGAGTGCGGACTGCGGAGAACACATTTACAGTTACCGAACTGCATATTTGCTCTTAAAATGAGAAATCTATCAACGTAACTTAAAACAGCAGTGATACCTGCAACCCTGCCGGATGTGTGTGAATAACAGAGCAGCCCCTATCCAGATCACACAATTACACTGACGGTAATCTCGAAAAAAAAAAAAAACAGCCTTAACAAAGACTTAGTCACGTAAGACATTCAGACATGCTCAAAACACATGGCAAACTTCTCGGAAAGGGCAAGATTGCTACATTATTGTAATCTCAGAACAGCTACAAAGAATGTCATTGGTTGAGATGGTTTGTTGCTATGATTTGATATGTTCTTTTCAGTTATTGTTTAAAATGGTTTTTATTATGTTTTATTAGATTGTGGACAGATTTGAGCATCTTAAGGTCTTGAGTATTAGGTGTTTTCTTGATAATATTTTTGTTGAGGTATCCGTCTGTTCCATTTGTGTGTTTGTGAAGGGATCTGGACAAACGTCTAAATATTTCATTTTCACACATCACAGAATGTTTTATTAAAATATAGCTACAAGCAGCTGTGGCAGGGCTTGAGCCTTTGGTTTTGTGTGATGAAAAGTTGAATCAATTTTTTTTCAAGTTGTAATAGTAAGAATGCACAGCAAATAATTTGTGAGCACGCCAGAAAGAGTAGTATTGTAGTAAATCGGACCATCTGGTTTAATAGAACCAAAATTATCCAGTTCCGATATACTATATACAGTCAAAAACCCTCAACATGAATCGCACATGAATATTAGATTTTTTTAAGACTTCTTTTTCAGGAAAATATATTTTTAACATTTGTCTATAAATAGTCTGCAAAATGTACTGGAATTGGACTAGGATAAGAACAACTTTATCACTTTTGTTTCAACTTTGCCTTCATAATTTAGATCATTCAACAAATATCATTCAAGCCCAAAAATGAGGCTAGCCATACTGGTTTCAAGTCAAGTGGCATCTCTTAGGTCCCAAAATTGGATGAAAATTGTGTCAACAATGTGAATCAACCATAGGATGATTTGCTGTGGCGACTCTGATGGGATAGGCCGGAAAAGACGAAGAACCATTTAAGCCCAAAATGGTGGTGGGCTCACGATCAACATAATATTCAAAGCACAAATAAACTGCAAAAGTAAAAAAGTTTAGCATAAGCATGTAGCATAAGCTGCATAACATAACAACAAAAGTAACAAGTAACAAAAAGAAACATTTAGAATCCATCTGCAGAAATTTACTGAATTTACTGTTTACTGAACAAAGGCAAAAGTAAAAGAGAGGCAGCAGGCAGAACTCATGGTTAAAATCACAATACATCTAAAAACAAGTTCCTTCCAACAAATAAGCAAAGGATCAACTCAACAGAGCAGACAATAAAGATGAAAGTTCAGTATGAAACAAGACCACGAAGCATGAACATGACAGCAATTAGCACATGGAATATTTTTACATGCAGTTATAAGAACTACATAGATTCAAAGTCACATTTCAAATTATTTTTACAATATATAACGTGTAAAAAGTGTATTGTTATAATATACAGTATAATATAAAAGGCGATGTTTCTGTTACGCTTCTGTAATGTTTATATCTGGAGTAGGGCTTTTCCCGGAAGTTTGGTTTTTAACAGATCAGTCTGAAAATAGTAACACAACACAGTAGATGGAGAATGGCTATTTTTGGGAAGTAAAGTCACGTTTCCATTAAAACGCTCAGCTTGAGAGGTGAACGGCAAGCTGTTGTTCCATTGTAATTGTCATAACATTGTTCTTAATTTAGAAAAGGAAGGAATCCTTTACGCAAAAGTTCATCACACGGAGACCAACAGCCACAATAGACACAAAAACATAGCTAAACAAGCATTTTACTTGTCTAGTTTTCCAGTTATGCGACAACCACAAGAATGTCATAAAGTAATCTCTATTTTTGCAAACTAATGCTTTATGACATCCTGAACTACAAGCCGACTCTACACACGTCGCTTCTTTCTTTTTATGGTGCTCCATGTAAATCAAAGAGTGCTTTCTAAAACAGCTTTACCATCTGCCTTGTTTCTGTTGTTATTTCCTCTTTAAATTAATACCTGTCGTTGCGGCCATGGCCAATGAGCTGAAGCATCATGTGATTCTTTTGTTCAGCCTCCAAACATTTCCTGCTGGATGGAGACCCAAACCACATGACTAGACGTGTGGAAAATGATCCGTTCGGTTTTGGCTTCACTGTGGAAAATATATTCACCTAACAAAATTTTATTTATATGATTTTTTTTCCTTTTTAGTATGAAAGTCTTCTGGTAAAAATGTTAATGATGTCATAAATACCATAATAGAAAATACTAAAAATATCGATGCTGCAAGAACAACAAAAAATATATAAAAAATGTCACTGTTTGACAAGAAATTTGGAATTTGTTAAAATCTTTTGTTTATGAGTGTGATAGTAATAGTGAAGTAAATGTTGAGATAATTATTGAAAAACAAACAAACAATCAAACAAACAAACAAAAAAACAAAGAGATGTTCTTTGCACAATATTTCATGTCAACTTTCGTAAATCATCAAATATTTCCAATTGGTACCTATATTTCAATTACAGTTGTATTTTTGCATCCCCATTGTGCATTAAAAAACTGCAAAATCTCTCTAACGTCAACTGCAAGATCAGATTTACAATTCATTACAATTAAGCTATTTTATTCATTTCTCGGTCACAATAGCTGAAAGGCTTCTCAGCTCATCTGAGTAAAACATTAGATCCGCCCCATCTATCTAGTCAACCAATTAACAGAGCTAGACATGAAAAATGTACACATTCTGTCACACCTACAGGTTACAGCAAGATTTTGCACGATTAATTAAAATATGGATTGCTAAATGTCCTCTTGCTGATTGCTTTCATCATTTAAATGTGTTCTTTAGCATTAGTATTGATATGATTATGAAAAATGAAATAAAAATGATAAAACAATACAATTGAGATGTATAAGAAATCATCCATTATTTTTGTCTTGCATCGATTATAATCCCATTGTGGTAGATCTCACGATAGTATGGTCAAAACGATGCACTAGAAGAATAGATTGTCCTGGGCAGATTGTGGAAACAAGAGAGGGCAGGAACATACGTTGTTCCTGCAGTTCCTGTAAGCCACAGGAGTGGTTCATAGATGTGACATTCTCAGAGACCCCGCATTCTCCCACCCATTCCCTCCTTCACTTTCTCTCCACTTTCCTCGCAGCAAAATCTCCCTTTCTCTTTAAAAAAAAACACACCCTTCAGCTTCAATTGAGAACTTAACAGATATTATCTTTTACCCATGCTTCAAAACACACTTCATACACCTATGGTGTAAAGATAATCTGAATACCATACTTGAGTAAGGTACAGATACCTTACTGTAAAAATTACTCCATTACAAGTCACCAATTCCAAGAAGATTTGAGTCGTAAAGCATATATATATATATATATATATATATATATATATATATATATATATATATATATATATAATATACTATAATAAAAGTACTTCACTCGTACTGAACTTAAGCACAAATACACCAAGAGATGTGGAAAACAAGAAACTCTTTATTTATGAGATAGTATAGAACGGAAATGTTACACCTCATTGTTTCAAAATGGCAGAACAAAAAAATTAAAAGAAAAAAAAGGACAAAAAGTCAGTCTCAGTCAAACTCAAATTAGCAAAAAAGTGCAACCGCTAATTCACGTTGACGTGATTTAGCTGATAAACAGCATCCAGTACCTTCAGCACTCTGCAGAGTGCGATATCGCCTCGTCCATACAAGAAATTAACCACGAGTAGTCAAAGTGTATCGTAAATCACAATGTAACGAGTAATGGTAAGTGTCCATTCAAATGTAGTAGAGTGAAGAGTGCAGATACTCAATCAAAAATGTAGTTAAGTATGTAAAAGTTGCTTATATTTTAAGTTCCTGATATTTAGTATTTTACACCACTAAAATATTTGCACAAAAATGTTTTGCTATGACACAATTTACTGCTACTTATCAATTTTCAGTTATTGCTTACAAGTTTTTTTTTTTTTTTTTTTTCACAAATTGTGTGCTGCTCAACTGGACACACTGGTCTTGCCAAGTCAATTGTGACCTAGATGTATCATTTTTGTGACCCAAGACCAATTGTGACCTATCAGAAGATCTATCATTTCGGGATTCAAACCCACAACTTGCGGTAAGTTGTGGGTTTGAATCCCGAAATGATAGATACCACAACTGAAGTGTCCTTGAACAAGAAACTTAACCGCATCTGCTCATTGGATAAAAGCATCTAAAAAAAGGTAAATCCAAAGTAATGACAAACATAGTCCTATTTCAAGATTTGTAGTCAACTGTTGATAAATTGTTAAAACTGATAAAGGGCAAAACGTGTTAAAACTATACAAACAACGATAGAAAAACTTCATGATAAAATATTGTGCTGCAAAGTACTTAAGATAGTAATCAAGTTGAATCCATTAATCAATTTGATGTAAAAAAAAAAGTGAAGCAGAAAGACAAAACGATCACAAACAAAATAGTATTGTATTGTACGAATATAAGTCCTAGTGAGAATATGAGAGATAGAAATGCGACTTGAAGATGATCCAGCGAGATATGAAAAAAATCACTAAAACGCCTTATGGTTGGTTTTAATGCAAAATGTCGTTTGGTTGTAAAGCATAACCACCTTACGCAGAGTCTTACCTTAATCTCCGCGGCGGTGAGATGTGAGCGATGAGCGAGGATGAACTGCATCGGACAGCTTCGGAGGAGCGTGTGCTGCGCGTTTCCGGTGAGCGGAGTCTAGTGTCCCGTTACACTTCAGTGAACGAGTGAGTGGTCTTCTTCAGTCCAGACCGCATCCTGCACAGCGTCGTGAGCTCCTCCACTCACAAGCCACAGTCGTACTTTAAATAATAATTTTTTAAACTTTGGACGACTACATATTAAATTTGCCGAAATTAAATTAGAAACTTAAAATCATCTCTCAGAGTTCAAATAAAGTTTTATTTGTGTAGGTGCAGCGCCATCTCGTGTTTACACCTGACAAAATGCAGATAATCAGGACTTTGTTCTGTCTGTAGGGCAGAAAATTAAATGCACAATCAAATGTACAGAGAGTTACTAGTTTCTCAAAATGCTTACATATATATATTTATAACAAAAAATGACTGTCCGATAATATTGCATTAAAACTCAATTTGGCGCTTTTTTGTTCTAGCAGTGCAGGGACACAATAAACCCACTAGAGGGAGCAAATCACTCAGATATTCTAAGCCTGTTCTAGGATAGAAATAGAAGTATTTAGATATTTTGTCAAAAATATTAACATTTTGTATTCATAAACTTTACTAGTTTCCATACTAGTCCCTAGAATCATACTATCATACTAATCATACGTCATACTATGCCCTAGAATTTGTAACTTATACTCATATTATAATATTTTACTATATTTAATGTTATTATAATCATAATATTCTTTTCAAAATATTTTCCCGAGGGTTCTCTTCAATGTTATGTTGGAAGAAATCACACTAGTGGAACGTTTTAGTAATTTGATGCGCTTCTGTATTGTTCTGTGGGCCATTGGGAAACAAATAAGTAAAGGGAGTGAGATTGTCAAAATGGCGAGCCATATCGAAATTGTGTGCTTCCCATTTAACCCATCCAGTGAAGTACACATACATACATAAATGACTGTATTTTTTCTACAGTAATCCTAATCATTTTGTGAAATTTGATGTTAGATGTTGCTCTGACAGATTCACATTGTTCTCAATGCTGCAGGGCGACCTTTCTGATCAGACAAAATAGTACGTTCATGAATGCATTCCATAATCAGGGGAAGAAAAACTGGACGGTGAACTCTGGATTTAGTGTGATGGGGTAAGGAAGCTGGAACGTGTAGTATTTTTAGACTATCTGGCTCATTGTTGTGTATGGATGGTGTGTACAAATCATGCTGTGACGTCTCAATACTTCAAACGGTAACAGATTGGATAATTTAGTCATGCTGCTCTACTGTAATTAGCTTTTTGTATTAGCAGTATTAAAGGGATTTTGGGAAGCATTTTCAGGAGACCCAAATAAGCTTGTGAGGATTTATTATTAAAATATAATAAGAGGCAAAATCAAATTTAGATACCGTACCAGTATTCAAAAACAAAATCCAAGACAACATTGGACAAAAAGCGGAAAACAGGCAAAAACGCGTAACATGACAATTCGTCACAAGACAAGGAAAATAGGAGGTTTTAAAAGGATTTAAAACAGAAAGTTTAAAGAAAAAATTGCTATAAAAAACAAGAGGGAATTCAAAATATAAGCACTGTCAGAATACCAGAACCCATCAGTTAGTGACTAAAGTCTGACCAAGTGGAATGTCTGACCAAAATTGGTCTTTTTACAATTAGAAATGATATGCTATTTTAAAAAGTTAGCATAAAAAACTCTCTAGTTTGAATTCACGTTTGAGTCATACCTAGAATTCTAAATGTGACGTGAAACTAGATGTGTTTTTATTTGATGAATGGGCATTTGCAAATAAATGCACTGTCCATCTCAATCCAATCTTCCGAGGCCATGGGCTGTCAGAAGTCTGTGATGCTGCTTATTTTTAACCATCATTTGATACCATGAATTATTCAGAAAGGAAAGGAGGGTTGTCCATGAGTCCATGATCCCCAAGGAAAAGCTTTTCTTTGGCCCTAAGCATCTGTGAGACTAGGTGAGACCAGCGCGGTTCTGCTGAAGAAAGTTAATTTAAAACCATGTGACTTTATGCTTTTGTTTGATGGGATGTTTGATTATTATCACCATTCTTATTATCCATGATTTGTTATTATCCATATTTTTTTTTTGAGCGTCACATTTCAGCCCAAGATTCAGATTCAGAAGCATGGATAATATCGTGTGTGTGTGTGTGTGTGTGTGTAGGTGTGTGTGTGTGATATGTAATTACTCCTTAAAAACTGGTGGCGTTAGTTGGCAATGTGTGTATATGTTGTCTCTCAAGCAGAACAAATAAAATAGGAAGAATTTATGCCATAAAAAGGATTTGCTTTTCACTTCAGATGTGTTGATCTTGCCTGCAGCAGCATTGCCTATAGTGTCATTATAAATATTCATATGAATGTAGCTAATTAAGTAATGTGGGATTAATTATTCGAGTAAACGTGAGTTAATAAACAGATCTGTGTAACATGACAGACGCAGACGGTCCCCAAAGCCCCCAACACAATGCAACTGTGCTGTCATGTAGCTGCAGATAGACAGAATTTCTTTTATTTAAATGTGTTTGAAAATCTATTTTTGAAATAGAGTTCCAAAAGTGTCAGAAAACACAAAACAATAGGACAATGACTCCAGCAACAATCAAGAACATTGCTGCATAGAGTATGTGAATATGTGGATTGGGAAGTTTTATTTTTTAAGTCTAAATTAGACAAATTATATTAAGGAAATGGAACTGCGAATGATTGAGATCGGACTGTGTTTTTCCTTTGTATTATGCAGTTGTACCTCAAAGAACAGATCTGACATCGTCTTAAGCTGAGCCTTATCTTCATTTTTTTCCTTGTATAAATTTTAGTTTTTGTTTTCCTTTACAATTCATCATTATCTGGTGCTCCAATGTTTGACTGATTAAACTAGTATATGTTGTACTTTTGCCTTTGTTTTATATTTAGATATATATCATCTATATTCTATTTTATTCAGCATATATATTATTAGATTTTCTTTTCTTGCACCAAAAAGAGTAACGTTTCCAATTTCATGTTAACCCTGTGATAGCTTGTGGAATCAATTCTTCACGGATTTATGTTCTTAGTATTTTTTCGTCTGCTTTCTGTCCTGAAATGTGACACCTAGTATGGTTGTCATTTTTACTTTTCTAGTATAAAGATCCATAATGTTCTCCAGTTGATGGAACAGTAATCCATACAAGTAAGGCTCTCCACAAATTCACAGTTTGAGATGAATCTAAATGAGGTGAGATGTAATAAAATAGATAAATGACTACCGGCTATGTCTTCGTCAATCTGTCTTGTGGCCACAATTAGGATGGCAGCAATGCTTGGTGTAAAGATTGCAATTAAAGGGTAGTTATTAATGAGGTTCGAATGTATGATTGTGCTTTCTGGGTTAAGGTAATGAAGGGCAAAAGGTTGCAGATGTTCTTTCTGATGTAAAATTGCTCAAACAATGGGAGTTCACTCAGACTTCATTATTTTTTTCAAAAAAGCATTGAATTGTAGAAATTCTAATGGTTAATTAAAAGCATTGACTGAACTTAAGGAATCACAGCAGTGTGAGTAACATTGGAACAACTTCAATTTGCTGCGGATTTAGCCTAAAGGCAAAATATTATTTATTTACCATCATAGTTTTAATAGTATCCATAAATAAGGATTATAAAGATATTTTTGTTTGAGACAGGCTTGTCTGTTTTAAGCAACCACCGGTAATGAAGATGAGCATTTTAATTACCATTATGAAAGACACGGCCGTTAATAAAATTAAATAGACAAGGCGAGAAGAAATGTCATAATAATAATCATGGTAGGTAATTCATTAGCAATTAATCAAAAGATAGGTGTGATAACCGTGCCCCGAGTTGGGCCAAGGGAAAGTGGTAGGAGCCACAAAGTGCCAACTTGATGCAAAAAAATTTATTTAGGAAAAAAACTTTCCAAAAAAAATAAACTAAAAGAAACAACTCTCCTTGAGACAGGAGTAACTGTCAACACAGCTGTCAACATGAGCAAGACGTATTTGCAGAGAGCATAACCAACCAACCCCCCTTCACAGTCAAAATGGCCTGGCTTTTGTAGGCCAGTTTTCCCGCCAAAACTTAATTGGGCCAACCTACGTTATCTGAGCTGGAGGGGTAACAAGATGATCAAAAAAACGTTTTCAAATACAAAACATATTATCATTCAAATAACAGAAATGGAAAATAAACTTAGCTAAATAATTAACTTTGAAATACACACAATTAACATAATCCATGCATTTGGCTCATGCTTAACACAAATTGAACACCATCACCCTCTACCCAAAATGGAATCATCCTCAACCTATAAAATGGCAGACAGAAAGGCCACGCCCCTCTTTGCCCAAACACAAAAAAAACGGTAAGTCTGCTGTGTCTTACATTTTGTAATAAAAGCCTTTAAACCAAAATGTATGCATTTTCTTTTCTGCAGCGATATAACAAAATAAAATGTTTGATTGTGATAAAGCAATGAAGAATAAACATTCCAAACATTGACCTGCTGCTGTGATGATGATTCTCGTCATCACAATAGGTAATAAAAAAAACATTAAATACCGTTAAGACTGGTAAGTTCAGTAAAAATCGGTAAAATTCAATAACAAGATAGGAAAACAGAATTGTTCCTTTGGTTTTAACACACTGATACTTATGTTGGGGTATCTAAGTGAAGAGGTTTGAAGTTTGAAGTGTGTGAATACATCACAGATATTACACCAGGTCACCAATGCAGAAGGGCAAAACAAATCACAATAAGACAAGACAATGAAACACAAGGTTGCAATTTGTAAAAAGTTAGCCTCTCATGGTTCAAATCAAGCCTATTTATGGTCTAGGGGCTTTACCTTGACTTCTTTTTCAAAATTTTGTTCGGCAAACTCATTAAGATTTAAAGTCAGTTCAGCAATGATGAGAGCAAAGAATTCAGAAAATTTAGATTTCAAGAGGGTTTTGAATATATCGTATGACTAAAATTTGGCTGAATATTTTAGATTAGTTTTTTTTTTCTTCCCAAAACACCATGTGTGAAGTAGCCTAACTCAAACCTTAGGAAAAAGCAACAGATTTTTCAGACAAACCATGCTTGGCCCTTGAATCAATAAAAGCAGCTACACACATACACACAGGCCATTTATCTTTCTCACAGCAAGATCACACCATCTGCAAAAAGCTGTTATTGCTAAGCTAAGGACCTGCCACATGTTGAGTTAGGTAAAGCTTGGAGACGGATGTAAGGTCTGATTGCAGGATTGTCAGTAAATCTGTGTGGATGATCCTGCAGAGAGCAGGACTATACACTAATGCACGGACATCACCCATGGTTGCATTTGTAAAGTCGACAGGCAGAAATTACATGGCTGGCAACAGTAGAGGTGAGCAATTTGTGAGAAAACACCTACCAGCACGTTTTGAACTTGCAAAAACAAGTGATTTATTTTGTTCTGTGTCTGCAAACATCACATCATGTAAAGAAGAAACTACTAAAATGTTTTATATATCCCTGCCTAATTGGGCCGCCGGGAAAGGCTAAACGGGTAAAGCCGCTTAAAGTCCAAATCGTATCTCATAACAAAATGGTGGTGTCCTGATGTGTCCCAATTAACAGGAGTTGACTACGTATTATATATGGTGGCTGTCTCTGTCAAATGATTGCTGCCACTGTTCCCTGTGTTCACAACAATTCATTATTCTAGAGTGGTTCACATTAGCAAGGGACTCATCAGTGATGGCGTATCAGCTCTCTGCTGCTCAACTGCTGAATTCTGCTTGTCCTGAAATGGCTCCGGCCATGGATACAGGATAAGCTCGCTCTCGTCAGGTCTTTATTGGTAGTGGCTTATCAGAACCACAAAGATGCTGTTTGCACCCATCTCATGAAACCAGGTCCCTGAGAAGAGTCCATATTCTAGGTATTTTTAAACACAGCGGTTTATCTCTATCGAGACAAGGACCTGGAGATCAAGTTTTGGTATGTCTTTGATATGCCTCTTTGACCCCCAAGAGTTGTTGCACTGATTGCAATGGTTTGAGGAAAGAGAGGCCATACTTAGCATAGCCACTCTGACCCATCCTTGGTCTCACCCCTAGCTAAAGAGCACTCTAGGGTGATCTAGTTGACCTGCTTTTCTTATTATTAACTATTGTGGTCCCCTTGAGTCTTGAGCATCTTTGCTTTGATTTCCTTTTAAGCTGTAGGCTTCAGAATTGATTTCATCACAGCACTCTGACTTACAAGATATTGAACTGTGACCTAAATGCAGTTTGAGCCTTTATAGCTCTTGTTTTTTGACAGTCTCCAAAATGTCAGAATGGTCTTGACATTTCAACAATGACATCCATTTTTCAGCAGAAGTGGTAAAATATTGAAATTTGGTTGACTTTAACGGTAAAGGTATTTTTTTAAGTGTAAAGAAAAAAAACTCTACATGTCCAAATTGTGTAAATGTTTTTGTTTAAACTAAACAATTGCATCTGTTACAATTAAACAATTACAATTACATTAACTCCGAAGGTCCATTTATTTCATTTTCAAAGTGATGTTTAAAGATTTTTAGTCTATCAATCTAATTATCTGCCCAAATGCCTGTGCTCATCTAGGGCTGGGTTGTGGGATGGATAACATGCCGTAAAGCCTCTATTAGAATGCCACCTCTTAAGAGTGCCCGTCAAATAGAGGTGACTTGAAAAATAATTCTATGGTGGAATATTTTGAAAAGAATTGGTGGAATATTAAGGTAAACAAATGACGTGAAAAAATTCAGTGATGTTCAATTTTTCAACCCTTTCATGACACCATAGTGCTCTAATAGAGGTTTTACCGTATCTCATCACCTGCCTTATCTCATGGTCTTTCTCCTCATTAGTGAATACAACCCAAGATTTAAAAATTCTCTACTTGAGACAAGATCTCCCTTCCAATTTGCCCTAGTTGGTTACAATGTTTGCACAAGAATTTGAACCGTTTTCCATATCCTCGTTTCCAATTTACGTGACTAAAGATAGAAGGTTGACATTGAAGATTTGACCCCATTCCTCTGATGCCGTGCAATTGTGCTGTCAAAACACTCCCAAAGCAAAAAGTTTCCCCCTTCATATTTGAAAATGTATGTTCAATAGCAACTTTAAGACGTGGCCTGTGGATGTGCTTTTTTTTCAGTAGGTACATAAGGATTTCAGCCTTCCACAGCGTGGTGCGTTACCAACTACGTTTTTGCTGCGATCAGATCATTGACAAGTTCCAAAAGAGCACTTCTGGTATGGTTCCTCACTATTTGCAATGTAAAGGCAGAGCCCTCACACTTTTGTACAAGATGTTAATGGTTGGGTTTGTTTGTGTGTTAATTTTTGTTTGTGTGTACATTTTAAAAATCAGTTTTGAACTTTGGTGTTACGTGAAGTGACACACAATAAGACAGATCCTGGTTAGATCAATGGCTGCAGCATTGATCTGGTAACAAAGGAGGAATGGCGTGTCCACACTTTTTCTGTATGTGTGGCCAAAATCTTGTCCCTGACATACTGGCTTTTTGGTCTTGGCCATGGTGAAAGGTTTGTAATCAGGATTGACGGAATGATTGCTTCTGTAGTCTAATCGTCGTGGGCAGGGGAAAAAGGTAGTGCTTGTTTGCACAGTGGGTGCAACAATCTGGTGCTGAAGGTGCTGCACCGATTATCCAATGTGGCAGTGGGTGTGTGAAGATGATGGAACTATGATGGATGCTAGCAAATCTGTCTCCTCCAGTGTGCACCCATGGATAGAGCCAGCTCTCTTAACAAAATTCTCAACAAATATTGTGCCACTGTAGTACATAATTATCTGCATTTACTCTTTTTTTTAACATCTATTCTATTTTATTCTTTTGAAAGGGTGACCCTACTGTGCCTGTTTCATAAAGGTTTATTTTTTTAGATTGATGAGTATGAGTAAAAAAATATTGCTACTCCTTTGTTTGACTGCACTAGTATTCCTCTGACAAGAGGAAAGTTTATGATCTGCCGTCTTCTAGTAAAAACTAGAAGCTGTTAATGCTTTATCTCTCTTGCTTGTATCACTAGTTCTACTCCCACCGACAGACACACTGCTGGTTCAGATAAACAGGCAAGGGAAAGCGCTACGACAGCTAATGATCTTCCACAGAGTTTAAATGGCATCATTAGCAATGCAATGTGATGCAATTTTCTGACACCCTGCTGCCTCTTTTCAAATCGATTTCAACCTGACAGACTGAAGCTTTTATACTACACAGAGAATTAGAGCAGCAACAAGTCAAGAAATGGATTGTGGAGTCAGCCGTTCTGTTCCTCCTCTCCAGCTGCTGCACACTGATCATCCACACGATTTAAGTGATAGGGATTCAATAAGGAAATACATTGGGAAAAAATGGATTAGTATACTATTTTTTAAATAAAATATTTGAGCAGTGTCACGGACTCTAATTCGTGTTTTCTTGGGAGCTTTTAGTTTGACACTTTATTTTGAGTTTCACCGTTATTGTTTTGATTGGTCTGTGTTGTGTATCATCTGTGCTTTTGTGTTTATCACTGAGTGTCTGTTTTTAGGTAGCGTTCAGTCCATTGTCTTGTTGCCAGCTGGTTCTCGTTTATTCACTCATTTATCATGATCACCTCAATTGCTGTGTGCTGTCTGTGATTGGCGTGTATGTTTTGTATTTATTTCCCACTCTGCATGTGTTCTCTGGCAGATTGTCAGACGTGTATTCCCTGTCACTCTAGCCGTTTTTCTAGTCTTGCCTTGTTTTTTTGTTATTTCTAGTCTTGCCGGTTTTGACCTCATGCTTTGATTTCCTGATTCCCCGTCTAGCCCAGTGTTTATGTCTTGTTGGATCTCCCGTGTATCACCTTGCCCGTTCGACCACGCCTTTCATTAAACCCCGTTTGCTGGAAACGTTGAAGATTGAGTGTTCCCCTGAGTTTCTGTGCTGTGCACGTGGGTCCTTCCCTCCAGCCCTGTCCGAGTGACAGTCGCCCTGTGTCAAGCAGTATCAAACAGCTTTCAAAGGATTTGAGCCTCTAATTAAATAATTTGGCAGTGTGTTGGCAAAGAAATTGCAACCTCTGGATTTCCGAGTTTGCAAAACATATTTTTGGTGGTGAATACTCCAAAAATTGTCAGATGCTGTAGCTCTCTTTCAGAAGCGTAACTAAGCATGATTGACTGATGTGATCATCACTTTATTTTGTTTTAGAAGCCTTTACAATAGCACACACTCGATTGGAGATACAGTAAATGGACAGTATCATTTTCACATCCTAAAATGTATTTTTAATTTTAATTTATTATTAATATAATGTATATATGTACTTATATATTAACATAAAATGGACACATATTTTGTGAAGAGTAAAGTCTAGAGGCCATTTCAAACTATTTAACATATTAATTATTATTGTTTGTTTTTTTGCAGTTGAGACATTAGTAATTCTATGCTTACTTCTATTAGCCAACTTTTTAAAGGATGTCTGGTTTTCAAAGCATCTTGTGCAAATGAGGAGAAGCTGGTAAATGAGGAAGGTGCAGGGATCCGACGTGCCGTGTGGTTTCCTAACAGAAGGATTTTCCATTTTATTCACAGTTGTCTGCTCAGTTTCATCATAACTTATACTCCTTCACAGTGTATGAATTCATGGACAATTAAATTATTTAAAAAATATATTTAATATACTACATTAAGCAATACCTGCTTTTGGTTCCATTTGTTTGTAAAGAAAATACATTCCATCTGTTGTATTTTCAGAATGTATTTTAGGTCAGAGCGCTTTAATCCAAGTTTTTGGTAATTATCAAAGAAACTTAAGATTTATTTCCATACATTTAATTACATTTGATTATTAATCTTTTGTTTTTAGAACTTAAGTAGGGAAGACAACCTAACCCAATGTGAATACTAACAATACTGGATTTAGTCCCAGAGACTAAATCCAAAGGAAGTAGGGAAAAGTCAATTTTCTGATTTGCAGAAGTAAAACCTCTACCATAGTTCTCATGTTTGTAGTTCAAAAAAGGGAGAAAGGCAAGTAAAATAATTTGTTTCCAAAAGCATACATTAAAAATTGAATGGCAGGTCTTTATTGCTGTCAGGACTCTGTCCTGAGTTTGAATGATGTGTCACAGATCCCGGCTTAAGCCGGTCATGACTTTTATGTTGAAGTGTCACAGACTTTTATGTTGAAGGTTCTTGTCTCACCATGGTTACCAGGTGTTTTGTGTCCGCAATCAATGTTAATTATGTCATGTATTTAAGTTCGTCCAGTCCTTGTCTTGTTGTCGGATTGTCGCAGTGTTTCCTGTCACTCGTCTTGTCAAGTTCTTGCTCACGGCCACGTTCATGTGCTTTTGCATTAAACCTTTTTGGAAAGAACAGTTAACCCCTCGTGCTCCATTTGATCTCGTCCAGGCAAGCGCATTGTGGATCCACCTTGCCTCGTCCTGGTGACAGTAGCTAACTGTGACAGATGTGTGTCGTGAAGTTAATATGCACTCTCCAACCCCATTGTTTCGTGATTATTGTTCGCTCCTGTTTGTAATTAATTCCCTTGTTTGCTCTGCTATTTATTTCTCACCACACCTTTGTTCTGCGCGAGTTTTTCACTAGAAGGTCAGTTGCTGTTTCGCTGTTTTGTGCGCTGCTCTTGGTGGCCTGTTTTTGCCATTTCTGCAGACGGCAGTAATCCTGCCATGCTTGAGCCAGTCTATGGATGCGTGGGTTTTTCACGGACACCTGCTGGAAGTTCCCTGATCCTGTTTTTGGTGCAGGACTTCTGGATTACTTGCCCCAGGAGCCAGTTCTTGTTGTTTTTTGACCTTTTGTTCTCCTGTTGGATTCCCATGATTTTGGAACTCTGAGAATTCTGGAACTTTGTAATAAACTTCTCTTTGCATTAGGGTTTTCGTGTTTTCAGCCTGACTATTGCAATATTTTTCTAAATGTATTGAAGAAATCTACCATATAAATTACTACAGTATACTAAAAACGCTGTTTTATTATAATTATGACTAAAACATATAATATGCTGTACATATTATACAGCATATTATATCAACATATCTTGGTCATTTCATTTTTTCATTCGCATTCTGTATAATGGGGTTTATTTTGATGTGTTATAGCCATGTAGAAATAATGATTGCCCTTTAAGTGAAGGACATTGTTTATTGAAACAGAAAAACACAAACACACCCTGTGTGATTGAAATAAAAACAGAAGAGAAAATGAACAGGCCAAAAAAAGCAATTACAACTCTGGAGGATATTACAGACCCACATTTCCATTTCAAATCTTCCTATTACAGAACATTATTAGCAGCTTCTGTAAATGCAAAAGCTATGTTTAACTGACTTGGTTAAGATCAGACGATATGTTTAACTGACTCTGTTAACTATTTGTTTCAGTTCATTACCTCTTGCTTGTTTAATCCGTTTTTGACTTACTGCACACTGCTAAACACCATTTGTTCTCATGCGGTTCAGCATCAGTTTTCATCAGTAAAGCATTGTGTTCGCAATACTAAAAACATTATATTTATTTTGAAGAAAGTTGTTTCAATGTTTAAGTGAAATGTTTACAATGTAAGTAACATCTGAAAAATGAATAAAAGTAAATATTTGCACTGCATATTTGTGACTGAATGTTAAACAGACTGAAAATATTGTGAGCTTGCCAGATGGAATGCAAGTACTGTAACATTCTGTATGACATGACTGAATGGCACTTGGCATTGATTGGGTAAACAACTGGGCTTGTTTACACCAGAAGCTGGCATGAGCAGATGTGCAGAGATCAGATGAACACAGGTGCGAGAAAATCACGCACTGATTGCTTCTATGGCTGCAGAAATCTGATTGCCAAAACTTCTGAATCAGATGCCCATTGGTCTGCCACTAGTAACAATTATTAATTATTCTTTAAATTGAAGTGTGAATGTATATAGAACAGATTAATTGTGATGAGGTTTTCAGGCACATAAAATCATATGATATTATCATATTTACATTCTAAATCGAATTTTCGGTTACTATTTGTATTATTAAATGGACAATAATTCAGTGGAGAAACTGTTATCAAATTTATAGTTTAGGCTAATAAGGAATATCCGAACAGAACATTATCAACTCATCTCAAAAATGTTTCTTGCTTAGAAAGTCAGATACATTTCAGTCTGAAAACGCAATCTTTTTACACTTTAAAGGTTTTAGTAAAACATCTCAGAATTATTAGTGTGGTCTAATTATGCCCTAATTTTACAATTATTATAACATTTTGGAAAAAAAAACATGTATGTATTTTTACATAATTTACAAGAAGCCAAACAATTACAAAATATGTAATATTTTATTACATAGTAATTTGACAGACCCAATTGCTTTCGAAGTCACAGAAGCCAAGTAGCTCGATTAAACATGTGGATTTAATAAAAACAGCAAACCTGGGTTAACATCCCACAGTCTCTTTAAGAAAGATTGTCGGTAGCTAACAAAAAGCGCAACTTAAAATGTCTCGTTGACGTCATTTTGAGACGTTAACTTTAATGCGCGCGGAAAGGAAACACGTGCGCGCTCCCATTCAATCATCTGGCTGCCGAAGCGCGTGGACGGACCGAGGTTTGCAAGGATTTATAAAACAAACACCTCAGGTAAGAGAACTTCACGTTCGTTATTTTTAACTCTGCTACTTTTGTGCCAAACCAGACAGCAGTTGCTACCTGAAACGAGAGCTTTATACTATATAGTTAGTTGGTTGCTTTGGCTGCGTTTATAAGGCGCGTTGTCGACTTAAACTCGATGTGATTTTCTTCGATACACCGTTTTCTTTTTATATATATAAATATATATATATATATATCACTTAAAACATAAAGTCTTTCATTAACAAATGTAAAAGGCTTACACAGAGCAGGAGTATTTGTGCACGCGCGTTTATCCATATTGATGTTGTAAAGTTCGATCTTCTCAGGTTTTAGCTAACTCCCACATTGGCTTCATTATGAACAAGTTATATTTACCGACCGCGAAACCAGCAGTGTTTCAGACGGAATAACGTTCGCAATGACATTGCAAACGTGTTGCCCATCTCGGTGTCCTGACTGGAAAGCAGGAGCGAACCGCGCGATTCTGTTTAGACATTTCAGATGCTGCATTTTTTTCCCCAACTGCTTTTGTTCAATATAAATTAATTGTACCGTTTTGTCAAAATATAAAAACATAATGCAGCGCACTTGATGATGATGATGATGGTGATGATGATCATCTCAAATTGGTTGCAAATGGATCTTGTTGACGTGTGCAATAGTGAGCTTAGAGAGTCCCAAGGAAATGAAGACAGGACTTCTGTGTCTCCCAGTTTCTCAACGAGAATTACCTTAATGCTTCCACATGTTTGTGCAGAGACTACTGAAGCACAGTAATTGCAAATTTAGGTCCGGACTAAGTGATGCACATCTTGAAGCTGAAGTCAGGAGTCAGGACTCTATAAGGGCCATTGCAGCTGAGATGTGATTTAAAACAATTACATTGACAACCTATAGAAAATCAGAAGCTGCTTAAGAATTCTTGTCTGGCTGCAAATCAAATGGAGGCATAGTTTGTCACAGTTACCTTTCTCCTGAATGACGTGGTGTTTCTGTGATGCTTAAGCATAAGTTCTGTTTGTATCACCAGTCTCAATTGTTAGGATTTTAAAAAGTGTGACCATAAAACACACACACACACACACACACACACACACACACACACACACACACACACACACACTTTTGTACTAGTATAATGTCTATAAATTAATGGATTATGCATTCTTTGCATGTTTGCCTCACAGCAATAAGTATCACTTAAGCAAGTCTTTTGCAATCATATGTCAAAATGAATTTCAAAGTTGGGTGCTACATTAGTCTGAAAGAATAGTTGCATCATTTACTTTAATTATAAGCAGTAATCCTGAAAACATTTAAAATCATTAACAATAGTACACACAACATTGTCTCCTGATTATTGCTGAGAATAACATTCTCAATTTTTGTGTTACTCTTGGTTTAGGTGTGAGTCTAGAGATGTAAATTTTTGCATTGTCGATATGCAGCCTTAATATAAATATATAGTAACTTTAGTAAAAAAATAGTAAAATTATCTATTTCACTGTATTTCCACATGCTCTAATGTTTTTGACCTGAGAAGGTCTCGACTTGAATGAACTTTTTCTGTGGAGCTTGAAAGCCAATAACTGTCAGCCTTTCGTGAGGATGCATATATTTTTGTGATGTTCTTGTAAGAGCCATTGCATTTGCATATAGTCTAGACATTTACTCTTGGCTTTCAATGCATTTACATGAAATAATTATTAAGACAAGGGGAAATTGCATTTAAAATAACACTGACCGAGGTGTCATTTAATCAAATAGTTAACACAAAATGATCACTAGTAGTCATGTATAATCATGTAATTGTCTAAAAGAGTGTAGACTTGTCTTATGTCAACCGTTTTGATTTGCCTGATTCTTTATAAGTTTCAAATCATTTAAATCATTGGTCAGCTAAAGTCATATTCAGTGGAAAGTTTTCGTGAAATATTTAGAAATTTGCATTAATGTTCTCTGTTTTAAATGAGGTTATTGCAGTGGCTCATCCAATTACATGATTTTCATTGTTTCCTTTCCACATCAGCACGGTGAAATGCAAATGGTTTCATGTCTTTTTAGAAAAGCCAGACGTGTTGAATTTAGACGTTCCAATATCTCCTACCGTGTTGTACTGACAGGAAACCATACCGGCTAATATACTGTAAGGTCTATTCAGTAAGGATGTAATGTACTGTAAGGTGCAATGCAGTGTGATTTATCAAAGTAAACAAATCCAAAGAACAAAAAGTGACAAAAGAAGAACTGAAGAAGATACTGACACAAACTAATGATTATTAAACTGGAGAAGATGCATGGGAACAGGAAGTGGAGAACAGGTGATACTCTGAATGAGTTAAATTCTTGTAAAGTCCAGTGATGAGCAATTATTAGAGTTCTTAACAACGGAGCACAGATGCGGATGAATTGTGATCAGACGAAGCATGAAGGACAGCGGGTGCATGGGTGTGGCCCCGGTAGTGATGGCGTACAGTAGTAGTAGTACACAATGTCCGTTATAGGTTGAAAGAACATTCTGCACAGCAATGTGCACAAAAGGTGTGGAAAATGCAAATCAACTGCTCAAACATTGTTATCTAAAAGTGTCTAAAAAAATATCTGCTCTGTCATGAAGGGAAAATCTAGCTTATAAAACCAAAAACTGATTTTGGAGTACGCTGTAAATGTTTTTTTTTTATGCTGCAACAAAACACACAATGATTAATTGACATTTAAGAGGCGACTTGTTTAAAACGAATCAGATTCCAAACTTTCATCGTTCATGCATTTTTCTCAGTCCTCCGTTGTAACTAAATAAAAGAGGCTGAGAGTCTTCAAATGACTAGGACCTCTGTTCTATAGGATTGATTACGTTTTGGAACCAGACTCAAGTGACCAACATTTTTGAACGAAAAAACTATTCCTTTTTATGCATGCAAATAGGGATCTTTGACTTTATTGGTCTCGCAAAAACGTTTACCTGTACCTAACAAAAGTGAACTTTTCATTACCCCAGATCAGTTTAACCCTTATATTACATATTCTCATTTGCATGTAATACATTGGACCTCAATTGTGAATAACACATTTGAATAACAAATTAAATGTTTTGCTGAACATGAAATGATCCCACATTGTTTGATTTCATTGTAACATAGGCTTATAGTTTACACAAGTATGTTTTTTTGCCAGAAAGATTTATCTTGAGCAAAATAGAAACAAGACCTCAATTGCTCAGTGGAAACCATCTTATATTTGACACCCTGAGTACACATTGGAAAATAAAATTTTCTGCAAAATGGACAGATAAATACAGTGCATGCAATGTATTTGTTATTATGTGAATACAACAGAGTAGACTTGTTTTAGGCAGTTTAAACACATTATTTAATGTATTATTAATGTGGTAGCTGGCAAACAGTCCTTTTTGCCCTTCGCATTTGTCCTTCAGATACATAACCGAATACAGAGGACACAAACCCTGCTCAAGACCAAAGCTTGCCTGTTTAAAAGATCCAGACAGCAATAATCACTGGCATCAGACGCTTTATTTCCTGTCTGTGAATCCGACTGTGTGTTTACGTGCTGTCTGCCTCAAATTAGATTTCATTTTCTGTTCAGCGTTTGAATTGTAATGGACTGAACCAGGTGCTGCATGGATCGAATGAGCTTGTTTTATTGTCATATCTCAACGCACAGATCATTAATTTGGAGAAATTAAATAGTTTTCATATTTAACTTATTACACATGAAAAAAGCTTTTGTCGCCAATGCTTTTTGGATGAATGTTTTTTTTTCTTTTCATTTTTTTGATCGGACTGTTGAGAATGATTTATTAATGATGATTTTCACACATAATTTATTGACTCTTTCATATGCTGAATTTCTCCCTTAAAAGCCTGAATTACTGTAGGGAACTGTTTATCACTCATATGCAAATCCAATGAGATATGCATGTCTGATTGAGGAGGGGGGGAAGGGGGGGCTTAAAGGGTCAGGGTTTTTTTTTAGCTTTTCTGTGATCAATGACACTGAGCTGAACAACTGGTGTCAGGCATTTTTTGTGTGAGAAGTTTTCTGCCTCCCTAGAAATGTATTGTCATTTTGAAGGGTTTTTTTTCACTGTGATTGCGGTGACAGCGGTGTGCCCAGTTTTATTATAAGGCTGCCATTATAGCGTCGTAATTCTGTTAGAGTCCACATGAGAGTAAGTTATTTGTGTCTGAGGCTCATGGTCACAGGAAAATATAGCCGTGATTTGTGCAGTTCAATGCTAATAACGTTTCTTAAAAGGCCTTTTTCTTACTTGTGATGGATACATGTTCCTGTAACATTGAAATGCTATATTAAGGTACTGCACACATGTTTGCTTTGAATTCTTCACCTTTATTTTGAAAAGAAAACTATTTTCAATTAGTTGTTAACCGCCCCAAAAACCTACATAATTCAATATTTAGCATTGTAGTAAAGGGGCAAGTATATTAATCCAGCTTTGAAAATTGCAATTGTTTTTTCTCCGTACTGCAATTCAATTTCAAAATGTGGTTAGTATTGTTCTTTCGAAGGCTGATTAAATGAAAGCCCTGAAAGAACTGAATAACAGGCCTGAGATTTTTTTTCCTGTGGAATTCAGAGTGCAGTGTTTGCCAGCTTTGTGGTTTTAAAAATGTTTTGGAGTGTTGGAGCAAAATGTATATTATTTGCCAATATGAGAATATAATTTGAAGTAGACAAACTTCAAAAGGCAAACATTTGTGAAAGTGTCTTATTTCAACTCCACTTTCTTTCTGATAGGTGTCAATTGATTACGTCATAACACAATTCAGCCATTTTCTGTCGCTGAATATTTGGTAATCTTTTACTTTGCTTTCAGACGTTTAGCAGACAGTTTAATCCAAAGAAATGTACATAGGATTACAGTTTACATCTAAATTATAATCTAAATAGTGTGTAAATTACTTGACAAATTGACTTTTCTTTACTTAAGAATTTTTGGCTACTTTCTACTTGTACTGAGTATCAAAAATATAAGCAACTTTTACGCTCTACTTGACTGTACTCCACTACAGTTGAATCGACACTTACTGTTACCCGTTACATTGTGTGCAACAAGTTGGCATCTTTTTCTATTGGGGTTAATTTCTTTGGTGGACAAGGCAATTCTAATTCAAATTCTGATGGTACTAGATGCTATTTATACAATGAGGTGTTAAATTCCATTTCTATGTTAGTGAATACAAATAAAGAGTTTCTTGTTTTTCACATTTCTTTGTGTTTTTTTTTTCGCAAACGATTCAGTACGATTAAAATACTGAAGGTTTTTTAAAATTGGAAGTCTTATTGGACAAGGTAACTTGCAATGGAGTAACAGTAAGGCTTCGGTACTTTCACTCTAGTATGGTTTTCAGGTACTCTGCAATCTAACTACAATCATGCACTCACTGGGAATCAAACCCATGATCTGGTGTTCCAGCCAGATGGCACTACTGATTTAGGCAGGCGCAGTTAGTGCTGTCGCCTCACAGCAAGAAGGTTCCGATTGTGACTCGAGGTGTGGGTTTGAGACCGACCGGGGCCTTTCTGTGTGGAGTTTGCATGTTCTCCCGTACTTGCGTGGGTTTCCTCCGGGTTCTCCGGTTTCCCCCACAGTCCAAAAAACATGTGATTCAGGTTAATCTGGCCGTGTGAGTGTGTGTGTGTGGTTTGTTAGCCCGGGTGAAATGGACACTGGCGCAGATTGGCTGTCGCTGTTCTCCCGGGCAATTGGTGTGACGGTGCATGTTGTGTTCTTTAAGGTGACATTGAGTGTCTTGAAAGGCGCGGAAAAATAAAACGTTGAATGTATTATTATTATTATTATTATTATTATTACTACTATTATTATTATTATTATTATCTTTCTGTTTCCCAATGGAACACAGTGAAACGATGTGTCATAGTGATTCTAGGAGATTATACGTGTGAACCAGTGCTCTTTTACAAGGATTATTGAGAAAACTGGAATTGGTTTTTAAGTCATTTATGTGCACTGACCCATACTTTGAGTATATCATGAGGTGCTCAAACCACTTTGCTGCATTTGTGATGAAATCTGTCATAGATACCCAATTGGCTTCATCTTCTATGAGTATTTGATCTCCTCCAGATTAAGCCAGAGTTGATGCTCTTGAACCACCATGGCTGATGTTGCCACATCCAGAGGGCGAGGATATCTTTCAGTGTATAGCCACCCACTGATGCCAGCGAAGACGGATTAACCATCTGACAAATCCAAAAGCTTGTCTGACTCTGCATGTGGAGTGAGGACTGATTTCACACTTTGTCTAGTGTGTCATGTCATGAACTCCCTTTGTTTGTCTCTTTGATCTGAACATACTGCAGATTCCAATACAGTGTTCTTGAAAGAAATGTTGCAAAGTTGATTAGCACCGGCACAATTGACTTGAGGCACTTCCTAATATGACTGGATGTCCGGTGTGAAAGTCAGCATGTGCAAATGCACCAAGTCTTCTCATTGTGCCTTAATTATTGTTTTAAACTCATGTAAATATAGTCGTCTAATGCAGTACATTGTATCATATCTACTTAACAGAACATCAAAATTCTTTCGTTTTTTTTTGTTTTTGTTTTAGAAGAAATTCTTTTTTTTTTCACCTTTCATAATAGCAACCACCATTTATGTTCATAGCATGTCACCACAGTGGAAGTATTGTTTGTATTTCTCCATAAAAGTGGGCAAGTTATACAAATCTCTATAATTAGGACCATGCTGAAATGGAAAAAGGAGAAAAAGCATTCATCCAAATGTGTTTTTCCTTTATATTGATATGTGATGTACGCATGTGCAAGCAGTACAATTTTGCAGTCGGCCACTGAAACAATGCAGAGCAAGATTTTGAAGGATGATGAAGTGTGTTGTTTAGAATATGCTCAGGAATAGATTAGAGGAGTTGGGTAGGGTGTCCACCCTGAGATTTCCTGGGAGTGTCCGTCTGGAAAAGATCCAAAGAATATTGCCAAGAATGTTTATTCTGCTCCTTCGAGACGCAGACAGTCTCCTTTAGAGTGAACTAATTTCACCATTTCCTTTGTAGGAGAAAACAGGAAGCAAAACTATGGGAACAAGTAGTGGGATAAGGCAGAGATTAACAAAACTATAATTCTTTTCCAACAATTTGGCTCACGTGAAAGATATTTAGTCTGATGTGTTTGTCACGTGTCTCTACTTGTGACTACTGTATATTGTTTTAGACTGCTGATCTTTTATATCCAAGTTCTTTGGGTTCTGGCACAGCTTTGCACCGCTTTTTGTCTTTGCTTTACATTTATCAAAAGGCAAACATTTACATTTATTGTGTTGATTTTTAAAGAAAAACTAGTCACTTTATCTTCTTGTTGCATCTTTGTTTACCAATCATAACCAGATGCAAAAAGTCCACTTGTTTGTTTGTTTTTTTTGCCTTTTTTATTTGAAATATAATAGAGGTTAAGGCACGAATGTTTTTTTTATTGCTTTAGTTTTTGCACTAATGCCTTGGAGTCTATTCTATAATTCATCCATAATCTGCCGAGAAATCTCAGAGTCCGAGAAATAATAAGCAACACTTAATTCCAGCCTAGAAAGGGGGGAAAGTAATTCACAACGTGACCAGAAACCTGGCGTTAAAATCAGTTCAATAGAAAGTTCAGTTCCCTCCAACAAAAAATACTATGGTGAAGGTTGAAGACTCAACAACTGAAGAACAACTTCTGTCTAATTGCGATGGACGCAGGCAGATTAACCGAAAGAGTTCAAGAAAAAAGGTAGCAGTTTCATAACAGAGAATGAAGACACAGAAAGGTAGAAACATCCAACAACAAAAACAGCACACAAGACAAGAAACCCCAATTTTAGTCTGGTTTCAATCATAAATGGCTACATCCCCTCACTGTTTCCTGTAGCGACTCCCCAGTTATTTTTAGTGTCTGTAGTGATAATTTGCCTTGCCTTTCTCATTGTTTTTAACACTCGATTTGTTTGTTCAGAATTTTGCTGTTGGGTTTGGTCTCCGTTGACTGCACCCGATTCTCGACATCCCTCCAGGCCTTTTGTGAATGAGAGTTGTAGATAGGATATTGTTTATGGGATATGCTAATAATCTTCTGACACACTTGCAGCACAAAAGACCGCTTGCCCTGTCTGTAAGATGTTGAATTACATCCAATTTCTGATCTAATGCTACAGCAGATTTTATTGCTTTTGATAAAAGCTATCATAGTTATAAATGGCCTGCTCATTGTTATAGGAAAGATATGTATTTCCTATGCGAATGAATGTGTGCACAATCGACAGCCTTTTTATGTGGGTGGCTCTTTAATTCTCTACTCAATTTGGCATTGAGTTCGTAGCCTCCCTTTGTTCCTCACCCAGAGCTGTGCCTTTCATGCAGACTGCGGCGCATATAGCAGTATTATGCACAAAACACAACCAGCATAGCTCATGATTCCAAAGCTTTGCTGCATTAACACTGCTGAGAGAGGATTCGTGCTGTTCAGTTGAATCGACTTGATGAAACATCTCAGGTGGATGGACATCATTTAAAACCTATTCATTTTTGTACTAAGCCATTTTATAAATAAACCAGCGCAATTAATTTAACTGCTAATTGTACAAGAAATGTAGGCTATGACTCAATTTAAAATTAAGCTTTCCTGTAGCTCAATCAGTGGAGATTGAGGCTGTAACACCAAAGGTCAGTCTCGTGCCAATCTGAGATGCCAGATGCTAGAATTCGTCTTGGTCTTTGGTGAGTTTCATATTTCTCACAGTGGCAGCGTTCGCAGGATCGGGCTTAACACGTTTGCAGTGAGGTGTCACCTTGCGGTAAATGTAAGTAAGTAAGTAAATTTTATTTATATAGCACTTTTCTCAGACAGAATCACAAAGTGCTTTACAAGGTATAAGAGACAAAAGACAGTAAAATCATAAAATCAACAAGATAAACCCAGACAGTATAAAACTAAAGAAGAAATAAAAGATCAGAAATAAAACAGTCAGAGCCTAAAAACGCTGTCAACTAAAAGCCTGCTTAAATAGATGTGTTTTCAGCTGTTTTTTAAAACCATCAACCGAATGCATTGTCCGTAATGAGAGAGGCAAGGCGTTCCACAGTCTGGGAGCTACGGCCTGAAAAGACACGTCTCCCCGGGTCTTCAGCCGAGTTTTGGGGATTTTCAGGAGGGACTGACCGCAGGAACGGAGAGCACGGTTAGAGGAGTAGGGGGTTAAAAGATCAGTAATATATTGAGGAGACTGACCGTGTAGTGCTCTAAAAGTTATCACTAAGATCTTAAAATCAATCCTATACTGGACTGGAAGCCAGTGGAGATAAAATAGGACTGGAGTGATATGTGCAGTTCTGGGAGTGCCTGTTAAAAGCCTTGCAGCAGCATTCTGGACAGTCTGGAGACGGTGTAAGGTTGACTTGTTACAACAGGTAAAAACAGAGTTACAATAGTCGATGCGAGACGAAATAAAAGCATGAATAACCATTTCGAGATCCGCCTTTGACAACATTTTCCTTACTTTAGAAATGTTTCTCAGGTGGTAAAAGCTGTTTTTGACTAACTGTCTCGCATGATGATCTAGCGACATTGATTGGTCAAATATGACACCAAGGTTTCTGAGTTTTGAGTGAACAGAAGAGTCCAGTTGACCAAGGTGTTGCCGGATTGAGGTAATCTTTTTGTCCGGGGCAATTATCAGAGTTTCAGTCTTACTTGAGTTTATATGGAGGTAGTTGTTATTTAGCCAGTTCTTGATGGATGACAAGCATTCTGATAACATTGTTAAGAAATGAAGCTCTGAGTCATTAAATGAACAATAAATTTGAATGTCGTCTGCATAGAAGTGATAAGAGACATTTGGGAAGGAGCGAATGATCTGACCAAGCGGAAAAATGTACAATAAAAACAAAATTGGACCCAACACTGAACCCTGTGGGACTCCACATGACAGACCAGCCACTTCAGACATGATGTTATTAACCGAGACACTGAACGTGCGATTGCTAAGGTAAGAGAAGAACCACTGGAGGACGCAGCCAGAAACGCCTAATTCCGACTGAAGTCGAGTTATTAAAATCCCATGATCTACAGTGTCAAATGCAGATGTCAAATCCAATAAAACTAGAACAGTATAACGTCCTGAGTCCGCGGCCATCATCATGTCACTAGAGACCTTAAGCAGAGCGGTTTCAGTAGAATGCATCTTGCGGAAACCCGCAGCGACGTCGTCTGGAGAGCGGCGTGCAGCCGCAGCGACGTCGTCTGGAGAGCGGCGTGCAGCCGCAGCGACGTCGTCTGGAGAGCGGCGTGCAGCCGCAGCGACGTCGTCTGGAGAGCGGCGTGCAGCCGCAGCGACGTCGTCTGGAGAGCGGCGTGCAGCCGCAGCGACGTCGGAGCACTGGGAGGTGGTCCGGGACCCCCGATGCCTTGGAGGACGGGTTCGTAGAAGGTGAACTGGGACCACCGAGGCTTGGATGAGGTGGCCTGGGACCACCGAAGCGTAGACGAGGTGGGCTGGGACCACCGATGCGTAGACGAGGTGGGCTGGGACCACCGATGCGTAGACGAGGTGGGCTGGGACCACCGATGCGTAGACGAGGTGGGCTGGGACCACCGATGCGTAGACGAGGTGGGCTGGGACCACCAGAGTTCAGATGAGGTGGGCTGGGACCACCAGAGTTCAGATGAGGTGGGCGGGACCACCGATGCGTAGACGAGGTGGGCTGGGACCACCGATGCGTAGACGAGGTGGGCTGGGACCACCGATGCGTAGACGAGGTGGGCTGGGACCACCGATGCGTAGACGAGGTGGGCTGGGACCACCAGAGTTCAGATGAGGTGGGCTGGGACCACCGATGCGTAGACGAGGTGGGACGTGGGACGGTGGGCACCACCGATGCGTAGACGAGGTGGGCTGGGACCACCGATGCGTAGACGAGGTGGGCTGGGACCACCAGAGTTCAGATGAGGTGGGCTGGGACCACCGATGCGTGGATGAGGTGGGCTGGGTCCACCGATGCGTGGATGAGGGGGTGTCAGGATCAGCAGAGGAAGAGCGAGGATGAGGGAGAGGAGCGGAGGAAGAGCGAGGATGAGGAAGAGGAACGGAGGAGGAACGATGGGCTGAGCGAGAGGCAGAGCGAGAGGCAGAGCGAGAGGCAGAGCGAAGAGAAGAGCGAGAGGGAGAGCGCGAGAGAGAGAGAGAGAAAGTGAGAGAGCGAGAGCGATAGAGAGAGCGAGAGAGAGAGAAAGAGAGAGAGCGAGAGCGATAGAGAGAGCGAGAGCGAGAGAGAGAAGCGGAGGAGAGCGAGGACGAGGAAGAGGAGCGGAGAGAAGAGCGATGGAAAGAGCGAGAGAGTGAGAGAGAGAGTGAGCGAGAGTGAAAGCGAGAAAGAGGGGCGGAAGAAGAGCGAAGAGGAGGCAGAGGAGCAGAGGAAGATCGAGAGAGAGAGCGAGAGAGAGAAGCGAGAGAGAGAGCGAGAGAGAGAGCGGGAAGGAGAGAGAGAGCGGGAAGGAGAGAGAGAGCGGGAAGGAGAGAGAGAGCGGGAAGGAGAGAGAGAGCGGGAAGGAGAGAGAGAGCGGAATGGATTAGAGGGAGAATGAGGAAGAGAAGAGCCAGCGCGTGAAGAAAAACGCGGACGGCGAAAGAGAGAGCGAGAGGATTGAGAGCAGAAGACGGAGGACGAGAGAGAGAGGGAGCGGAAGGAGAGAGAGCGGGACGAGAGCGAGCGAATACGGGGGCGTCGTCGCCGAGGGGAAGAGGCAGACCCCACACGGGGGTTAGCAGAAGAGACCAGAGGGGAGAGACTCTCCAGCGATGGAGAGACCCCGAAAGAGAGAGAGGAAAAAGGCAGAGAGAGAGCAGAAGGCAGCTGACCTGATCTGGGATCAGCCGAAGAGGGCTGAATTCCCCAGTGTTGCGCCGGTAGCGGTGGTTCCGTGCCTGGGTGGCTGGATTCCGGCGAGCTTTCCAACCACCATGGCCATATGAGTGCCGCTGCTCTACAGCACTCACATGTGCGCCGAGCCTTCGGGAACCTCCAGCTGATGGGCATATCCGAGTAGATTGCCACCCAGGCATCTCGGATTCTCACCGCAGGAGACACCAGAGGTAAGGCACGGAACTCACATGGACACATCTCTTCGAACTGTTCCCACAAGCCTTCTGGAGGAAAGTGGCACGTCACTGGCAGGTTTTCCAGCAAGATGTCCAGCTGCTGCACGAAGTGCTCGTCCCGTTCCCATCTTGGGGCAGTGACTAGGACGGCAAACAGTTCGGATGCATCCATTCTTCAAGTTGCTAAGTCAAGGGAACAATAAATGCCGCTGTTGCCGTCCTTTGAGTCGGTTGGCTTCTCGGGGCTTGTTCCTCTTGTCGGTTTGCGGCCGATCAATCTGTTACGCTGCTGATGACAGAGATGATGGCGAGGCTTGAAACACAAGGGTTTTAATCACAAATCCAACGATTCATAAGAAGACGACGAACTCAAAGATAAACCGAACATAAACGTGAGCCAGGCCGACGTGGCTCTATTCCAACCTCATAACTGAGTTTGATCGGCAGCTCATGCTCCCTCCGCGATTCCTTAAGAATCCGGTGATGAGGTGTCCCAACGAGTTTCTCCTGGGCCGCCACCAGGGGGAGATAAACCCCCGGATCGTGACACCTGCTACCACTTTTTCTAAAATTTTAGAAATAAAAGGAAGCTTTGATATAGGCCTGTAATTTTTGGGTCAGAAATGTCAAGATTTGGTTTTTTAAGAATAGGATTTATGATTGCGTGTTTAAAATATCTGGGGACTGAACCAGTCTCGAGAGAGAGGTTTATCAGATCCACAATACAGGGACCAATCAGATCAAATAAATGTAAAAGCACAGATGTAGGTAAAACGTCAACAGGGCTAGCAGATGAATTGACTTTACTTACTATGGTATTCACATCCTGCAGAGTAACAGGAGTGAAGGACGACCAAGAGGTGGCAGGTGGAGATTTATCATTTAAATTGACTATGGATCACCTCTGTAGCACATCTAACACCTGTCTAGATTAGGCTTACATTGTAGGCTTTCATTACAACAACATTATACCACGTTGCAACATAGCAGAGAGCTGTTTGTGCCCTTTGGGGCCAAACATTTAAATATTGGAATCTGAAGAATACATACAATTTAAACCTACCAAGTAAAGGCCAAACCCCAGCATTGCTGCTTGCAGATATATTTTTGTTTATCGTATTTTCTGGACTATAAGCCGCACCTGTATGTAAGCCGCATCCGCTCTTTTTTTGAAAAAAAAAAAAAAAAAAAAAAAAACATAAACAAGCCACAGATATGTATGTTTTTGGATTAGATACAGTAATCCCTTGCTACTTCGTGGTTCGACTTTAGCAGATTCACTGCTTCGCGCATTTTTTGCAGTCACTCACCGGAACTATATCTAAATCATGAACGGCAACACCGTATGAAAGAATCAAATCTAATGCATTGTTAAATTTATGAGTTGAGCCAACAACATTTTGCTTAAAGCCGATGGAATTTAGAATATCATTAAAAGAGCGAGTTAGAGAGTCACTAACATCATTTAGGTGAATGTTAAAATCACCGAGTATCATCTGCTATAATAATGAGTTCTGCTAGTAATTGCCCAAATTCTTTTATAAAGTCAGTATTGTGCTTTGGTGGTCTGTAAACGGTCACAATGAGTATTGATTCCAGATTTAAATCTCGTAGCTCCATATGTAATACTAACAGTTCAAAAGAGGAGAATTTAAAGTTTGATTTTTCTGTTCATCATGAGATCATTATTATAGATGGTAGCGACGCCTCCACCTCTGGAGTTGATTCGTTTCCCTGTTTGGTACGGTTCGTTTGGGTAGGTGTGAAAGCGGGTCTCGGTACGCTTCCAAACGATCTCTGGTACGGTTCGATTGTGGTGTCAAAGCGGTCTCAGAGCGCTTGAACTTGAACCGTACCAAATGCAAAAACGACTGCACATTTTGACTAAATTCTGCTGCCGTAGTGGCGCTGCGTTGAGGACAAACCCCGGGAAATGTCCGTGTTACGCTTTGTCCTGAAGTGAAGTGCGAAGTGCCTTCGCACATGCAGCATTCAAATATTTTTTTGCAGTCGCATCCGTGCTACACTCTCAGAATATAAATGTGTGTATATAATGAATGTTTGTCTCAAGCGATCAATACAAACTATATACGATTCTTATATAGTTTAATACAGGCACAAGGCCAGCGCAGTCGTCTCTCCAGACTAAATAACGGCATGTTGTCTATTTGCTTTATTTATGGAATTTACCTGCAATTCTGATGGGTTGAAAAGCAGTTTAAGAAATATTTAAAGGACACATCTGGCCAATGAGTGACGTGAATGTTGTCACATGACTGAATTTTGGTTCGGTTCGGATGAGAGCAAAAAGTGTGGTGTGAAAGGGGACTAAAATGCCAGAGAAATGCAACAATGTATCATTATAGTCCTTGGTCCGGACCAAATGAACCGAACTATAGGTGTGAAAGCACCCTTAGGCTAGTGTAGGTGTCAGGCTTTAACCAGGTCTCTGTGAGTGCTAAAACATCAAGCTTATTATCCAAAATCATTTCCTTTATGATAAGGGATTTTTGTGCTAAGGATCTGATGTTTAAGAGACCTAGCTTTAAATTTTAATTTAATATGATTTTAATATGTTAATATGATAATAGTTTAATATGATTAAGCGCCTTTCTTGTTTTGTCTAATGATCGGTTTCTAGGTTTCTGAGATTGTAATACAGTTTCTATGTTGTGTCTGTTATTATTTTTAGCATTTTTATTATCAATAATATTGTTGTTATTGGTTTTAATAGAGCTATTATTATTACTATTATTATTATGACTATTAGGGTTGTATCTAAATGCACTGAGTGACTGTGGGCAGTACGCAGACGGCTGGTAAACCATGCAGGGGCCAGAGTAAATTACTTTGTCTGATAAGTCACCAGCTCAAAGATTTATAAACCTACTTCAGCATTCCGACTTGCTTTGTCTTTTTTCAGAGTCGGCACTACCCGCTGGCATGACACATTGTATGTGTGTGTGTGTGTGTGTTACACAGTGGGCCTACGGATTGAACCAGTTTTGCTCATTGATAAAGTGACACTCAAACTGTCTACTCTGTTTGCCACAAAAAGCTTAGTTTCTAAATGTCATATTTATAGGATATTATACGTCATAATTTTACTGAAAATGAACACCAACTGGATGCAAAGGAAGATTGCGTTCTCCAGACTGATTTTACTGTCATTGCAGTAGGACACTACTGCATATCCCACTCAGAATTATTGTGTCTGCTGATTTACAGCACAATTGGCTTTCTTAACTGTCCTGATAATGAGATTATACGCTTCACAGAGCAGCACATCCCTTTTGGTCTCTGTCAGACTGCTTTTGATGATTTATTATCATTTTAGAAGCTGATGAAGGTAGTTTTGGACTTATCTTGCACAGCAATGGAAAATGTATTATTTCCTGAAAGGAGTAGTTAATGTCACAATATTTAATAGAATGACTTGACTTTTGTCATGCACTCAGTTTTTAGATGGATTTGCGACTTTCATTGTGTTCATAGATAGCTGCATCTGCTAATGATGAATGATTGTTGAAATCTGATTAAGGTGTGTGCAAGCATACTCAAGAGTTGGCTTAAGAGGTAGTCTCTCGGGGAAACTAAAGATTGGCAATGTCGTAGAGAATAATGCGAGATGACTTTATTAATGCTGTTATTCATTTTCATCATTAGGGAAACACAAGGTCCATGATTCTAAGAAACTTGTAGCTTTCCGAAAATGACAGTTCTCTGTGGTGTTCTGCAGATTAGTTTTCGAACGGGAAAACGAATGTAATTTGAGCAATTTCCCCCACTCACAATTATTCAAATCACAATTATTAACCACTCAAATTGGTTACAATTTAAGCCTGATAAGTAGTGCTGCAACAATTAATCAACATAGTCGACAACGTCGACAAAAAATAAATCGACGTTGCATATTTTTTATCGGTCTGTATAGTGAAGTATACTGTATAGCAGGGGTCCTCAATTATAAACTTGAAGGGTCCACTTACGAAATTTCTGTTCAGGCTGAGGTCTGGAAAAATATCGGTCAAGTTGCAAATATGAATCGATATGTGAATGGCACGTCATTCGTATAGAAATAACATGCTTCAGGTCAATCTCTCGATCTCTAAGAATCTGTATCACTACTTCATTAATGTAATCCCTCCTTGTGTGAGGTTTGTAAGACCCAAAACATCTTCATAAATTTGACACAATATTGTTCACCTCCCTTTTCTTCATCAAACAATCTGAGAAAGATCATAAATTGTGAATTATCCTTTTGAGTCCCTTCAAACAGAGCAGTCACCACTTCACTCACACACTCATTGACTATTTCAGCATTAGAGAAAGGTGTCTTGTGTTGTCCCAGGACACATGTGAGACGTTCGTTGCCTGTGTGCGTGCGTGTGTGGAGGGTAATTTGTTCAAATTGTGCGTGCTTGGATTAATAAATGGCATTTCACGATCACTTTTGACGATCGCACAGTTTTCTGCTTCGCGCGGGCAGCGCGGATGCATATTATTCTGTCCACTCACTCTTAAACTCGCAGTTTTCAAAGTCAACTTTTGTTTTCTAATCGATGGCCAGCTTTGAGCTCGCCATATTCTTTAAGGTTAAAAAAATCTCTCGATTTACGCAAACGCCCGTTCGCCTGGCTCTGGCTACCCTGAAGACCTGAGCAACTAAGCGCCGCGGCCGTGCTCTGAAGTACCTGAGTGCCGTCAGAGCGCAAACAGATGACGTAGTTGTCACGTTGCTCTTACAGCGGCTGTGATTGGACAAATCCCGCAGCTAAAACGAGCACAATAATTCAAGATAAATTATATACATTTATACATATATTCGTTTGCGTTGGTGCGTGTGTGTGAATGAACAATACAGAATAAAAATTGCGTGACCACTGTAAACGCCTTTGGATTTTGATCACAAGAGTAGCATGTTGGTTTTGCCGTCGGTCCAAAAGTAATCGCGTCTGGGTCCGGATGCGGACCGGAGTCCGCCTATTGAGTACCCCTGCTGTATAGTGTATCTTTAAGCAGAGTTTGCAAACCCCTGGCAGAGAGAGTAATAAGTATTTAAAAATGCCAGATGCTTTTCCAGGTTAAACTCTGTGCTTTAAATGTTTCAGAGCTTAAACGAAAGCGGCTGCAAAACTATTTTGTAACTTGATGTTTTCTACTTATAATAACGAACAGTCTGTGATAATATAAATACAGTACAGTGTATTTGAATAAATACAGTACAGTGTATTTGTTTAATGTTAACCAAATAAAACAATTTCAACAACTGAAATCACAGTCTAAAATAATTCAAACTGGCCTGGTTTTCAGACACCGTCACAAATTGTAATTTATAAAAATTCTGTAAATACAATTAAAGTGGATCACATTCCAATGTAATACAATGATTTGCGTGTTAAGTCAGACACATAAACACTAATGTATTACATGAAACATTGCATTTAATACATTAATAATTACACATAAACTCTTCCTGTCCCAGCGAAGGCCGTTGAATTGTTTTGATATTCATGTAAACAGATATGTGGCCATATCTTTAAGTTGTTTTCACTTATTCTTTTACTGCGTATGTGAGTTGAAGATTTGCATCCAGGATAATTTGATTCTTACTTAAATTTATAAGTACGGTAAACGCCACGTCTCCCGTCTCCAAGTCTTATCTGGCAAGGACACTGAAACCTCTTGGAGCTAAATCTGGGTGAAAGGTTAACAAACTTTTAACTAAGAAATCCTGATATCTGTATGATTAGTTATATTATATTTATTAATATTGTCCTGTTAAAATTTATATACTTATATTTACTATGACACTTTGATTAGTCTCTGCTGTGATGCTGCTCTTTTTATATGTAACATGTTACATCATTTGCACTTGGACAATAAATGTTCTTTTATTATTGATGTTTTTCAACTGATACTGATTCATTCTGAACAGAGCAAACCAGACACTGCAGGGGAACTATATGACAAAACCACCAAAAACACTTAAAAATTGCAAACTTTATAAGATTGGTTGCAGAATAATTTGTGCAGCAGCAGCCCAGTCAGTAATACTGGGGTTGGAAACACCAGATCATGGGTTCGATTTCCTGTAAAAACTGTACAATTTTTACAAATTTTAACAAATGTTTAATGACATGAAAGGATATTGGATAGAAGCATCTAACTGACCGTATGTAGTTAAAAAAAAACAAAAGTGCGTATTGGGCCCAAGACACAGAAATGTTTCCCAATGGGCGCCACTGAGCTAAGTGACATGTTTCAAGAAAGAAGAAAAAAAATCACGAGAGAAATTGAGGGAAAGCAAAAGAAAATACGAAAAGAAAAAGCAGAGAATTGCCCTTGTTCTGTTTTTGTTTAGTTTTTCTGCACTTTGCACTAAACCTACATTGAACAAATGATTTTCATGTTGTTCAAGCAAACAGTTATTTATTTCTTTTGTGATTGTTTGGATCAATACACAACGCGTCAACCTGGGCCAGTGGTTTTGATAGTCGGGCCAGTGGAAAATTTCCCTTATTGTCTACCCCTGCGTGTCATCTTTGTATCACCATGCCAACACCTATCTATGTTTTGAATATGATACCTCATGCCGCCATCCTCTGACAAATCTCGCATCCTGCCGATAGTCACGCGATATATGACGTCATTTAGGGTATAAAAGATCCTGACTGTTATTCAGTAATGCATTGGACGGCAAAATAAACACGTGTTAACCTCTAACGCTGTGTCTGCCTCGCTGCATTTGCTCATGGACCCATTTTCTAAACAACTGCCTTCGACAGAGACCTGCATCTCGGCCAAGATGAAACATCTGACTTATACTATTATGATGAACCCTCCATGAAAGATAACATTCTTTCAACTTTCTATATTTTTACAATAGAAATATATCGTATACCGTTGTACTGTATGTATCTGCTTAACAATCTTTCGTTTTTTTATGTTATGTCAAGTTACATGCCATTATTACTAGACATCTGTTCCTGTGATTTTTTTTTTTTTTGTACTGTTTGTTAACATTACTTTAATAAAGAATACTACGTGAAAAAAAATTATTTTAAAAGTCTGAACGTAAATGCGGATTTTCACCTATAAACCAGTGTTCACTGTATTAAACTACAGGAACCGAACGATTTTGAATTGTAAATGTACATGTATGTAACTAAATAGATCCTTCCCTAACCTGTATTTTAACACCAGCAACTTTGCTGATTAAAACTTATAAAAATGATATCTGCTTAGAGCGGCCCTAGTGGTGAAAAAAAATCCGCAGAATAGCCGCACCTTTGTATAAGCCGCATGGTTCAAAACATATGAAAAAAGTAGCGGCTTATAGTCCGAAAAAAATGGTATATGAAAACAAAAAAGTAAATTTTTTCAAAAGCAGAAGTACATTTCTTAATTAAAATATGTGGTAAAACTCATTGTTTTATCTTTGCTGAAATAGCTGAATAATCGTTCAAAACCTACTGATTATTCATTGGAATAATCGATGACTAAACAGATAAGTGGTCTAATAATTGATAGGTTACTCGATTATCAAAATAATCCTTTGTTGCAGCCCTACTGATAAGACACATTGCTTTTACTGTTCTTTTACTATCAACTTTGCATTTATGTCTCTGAATTGCTCTTGAGTGATAACTTGACCTTCTCCTTCATCACCACTTGTCTTATTCCTGCTCTCATTGTAAATGAGCCTGCAGTGGATCTGACCTGGCAAGAACGTAAGCATGTCTGATTGATAGTAACTTCCTATTTTCTTTAATGGAGCTACATCTTCTGTTTTTTTTTTTTTTTTAGGAAATAAGCTGGAAATCTCGTCCTCTACCTCCACTGAAGGACAAAACCAGCAGTGATGAATGATACGGATTTACAATTCCATGCAAATGTTATGCCTTCTGATATCTGCTCTTTTCAGCGTCACGATAAAGGGTGGCTGGCAGTTTTCCACAAGCTGGTCAAAGTCAATGCAGACACCTGAATGAATTAACTTACAGCGGTGACAGTTCAGACAGATTTGATAAAAACGTTTTCAGTTATATAAATATTTAATCCCCAATTAAGATTAAAATGACTTAAAAAATGATAAACTGCCAATATATATAAAAACAAATTGTCCTTATGCGCACAAAGTGGAGTTTTAATTTGTTTTTAATTGCATATTTTTTTAATTTTTGTTTGTTAATGCATTTTTACAAGTAGTGCTTTTTCGTAGCAAGAAAGACCCGTTTGAGACTCGATGTGCGGGTCTTTCTGTGAAAATTTTACATGTTCTTCTTGTGTATGCCTGTGTTTGCGGAGTCTCAAGGTTCCCAGTATAGTCCAAAAGCATCAGGTCAAATAGATAGAAAACTGACCATGAGTGTGTCTGTGTGTCATTTTCCACAAAAATAAAAAAGTCAGAACAAATATTAATTTAACTTCCATCTATTTTCTACTAATAAAATGTTCTAGTATGTTATAGTATGTTCTTTTTTGTTTATATGTTTTATGCTCATTTATACTATTATGCATTTTTTTGGATGCATCCAATATGGATGAATTTGATCACTAAGATGTGGTCAGGGTCAAGATCACACACACACACACACACACACACACACACAAACACACACACACACACACACACACACACACCTAGCTATACATCATCAGGCTCAGTATATTTTTATAGTTTTAACATCCAAGAAGTGCGGAGGAAGCAACATTGTGAGCAGTGCTGGGTCTGCTTGCTGAGCAAAACTAAATCAACCGCTTAAATTCTCTCGTAAATCTCGTAAAAATGTGAATATTTAGTCATGCATACACACACACACACACAAATATTTTTTAACACTAGCAAATGTACTATATTTTAGAGGTGGGCTTGTATTTTTTTAAATATAGATTAATCTCATTGTAAATTGAAATTAATCTAGATCATATCTAAATTATTCTCTAATCATATCAATTACACATTTTCCACTAAAGCTAAGGAATGCTTTGCACTTAAGTTTTAAGACTATAAGAAATTGATTTTGCACAAGCAAAATAACTTTGGTTCTTTTGTCAAAGTTTCCATCGGAAGGCTTCTTAAAAATACATTTTCACTTTATAGCTGTATCCATGTAGATTTTTTGCTGTGACATTAGTAACAATATTAATAATAATACAAATATACATATGGTGCATATTGTGGAATAATAGGAATGTTTTGTTTCAGTAAAATAACCATAACAATAATATTAACGTTAATAATTATTATAATAATAATAATAATAATAAAAATAATTTTCTTTTAATAAAAGCAACAACTCACAAATCTGTCTTCTCTCAATATGAAACACCATATGTGATAAGTACAAAAACTTAGTGTGTACATCTTTGGTAAAATTTCAGTGTGAAAGTCATCTTACCTTGCACTTACGTACAGATCCAGCTACCACACACACACACACAC
>CM051495.1:19552708-19621021 GCA_028031935.1 Paedocypris micromegethes | reverse complement strand
ACACACACACACACACATACAAATCTCTATAGTGAGTTCATGCTAGTGTGACACTACATAAGATCTCCCATTGGCAACTGAAGCTTTATTTTTTTAAGCGATTGAGCCCTCAGCTTTCTAAAAGCGCCTCTTTACACATCTTTTAAACCAGGCTCTCGTGGTCAAGAATCTGATGCCTGCGATTGAGCGTATGCACAGCTCTGATTGAGAATTTACTCTACTCATTTCCAGAACTACTTAAAATCTGCACCTAAATGTGATTTATTCTGTGTCCTGAAATGAGAGATGATTGGAATGTGATTGCCTCTTAAACCTCAACGCCTCTTTCTCTCTTTTTTTTCTCCTCATCATATTTTCTATTCACCTTAGTCTCTCTTTCACTTTTCCCTCGCCCACCACTTTCTCATTTTCATCCACCCTTTTTTTTTCTTACTTTTTCCTCTACCTATGTTACTGCTTTCTCTTCCTCTCTCTTGCTAGCTCCCTGTTCTTCTCTGTCTCTCTTATTGTTTTCTAAGATTTAACATTCACTTGGTTTTTTCACATTACTTTTTTCTCTCCCCGTTGATAAATCAAAATTCTCTGTTTTGAGTGACACTGAAGTGGCATCTTTATCCAGCAGTGACATGGTAAAACAGAGATCTGACTCTATTATCGTACCAAAAATCCTGAGGTGAACACGTGCAATGACTTCAGTTTTTCTATTTGTGTAATAGATAAAAGTTGTGTTTGGCGTCCTTAGCAGCACACTCAGAAGCTCCATTGTGCAGAGCTTATACGTATTGTTGGCAGTTGCTCTTCCTGGCAAGACATGAGATGACAAGAAGCCAGGTCCTTTTTATGTTCAAGCTTTTCACAACTACATGAAGTCAGAATCCTCACAAAACTCTCATGTTCACGTTTAGAAACGACGTGCCAAGAAGTAGAAATCACATGCTCTGTCAAGTGTAATAAATACTGATATTCATTTGGAAATTAAGATTAAGATTTCATCTTAATTTCCTCTGAGGTCGATTCTTGACTGACAAATTGAAGTATGTCAAGTTACAAGAATTTTTTGGACAGTATAATCTAGTCGAGTGCAAAGCATTGGCTGATAAAAGGATGAAATCATCTCCCCTTTGTTCCAGGCTTCAAACAAACCATTAGCTCCTGTCATTGACTTTTTAATGGAACGTGTGTAGCAACATGAGATTCTACTAGAAGCTTGGAATCAAATTAGCTGGTACTAGATGCGCTTTCAATTGTAGATAATGCCAGATCTGATGCTATTTTGTGTTGTTCAATATATAAAATAAAACTGGTCTTTGAGAGCGGTTTGGTCTAATGCAGGAAGATTGATACTATGCAACTGCTGCTTTGATGATGAATGGTTGCTGAAATCATTTTAAAAGCGTCTTAAGGTTTGAGCAAATCTTTGATCCTGATATTTTAGTGTCATCACACCCCAACACATCACTAAAGCAGGATTTGACATCAGCCCAGCAACTAAGGATAAATACTGCACTGTAACTGAAAGAAATCATGATTCATCTTTTTATTTTTTGTGTGAAAGCATAACTGTGTATGGCATATTTTTATTTAGAATTGTTCTCTCGTTCACTCACAAGAACTACTATATAGAGTAGCAAAAGGTTTTGTGACTTGCCGGTGGCCTTGCTGGTTTGCAATCTCTAAGTTCTCTATTGATTAAAATTCCCAATACTGAATTTGCATCAGGCTTGACCAACCTGATATAACTTTTGCCTTCGGGCTCCAACTTCTACCGCCACTAAGAATTTCAAATCTCATCTAGTGATGATGGCTTGCACACTTGAAAAGCACTTTCAAGTGAAAAGTTTATGGTGTTTAATGTGTTAGGGGTGAGATTTGTTCATGTATTCCAAACAAACTAAACCAACTGTTTAGTTTCCCTGCAACGGTATGAATGAACAATGTATACCGTATTTTTCGCCATATAAGACGCACCGGAATATAAGACGCACCCAATTTTAAAGGAGGAAAATCTAGAAAAAAAAGATTCTGAACCAAATACTGTAGTAAAATATTTTAAATCAATTGTATAAAAGTTAACAGCAGTTTAAGAACAATTGTATGCCAAATATGTAACATGAACAGTCAGTAAAGTCAGTAAACAGTGAAAGTATGTGCCACGATATGGATTTTTTAATACCATGGATAACGTGATAATTCATGAATTAGATTAGATAGTATATAAACACCTTAATACAGTATTACACATTAGTTGCAAGTTGCAATTTGTTACAAGTTGTAAATTACAACTACCAATGACGGCACGGACATTGCTAATCAAACACAGTTTGTACTTCACGCGCATATGCGTGCCGCTCCGTTTTCTGCGCTGTGCCTTTAAGAGAGCGGCTGTTTTAGTTTTAAAGACGCATGCGAGAATATCTACTTGTTTTATTTTGATAAAAGTTCGTTTTCGTTTGGAAATCATGGTTTCATTCTTTCACAAGATTCTGCGTGAGAAAGAAAGCGAGACAACGTATGTAATAATACCGCGGTATTGCATACTAAGACGGCGGTGACCCCGCTCCGCGGTTCTCTGCATTTGCCGTATTAGACGGACCAACTTTTCACTCTCAGTTTTGGGGAAGAAAAATACGGTATGTGTATATGAATTTTAGTTATTTTTGTACTAATGCAAACTGATATGTTTAGAATGTATAGTATGCCATATGCATGATCTTCATTTAATAATTTAAATTGTAAATGCAGTCATATTGTTTTTTTTTTGTTCAATTTACAGGACTTTGTCTTCATCTTGCGACAACGTCTTTGACTCAAGATGAACAGAGCTTTTAACAGGAGAAAAGGTAAGAGAATAGAAACCACATCATCATCCAATATACCAACCTGTCTGAGAAAGATAGATGCCACTTTACTGCAGTTTTGAAAAAACTGAAAAAAATTTCAGTTGAAAAAAATTGTCTAACCATTACATTCCATTGCATTTGCTACAACTTGCAGTACTTCCATTTTTTTTTTCCTGTTGCGATTTATAAATGTGAATTTGGGTCTTGTTCATTGACTTTATGAAGTACAACTAAATATGATTGCTGTATCTTAGGATTAGCTGACTCTATTATGCTGATGATTACAAGTGAATAAAATTCTAAATGCCTTTTCTTCAGTTTCTGTTATTATTTTATTATATATTATGTTTCTACATACAGTGTGTATGTATACAGTAAAATACTATAAATATGTTTAAGTTAATGCATCATAAGCTTGTATTTTATCATCTGCTGGAAAAAGTCCAAATTGTAGGTTCACTTCCAAACTCGCATTCAAATTTTCATTTCTGGCACTCATGTCTCGATCCTTATATCAACTCGGCAACCTGCAGTACAAGCATATTTTCCTGATTTGAGCAGTGCAGATGTGCAGAAATTCACAGGTGAGCTTCCCTCCACCAGAACGTTTGCCTTCCAGGCTCATGTTTTATTGATGTCGGGGACAGAAGGGCTTCTGGACTTGCAGGCCAGGCTTGGAGAGTTTATCTCCAGTCGCAGAAAGCTCAGTAGGGAGGATTGAATATTTTAGAGCAATCAGCTGGGATTTGCTCATTGTTTGATAATATTGTTGAGACCAACAACAACAGAGCCTTCCCTCCACAATTCGCTTGATTCGACGGTGAAAATGCTGCTTAACTAACATGATGTGGAACTTACAGAGGAATAATTTTCTATATAAACTAATTTGATAAACCACACAATCTCACAATGAAACACCAAGAGACATTCTCACTGTCAGCTGTATTTTATTTAACTGTACAGTATGTAACAGGCATGTAATAAATGGTTATGTCATTGTATTTACTATCTGAAGGAATATGAAATATGTTTCCATGCTACATGCAACAAGTAAAGTGACTCAATTTTGAAAACGACTTGCTCTTTAAGATTGTGTGTAAACTGACAGCTAATCGTTAGAATCATAACAAACTGACCTTTAATCGTGAGCTCCGGACAGAAATGTCCTGCAGTGTTGTAACCTTTTCCTATCACATCAAGGTAGATTCAAAGTGCTTTAAATAGAATTGACCTCTGTATTCATAATATTTAGCACATTTTTCAAGACACCTGAGCCACATAAACCAGTTAATTGTTTTCTGTGCTGCATTGTTTTAGGGTTTGAAACTCTAAACCAAGTTAAACCAAGAAAATCCCCTTTACAGTTTAAGCTTGTGCAGGGCAGCAGCCTGGAATTTTTGTGGCATTTATATAAGAACTTATATAATTGTAGTCCATTGTTCCACAAGGCCAAGTAACAAAATGTATAATTAATTATTTTTCTTAAATACTTACAGAATGTACTTTTGCTGAATTTTGATTAGGAATAAATGGATGTATGGACAATGAATACAGGCTCCCATGTAGGCCAACAAACTGGATGAGGCATCTTTCTTTTAGCCGGTGTATAAAAACTCACACATTCACACACTTACTCATTCCTAAGGTCAATTTTCTAATCCCAACATGCGTGTATGATTTTGTAATATGGGAGCAAACTGGAGACATGGAGGAAACCCATGCAAGCACAGGGAGAGCATGCAAACGCCAACCTTGAACTCGTAACTTGATTCGCAAACATTACTACATTACATTAATTCTATGCAGCCACTTTGAGTCTCATCATAGTGTAGTCTCATCATCAAAGCATAGAAGCAAATCAGGCGTTCTAGTGTTGCTGTGTAGTCTTCCTCTTGGGACAGCGATTATGCAAGAAACTAATTTGTTTTTTGAGCTTTTGGGAATTTCGAGCAACGCTGCTCAGGCTGTTACCCCAGTAATCCAGCACCAGACAGTGACACAGGTTGGTTTGATGGATGGATGGATGGGTGGGTGGGTGGGTGGGTCGTTGGGCGGATGCGTTGGTGAGTGGAAGGATGGATGGATGGATCTTAAGGCTTTTTTTTTTTTTTTTTTTGCTTTACTTTGGAATAAATGTTGAGCAATGAGATATTTTATTTTTTCACAATGTATGTACATAATAAACTGTGAATATATACGTAATACAGTACATAATAGAGAAACACTTTAATAGGATACACTAATATAGGATACACTAAATACTAATAATAGGATTTTATGTTAACATAGTTTAACAATTTTATTATGTTTCAAGTAATTTGTTCAAAGAATAACTTTTGTATTTTTGTATATATATATATATATATATAATAATATATATATTATATTTATTTATTTTTTTTTTACAACAAAGAATTAAACATGTACTACAAAAATTACTCAAGCAAACGATTGTAATTTACAATTTGATGAATAGGCAAAACTATTATTCATTAATATTTTGCAGTATATGATTAAAAATATTCTAAATGATATCACTGCAAAAGAATGTGGAGTAAGCTTTAATTTTTGCCAATTTTTGTTTACAAGCTCTGTGAGTCAGTAGTAAATGTTGAACGGTCTGTGTTATATAGATGTCAAATAAAGGATGAGCGATCTCCATCTTGGGACTGGATTGGGCTGGTTGACAGCTTTTCATATTTTTTTTTCTTTTTTTTTTTTTTTTTATCTGTTGGCATTGCAGTTTTTGAGCATTTTACTCAAAGGACTGTATTACTCAATATAGCCTCCATGCTCCATTCTCTGTCCCTTCATAAGTCATTCTGTCTCCACTGTCTTTCTTCTTCTCTCATGAGTTTCCCTTCATTCTTCAGAATTATTTTTGAAACCATGCCCTGCTGAGTCAGATCTGCTTCACATCAGGCTTCTTCACAGGTATAATCTTGACAATTCGTCATCCCACAATTTCACCCTTGTTCACCATCGAGGGGGGGCAAAACGGCTTGACAATCACACCTACACCTTTTGCGGGATATGAAGCACAGCAAGGACAAGTGCAGTGGGTTCAGGGTCAAATCCTTTGTTGGAGTGACAGAGTTGATGATGCAGGTTTATATGAGATTACTTTACAAAACAATGATATTATATTTGTTTTTTATAGTATTATTAATTACAGGAATGTTTGGTCAACATCAACTCTGACTGAGCATTCTCATTATTATTTTGTCCATTTATTCTAGTGTATTTATTATGTATGTGTGTAGATTTTCAGATACTTTCGATTTGGCCCTAGTCATGTCCTTCAGGTCATGACCCAACACTTACCATACAGTAGGTGATGGTGTCAATGCATTTTGAACGGTAACGTGGTGGCTTTTTCTTATGGTTCCTCTCTCTATACACAACGCACCAACACTGACTGCATCACTGCTGCTGATTCCCAATCCATCTATCAAGGTCAAATTCCTATTTATCTTTCAATTTCAAGTCACATTTTCTCTTAGGGAACAAGACCTAGGGCTGGGCGATTAATCGAAAAATAATTAATTCGATCAATAATCAAATTTCAGAACTTATAATCGTTCAAATTTTCCAGGTCATTTATTTTGATTCTTTTCCATTTAAGAAAACTTTTGGATGTGCATTCACGTGACCACCGCTCCACTCATGGAGCGAGTTGCACAACATTAGCAGCTTGATTTGACAAAAAAACATCGTTTTGACTCATTTTAGCTTCAGTAAGGAAGTCATGGAACAAAGTGAAGCCACGTGTAGACGCTGCAGAAAAACAGCGAAGGGCAAAGGTAACGCGACAAATGTGTATCTCCTTGTCGGAGCCGTGCAGCTTGTTCGAGTAGAATGCCAAATGCGTCAGGTCCTGTCCGAAACCTGAGTATAGTGAGTATAGTAAAGAGAGCATATTTATTGTACAAAACTTGTCAGTGAACTTGCGGCAGGGTCTTCTTGCCAACTTGTAACGCACAAGCACCAATGTATGGAATACAGGCATTGTATAGAATGCCTAGCATTTTTAGGTCTTGAAATAAGCATTGAAAAATGACTAGCTTTTTAAAAAAAATGTTCTGCTTGTAATGTGCTCTTTCCACACTTGGTTTGCCATTTAATCATGTAGTATGCATTATGTGTGTAGTCTGACGTGTTTTATATCTGATTGCCATCATAGTTTCATCTTCATTTCAGGCAATTTTTACTCTTTGTTTTCACACATTGCTAGTAACGTATACGTGTACATGTATTCCCACAATCTATTTTGTTCACTGTACTGTGTTTCTTTTGGATTCTTTTTACATTTGACAAGATTTAATGACATTTTCCCCTGACTCTGGTGACTGTGTGTTTCGTGTTCTGCTTGGTTTGATACATTGGACCATGTTTTAATCTTTTGCTTAGAACACTGGGTTGGTAGAAAGGGCGGCGCAGTCTGGGTTGGTTTAGATTGTGTTTTTGAAGGATATTTGTTTTTCCCTACACAGACATAACTACCTTCATCATCCTCCTTCACGCTTAAACCTGTCAACCTCATTGTCTTCTATGAGACCTGAATTATGCGTGTTTCACTTTATGATGAATATAGAAACCTATTTCCTTCGTAATTGTTTTAAATGTTTGATCCATAAACATAACAGACTTTTTTTTTTTTTTAGGTAAAGCGTTTTTTTTTTTAAACTGCAAAATGAATTCTATAGTTGGGCGTAGAAAAAGTATTATTGTTATATTAATAATTGTTTTTTCTATTATTTGTATATTTATATGGGTATTTTCCTTTTCAGATAAACCAAACCTGTATATGCCAGAAGCCTTGGTGAGAAATCAGGTTGTTTATAACGCAAAGGTAAAAAAAAAAAGTATAATTTGTTGGTGTTGCTCTTGGCTTGCGATACTGTATGAGTGTGCGAGAGGGTGTGTGTATGCTGGTGTGATGGATGCGGGCTTGTGTAGAAAGTTGTTCCAAATGCACTTGTGCTGTCTGAGCAGAGGAAGTGTTATTGCTTCTCATCAAAGCCATAATTCCAATAGTCAAAATGACTTAAGTATAGTAAGTAAAGCAATACGTCAACTATATAAATGTCAACTTCAAACTTGACAATAGTGAAACTGTTTGATTATATTTGCATATAGATGAATATTAGATGCAAATTTCGTTGTACAATATACAATGACAATAAAAGCCTCTTACTTTTATTTGATTAAAATAAAAATATACACATTTTACAACTAATTATATAGTTTAGTTTTATTTATTTATTTATTTATTTGTATGTAGTTCTTGGGAATCACAGAAGTGGAACAACCTAAAGGAACAGACATGGTCCGTGTGGCGGTCCGGAAGCTGAAGGTATTTTTCTAAAGATTTCTGGCCCTAAATTAAACTTTTCTTTTTACTTGTATGACATTATTTTACGAAACTATAAAAATCCCACAACAAATTCTATTTATCTAAACATTATGACATAATTTAAATTCAGTTATTTTTAAATATTAAGTACAAATAACGACTTTGTTATTTTTTTTTATTATGACTATTTACTCACACCACAACAGGTTACTACGATTGTTGTTGAGGTATTTAGTCTCTCTTTTCAGGAAGTTTGGGACAGTAGGAACAATTGGGTAAGGTGTAAAGGTTGAGAATCGAGTAGAACTTTTTTTTTTTTTTTTTTTTTTTTAATAACACATTCTTTTGAGATTTGGAATGATTGTTAATGAGGGCTTAGTTATCTGCTCAGAGTGTGTTTGTCAAATTAACTAATTACAATGTACATAAATTGATTAAGTAAGAAAAAGTGAAGTTTTAGCTCGCCAGATTAAAAGCACAGTGCTCTTCTTCAATATTTATCTCACTAGTTCTTTACACTCTGCAGGTCAGTGTCTTTTTCTCTTTAGACCTTTTTCTCCTGCACTCGATACTCATTTGCTCTGCAGCATCTTCAGATTTGTTCCCTTTTTCCCTAGAAAGCCTGCATTTTCTTTGACAGCAGTGATTTATTTCCGCTTCTCTCAGTTTCAAAGGCACATCAAGAAGTCAGAAGGGCAGAAAACTCCTAAAGTGGAGCTACAGATCTCTATTTATGGTGTGAAGATACTAGACCCTAAAACCAAGGTAACTTGTTTCAGTTAAAATATAGTTCAGTTAATTCAAAGTGGATCGGAAGTAACTAACACACTTGTATCATTTAATGGCTCATGAAACTAATTAATTCACACGTCTTTACATCATCTTTAACTAAAGAATTAAATGAGCAAACTTGGTGTTAAAAAATTGACATGGCAAATATATTTGCCTTGAGAATCACTATTTATTTAAAAAAAACAATTTATTTTAGCTAAAGTTGAAAATTTAGCTTGGTAATCAGGTGTTTCTTAGATTACAGATGCTTTAATTAAAGTAAATTCAATGTTAATAGTACATCACACACACACACACACACACACACACACACACACACACACACACACACACACACACACACACACACACACACACACAACAAATGTTAATGCATGCACAAGATACACAAGATAAAATGCATAGTAGTAAATTCTGTAAGAGTGAAATAGTTTCAAAACTTTTTTTTAATGATATTCACCCCTTGACATTGCTGCAGAATTGTTATTCGGTTATGTGGTGCACAACTAAGAACTCAAATGATAAGCACTAAAAGAATTTTCAGGGAAGTTTGACTTGATAAATATACATTTTTGTATTGCACCTTAGTGTAAAGCCTAAAAAAATATAAAGTTAAGGTGTTCTAAAAAGACCAAATGTGAATAATTTTAAAGTTGTACTTTTGAATGCCTACGATGTTACATTTTTCACATTTGGTTTTTAATTGAACCGGCAGAATTGAAACCAGGTCAGTAAAATGAACGCCAACTTCAGACCACATCTCATTCTTGGCCTGTGTGAAGTACATTGCATGCAAGAGTGTATCGTGGCCACAAGTACCTTATTTGCTTTAATCAACAATGTCCTTTTTTGAATTCATACTTTTCTTTAAAAATAAATATTTGAGGTAGCAACAATGTCAGCGTCTGCAAAGTCGTTTAGCCAATTCAATGGTTTTCATTGGCAGATAGTGAAGCGAAAAAGGATAGGGGATCACTAAGGTGCTCTATTGCTATCAGTATTTGACATCCTTGTGTCATTCCATCAGAGAACAGAGATACGTAATCTAGATGTATACAAGCAACAATGTTTCCAAATATGTAGTGTCTTTGTCGCAATTCACGAGGTGGAGAGTAAACCCATTTGTGTATATTTTATTCTACAAAAGCTGAAATATTCAATGCCTGTGAGGTGTGGTGTGGGGGTCAAAAGTAAAACTACAAGCAGAAAACTGATCAAACCCTCAAAACTGCCATGGGAGGCAAACGAACAAGATACGTCTCTACTGAGCACAGCGCTCAGAACCAAGCAGCGGAAACGGAACGTTCAACACAAACGAAAATCCGGCCTTGGGAAATTACCTAGACACAGGTGAACTAATAACATTAAATAAAAACGCCAATCACTGTGCGGAGAACGCAAACACATTGATGAAGTGAAGAAAGCAGCAAGAACTGGAAGTGCCAAATTAAAGGTCCCCCATCATGCTTATAGATTCCACAAACAAGCAGAACCTTATCAGATTTTCTCAACCATATCTTTAAAAAAAAGTTTAATGTTGAATAATCAATGTTTTTTTTTCTCCATACACATCAGTTTGTTTCTGTTTTCGCCAAGTTCCGTGGTTCATTTCTCTGCTTTATGTTCTAGGAGATGCAGCACAACTGCCAACTTCACAGAATGTCCTTCTGTGCTGATGACAAGACAGATAAAAGAATCTTCACCTTCATCTGTACAGAACCCGAGACTAAGAAGCACCTGTGTTATGTCTTTGACAGTGAAAAATGTGTAAGGGTTTAGTCCTTTTCAGTTTTGCTTCTGAAGCCGGGTTTGCCAAATAAACACATGGTGTGGCTCTCTGTCTCTAGGCAGAGGAAATCACGCTTGCTATTGGACAAGCATTTGATCTTGCTTACAAAAAGTTCCTCGAGTCTGGTGGAAAAGACATAGAGACAAGAAAACAGATCGGAAACCTTCAAAAACGAGTAAGAAATACAATTGTGTTTGTTTGTGTGTGCACGGATGTCTTTTAAATGCATTGCAAAAATGTAATAAATCTTGCTCATTGTTGGATTATTTGATTAGCGAATAGAAAACGTATACTTTTAAATTAATTACCCATAATGGTAAAAATATTGAGCAAAATCTTGAGGTTATGGCTGTGATAGTGTAATCCTATACAAGATAATATTTTAAATGACTTAAAAAATACAGTTTCTAACAATCTGATAACGAGGTTTTTAGGACTGATGTAAAAAAATATTTCAAAAGTTACGTTTGAACCCATAAATAGATATTTTTAAGGTGACACTATTTGCTTTTGCACTTTTCATTCTACATGAAGTAGGAAGTGAGGTTGAGTTTGATGTGTTGTTGGTGTTTGCATGTTTCCTGTCTGTCAGTCCATTTGATGTTGTTTCAGGACTGACAGTGTGGGGAGCGTGACTGACACCTGTTCACTTTAGCTCTATAGACAAGTCAATGAAAACATCACTGGCAGCATGGATTTCCATACGGTGCCCTTTGAAACTGAATAAAAAATAGCATGAAATGGAACCGAAAGTCCCTGTACTCATCAGTTTTCTGCGGGTCTCGGGTTCATCTCATTGTCCAAAAACTCACAAATTAAATGGCAGTTGAAGTATGAGTGGATGTACGTCTCACTCAATGATTTCCCCCCCATTTTCTTTCTCAGTGATTCTGGGATTGATTCCAGCGACATACTGTACAATCAAAATTCAGTACAACAATGCTAAAAAAAAATACATTGATAGTTTGATCATACATAATGTGTCACAAAAAGCAATAGATGGAAAGATGGAAAGGGAACAAACGGGAGATTAGAAGCATTATCCAGTTCCTGGTTCATAAGCTGGTTCAAGCCTGATTTGTTTATAACAATTATAAAACAGGACTTCTATTGTAGAATAGTCTAAATTATAAATGAGTGTAAAAATCAAAATGTTTTTGACCAGTTGTACAAACTGAATATAAATGAACGCTGAATTTTTGTTGGGTGAAATTAACCATTTTTTCTATGTGTTTGTTGAAGATCCAGGACTTGGAGATGGAAAACACAAAATTGCAGAAGAAACTTAAAGAGCTGGAGGATCAGCTGATGGATTCCCACTGTTCGCCTGTATGTTCTGGAGAACCTTGGATTTTGTTAACTTGGATTCGATCAAACACTTTTGCTTTTTTGGAACATGAACACAAATCTTTTGATTTCACGTACAGTTGTACCTCAGTTTATGGTTTATTTTAATTTCATATTGTTTATTTTTATAATTTATGATTTTTATTAAGACAAACAACCTATAATCCAAAAAAATTAAATCTACATGTTAAATAAAATGTATTTACTTTTGTTATATAAAAAAATAGAGGAAAACAATTATGTACATTTATGTACGTTTTTGCCATTCTAAAATATTTGAAAATAATACATTTAGTATAAATGAGTATCAGTGTTGTTCACAATTTGAGTATCAGTTTTTTTCTTTCTGTAATCCCTCCTGTTTGTCCCGTCTTTTTCATCAAGTTTTTCCATATGTTCCAACACCTTTTCTCTAACGAACTACACTTCTTTCAGAGGCTGTCTATCCTATCCTGGTGCACTGATGATGTCTCCTCATTTACCAACCTCGAGATCTCTTCTGTCACTCTAACTCCTGTCAGCTCACCTGATTCCAGCCAATCAGTGAGCTTGCTAACTCCTCCTCCTGTTAAGCCTGCCCACTCGCAGCCCAAAAATGATTGCGCCGTGCCTCGACCACGTGTAAATGCTCCTTTGTTCTATTTGGCTCCACATAGGGAATTCATTCATTGTTTCATGAATTGAATGACTTTGGTGAAATTGATCTTCTGAACTTAAGCCACTAGACTAGATGAACATAATAGATGAATCAGATTCCATTTGATAGCATAGACATTCGGTGAATTGTTCTTTTAATAATTATTTTGCAGATCACAGAACTTGTATCATGTGCTGATGTCCCTGATATAGGCTGGGAGTGTGCAGGCCAGAGCCAGCTCTACAGACATATTTGATATGGTTCCGTTCACCCCTGAGTCTCCAATAAGAAGAAGAATGAATTTCAATGGAGTTTCGCCTCCGTATCTGCCTTTGCAAGAACGAGGTGAGGATCTGTGATGAATGAAACACACTTACAAGAACCTTATCAAAGAAAATCCATACCCAGTGAATTTTACAGGGAGGTTTGAAAAAATGTATTTAAAATGTCTAGAAATGACTTTCTATTCATGTTGAATAAGCTAAAATGTTCGGGCAACAACATTCAGTTTCTAACTGTTCCTTTTGTGATTATTGTTTGTTCTCTTGTTTTATGAGGTGAATTTACAGTATGAATATAACAATAAGTAATTTTTTTTTTTTTTAACCTGTGCTGTAGATAGAGACCGGTTTGGAGCAGAACCATTTGATCCCTTCATTTGTGGACCTGCAGTTTTTACACCCGACATCCAATCCAAACTGGACGAGATGCAGGTCTTTTATCTCGTATTCTATTATCAATCTATTTTTTGTAAATGGAATTTTTTTGTAAAGTTGATGTTTATTTTATAGCAAATATAGTAAAATGCAGCTCACAGGCAAATGGAGGGGGGGGGGTTTGAGAATCTCCTTATGGAGGGAATATTTTCAAAAGTGTGTCATAAACACCAGCTAACGTGATTGACAGATGATATGAATAGATGAAAGGAAGCGTGTAAGCAGCACTCGGCTGACAGGATTAACCACGGGAATTATCATTTCTCCATTTAATTATCCAGTGAAAAAATGGTTTCTCAACGCATCCACATTTCGGAGGAGTGATAATTGTTTTCTGTGTGTAACGTTTCCTCACTAATCCTGAGTGATTTTATTAAATAATGAAATGTATTTTTATCTTCAATGCCTCCTGCATCATCCGCTCAGCGACAGAGATGGTTTGTACATGCTGGTTTGTGATACGTTCTTGATGTTTTTGAAGACCTTTTACTAAAGCCATGTGCATGTGTTAGCACATCCTGCTGTGTTTGTCATTTATGTGCCTCCTTTCATCTTTTCTCTGTGAGTTGTTTTCAATTGAGTGTTAGGTCTCCCTTAAATTAAAAGTGCATTTTAGCTACAAAATAATTGATAGAATTGTTTCTGGGTTTGATGTGCTGTACAACATTTGATTTATTCTTGAGAAATTGTGTTGATAGACAAATCTTCAAATTACTTATAAATTGCTATTCAAACCTTTGCAAAGTAAGATATGTAATGTAATGTAATAAACATGTACAGTAATACTGCATGTAATGAAAAGTGTGATGGTATAGTATATTAAATAAAAAAGTAAATTTTAGCTAGACTTTAGATATGCATATTCATTTTGTCACAATGCAGCCGGAAAAATCACGTTTCCATAAAAAAAAATGACTTACCCTAAAAATAAGATCTATGTTTCATGTGTTTTTAACTGTAGTGCTGTGACGTTCATTTTGCCTAGTAAGGTTTGAGAATTTTTTCTAATAGTTTTAAAGTATGTATACACTCAAGTGTTTTTAATTTTGTAAAGTTTAAAAATAAATGTTTCTGAACATATATTTTCCCTGAAACCATTCACTGTCACTTTTTTTTTGCCGTGTGATACATTATACGTCATTATATACATAATCACATAGGACCTTGTCTTAATGGGGAAACACAGTAGCTCTTATTTTCTTGTGGAAACACTGTTGTATCAGTTGTCAGTGTGTAATGTGCCTTGTTTGTTGCTTAATGTACAGATTCATGTTTCTGTTGGACCTGTGGCATGTTTTTATGCATCTCAGTTTTTCTTGCTTTTCTAACTGGACGTGTTTACTGTTTTGGCAGGAGGGGTTCCAAATGGGACTGACTTTAGAAGGCGCCGCAATGTCTCTGGATCAGGTGGACAGCCGATGCTGAGTTTACTTGGCATTTCTTGTGTGTACTATGATTATTCACCTCATAGCTGATCTCAAAGTTGATATTTTCTATCAGAACCATGAAAGTACTGGGTCCCTGAGGGGGAAAAAAGGGTCTGTGAAATGTTCTATTTTTATATGATGAAAACGTAATTCACAGTCATGTATGTGTTTATTGATTGTCATGATTTGTTAAATTTGCAATGAAGACCAAATTTACTGACAGACTAGAATCCTGTTCTATCGGATCATAAAGAAAACTATTTCCACAATCATGGCTTTCTCATGTGTGTTTATTAATTCATTTTTGCTAATAAGTTAACCGTTAAATTATTGAAAAAAAATGTTATAATCCTTCTGGCTGAATTTGTGTTGCCATGTTTTACATTTAATGATAAATAAAAGAAAACTGATAGCACTTTTAATACTTTTTTGCGTTTTTTAACAAGGACAGCACTTGACTAATGGACTAAAAGCAAATGTCTTAGTTCCAGCTCATTGTCTGTCAAATGGATTAATGGCTTTATTCAGCATTCAACGCAAACAACCATTTCCCAGAAATAAATTCAGGGACAGAAACTTTGCCTTCAGACGTGTTACTGATGAGTCTTGTAATAAGACTTCTATTGGTTTCTGCGAGATATTTCATGAAATATTAATAATTCCCTTTTAAAAATTTTTGACAATCATTGGTTAATTCTTGCCGTCACAGAGACGGTGCAAGAACAGATGGGATAATATTTCCCAGAAAATTATCCGGCTTCATCTTTTATCTCATCCACTTAACCTTCAACAGCCACTCGAGAAGACAATTGCTAATAAGATTTGAGGATGAACAAAACAACATACAGATTATTCTTGTCAAATACGGAATCAAATGCGCATTCTTATGAGACATAAAAACTGTCTCTCACTTCTGCAGAACTGGAAATCCTTGATCGTAATACAAAGGTCAGATTCCTCCAGGTCCTCAGAAACACGGAGGTGGCAGGGCAGTCAAGTCAGAATCATGCTGTTTTTTTCATTCCACTCATGAGAAGCACACAGGGCCGATCTCCAGGCCAAACTCCTGATCTTTGTCGCCAACATCTACCGCTGCCAAGTCAACCACTGGAAGCCGCGAGAGAGTTTGAGTGCGATACTCAAAAACCGTCTTGCTCCACTCGCCGGTGGATCTCTGATGAGAAAATGAGAAAATGGTGCGATTAGTCTCTGTGACATTTTATAGATTTTTAACTACATTTTGACTAAAATGCAATTTGATTGGATGGTGTGACTAGGAATTAGTGGAAGGAAAGATGAAGGTCTCTCAGTCTATTTACCCGTTGTCCTCATTGGCAATTATTGTAGCACATTCAAAAAAATTGCAATGCGTATTTACATCTCACATTTACACAATTCACTTGCTAAAACAATATTGAGAAGGTTTCAATGTGACGATAGTCTCAGAAGTATTTTTAGAACACACCGAGCAGCCGTCTTCTGTGACTGTGTACTTTAGCCGGTTACTGCCATGTGCCGCAATGTCCTTTCCATCAGAACCCTTCAAGACTACAGCTTTCTTCAAGCTGTTGTTCTTCTCGTCCCTGTAGGCCACGCTGTTCCTGCAGTGGTAGGTGATGCTCTGTGCTGCTTCTTTTGACAGAAGACGTAGAAATCTCATCTGGACTGCTACCGTGTTAGCCAGCGACTCTTTGCTTCCATAAGTGAACTGTGGGGGATTTAGAAATTGTTTTACAAATTTTATGATGTTCTTGTACCTACATTTCAATTGTGTGTAAATGAGATCATGAAGCATAAAGGTTTAAGGAATTCCGATAAATGGCGCTATACGTTTTGATCTGATGTGTAGGACGTCAAGACCTTCGGTCCACAGACAAATGTGTAGTTGATCGTTTTGACTGGATTGCTACAAGTACCATGTTTCACCACAATAAAGCCTAAATTGATTTTTTTATTTGGTCTTAAATAAGGCATACCCTGAAAATGAAGACCTAGTCAAAAATTATCATGATTTTCATACGATATCATTATCATTTGGAGTATCATAGATTGTCACGTGAACCAATGTTTTCAATATTTTTATGAGCTATACCACAAGGAAGATAAAATCCCTTTTAAAATTTGATATGTATAAATAATGAAAGATGTTTGAACAAGGGTTAGCGTAAGTTGAGATGTGGTTGTGCTTGTGCATTTTGAGCATTCTAGCTAAATATGCATATTTCTGGGTTCAAGATTTATGAAATAAACGTATTGCACAGAATGCAACATATTTTGGATTGTTCCGAGAAATTTGCAATTGTGTGGCAGGAAGAAGGGGACAATCTCAAGCGCACACCTGCTGGTTAAGTACCCATAACCTTCCAGATTGAGTTTGCGTACTTGCAGTAAGTGGGATGCTTCTGTACATGTAAGACCTGGATGAGTCATGGTAAACGATCTCATTACACTGATTTTACGCTTGGACCAGAAAATACAGAAAGAAAACCTTTGTTCCCCGGCTCATGGTTGTTCCAAACCAGATGGGCTTAGATGTGTTTGAACTTGAGCTCCACCAATTCTTTCGTGGGATAGTGGCAGGACTAGCCGGTACACAGGTCTCTCCCATCTCCATGTTGCAGTGCACTTGAATGGCATCTCTAGCACTGCTTTCATTTGGATCGATCCAATATTGTCCTATGAAACAATCCAAAAGATGAACAGTGTATAATGCTCCTGTTTCTCTTCAGCTGTATTTATTCCTTCCTAAGCCTAGGTCCCCAGCGTCAGTAGCAGTTTGAGCCTGGTGAACTAGAAACCTTCATATTTTTATTATTATCATTATAACTTGACTCCCGTCATTGTTGCTTGCAGCTATATTTGGTTTTGTTTTAGTTGGCACATTTAATCTCTCACCTGACTTCTTTAGAGGGTAGCACTGTTTGAGGTCCTGGCATGTCCGTGCAGGGAATTGGCGACTCCCATCCGGACTCCGCATGCTATTCAGCTGACTTCCCAGGGTTTTGAGAGATAACTGGACCTCACTGTCTGCCCGAACTGCATCTGAACCTTTATTGGCCTTTGCCTCATCGTCATTGAACTCTGGCAAAGACATTTTTGATGGGGCCTCTGGTTCAGTTTCACCATCTGATTTCAAATTTGTGCCAAAAAGGTCATCTGCTGCAGCAATGGCCGGGCCAGGAGGACCAGGAGGTCCCGATGGTCCGGGTTCTCCAGGGGGGCCCTAAGGAAATTAGCAAAATCTGTTGCAAAAGTGTCTCATCCCGTGCATTTACTGATTATCTGCAAAATCGGTTAATTGGTCAAATTAAAACTTGATTACTGTTCACCTGGGGACCAATATCCCCATGGGCACCACGAGATCCCGGAGCCCCCATTGCTCCTGGTGGACCGTCATCTCCTTCCTTTCCTGGAGGTCCTGCAAGGCCAGGGGGTCCCTATTAATGGGTTAAAGTTAATTGGGTTAAACTGCTTATGGTATTGTGGTATTAAGGGTCTTACTTACTCTTTGTCCACTTGGTCCAATAATTCCAATAGCACCATCATCTCCTGGAGCCCCCTGGAGAGAGATGATAGATCATCTACAGCAAGTTGATAGACCCATTTATTTTTGTGTTGGTGAAACATACTGATGTTCCAGGTAGTCCATGTAGTCCAGTGAAGCCACGATGACCCTTCTGACCCCTCTCACCAGTTTCCCCTTTGTCACCTTTATCTCCAGCTGGTCCTTGTGGACCCTATGTAAGGAAATTAATTTAGCATTACAGAAGGCTGCAATAAAATGTATCGAAATGTTAGAACACATTGTTAGAATCCTAAATAGTCTGGTCTCTGGTCTACAGTAGCTTTTTTAGATTCGAGTGCTTACTTTCTTCCCTCTGGATCCTGCTGGACCATCAGAACCAGGTTGTCCTCTGGCACCCTGTTAGTAAAATTGCATTACAGTAAATTCATTAAACATGAATAATAATACAAATCAGTGTTCTTAAGCACCTGATCTCCTCTTCGGCCCGGACCTCCAGGAGATCCAACAGGTCCAGGTTCTCCTGGTGTCCCTTGTACACCTGCAACACCCTCTGATCCTTTTTCTCCTCTGTCTCCCTGAGACACAACGTATTTTTAACAAAAACTGTTGTTCGAGCAATGCCACTGAAGACAAACATTTAAAATAATTCCACTCTATATTCATACTCTGATTCCAGTGTGCCCATCAGTTCCTTGTACACCATCAGCTCCAGCCAAACCCTGTATGAAAATACATTATTATACTCAAACATAATACTTGCATTATGAAAAGAATTAAAATCAAGCCTTTTCAAAACATTTAGGAGAATGAACAATAGAATAAACTTCAACCTCTGGGCCAGCATCTCCCCGAGCTCCCACTGCTCCAGGTAAACCAATAGGGCCAATCCCACCTTTTGTTCCATGGGAACCTGGAGTCCCCGCCTTTCCGGGTTGACCCTACAACAAAAGACGTTGTAACTAACCTAGCAGGTTAATTTGCATGATTAAGAGGTCACAGGAAGTTTATTATAAGTTAATTGTTTTCTATTTTTGTTTCTATTGTTTAGAATAATTCGGTAACAAACCGCTGGCCCAGGAAGTCCAAGCATTCCCCGCTCTCCTCTCATCCCAGGAAGGCCCACAAGCCCTCTCTGTCCTGGTGTTCCAGCAGACCCGGATGGACCGTCTGGTCCCTAAGGAATGTGAAACAGAGACTGACTTCTGGTGCTCATTATAATTGGGTTTTATTAAACTAATGCAGATTGCTTTTAAGGATAGAATAAGAGGAATAGCATACTGGTAGTCCATCATCTCCTGCTTCTCCTTTATCTCCAGAAGTACCAGCAGGTCCATGGTTTCCATTTTCTCCTTGGCGACCAGGGCCTCCTGCCTCTCCGTGAACTCCAGGTGGACCTCTCTTACCTGGGGCACCGATGGGACCAGGTTCTCCAACTGGCCCCTGGTTGATAAATATATAAAAACATAGTGTATTCAGAATCAAGAACCAACACATTTATCATCACTCACAGCAGAACCAGGTGGGCCGACACCTCCAGAAAGACCTGGGAAACCACTGGAACCCTTTTAGTAGAAAAAACAAAGTATGAAACACAACAAAACAAAATGTCTGAGTACTCGTCCAGGTGGATCACCAATGATTTTTGATTATTGCTTATGGCTTACAGCAGCTCCTTGAGTTCCTCTCCCTCCTTTCAGGCCCAAGATTCCTGTCACACCCTGAAAAAGTACATATTTATACAGATAAAGAGCAATTTTATTTAGCCATCAATGCCTAAAACACAGAGTTTAAAACACAGCATTCACTCAACTGCATTAAGTTCACGGATAGACTTAAGAGACGTCCCATTTCTAATCGCTAAAGCTCAATTTGTCCTTGGTCTATACTTTGCAACGAGAGCTTCAGCTCGTTATGAATATATGTGTGTTTATGAACATTTTTAACCATTCTTCCAGAATAAAATTTTGGCCCTTTCCTCTTCCAAAATGACTTGTACAGGGTTGTGAGAATGGAATTGTCCAAAATGTATTGGTACAGTATGATGACGCATTCAAAGCTCTTTTCACTGGAACCATTTCCACTTAAATGTACACGTGGCACCCTGCTGGTTTTCGGTAGCTTCAGAAAATGCATCTAGAGGCCAGTGATGTTACACCGCTGCATTGACGTTTTTTATTTGACTTATTGATTAATGGTTTTGATGCAGCTGCTTGGCCTTAATAACCATTCCATAAAGCTCTCAGTGTAATCTGCATCCGAAGGTTATATGAAGTGGGAAGGTCTTTAACAATTGGCTCTGCAAAAAGTTGGCGAAACACATTTGAGTTTTCCTTTTTTCTTTCTGCTTACCTGTGGACCAGGTTTTCCCGCCATTCCACGAGGCCCAGGAGGTCCTGCCTCTCCCTTAGCACCTCCCTCTCCTGGTTCACCTTTGACACCTGGTTGACCATCTGGACCCTTTAACATGAACATTACAAATGTTGGGCCAAATTACTATTACTAATTACTATTATTATTTACCAGGGCCAAATTACACCAGCACTTCATTCAGTACACTTACCGGAGGTCCAGCAAACCCAGCGGGACCAGTGGGACCTGGCTCTCCAGGTGAGCCCTGAAAAATAAAAGAGGAATAATACATCACATTGTTTATGAACCTGTCATCTTTATTGTTAATCTACTAGATTGTATCTTACAGCCATTGCTCTTGAGCCTGGTGAACCAGGGGGACCTTTAGGTCCTTGTTCTCCCTGTAAAAACATTTGTATATAGTTAAAAGTGTTTTCATGAGCAGTTTATTTATTGCTTAAATTAAGCTTTAAATTGAATTAAACCTTCTCTCCAGATGGGCCAGCAGAACCAACAGGCCCCACAGGTCCGGCTAATCCCTGTAGACAAATTACATTTTCAATCCCTTTTTACAGGAAAATAAATAAATAAATAAATAAATAAATAAATAAATATATATATATATATATGTAGCGTTTTAAAAGTGAAAATGTAACCGCAGTACTAGGCCAATTTAGTTTAGTCAGTCTCATTTGTGTTTTTTGTGTCACTCACTCGAGCTCCATCACTTCCAGCTCCCCCTTCTGATCCCCTGTCTCCAACTGAACCCTAGGAATACATATACAACAAACATTATTGAGCAAAACTTCTTAGACTCGATATATGTTTGTCATTTTGTCAATAGATAATATTTGACTGAATATTTATAGCTTCATTCTCAGAGAATAATAACTTCCTGCCTCAGCTCAGAAGCTTAGAAAGCCACCACTGCTGTCATGCATCAAGAACTAGCTTCATAGGGCGTTTAAAATATGCAATCTGTTGCACTGATTGAAAAAAAAAAAAAAAGCATAGAGCTAAAATATGCATGTATAAACCAGTGTGTCAGAGCCATTAACTTTACAGACCCACATTTTCATATCTGCAGCAGCCACACTCACACTGTCTCCTTTAGGCCCGGCTGTTCCAGTTATGCCCCTCTCTCCTGGCATACCCTGCAGCCCTGGTGGTCCTGGTTCTCCTGCAGTTCCGGGAGGACCTGGATTTCCCTAAAGAATCATTCAGATTTGAGAAATATTTTGAGTGGATATTTAAAAGCGTTACAAAAAGCATCTTTTATTGAATAATAATTTTGTATTTAAGGAAGTAGAAGATAATTTTTGCAATTAACTGTCTGTTAGTTACATAAAAAAGCGTAGTTTATTTGGTTTTTAATCTAACCTTAGAGCCATCAGGTCCAGGGGTTCCTAGGTTTCCTTTGGGGCCTGGTAAACCATTGGGTCCTGTTTCACCTCTCTCTCCTGGTGTTCCACGCTCACCCTTAAAAAGAAAAAAATGCTGATTAAAATGCACTTTCACTTTTAAAAAAAGTATGATTGAAACTAAACTCACCCTTGGACCGGTTTGTCCTACACTACCACCCTCTCCAGTAAGTCCCTGTAAAAGAAAATTATAATGTTCCCTGATCTATTTTGTCACGCGTTAGGAACAAACAGAGTGCTACCTGTTGGATATCAATCTTTTAATCAAAAATCATTTAAGGAAGAGTATCGAAACTCCAAAACATAAGCAATACACAGAAAACATTAAAGCAGTAACATTAATATTCAGTAGCCTAATATTCCCAAGTGAACTCGGGTGCTGCACTGGGAGATTGCTGTCCAGGTGTCCCCATCAATGTCCTGCTGCTTCCTTCCATGACCGTGCCACATGCAGCTCTTTTAGGAGAGTTTTATTCTCACTTTCATACAGAAAGTGTTTTACTTTTCACCGTTCAAAAGGCAAAAGAACATTTTTTTGACATCAACTCACCTCATCACCAGGTTTTCCAGACTCTCCGGGGGGTCCTGGGGGACCAGGCAAACCCTACAAAATTAATAGTGATTTGATTACGAATATTATTATAAATACATTAAGGTGAAAAAATAATCACAAGTATATGGTGTGTGTGTGTGTGTCTAGGATTTTACACACGCGTTATTATAGGCACATACTCACTGTACGTAATTATAACAAGTACGTAAAATTTGCAATATGTATCCTTCCATTTTCGGCAAGGGGAGAGTCACAGGGAGCTGGCCCCTAAATTTGTATTATCCCTTATATTTTGCACACACAGACATGTTTCTTTTATCGATAAAAACCTTAAAATCATTAAAAATTTATATATAAATTGTGTAATGGGAAACCTGTAACGAAAATACATTTAAAGAGTATTTCTAAGTAAAAAACAAAGTGTGCAAAATCACACATTCCCCATAGAAAATTTAAATAAATGGGAACATTTTTAATACCCGGTATAATACTAACATGTTAGTAAGAATTCAAAACTTACTTGGAAGCCAGTTAGTCCTGGGGGTCCTTGCTCTCCTCGTTTTCCCGCTACACCCTAGAATAAAACACTCAATTAAGTTGAAGTGATCCTATCAAACAATCCTAATCCACTGAAAAGCTATCCCAAGGCAAAAGGATTGATTCGATGACTCACAGGTGGACCGGGAGACCCCACTGGACCTTCTTCTCCATCTTTCCCATTCGGTCCCTGAAGAAATGACATCACTCTTAATAAACCTGGTGATCCTGGATTTATATTGTACCCTCAATCCCTCAAAGCAACAGACATCACTAATGAAAACCCAGACTCACTCTTTGTCCTGATGTTCCATCTGATCCTGATTCTCCGGCTTTCCCTGGATCCCCCTGCGGAAGAAAAACGCTTGCTCTTTGTCTTTTTCAAATTATATGATCAATATTGATGATTTTGTTTTCTTTTGTCTTTTTATTTTCTCCTGAAAATTTTTTTCCTTAATATAAAAAGATTAATTCCAAAATGTATTTACTTAAAAAGTGATTAAAAAAAAAAAAAAGAATGAAACTACCCCTTTTTCGATGCACAATGTTTGATATATTTCTAATGTTGAATGGTAAGCAAACTATTTAAAAAAAATATATATAAACTTAAATAAAAAAATATCTAATATTCAAAAAAATAGCTCATTTGTAACTCAGCCTTCATCAAAAATGTAATGAATCCCAATGATATTCACAGTATTTGTCTTTTTATAAGTAGTGGCTTACACTAAAGCCTTTTGGTCCAGGCAAGCCCATCAGCCCGGCAGGACCTCGGGTTCCTGTGGAGCCCGCTGATCCAGGATTCCCATCATCTCCTGGGGCTCCCTGAGAAAAAACATACGTGTTGGAGAAGAGGGTCTCTTATCTTGCTTTGGTCTGGAAGAGGACTACGTACGTCCAATTTTCTCTAGTTCAAGCCAAAGTATTTCTGGAGTTCCTGTAATTGTTTAAGCCCATGATCAAAGACAATGTTTCAGAGAGTGCTGGTCTTTCCATATGAGACCACTCTTACCATAGCTCCTACAATAGAGTTTTGGAGCTTGGGGGCTAGGGGTACACGTTTCTGACCACACTTGACTGCCTCAATCTCCTTATTGTGACCAAACTTACTAGGGGCTGGAGTGCTTAGGGTAAGTCACCAGATGTGTTTAGCATGGAATGCGGGCAGTCTTCCACAGGTTGCCCTCCGCATCTGGCTGTGGAGCTCTGAGTGACTCCCTAAGAGCAGTCCGTAATCCAAATGCCCTATCAAGACGTGGATCCACCAGGGGTGAATGGCTATTTAATTTGTGAGATATGAGACATCTTTGCTCAGACGCCAATTGATACTGATGGTAAGTCACTCTGTCTGTTTGTTAAATCCAATGCACCACTCAGCATAGACACAATAGCCAATCTCTGTCTTCTCTTCCAGAGAGAGCTAGCGCACAAAACTTTTTACACACCACCAATATCCGAGTATGTTGGGAGCTCTATACACCAGAGAGAGTTTATTGGAGTTTATTCCTACAGATAGGGACAGTTATTCTGACGCTGTACAAGTCACATATTTGAGATTAGCTTCCATTCAGTAAATACATGCGACTCCACTTAATCGCGCCACATCAGGACTAGACCATTTAGGCCCAATAAACCGGCTGCCCCAAAAAAGAGCCTGATCCAGAATCCAAGCTGCAGCTTTCCAATCAGACAATAATAATATTACAATCAAACTGCCTTTACAATGGAATCCTGTTAATTTACACATCGGAACACAATGATTTGGCCCCAATAAAGTGGCACAAATTTGCATTACAAGATATTATCAGGACTTTGGGACTCCTACCAAAAAAGCCCTTTTACTGGCGTCCCAATTAAGCAGTCGACTGTATATAAACCTTACCTGTGGTCCTATCTTTCCCTCTTCACCTTGCGGTCCCAACACTCCAGACAAACCCTAAAGAAAAATTGTGTTTACACGCTGTTTTTACTCTACTCCTAAAACAACTACAAAACAGAAATTCATGCAGAACATTCATGTGTGCTGTTCAAAGTGCACTTATTGTACCCTTGCGTTTGTAATCGTAATTTGTAAAAAATGTAAATCCACACTGTACATATAATACGTATATATTTGTCCTACCCTTGCACCAGTAATTCCCGTTTCTCCAGGTCGACCAGGATCTCCATTTGCACCCTTGGGACCTGATGTGCCTGGGATGCCACGTTCACCTTGGGATCCCTAAATAAATTACAGATAAGCATCCATAACAGTGAATACATCTACCAAATACTGGCTTTCACTTCAAATAAATTAGCAAATAAAAGCTGCTAATCAGTACCTTCTGTCCTGATAAACCATCTGCTCCTGGAAAGCCACGGTTTCCTTGAGCTCCCTGGAGTAAAAGAAAAAAGAGACAAAGAATAGTATCATGAAAAAAATCAATTAAACAAAACAAAAGAGCATTTTAAAAATGATCAATGTCACAGACTCTCTCTCCTGGTGGGCCTGGAGCTCCAATAGACCCGGCGTCTCCCCTTGGACCACGCTTGCCTTCTTCTCCCATTTGCCCCATTTCTCCCTGAAGTCCTGGAAGCCCCTTTATACATGAATATACCAGAATGTAAATCGGAGAAAAGTTTCCATTGACTCTTTTTTTCTATGGAATATGAGATATTTTGAACATACAGGTTCTCCTTTTGCTCCAGACTCTCCTCTGACTCCAGACAATCCTGCATCACCCTGCGGTGATGAAACATCGCTGAACACTGGTGCAACAATGTAACATTTTGAACAGTGAGCAGCAATGCAGTCGACTGGGTCATTTCAAGCCGCCGGTTAAAAGGGGCAAGCAATTTATTCGGAGAAATCCTACATCCGGGAACAAATCATATCTCAAAATGCAAATCACTGTCACTTTATTGTGTCGCTTTATTGGGGCAAAAATTTTGCTTTATTGGGGGTAAATTTGAGGGAGAATGAGAAAAATTGGCTTTTAAAAAATTGCTTTATATGGAAAGCCACATTATTGGGACAAAATGGTCGTATCCAGGTGTGTCCCAATTTACCGGAGTTGACTGTACTGAAAAATTAAAAATGTACTTACCACTTGTCCTTTAGCCCCTGAAAGTCCGGTTGATCCCTGTGGTCCAGGGGGTCCAACCAGACCTAGCAGTCCAACTGAGCCCTGCACACCTGGGATCCCCTACAATCCCAGATGGCGGTAACATAAAAATGGACCAAATTAATAAAAAAATATATTTTTGTAGGAAAAACATTATTCTTTACTGTGATGTTTTTGTGTCCCTCGAAAAGTATCAATCAAAAAGCTAATAGATCATAAGACAAATATTTTTGTGCAGATAAATAATGCATATATTATGAAGTGTTTTATATAGATCTTAGAAACACACTGAGGGTCCTTTAGTTCCCTGAGCACCATCTGTTCCAGGTGGTCCCTGAATAGACAAGAGACAATTAAAGAAAACATGTCACAGACAATAATACAGTAATTATGTTGTTCAAGAAGGCCAGATCTACACCTGACTGCCCTGAGATCCTGGTAAACCTAACCGTCCTGGTTCGCCTCTTGGACCTTGTGGTCCGCTGGTTCCCCGTGGACCTGTGGCTCCAGCTTGGCCCTGCATTGATTGGATTTAACATTTACCAGAAGAATGATGTTTTTAAAACAATGATTTATTGATTGACTCTCAAAAAAATGAACTTAATTGTAATCATATTTCATATTTCTCTTACTGTATATACTTGAATCAAAGTAGGACTAAAGCGGAACATACGTATCTATGAACACGATCCATGACAAGTGTAAATCAAACTTGCCTTCATGCCTGGAGCACCAGGAAACCCTGGGGCACCTGGAATTCCCATTGTACCCTGCAAATAACACAAATCATATTAATTACAATCTTAGTTTTAAATGACACACAATTGGTATACAGTATTAAACAACTTTAATACAAGTAACAGTTAATTAAATGAAGATGGTTACTTAAATCTCATACCAAGGCACCTGGTTTCCCCGCATTTCCTGAAAGACCTCGCTTTCCCTACAAAGATACAAGAGTTTTGGAAAACAAGAAAAAGCAATAAAAAAGTGATAACACAAAAATGATGCCTACCATGGGCCCTCCAGGGCCAATGCGGCCCCTCTCACCAATCACACCAGTGGGACCCTTCAAAATAAATTGTGACGAAAAATCATTAGGTTGAGGAATAATAAAAGACTGAAATTGGTTCAAACTATCGATGTGCCCATACCGCTGGACCCACAGGCCCCATTCCACCAGGAATTCCTGGGTCTCCCTTTAATTAAAAGAAAAACGTGAACTAATAGCAGCCGACAGACACACAAAAAAAAGCTTTGTGCAGAAATATCTGACCTTTGACCCCACAGCCCCTGACTCTCCTTTTTGACCCTGTGAACCTGGATGACCCTAAGATGCAGATAAGATTCATCTGTTTTGGCTGATTTGTTGTTCTGTACAGGTTCATATTATGTGAATGACAAAATTATAAATATGAAAACCATGTACAGATTATAAAACCATGAACCAACTCACTTTTAGGCCCTTTAGACCTGGTTGGCCTGGTAATCCTGGAAATCCTCTGGAACCCTACAGAAACAAAGAAATTGATTGTTAAGGAAATATTTGAGAAGGAAAATGTTTTTTCCAGTTCTGTCTATTTTTCAATGTGAACATGATACTTACTTTGTACATGCAGTTGTCTACCTATTATAAATATGTAAAATCCATTGATCCCTTGAACTACTTTGTCTTTATATAACTTTGTATAAGATTTCTTTGTAATCTTAAATATGTAATCTTAGGGACATAATGTCACAGACACATGTTCAAAACACTGTCTTTTAGTGTCTGTGTGTGTGTGCGTGTGTGATTAGATCTAGATGGTTAGAAGCAATAAGCAAGTGCTTCTTTAAGAAAGGACTAACAGGGGAACCAGGAATTCCTTGTTCTCCGTTATTTCCAGGTGGTCCTGACAAACCCTGTAAAAAAAGACAAGGTTGTTATTACAATGAACACACACATTCAGTACAACAATATTTTAATATTTGATACGTGTGTTACAAATGGCGTGTGAAATGCGAGTCAATAATGATGCGTGTCCTGAATCACACGTCATAAAGTCGCACGTAATGTGTTCTTGGTTTCAACCAACACATCATTCAAAAATGAAATGTCACCTAACCTTGTTTTCTATAGGTTCTTTTCATGAACACATTTCATCTGAATTTCGCCTCTGAATTCAATTTCTCTAATCTCAAAATACGACATTTGCTTGGACGTTAGCTCTATTAACAAAGCTAACAAAAAGCAAACAAAAAGAAAAACTCACGAGCCATATCATAAAATGGTATGTTTAATGGATACCATAAAACTCACATCTGAGCCAGGTTTTCCTGAAGAACCGTCTGGACCCCTTGGACCAAAAGAGCCCTACAAAAACATACATATTTTTTTTGTTTAAGTTCCTGCCACTAAGCATTTCTAAATCTTTCTATATTTGAATATTAACTTTAATTTTACCATGGGGCCGGGATCACCAGCATCCCCAGGGGCCCCCTGTGCTCCTGTTGGGCCCTGAGTGGAATAGAAATTCACCAAAACATTGGTACAATAATGAACTCATTAAAAAGGAAAACGCTTTATATTTAGCATTTCTCATTTACATAATCAAAACCAATTTTGAAAGTGAACGCACCGGTGGTCCGGCTGGGCCCGGCTCACCTCTTGGTCCTGCTTCACCCTAATTGGAAGTAAATTGTTTTTCTTTTTACATTATAGTATTTATAGTGTCCAAATTTTTATAATGAAGTGCTTTCTAAAGAAAAGAAAATATCTTACCGGGGTTCCACTGACCATCCCAGCCATCCCATGCTTTCCTTCATGGAACCCAGAGGCCATCTGAGATGCAAACTGACTCTAAAATGTGTCACACAAATGAAATCAATACTTCTTTTTTTCATCCTAACATTTACAAACATGACAAATTATATTTTATCCGTGCAAAAGAAAAGTTAAAAGTATTGCATTCACAGTAAATTTGAAATTCGAAAATCAACACTGATAATTCATCACATTGAAAGTGTTCATATGAGATCCACACAGAAAGCGTAAATTCATTGAAACTATTCAGCTTATAAGTTTAAAATATAATGTGACAATAATTGAAATTTAAAACACCATGCCTGTGCACACTCACCCCTGGCAGTGAAGTGCTGATGGGACCAGGTTCTCCTGGGTTGCCTGGAACACCTGGTTCTCCATTAAAACCTTGTGGTCCTTGAACTCCCTACAAAAAAAATTATAGTTTTCTTTTATTTTGTTGACTCAGCCAGGACTTTATTTCCTCTGCCTTAACTAATTTTTCTTATTAACTTATTCATTCTTTTTTAGCTTATTTGTGTACTTTGTGATACAAATAGTGCTCACTAGAATGGTGAATGTCACATACTTGTCTTCCTTTGCTCCCTGGATATCCAGTTCTTCCGTCCGCTCCCGGGCGACCCTGAGCAGTGTTAGAAAACAACACCATGTTCAACTGATTGGCAGACATCAACTAGGAATCTGAATAAAACAACATTTGATGTACAGATATTTCCACCCACCATTGGTCCTGGTGGTCCTGGTACTCCCACAAGCTTAAAAAAATCCCAATGATTATTGATGATAGTAGAGGCAGAAAGAGAACGTGAAAGAGAGACAAAGAATGTATGTAAGAAGTCATATAAATTATCATTGCATTTAAAATAAAAATGATAATGAATGAATACGTGCACTTAATGAATGCTACTCACGTGTGGGATGTCACCGGGTTCACCTTTCTGGCCCTGAGCATGAATGAGTGAATCATCATTATTAATTTCATCAAAACAAATGTTAATTAAAAAACTAACTCACATACCTTTACTGCAATTATTTCTGAAAAGAAAGTTATAGAGCGATGTAAACCAATTTTATTTTGAACGTGATACACTTTTGCCCTCTAGCGGTCGTTGCGAGTACTCACCGACCCTTCCACGCGCACTGGCGAAGGTCTGACAAACCGGGCAACACTCTCCCTCCGGAACCGAGAACTGCTCGCAGCCCTTCAGCTCCTCACAGCGGATCTCCTCACACATCACTTTGCCTTGATCACACACACACAGTCTGCACGGCTCCGGCTTCCAAATCTCCTTCTCAGAATACGATTGATTACCATCTTTACAGTTTTGGGTTTCCTCTGTTAAACAAGGAAAAAAATACGTTAATTATGAAACTGTCAGTTGTGAAATGTATAAACCATTACCGGAATGACAATAAACTGAAACAGCAGCGGGCCTCGTTTGTGGAACATTGCACATATTTTATCCACACGATTGTTTATTCAGTAGGGTTTTCAGCTCAAAGAGCTGAATGTAGTGTTGCAGCTATTTACACACGAGTCTGTCTCGTTTGAACAAATTTCAAGTGTCTTACAATCGAATACTGTTAGCATTATTACTCTCTTGCTGTTCATCAAATAAATACCAATATTTACTACTTGTGAAATAATTAAAAAAGCATACAATATAACATGCAAAAACATATACTACTGCACATTTTTATGAACAACAAATCCTCTCTTGCTTTTGCATAGGCTTAGCCTCTCTATGTTAACACACATATCAGGAAAAAAAAACCCTGAACCCCATCAACTTTATTTTATGGTTGATTTTCAAATGTGCACATTACAGCTACATGCCTTCCTATGACTTTTGTTCTAAATGAAAGTTATATATATAAATTGCTATTATTCATTAATATTATTTTTACATTCATATTAAACACTGTACAGTATAAGGTTTTTGTATTATTTGTAGGCCACTTTGTAGGCTTTTGGCATCTTAGACTGTGGTGGTTGATGCTGAGTGACACTGATTTGATCCGTTCCAACTCCTTCCACATTTTGGCCTGGTGAACATGCAAGATGGCCATAGCTCGAGGATTGAAATGTCCTGTCCAGGCTTTCACAGTCAAGAGATAAAGTTAGTCTGCATGGTGCAGATAGGGGCTTAGGATGATCCCTCCAGGAGACTGGGTGTTGAAGACCCAGTTGTGTCACACTAGCCTTCCTCAAGGCAAGAGAAATGATGAGGTGGTAAGAGAGGGGCTGGTAAGAAAATCTTTATCAGCTTGTGTTAGGTATGTAGTATGGGAAGAGTACTGCCTCACACAATATGAGAGCTCCCATGACGACAATCACCAGGAACGCATGAGGCCGTGAAGGAGGAGAAGCAAGACAAGTAAACGAACTACGGAGGATGGCGGCATGTGAGTTTAGCATCTATCTCCCTTCCAACTTCCGCAAAATCCGTATTTTTTTACTTTTGTTAAGTTTGGCATCTCCTTCACCACGGACTGTGAAATAAAACTTGAACAGAGCGACCATCAAGCCAGTGACAATAAACCAGTGAATGACTCCATTCTGAGCTGTTTAACTAACTGAAACCAGAAGAGTACCTGAAAGAGTACCTTAAAACCATACTTGAGTAAAAAAAAAAATCCCTCCATTACAAGTTACAAGTCACCAATTCCAAGAAGACTTGAGTGAGTCTAAATTCAAAAGAACTTAAGTATTTTTCTCGTACGGAATTCAGGCAAAAAAAACCACCAATAACTATGAAAAAGAAGAGACTCTTTTATTTTGAGGTTTTAGTTCATAATAATATAGAAATAACATTTTACGCCTAAATGTTTCAAAATGGCAAGAGCAAAATAGATTAAAAAAAGAACAAAAGTCAAATGTGCAAAAAAGTGCAACCACTAAATCACATTCACGTGATTTAGCATCCATTACCTTCAGCTCCCTGCAGATGGCGATATCGCTTCGTCCGCGTAAAAAATAACTGGTAAAAAAATGCTGACTTGTCATGCACAATCACAATGTAACAAGTAACGGTAAGAGTCCATTCAAATGTAGCGGAGTAAAGAGTACAGATACTGAATCAAAATGTAGTAAAAATTCCTTATATATTATTTGTACCAGTACTCAGTACCATTTACTCAAGAACTTAACACTCACACTGAACACACTGACCGAAATATACGCTTTTCCTCCATGGTGGTATGGACTGGCTCTGACAATATTTTGCATCAATCAGGGAAAGTTGAGTTGTGTTACAATGGAGGGTCAGCTCAAGACAAATTTTTGCGTTACATGAACTATCATAACACTTGTCATACATTGGGGATAGAAAGGCACTAGTGTGGGTTAGACTTCTAATCCCTTCATCCATTATACAACACCAATATTGATCTTTGTTTAGCCCCATCAAGCACTTGTGCATCAGCAAAGAAGTATGGATAGAAAACTGATCATATAGAAACAGAGCGTCTTTCCAGTCCGAGAACAGCGCAACTGACATGCTGACATACACCTAAAAGCTTGTTTAACAATGTTTTTGAGGTGCTTCTTTAAACAATGTGATATTTGCTGTAATTGTTACCTCGTGGAAATTCCTAAAGCCAATTGGAATCTTCCCATTAGTCATTCGAGTAGCGCAGAAGTGGATTGGATCACTAGTGTAACCCTCAAGTGTCACTCAACGCAACTAAATGTTGAGGAAAGTGACAAACTCATTGTGGCGACCCATGCAGTGAACATTGTAATGATTCATAGGAAATTGTTTGCTTATGAATACACTTTTTTGTGTGATGTACACATATAGCCCACTAGATTGCACTCAAACCAACTTGTTATTAATAACGCTTTTTTAAACTGGTTTACTGTATTTTACAGAACACGAATGAAATTTCGAACCATCATTACTTACACAAAACCAAGAGTCTGGGTCCATATTCTGTTTTACAAGGGCATTTTGTACTCTACTTTAGATGCATAATCACCACAAAGCCACCTTTTAAGCCTTTTCCCATTAAACTAGAGATCACATCATAGACTACACCCTATAATTGAAGTCTGAAATTATACTGCCATTTTCCTCTTTCTCACTCTCTGCCCTTTGAGGAAACACCTTTCATTCACGAACCATGCTAACACATTCATACCTGATGAAGATTTATTAATGGTCGAATCTCCAATCGAGTCACTGACAAATATATTCTACCTCTTCCATTCTTCCATTTATTTCATAACATTTAAATGCAATTTTACATAGTTTACAAAAGACAGGCCAACTTTTTTTGGCATCATCTGCTGAAATCTATCATCATCTGTATGATGATAAAGCAGGTTTTATGATGGATATTTTTCTTTCTGTCTGTGACTTTCAGGGCAAACATTCATCATGCAGACTGCAGACGTTTAATCTGTGGCATCAGAGACTCGAAGTCTGTAATCAAGTAATGATGTGGCCGACAGAATGAAAGTCTTTAGAACTCATAGACTTTAGAAAGTCTCACAGAGACGACTTCATGCATGAAATTGTAATTTTTATGTTTATTTTGTTGAGACATTGTGAAAAACATTTTATTTTATTTGTGATATGTTTCTGAACATGTGTCAGAGTATCTTCAACCATAATTTAGTGTGAAGTTTGGTGCACCACAAGACTCAGAGTTCAGACCGATCATGTTCAATACATTTATGTACATGTACATTTCCATACAAGTCCAAATCACACTTCAAAGTTTTCCAATAATGTAAGGTGTCATTAAGATGCAATGCTCTAATGATATCAGTGTTTTTTGAAAACGTTTTTTGTGGTAACTCTGAACACAACTCCAGTGAAAACCATGGATTCTAATTTAAAACATCCTAATTTAAAGAATGAAAAAGGATTTAACTAATTTGTAAATAGACCTAAACATTCATAATTACAAGTAGAGAATTTAGATATCCTAGTTGATTACGTTGTTTCTTGAAAGCTATCTTCATGTATGGGATGTCTTTTATCTCAGAATTATCTGTTGTGTGACAACATATGCTTTCTATGATGAATGTAAAAATGTTAGATTACTATAATAGTCTTCTTTGTTTTTCGGTTTGTTCTGAAGTTCAGTTACCTCAGAACGTCAGTGGCTGCAAGATTACTAACAAGAACGAAACAGTATGATCACATCACCATTTTGATGTCTTTGTTTTCCTGTTGAATACCACAAAAAATTCACAATTCCCTTGAATTGATGTACTATTTATATTTGAACCTGTGCATGATTATTACTGCACTTACAAAACTCAGGCCAGCTATGAATTCCTCGAATCTGGGTCACACACCCACACACGCACACAAACACACACACACACACACACACACACACACACACACACACACACACACACACACACACACACACACATAGTACGATGTAAATAAAATATCTGTGCCATACACCTGCTCAAGGAAATGTTCCTTTTACCCAGTTCTCAAAGGACAGCAAGTACCAATTTAGTTTAACAGCACTGCATTATTTCAGGGAAACCACAACCGCCTCTATAATGGGTTCAGCTTAACTTCAGCTTGCGGACAACTTTTATTTCTGTCAAAGTGAAATGGCACGTCTTCTGTCTGAATTTTTTGGCCTTACAATTTCTCAATTTACAATATATTTACTTGCCTGTTGTTTCTGACTTTTCACACTGCAACACACCTCATCAACTTTCAAACTTCATTGTGGATAAATGTTGCAATCATGTTAAAACAAAACATTAGATTTGAGAATAATTACAGTGAGAATAATTACAAAAACAATAATTACCGTAAATACCATAGTTATTTAGCACATACCAGCAAATACTAGAGTATTGTGCAAAGACATTACCATTTGCATTCTAAAACAATAAAAACAACAACAACAACAACAACAAAAAAACCTCCCAGCTTTCTCTTGAATTTAATCTCTTGAAGGTGCAAACACCATCTTCACTGACTGATTCACAGAAGACCTATTTTTACCTCCACAGCAAGGAAAACCTGAGGTTGCTGTAGTGTAACGTGGTTTTCAGGCCTGCAGCATCCGCCACATGTTTGGGTGTGTCTGACGCATCTCCAGCTCTCACCACAAACGTTGGCTGCTGTGGGTCATGAAACCTTCACATGTTGTGTTTCCAGTCCAGATGGAAAAGACAAAGCAGATGATCTGAGCAATTTCATGCACACTGCTTTGCCTTGACAGTCTTCATGCCTTTTATGGACAGTTAAACTAATAGCACATTTCTACTATTATATACAATGAAACATACAACATTTTATACTCTTCCATCCATTCAGTTTATATCGGCTTTTCCATTTCTGGGTCAGAACTGTAACCAGTCTCAGCAACTCTGGGACTGAAGGTGGGACACACACACACACTTTTTTAACCCTTCCGACTGCCCATTTCATAGAGCCTTATCCAGTTCTCGGTCACAAAGAGGTAGAGCTAATCTCAGCAACTCTGATACTAAAGATGGGATACACACCCTGGATTGGTGGCCAACCAATCACAGAGCAGGACACACACAGACTCGACAGTACTGGTCATTTTTCTTCTCTTCAACAATATATTAGTAGGTATATTATAATTATTTGCACATGAGTACAAACATATGTACTACCAATAATTACAATTTTTCTCACACATACTTTCTCTTGTCCGTCTCACTCCATTATACTATACACACACATTTTGTAACATACAGTATATACATTTTTTGGTTTCCCATTCTATTTTTTTGAAGGAAAAACGTGGTCACGACTAAGAAGTTTTCAGACAGTTACTCACCAGTTTTGATGTCTTGACATGTGATCAATAAAAGTGGAGCTAAGCACAGTCCCAGCCAAACAGACATCCTTAGCTTATCCAGGCTGGACATTCTCTCACTGGTGGGCTGCAGGTTATGCCTGTTCCGTGCCTTTCAGAAGGAGAAATCACCGCATCGACATGTGGTGCAGAAAATGCCGGAGAGCAGACGCTGGCTGTAAGAGAACTATGAGAAGTGTACGTCTGTGTGCATCCCCACCCTGTGGTTCTCCAGCCTCTCATCTAGATGAAGCAAAAATAACTCACGGCTCTCCTTTCCACTAGCACACACACACACGCACACACACACACACACACACACACACACACACACACACACGCGAAGAACATGTAGTTCTTAACTAGGGGTAACTAGGGATTTTTAAAGGGAAAGATAATAGTTAGATAAATGCAAAATACTTACGTAATAAGCTTGCATGTCATTGTCATCATCATCACCATCATCATCACCATCATCATCATCATCATCCGTAGACTGCATTCATTATTATTACAAAATGTTGAGTGTACAGTGAGTGCAGGTGAGTATTATGAAAAGATATTATAAAATTCAGTATTATCTGAACGTGCATAATTCTGATATTGCATGATAAAACTATTCTTCTTAAGTTCTGTGAGACAAAGTGTTCCATTTTCTGATAGGGAGATAGAGAAAGACAAAAATCCAGAAGTCCAGTCCAGGGGAAAGTAGGCCAGATTGTGGATAAAAGCCAAATGGTTGGAAAACATCTCAAGTCTGCAAGGCTCCTTGTGTGTCTGAATTCCAATTTCTTTACAAATGACTTAAATCATTTGAAATGTACTCTGGCCTTCATTTCATTCTCATCCGCCCTATGGTCTTGATTATTAATGGTTTTTAATAGCTGCTTTAATACAGTTGGGCTAAAAATTACTTTAGATTTGGTAATACATAATCACTAATTATAATAAAAATTGCTCAGTTGAGAGCATTTGTTCATACTGTGTCTGTGCCTTGTTTGTAAGTTGCACAACCAAGAACAAACACTATAACCCAGGAGATCGGCGTACACTCTCATCTCTAGGAGAACTGTATGAAACGCAAGAAACATAGCTCATCACACCCTGAAAATTTAATCTGAAAGACGTTTAAACTGCTTCTTTCTTGCATAAAATAAAATTTAAAGAGATTTTTAATCTGAGAGCATTTTTACCTGAATGCCGGTAAAATTACACATTTTGAGAAAACTCATTAACCAGCAAATTATCTCAGCACACACATACAATGACGATGATAAAGTTATTTTATTTGTAAAATAAATGTACATAACATTAATTAAAATGAAAGCAGAGCAGTTGTCTAATCTCAATTTTAATTTACCAATCTTTTTACAATCTGAAAACACAAATTACTCTGAGACAAACTTGCCTTGTTTTCATCTATTTCTCCACCTACAGTACATGAAGAAATTTATTCACGTTGTAAACAATTTTCTCACTTGTCATAATTCCCTGACTAGAAGTAGTGAGCAGAGGTTCTTAACAGCCAGCAGAAAGTTTTACTCTACCTGTGTGGAGTCTGTGCTCTATTAACGTCTTATGACAAAAGAGCCTCTTTTTCCTCCATTAATGTTTTAGCACTGTTCCTGCAACAGTAATAAGCCTGTTTCTCACATGAGGTCATTGAGTCAATCCGTAGACACAACCACATTCACTCCAAAAAACATTCCAGATATTTTTCTGCGTCCACTCAGATTTTACAAACAGTTGATGGATTTATAGTTTGCTAGTTATTTAGCTAAATTAGTCATGAACTTTATTAGTTATTTTGTTTTAATTGATTTAGTTTGCTTGACACATTTGTAATTTTTAACTTCATTACGTTATTTGTTCAAATACAAATAACATAAGGATCTAGATTTGTCATATTAATTATAAGATCCTAAATGTAAAATGTATTTACATAAGTTAAAAGTACAGTAATACATTCAGCAAAACTTTTGCAATAGTAACTCTAGATAAATGTACACAAATACATACAGAAATCAATGTATTTGTACTCTTAAAACAAATAAAGTAATTATTTTCAAATCACAAATATTGATGTTTGTATGGTTTAAAAAAAACCCTTGACGATTAGCTTGCTGATGCTAATGCTGTTAGCTCACAGTGAAACTCCAAAGACGATTTACTTTTAACTTATTGTTTTTATATCTCTAGTTACTCATAAAAAAAGCTCTGAAGATGTTTTTTCCAGGGTAAAATCGACACCAGGCGTTTACATGAAGGAGGTTCTGACACTGTTCAGGACAACACAACACATATGGCAGAGAACACCCGATCAGCTTTCAGTCTCTTCATTATTGATGGCGGGGATGGATGTTCACTATCAGAGCCGGGAACGTGAGGACTAATAAACACAAACCGTGTCGAGCTGCGGACATGTTTGCGGCGGCGACGAAGAACTTTGTGAAGCAGGTGGGAGACACTGGACGTTTGATCCCGGTCCCCAGTCTGAGTGAAGCGGATCGCTATCAGCCCCTCAGCTTGGTCACCAGGAAGCGGAGACGACATTTCTGGAAAAAGACCAAATATGCCACAACACCTTTTTCGCTTAAAGACATCCTTGTGGGCGAGAAGGAGATCACAGCAGGTCAGTTACCTTCAGTTAGAATTACCGCCTTTGTACGGCGCTTTTATCCAGTGTACGTTGCACTCAACTTGTACGTTTAGACTAGAAATTGAACCCACAGCCTTGGTGCTGCTAGTTTATTCAAGTGCGTTGAATAATTACAAGTGAAGTGAATATGCTTATGCTTACTTATATGTCTGCAGTATATGATCTGACTGTGTGTGTATTTACTTTTATCTAATCTACAATTTAAATGTCGCTATACAATCAAACACTGAATTGGGTTTCCTTCTTTACCTGAGCATCATGATGTTGTGGACATCAGCTTTACTAGCTAACAACTCTTATTTAGAAATAGTAATTACATGTTCAAAAATATTATTTATGTGAGGCCTTTGTGTAGTAGAGGGATTAGAACGACAAAAAGTATGAAGTAACATCTTAAAATAATCCATTATCGTTGCACATTGACACATTCCACCAGTCAAAAGTTCCATCTCTCCATGTCAGGGGTCTCTTCTTATCAACTCCTGAACTATGAAGACAAGTCAGAGGTGGCCCTAAACGGCCGTCTGGGGAACCATCTGATCCACGAGGTGGGAGTCAATGTGAGCGGCTCCGACTCTGTGGCTGTGAAAGCATCATTTGGAATTGTGACTAAACATGAAGTGGAAGTTCCAACGCTTTTGCGGGAACTCAACGCAAGGTATATTCACTGTAATGTTCAAAATTTGTTCCAGCACTATTGATTTTAATTAAAAACATATTTCCGTGACAACTGAATACTACCCAGAATCATTAAAGCCATAAATCATCCTGTCAAAAATTTTGAATATAGATAAAAACATTTAGTTGGCTGAATTTTATGATATAATCATAAATTAATACAAAAATTATTCTAATTATTCAGCAGCAATCGATGCTGCTCCATATTTCCACAACTGAGTCTCATAGCAGCCGTAGATTTTGTCAGTGTACTGTGATTTCTAGCATCCTCACAAAATACTAAACTGCAATAATTTATACTAAATCTACAATATTTAGCAGAAACATAACTTGGATACATTTTTATTGGTGTCTTGTCACATGCAAACCAGACTCCATCTCCCATGAGCCCTTGTTATATCACATCTGTGTTCATTTCACATTATTTGTTAAAGAATGATCATGTTGTGATCCGTATGCAATACACAACTTTGTTTTAAAACACAACGTTTTAAAACATTGGGCAAATATTCAAAACACCAGAAACAAGACAGAGCAACTATAAAATTGAATTCTTGTAACTGGTGTAATCACATTGAGTCCTTATATACACACTGTATGCACATTATACTAAAGATTTTGACTTTTCTTTTTGGGAGAAAAACAAAAGGTTTTCTCCCACCCCCAGGTGTAGTTCTAACCAGAACTGGCTCAGCATTGTCTATTTCAGGGTCAGTGGGAGCAAATCTGGGTTAAGGAAACACATAATCACTGGTTTGCCAAGCCAGCGGCCACCAGCCAAAACACAGAAAGATCATGCCAACTCCGCACTACTCACTATTCTGAATGACTGTTTAAATTTTTTTTCTCCTCACCACAGAAAGGTCGACCTAGATCATTGTCTAATTCGTCAGTCTAAAGAGAGCGGCCGAACTATCCTGTGTGTCGTGATGGAGAGCATCCGCACCACACGTCAATGTTCCCTCACCGTCCACGCTGGGATGAGGGGCACAACCATGAGGGTACTAGTCCAAGTCCATAGTATCATAGTATGATGTATAATGATCATTTTCATGTGACTTCTGTCCCACCATAGTTCCAGATAGATGATGGCCGAAACCCGAAAGGTCGAGATAAAGCCATCGTCATTCCAGCACACACCACCATTGCATTTAGTGTGCTGGAGCTCTATGTTTGTCTTGATGGACACCTTGGTAAGTACGAACATTTTCAGATTTACTTTTCATTTCAAATATTCTGATTGTATATTTAGTGTATTTAACAACATGACACAGGCTCAGGATAAAGTTTGAAGAAGTGGAAATAAAGCAGCAAATACACACAGACTCACACACATAGAGTATGAGGATGGCCCAGTCACATTTTCATTAAACAGTCATTAAATACTGAGTCAAGCTGAAACCAATTTCTAAACTCACACACACACACATGCAAATGCAGTAAAACACACAAAAAGTCACACACTTAAACACACAAGATGCAGGCTCAAAACATATTCTCACACTAACAGACGAGATCACTGACAAATACACAAATGTTCAGAACAAAAAAACACATACGTAGACAAACGTATACACAATCAAAACACATTCACACACAAACACAATGTTGCAAATTGAAAACACATTCTCACAAAAATACCAACAATTAGACACACACTCGAAAAGCAAGTGAACTCTCACACACTGTTACATATTTTTAATCTCAAGAAAACATTTTCTCCTTTATAATGTACAAATAATAAACACCTCCGTAAGTGTTTGCCTTGCATCATCATTTCATTGCTGGAAGTCCGCACGCACGCAGAGAAATCGCAGAATTGTTTATGGTGCCAACAAAAAAATGTTAGATGCAAACTTTCTCACAACATAATTTTAAATGCAATTTTTCATTTCTCTATGACATTTCATTATAAGAGAATTACTAAAAAGTAAATTCTGATCAGACCAGTGTTGACAATGCAGTAAAATCAATGATTATTTTGTTTTGTTGTCTCTTTTGGGGGGGTTTCTGTGTGTATCCTGCTAGATATCTGCGTAGCTCCGGAGTCTGTCGGAGGCTTCGAGAGGGAACAGATCCGCGAGCAACTCGGCGGCTTCATTGGCCGCTTCTCCGTTGGAAGACTACGGAGATTCCTGTCGGGAATTATCTACGGAAATCCGTTCAGAGCCGGTCAGTCCACATCCAGAATTCACCACTGTACTGGTCCAGAAACGTAATTCTCACCACTTTCTCATTTGGCTTCAGATGACAGGACGTTTGAAGAGCTGACCAGTCACTCGGACTCATACATCGATGACATTGTGACCGATTATTTTGAAAAAGCTGCCAGCATGACCGAACTATCCACGGGTTACCTGCGGGACGAGAAGCACACACGCGTGAATCTGCTCAACCACAACATTCCCAAAGGACCGTGTGCCCTGTGTGGCATGGGACATCAGAGACGCGAGACGGTTTATGGATGCTTGGAGTGTTCCTCTGGGGGAAACAAGTATGTCCGTCTTCACGCCGTACCCTGTTTTGACCTTTGGCATAAGACCTTGAGGTGAGGAATGGGCTTACAGAAGGAAACAACTGTTAGAAATTACAAATAAAAATGATTAAAATACAGTATCTTTGCTTCAACGTTTATTAAACAGTTATTTACATACGTATGTCTAAAGGCAGGTTGTCCTTATTCATCACTATGCTTAGATACATTTTCCCGCCTGTTTTTTTTCCAGTATGTTTATTTTTGTTACATATACTGTACTTTTTTTTATTAAACAGTAGTAGATATATGCACAAACTGTATCACTAGTATAATAACTGAACTTTCGTTTTGAATATTTTCATTGTATTATCATTTTTGTCATTAAAGGGATTTTTAAAAGCTTTTCCCACTCAGGTCAACAAAAGTAATGTAACAATTTTATAATATGTAAAAAAACAAGTCAAAAAAGGCCCTAAGAAAACCAGCTTCCTGATGCCAGGCTCCCCGGAATCCAAATCTATACGGTGTGATAACATGCATCTGTAATAGACAAATGTAATGTGTATGTATGTATGAGCTAAGTTGCCAAAGATCGCATGCTTATAACTGAAAACATCTTATATAAACAGTTATTACTGGCCAGGCACATTAGCATACGAGTAATCTCAAATCTACCCTTCCGCAAAGTTAAGTCAAGCTACCTACAGTATATACGGTTCTTCAACTGGAGTCGTGTGAATAATTCAGGCTCGTAAATAAATGAACCAGCAAGTTACGTGAATGAAGACAGAAAGAACATCTTTGTTATTTTAAAACTGCAAAAAAAAAAAATTTAATCCAGTGTCGAACGAGACGTTTGTTCAGCAAAAGAATCATAATGTGTGCTGCTTGTAACGGCAGGTGTTCTAAAATTCTATCCTACACATGAGGATTTCCTACATCTCTCTATGCGCATGCGCGCTACAAATACATACACTTGTGCAATGACGGTAATTATTCTGTTAATATCCTTTAAGCGATTACATTTATGCATATATGAATATGTATATATGTTAATGTATTTATTTTATAACAATTAAGATAGAACGCTAGGTTTTTACTTCCCGATGTGGCTAGAACATGACGCAATTGTATATCGCGCGTGCGCAAAGCGCGATGTAGGAAATCTTCATGTGTAGGACAGAATTTTAGAACACCGGAACGGTAACATGCTAGGTAGCCTTGGTGACGTCACGTCAGACCGAAACCAAAAGGACGAGCATGTGGCTCCAACGCAGTTACATCTTTGGTTTTGCTTTTGTTTTATTTAAATGTGTTGTAACCTTCTCCACCGGGTACACGGACGGGAACACTGCCCATTAAAGATTTTGGTGAGCTTCCAATCCTCTGCCTTTGTTATTTTGCGAGACACCCGAGGCCGACGCGTTACATGCTGTAAAGGTGAATTTGCAAAACTCGTTTGGATGAGGTTGAACTTTGTTGACTAAAGTAGTGTTTCACATTTACACAATGATTATCTGAAACTTTAGTGCACATGAACACACGTTGTTGTGTGTATTACTGTATGTGATGTGTTTAACTGTAACATTTTGTGATTTAATGAAATAATGCAAACCTAAAACCATTTTAATATCCTTAAAAGAACAGACACAAATTTAAAAAAAATTCCACACATCAGATTTTATTCACATCTTTATTAATTACAAAAATAATGACCAGCTTTCTTGATGACAAAACTATATTAAAGCTCAGATTGTAATCATATAAGTTATGCTCATACACTCCCAATGCAAACACACTCCATTCTCACTGTAAGCTCCAAATAAGCATTTACACTCATGCTGAAACAACTTCTCCAAACAGAAAAGAATAAATACTCTCACCAATTCAAGTTAAAGCACTTTTTGATCCTGTACTGCAGATATTGATCAGTGTGTTTGGCACTTCACATCCGCTCATGTCCAGTGAAGCCTCTACACGTCGCAGACAACCAGCATTGAAAAACTAAAAAAATATGCTTAAATATCCAGACACATCAGGCCAAAACTATTTACACACAACAAATAGTGTTGCTTTCATGCACACGACAACTGGAAAACACACCACCTGCCATCTCAAACGTAACAAATCTCATATTTCAGTCAGCAATGATTAAAAAAAAGCATCAATGCTAAAACCAACCATCCTAAATATAATTTTAGTGACATTAAGGTCCAGTTTGTAAATTGAAAGAACATCTGGAAAGTGTTCACCGCACATCCAGCAGAGGGAAGTAGAACCACATTCATGGAATGACAAAACCTTTCCCAGCTTTTTTTTTTTTACATTCGTAGTGTTTGAACAAAGTCAAACGTGTGCAAACCCACAGTCGGTTCATAGTTTTAAAGGTTTGCAACAGGCTGAAGCAAATCACAAGTCTCAAAAAAAAAAAAGCAGGACAAATGGACATACTGGTGGCCCTGTGCTTTGGTCAGTCTGACATTTCTCCACACTTTTACTTTAGCAGCTTTTGATTAAGGATCTCCCAGATTATCGCTTTTCGGAAATACGGCATGTGATTCTAGAAAAATACAAACAACATTATTAGAATTGGAGGACGAGAGCTTCCGCTTGAAACATGTATGTGACTGAGTTGTACCTGTCGGAACGTGAGGTCACGATCCCTTGCAATATAATCGGCATATTTGCATAAGAACACACCACAGTCGCTTCCGTTTTTCTGCTGCGGAATGTCCTGCAAAATAAACCCACACAGACTTGGAATTTTGAACACATAAATAAACAACAAGTAGAATCAGTCTCATTCGCGACACTTTGTTCCAATTTTACAAACCATAGCGGTATCACCACGTCAAAATATTGCATTCACTTTGCTTAAATTGTGCAGAAATTTTCTGCAGAAAAGTTCTTGTATATATAAATGTAAAGGCATTTTTCCATTAGATAAGAGCTTCACAGAGAATTATATGGAATAAGAGCTAGAGAAGCTCAATTTCTTTACATTTAATTAATGCGGCCATCCTAAAAAGGCCTTAATGAAGAAATGACATGCTCCTTACAGAAGGTCGCAGACTGATCACTGTCCACTTTGAGATGTCTAATTCTTTCCCCTTCTTCACCTTAAACTCCTCCTTCAGATAAAGTCTAAAAGAAGAAAAAAATATTTAATTTCTCTTCACTTTTTATTTTTCTAATTTCACTTATTTAGTTGTGAACTTGGTTAGAAAGAAGCCTGATAACGACTGGCTGATCTGCACTCACAGAATCAAGCGGCAGATATCATTGTGTCGTTGCCCCATGGAGTCGTATGATAACACAGACTTTGCTTTGAAGTCAACAACCTACAAAAACAAGAGGTTTTCAGCACAAATGTAAATGTGAATGTTACTTGGCACAACAATACATCTGTAATTGACAAAAAAATTGAAAAGCAAAAATATTACACTAATTATATAGTAATATATTATATATAGATATATTATGGGTGGGCGATATGGGTTAAAATTCATATCACGGTATTTTCTAGTGTACAGACGGAATCGGTATTATATCACGATATTGTGTGTGTGGGGGTATTATTTTATATAAAGTACGAAATTAAAACGCAAGGGGAAACCTGAAGTAGCTGTCATTTGTAATACCGTATATCTGTTAAAAGCAGTCCAGGCATTTATTTAAAAAAAAACATTTAAATTAAATGGCCTGCGGTCTATCTTTTAAGAGAGTGCAAGAGGGAGAGAGAGAGAGAGAGAGAGAGAGAGAGAGAGAGAGAGAGAGAGAGAGAGAGAGAGAGGGAGAGGGAGAAACAAAAATGGAGACCAGAGCCAGCGCGCGTCACGCTTTCCCTCTCTTTCGCGCGTCTAAGTTAAGCGTTCTGAATCTAAATTTGCGTGAAACCAAGGTTAACAATCGAAAACAGACTTTGACCAAAATAAAACGACCAGAATTTTCTCGTGCGCACGTTTTACGGGACTAAAACAGCCACTCTAAAAAACCGGCACATTACAGACACAGCGGCACAGCGCATGCGCGATGCATGCGCCTCGCGGGTGATCTATTAATTTAGTTTCTTACAACGCTTTCTGTATTCGATTAGCAATGTATCTGTGTCGTAATTAAAAGTTATAACGAAACAAATGTATTTTAATGTATTAAAGCGTTGATATGTGTGTATGAAAGGTAAATTCATGAAAGTGCCACGGTATCCACAATATTGCAAAATTCATATCGTGGCGCAACTCAATACCGGTATTCACGTTAATTCACGAGTAATATATATATATTACTCGGAGCAGTATGCGCCCTCTGGTGTGGCGCCCTGGGGCATGTGGGGTTCAGTGTCTTGCCCACGGACACTTAGTTGTAGAACCAGTCGTAGGGGGGATTCGAACCGGCAACCTTTTGGACACCAGTCCAAGTTCCCCACAACTGGACCACAACTTCACTTCATACCACAGTATTTTGTAATGTCTAGGCGGTATCGGTGTTATATCACAGTCTTAGGGGGGTGGAAATTACATTTTAGTTTGACTAACATTTTAGTTTAATTGATTTATTACATTTGATTAATGTTGTTTTATAATTGCATTAGATAAAGTTTCATTTGTATTCTATAGAGCAATGAAAATATACATTGCAAAATGTATAAACAAACATTTTTGTGTAGCATCTATTTTGAAAAATGTAATGTTTAAACAGACAATGACATATGTAAGTGCGGAACATGCATATACACAAATGACAATTAAAAATTTAGTCTGTGAAACCTGTAGATGCACTCCACAGTAACTCACCGCGAGAGACCAGTGGACACCCAGGTGAAGGGGAATCAGAATGACATCATACAAAAACAGATCCACGTTCTTAGTCCAGCGGCGTACTGCAGCATGTCCACCGCCATGAAGCTTGGGAAAGAAGAATGTGCTGAAAGAATACACCTTCCTTCCTCCTGCTTCCTGCTCGCTGCGGGACATCAGCAGATTCATGTAGAAGTTGATGACCTGAGAAACACAGCAACACTTATTTTAACCTTTGTTTTTCAAAAAGGTCAAATGCTGATGAAGTAGAACTCGTAATGATTAAACATAATGTGTTTTCTTTACACGTGCCTCATCGTTGAGCCAACTGCCTTCCTGCAGGGTTGCCAGGTCCCTCTGCGTGATGCGTAGTTTGAAAGCACTGCACAGAACCAGGTTTGGGTCACTCTGGGTCAAGGACACATTCACTTCTTGCAGCATCTCCTGAATTACAACAAGAGGGTAGAAATTCAGTTCCATTGGAATCGATGCAAAAGCATGAATAGCAATCGTTTTAGAGTGCACCATACATAATGTTTTATTATAAACATAAAAATGCACTTTTATTTTTTATCTTTTTTTTTTTTTTTTTACAAATTTTAATAATTAAAATTTCAGAAGTATTAACGTGTTAGTATATTTAGTTAATTTTGAAGACACTTGCCCTAGTTAGTCTGGGAAACTCTTCCTCTCTGTGCCTCAACGTATCCGAGATTGATTCAGATCTGTGTGTTAAAGGCACAGCCGGTGTTTTTCTCTCATTAAGATTCAATCTGGCTTCAATTTCAGCAGAAAGATCCAGATCTACAGGCTAGATGAAGAAGCACAAATATAGGGAATCATTATGCATTAAAAAGTAAATGCATATGTGACATAATGAAACTAATAAAATGAAAACCGTGAACATGTTAAATTAATTACGATGAATTAATTACAATTATGCACTTACAATTGTTCTTGTGCTGTGATGACCTTGGGCTTCTTCCTGTAAATCACTGCGGGTAACATTCCCTTGTCTTTCAAAAAAAGAAAAAGAAAAAAAAAAAAATCGGCATTCATTCAGTTTTTATGTGTGCAGTAGTGAATAAACAACAACGCCTACATTTGTAAATGTTCTTAACATATATTTGACAGACAAGACTCAATCATGTTTTTTTAATTGCTTAATTGTATTTGGTTTACTTAAAAATTCTAGCAAAATGAGGTATAAATCAATAAGCATTCATTGTAAAATAATTAGAAAAAGCATTAAAATCTGGTATTACAGTATTTTGTGGCTGTATGATAGTAATTTAATTTATCATGTGACGTTTGATTGTAGCAATGTGTTTCTATTTAAAGCTGCTATTAAAATCTGGTGATACAAATAGATATTTAGTGAAAAAGAGGAAGTGCACATGACCTTTACCTGTCTTTATTCTGCATTAACGAAACTGGATCCTGCCGCATAGTGTTGGGGATTGCTGAAGGGAAAACATGCACATCACCAGTAAATTCAAAGTATTTCTCTGAAATATTCTCATCAATGCCGCTGATGTATTTTACAGTGGAGACTTTCATCTCAAAAACAGCGACATATGCAAACAATATGTAAAAATGATCAAAACACAACATGAACTTGACCTCACCTCTCATTGGCCCCGATCTGCTTACATCAGTAGTGCGGCTGAGCGAGAGGGCCTTGTGTCCATCGAGAGGAAACGGCGTGCTGTAAAAATTAAATTAATCTGAAAGTAATGTACTTCTTTACATACAAACACACACTTCATGAAATTTTTAGTGAAATTTCTTCATGAAAATTTCTGAAATGGTATACACTTTCACAATCTTACATTGGGGGCTTCATCCTCCCAAATGGCAACGTCTTGCTCTTTGAGTATTTTTCTGATGCCATCTCCACAAGTTTCCTGTAGTGCTCTCGATCACTTTCTCTCAGGGCCTAGTTCAAAACATGATGATTAGGGACTCCACCTTGAGGTTTATTAAATATTCCAGTTCAGCTTTATACCTCCTCAACAGTCAGGCAGGGTCTGTGGACTCGAGCGGTGGGCTGCTCCATCTCTGACACTCTGGGGTTCAGCCAGTGAGTCGTGCAGGACGGCACTAGCTTGAGGGATCTGCGCTGAGGCATCTCTCTGACCCGGTCCTGGCTTCCTCTCTGCAGCATGGTAACACTGCTCCAGCAAACAAAAAACATGAATGTTTGGGATTAGAGAATACAACTAAAGAGCACAGAAATTCCCAGAATTGGCATGTAATATAATTAGGGCTGTCAAACGATTACATTTTTTTAACTACCGTATTTACTCGCTTTATTTATCCGCTTATAAGTCGACCCCCCCCCACTTCAGCTGTGAGATTTTGTTTAGACCCCCTTATAAGTCGGGGGAAAGAAATGAGAGAAAAGTGGAAAAAAAAGAAATGAGTAGAAACCCAATTTTGGGTTTCATATAAAGTCAAACTGTTATTTGGGGCTCACGGAGACACTAAAGCGACGCTGGGAAAAAATGATGGAACACCTGTTCAGATGCTCTTTAATCCAATAGAAATAATAAAACTATTCAGACATCCTTGGTGGTAAAGGAAACCTAAAAATCAAGTAAACCTGTTTGTTTATGTTGGTATTAATCTATTTAAGTTATTGTTAATTTATGTTTAAGGTTTAAATTGTAATTGGTATGGCTGCATTATAATTTTAAAGAATTGTGGGAAAAGTGCCCTGTGAGGGGAAAGATGCGACGGCTAAAGCTAACTTTTGATTTGGGAATAAATACTACGTTCGAAATCCCTCGTGTGACTCGTTTATTTGTGAAGCATCACGCCAAATAGAGAGTGGAGTTAGAAGAGCCGCTCTTATATGAGAGCTGAGACGAAAGTGTGTGTGACTCTGCGCGTGCGCGTCAGCGTGTGTGTGTGTGTGAGCGGAGCAGTCAGCACCAGACGAGCGGCGAGCGGAGTGCTACTCATTTGTCCGGCTTGTGCTGATTTCTGAGAGATTTATTTAGTTCAAGTCACAAATGTTAATGTAATTACTGCACGTGTGTCTCTGATGTTTATTTTTGTGAGAAAGGGTGAAATATCTGTGCACTGAGTAAAATATGTTCTATTTCGGTAGACCGCGCGTATAAGTCGAGCCCCCCACTTTCAGCCCGAAATTTCAAGGAAAAATCCTCGACTTATATTCGAGTAAATACGGTAATTAATCGCACTTATTCTACCAAATTAATCGCGATTAAATCACAAATAATAATAATAATTTATTATTAATAATTCTTTGGTATTAACAATTATTAATAACATGAACAAGTATAGAATCTTGTAATATTGAATATTGAAGTGTAAAATGTAAATTAATGTAAACTCAACACAAAATAAACACTTGTTTAGATACTGTAATATACCGTTTTGACTAAGGAAAACAATGCAGTGGTTCCCAACCAGTGTGCCGCCAAAATTTCGGGGAAAATTTTTTTTTTTTACTAAGGCAGAATCAGTGTAAACAGTATTCTCATATCATCTAGGACTAGGTATAAGGTGTTGTTGCATGCAAACTCTCGAAATGAAACAAATAAATAAATAAATAATAATAAAGCTACAGAGATTTTAAATATCTATTTCCTTATAAGGCTTTCCAAGGGTGCCTCAAACAAGAAAAGGTTGAGAACCACTGAAACAATGGGTAAGCCTGTCATAATAATTAAAAAAAGAAATAAGTAATTTATTTTGAGGAAAAGAGACAACAGATATGTATTTGTATATTTGTGTGGCAAAAGTATGGCACAGATAATTAGTCTAGCTCTGAAAAGACTGATCACACATTTTTATCTAAAGGAACAGAAGTCCGATATATGGTCTGTGCGCAGTGCGCATGCGCACACAGTCGTCTGAGAGACTGCAAATAATTTAATTGCACTCTATTCTTTCTATAAGTGGGCTGTGATTTCAGCTTTGCAAAAAACTGTACAAATAATAGTAAATGGTTTTGAAGTGAAACTCAAAAACCGGAAAAATCGGCAAAACCAGAAATACCGGAAAACCGGAAGTGCCGGAAAACTGGAAGTGCAATTAATGGTGTTAATAAAATTTGCCGCGATTAAACTAATTGAATTAATGCGTTAACTTTGACAGCCCTAAATATAATATAAAAACATTATATTCAAAATCTTTTATTTTGAATTATCTATAGTTTTCATTACATGCCCAATGGTCCATTTTAACAACATTAACAATTATGCTTATATTTTCCCACTTATTTGGATAAAATGTTTAAACCAATTTCCGATCAATACAATTAATGGGCCCCAAATTAATTGATAAAGTACCTTAATTAAAGCCTATTGTGTTACAAAACACTGAAACATGCTATTTGAGTAACACCATTATAATTGATTTGATCTGAACTGGATTGATGAGTTTCTAACACATACTGCTGTATTAACAGAAGACTTTTACATAAGTATCAGTATGAGAGAAGCATTACATATGAAGTATCAATGTTTCATTCTAACAAAGAAAGTCTTTGCAGGGCAATAAGTACACGTTTTGATTTCAATGCATCACATTATAATTGCATGATTGTAAACAATGAAACACTTTATACATGTAATTAATGTCGATAGTGAATTTAGTAGTAGTACATTAAGTGCAATTAATTTATTAAATCGTTATTACTGTACGTTTTTAAAAAGGTTATGTTAAAAGGTAAAAACTGCTTGTTGCGTTTACACAACAAGTAGTATTGTTGTGGTAAACATGTGGTATTACACAAGTTGAAAACAATAATGTTCAAAGGCAAAGCCTCTACACATAATTTGTAAACAACTTGATCAGCTCTTGTTTGAGAAAGAAAATATCTGATTAAAATATCAAGATGGATTGTCAAGTTCATAAGAAATTACACTTACTCTGGTTTTCGTATAATCTGCGAGTTGTGGCAAACATGGGATGCTTTTCTCTCTTTGTTCTTAATCCCCATTTCTTTTTGTTCGTCTGAGAACGGAAAAACAAATGTATTAATAGTTAATATCACACATATAAAGAAAGTTTGTAACTGTATTCATGTGTGTGAAACTATAGTAATTTCCTAGCCTACTGTAACAAGCATTTCCCTCAGAAGAACAATGTAGTATTTCTATTTGATATTTAACAATAAACAAAGCCATTGGTTATGTTATAATTAAAGACTCAATTTGAACAAAACAGAAATGTAAAATATCTTAATTATTCCACGACAACAAAGATAAATGATGAGTGAGTGAGTATTTGGTCAGTGAAGATGAAAAGTTAAAGTCTGGCACAAGCCCGACAGCTTAATACATTTACAGAATACATTTACTGGTCAAACCAGAATATAAATCAAGAAAATCTGCTTGTAATCGCTTCATTTTCACTTTTAAAAAGCTGTTTGAATAGCTGTGTTTATTTAAAATATGCTGTAAAATTCTGAAGTTTGAAAGACAGTTTCAGACAACCCAACTGATGCTCACAAGGTCTTGCTTTCAGTGCAAGTACAAATATCATAAAAAGTATGTGATAGTAGGGTGTTTGAGACGCACCCATTCTGTTGCTCTCCACCCATGCACTCAGGCTATTGCTGTGTATGTCATCGATACCCATAAAGGGAATCCTGCCAACCTGTGCAGCCAGAAAGCAATAACCAGCTTAATACAGAAGATCAACAGCGGCACAGAATCACCATCAACACACCGATACCTTGGTGAAAGAGTTCGGCTTCCTGTGCTCTGCATTTCTGCAATGTCGTGATCGAAACAGCCCTGCAATACCTGCAAAGGTTTTCTTGACAACCCTGAAAATCACATCTGCATAGACAAAACAGGTCAGAGAGACTTGATCCAAATGGTTGTGTGGAGATGTTTATACTGTAGAACTTTACCGTGTCTTGCTCTTTTGACCTCTGGATATTCCGTCACACCATCAGCAGAGTAAACACTGCACACAAACATATGCAACTGCAGCTCCAGGGTGTGGTTTTTCTTATATTTTTGTGAAAAAACGTTATATGCAAAATGTAAATTGTAACAATCACTGCAAAAAGCACTAATTTTGCACTCATTTAAGGTAAAGTATGGTTTGCATAAGGAAAGTGTGAAAAAAAATGTGTCCAAATAGTATTTATTAAATAAAATGAAAGTAAATTAGTGTATACGCTTCTAATGTGTTGTTTTGAAGGTTACAAATAGGTTAAAAGGTAAACAAATGTGTAAGAAAACACCTTACATAAAACATTATATATGAAATTGTTTTTACATGAAACTTATATCAGAACGTTCTATTTAATGCCTGAATGTTATATACGTATTTTATACAATATCATGACAATGTGTGGCATTAATATGGTCTTGATGTCACTAAAATTAGAGAACCAAAATAAGTTTGACAAGTTTTGTTTGTTGTCACAATCCAATGAAAGTTAAATGCTTTTAACAAATGTATTTGTGAAAACTAGAGACATGTCTTTCTAATAACATGATAACGAGAGAATGAGACTAAACGCTGAGGGCACAATTACGTAACTAGAATAGTGCAGCGGGTCCAGATCTAAAGCGTAAAAGTCTACCAAACCAAACCGAGCTTACATGTCATGACATATGCTGTTGTTTGTTCTGTGGCATGGGAAGTTGTGAAATAATTTACAACCAAAATAAGCACTCACCTTTGATAGTTGCGTTTGGCGGGCCTGCAGCTCTCCTGAAGCGGCGTGTCTGTGCTCGGGGCTCGCGCTTCCCCGTGCTCAGTAGGCCGGGACGTGGATTTCCCGCTAGAAATGGGCACAAACAGAGACGATAATCCGTCAACTATCCATTCATACATCACAAACCACCACGGATAATAGGCCTCTGCTTCGTCTGTCCGTGCCAGTTCTGTGGTAGCGGTTTACGAATACAGATCTACTCGTGTTCCGACTAGCTTTCCTAGCTTTACGTTGCACTGCGTCATTGAATTGTCAACTGAAAAACCGGAAGTGGGGAAAGACAAAGTCCGCCCACTCTTCATTGATACGCAGCTATCCTGACCAATCCGGTGTCTTGAAGCGGTTTTTCTTAATAATGACATAACTATGGCTCACTGTGCAATGTATTGGTAAATCTGACATCAATTAAATTAGCATTTAGCCGTGTAGAAAGCGAAGGCGTTTTTGTCTCGAACCTTAATACACATTCAATAGAATAAACATTTTAGCCAATCAGAAGCATCGCGTGCTATCACGTGATTTTAAGACTCAAGGAGTTATTGACTGGTACTGTATGTCGTTGAGTAATTATAGTATTTTGATACCCGTAAGGATTTAAAACTCGTAACAGAGAATTTACATTACACTACATGTGAGAAGTTACATTATTTCCGATCCAGGATTTCGGGACTTGAAATCAACATTTTCGCCCAAACACCTGAAAAAACCCAAAGGCTTGGAGACGTGCGCATGTTTTGGAAATTATTTGGAAATACTGTACATTTTTGTTACTCTCAAAACATTTGTATAGACTTCGCTATAATACTTTAACACGTAATTTTGTATAAAATTATAGAATAATTGTATTATTTTTGTTTAAACAGAAGAACGTCACCTCGCTTAAAAATCCAAACGTGAGCAGCTTACGGTATCACTTTCCTGCGCAACTGGCTGGCACAGAAAGATAATCGCCTACATATCAATGCGCGTAAGCGACCCTGCGTGGAACATGACGACGTGGTATCACGCTATATCAAATGTAATTAATGCGTTACGGAACACAACTCACCGAAAGGAGTTACCCTGGAGTCACTCATTAGAGAGACTGGAGCGGGAGTGCGCTAGCTTACAGATGTCTATATGCGTCAATTGGCAGTGTGGAGTTTTCCAATACCTACACATCACTTAGTGCGATTTTTCTTGTGCAAATGGAAAAGAAACACAATTGACTGCCAATTTCCCTTTGTCTGAAGCTCCATCTAAGATTTTTCACCATGTGAAGTTAAGAAGAGATCTACTCCAGAGCTTTCCCTCCCTCCTAGTAGCTTTACTATTCCAAAGGAGCTTGTCAAAGCTTCAAATCACAAAAAAACATAAAACAGTTGGTAACACACTACGCTGTGGAGGACTAGGGTCATGTCTCGTCTTGGATGAGAACCTTCTTTCTTCAGTCAGGACATTTAAAATGGTCACAAACGTTTTAGATTGGATATGTAAATGGAGAGTCTTGTGGCCAATATAAAAACAGCTGATTTTTGCTATTGCCAAAAAGATGAATTGTTGATTTAAGAATTTTTTATTAAGCTTTGAATGCATTTATATTGATTTAATTAATTGACTTCTTATCATTTTCTATCTTATTTTCTATATGTATATGCATTGTCTACATGTTTGTGTATGAAGCCTTAGAGAAATCACAGACCACTCGTTTGCAGAAGTTTAAATCGTTAACTCCTCTAACACCTGGACTTTCTAACTTTCGGTTTCTGTAAAATGTATGTGTCCATTGTCCGAATGTGAGAGAAACCTTGATGGTTGCTATGTGACCGGAAGGGAGGAACTCTGTTTTATCTCTAGCTCTCTGACGTGACACGCTGTGATTCGCTGATGCTGAACTTGCTTTGTTTTATGGCTTTTTAATAAACGGGAGTCTGGGAGAATTTTAGTTAGAAGTGAGAAGGAGGAAGACAGAAGACGTTAAGAGAGAGACGGTAAACGAAACGAAGAGCGAAAGACTTGGGCACTTCCCAGACTCATCGGATTTCACAAACCCTGTGTTGAAGTCTTTTATTTTTATAATAAGTTTCGTGATGGCAAGATCCATCGAGCGGCAAAGCAAGATAAAATGAAAAGACGGCTCATAGACCCTAAGGAATCAAACAATATTTGAATTCAAGAATGTTGACAATGGAAAGAATTAGCATGACCCAACAATAATCTCATTTATCACCCCAGTTTACCAATGATGTCATGTCATGTTTCCGTTTGATATAAATTAATTCAAAACAAAACAGTCTTCACAAAACAAAGTTCCACAGCTTGTAATATTTATTGTAAGTACAAACTATTTATTTACAATTCTTCACATTACAACCTAACAAATGAGTTCATACTCAAATACGTTTACATTTGTTACTAAAATGAGATGCTATGGAAAAAATGAACACATTTACACCACTTGCACAACAGCTCTTGATTCCTTTTACAGTATAAGTATTTAACAAACGTCTGCAGTTTGCAAAGTTTTGTACAGAAATATGGAAGTTTATAGATGTTTATGGTTGACTTAACCATGGTTTGTTTTCTTCCTTTGATCCTCCATGTTTTAAATTTTTCAGTTGATATTATTAATATTTTGGCTGCTGTGCTCCAGTTGTAGATGCTCTTATGTTGTATTTTTCTACAGGTTTATTCTGCCTTCAGAGTCATACATGGCTCCCCGACCGCATTATTCTTTTTAAGCGTGTTTTCTGTGTCTTTATGGTTGCAGTAGTCAGTGCTGGAGGATCTACACTCTGTCCTCTTCTCTCCCGGGTTCCTCGCCTGGTGCTCGGAGGAGCTGTAGACTAGAGGAGGGATGGTGTTGACCAGTATCAGCTGCAGGGGTCTTCTCTCCGCTCGATAACGGCAGCGCATGTATCGCGCAAACGCGGCTCGATAGGTTTTGTTGAAGAGCGTGTAGATTAGCGGATTGACTGCAGAAGAGAGATAACCAATCCACACAAACACGTTCATCAGCCTCCCCACCAAATGTTCATTGCAGGCCGGGCCACACACCTCTGCCGTGACGTTTGTGAGGAAAAAGGGACACCACATGATCACAAAAAGAAGGAAGACCACACCAAGCACTTTAGATGCCTTCTGCTCGTTGCTGATGGACTGTATGGTGCGCCGCGACCCGTCTTGACAGAGAGACGAGCGAGAGAAAAGGCGTTCGGAGGAGAAGGAGCCTCGCGGGGGCAGGTTGATCATGGAAGACAATTTAGGCCGCACAACGATTTGGTCCAGACATAAAGTGGCTTCACTTTGTAGAGCGCTGATGGTGAGAACGTAAGTGACTACCATGATGATGAGCGGGATGAAAAATGCCACAAAAGATCCAATCAGGATGAAATTTCCATCTGTCAGCTGGCAGCTCTCATTCAGGAAGACTTTAGACTGATCGTGGACGCCAAGGACGGGAACGGGCATGGACACAACTATAAAAGTGAAGACGAAAACACAATGAGAATAGCAATTTCTATTTATCTACGTCTGTAAATATTGTTCTGTCTGTCTGTCTGTCTGTCTGTAAAATTCAGTTGTACAAGCAGTTTAACATGTAGTGCATCTTTTTTTAAACATTTGGTATTTTGCTGCAAATATGAGCCAAATTCAACTTTGTTTAAGCTACTACTACTATAATATTTAACAGGACATTTGTAAATAAGCTTCATTGTCTATAACAGTATATTACAGCAATTTACTGTTTTATTTTTACTCATTTACGGTTATGGTTTTACAATTTTTCATTGTGGATTTGTCAAACAATTTATAAAGTGTACTAAGATATCGGCTTCTTTTTTTCAAATTCTATTAAACACACACCAACAGAGATGGTCCAGGCTGCTGTGATTTTAACCCGGGCTCTGGTTAAAGAGTTGGAGCGGCTGTGGTGAATGGGATTGCGGATGGCGATGTATCGGTCCAGAGAGATGGCACACAAATGCATAATGGAGGCTGTGGAGAAAAGAACATCCAGGTAGATCCAGATCGGGCACAGGGCTGAAGGCAGAGGCCATGTGTAACCTTAGAAAACAAAGATGCAATGAGATTTTCGATTATATTTATTAAACACATTTTGAAACAGAAAAATAAAATTCTAAAGCATATTTAGAATTAAGCATGATCACTTTGTATATCAAAAATCACTTTGGAGGAAATTGTGCAACAACATACAAAGCATCTAAACAGTAGAACGTTGAATAGCTGTAGAGAATTGTCAGCCATGACATAAACGGTGCCAAGTCTTGTAAAATATGAATGAGAAAATAGCCGCATTCAAAAAGCATTAATAAAACAGTTTACATTGTGGAGGTTCACACAACCATTTTTGGTTATGTGTTTGCTATACCGTTGTTATTGTTTTTTTTTTTTTTTGCTCTGAGACGTTGAAATCCATTCATTAATTCATTAGTTTAAATTAAAACATTTATTTTTGATGCAGACAGATAGATGGAATGAATCAATGATTAGATGATGCAGTGTACATTTGGACTTTCTGTTACTGAGAGCATTAATGTTGCATTAATATAAAAAATGTTGTTTATTTTCATTATAAACAAGTAAAAAGCATAAAGATAAGCAGGGACATTTAATGTATGATGTTTATCACAACAAACAAGTTTATTGTTATCAAATAGTTTCACAATGGTCTTCTTCACAGAATAGGGATGAGATGTATGTCCTTCATTGTGTAAAAGGTGAAGACCGTGTTCTTAAATGTTCGGTATATCATAACAAGCTTCTTACAATTACTTGTACCATGCCTGATAAATGTATATAAAATTATCTCCAGATTGAAGACTTCAGAATACCACTTTGTGCTAGGTCGTATAAACTTCGTTACTGAACTGAAGCAGTTACATATGTTTGGCAAAAATGCGATGACACTCGACTGTACGGTGGTTAATTGACTTCATACTCACGGAACGATCTGATTGCATGTTTGGCTAGAAATGTGTTTTGCTTTAGGCAGATTTGTTTGCAATTTGCAATTTGACTTTTTTTCATGAATATTTCTCATGACCTCTAAACGATGAATTTAACTAATAAGGAGAGAAATGAATGATTTAGCACAGTGTGTTGTTGCTGTTTGTTCAGAGATAGCCAGCTGTCACAACACCCAACTAGAAAGTGGCATGTTTTATTTCCTGTGGTCAGAGTATCCAGGATCAGTCATTCCGGACATGAAAAACAACAGTTTAAGCTGCTCAAACACGAAAGAGTGCGGCATCCTTAATGCATTATTAATTTTCATCAAAGCCCTGGATGGAGTAGGAAGAGGGATTTTTCTCCCCACACGTGAATACAAGCAGGCTAATTTAAGATGCTCCAGAGAGCCCAAACACACACAGAAAATTCACTTTTCATTACAACACTTTTATTTCCCAGTAACACAAACACTTACCGTAAAGGATATTCACCAAAGCCACTGGCATTACAAGAATTCCCAGAAGCATGTCGGTTATAGCTAAAGATCTCAAGAAGTAGTTGGTGGCATTTTGTAACTTTTTTTCCAAGCTTACAGCCATGATGACCAGGATGTTGCCCATCACTGTGACGATTATGACCAGCGAAATCAAAAGTGCCGCCCAGTTTTTCTGCACAGGTTTAGAGGAAGACGATCCATTTCTGACATCTTCGGAGATGCAATCTGGTGAGTTATTGAACGACAAACTACCCAGGGACACTTTCTGCTCCATGAGCTTTTTCTTTAGAAACATCAGCCAATATCCCAGAGGAGTTCAGCAAGGGTCTCTATTAGGGCCATTAAAGATTTCTACCAGAGCAGCTCGGATTATTTCAGATAGATATCCATGTTGTTCAAGCTCAGCGAAGAGTAAAATCTTCCATGCATGGCAACTCAAAGAACGTGCTTCTTTCACCTGTGTGGTTGGTGGCTGAAGAAAGACGTGGAGTAGGTTGCAAATCAGACTGAAGCCAAGAGATGAGCATCTGCATTTACAAGGAATAAAGAATCACGAGCTTGAGATCTCAATTGCATCCATGCCTCAGTTCGAATTCAAACAAACATGCAAAACACCAGCTTCAAGCTTTAAAACTGTTAAAATCTTAGGTATTGATGTGCATTTTACATTACCTCCAGAGTCCATGGCTTCAACAGAACGATTTAAACTCCAGAAGGGGAGAAGTATCCACTTCTGATACAAGCTTTCATATCAACCTAACATGTTGTCGCGCTCCGTTCATACCATCTCTATTTCCTACAGCAATTCGGTCTCTTATCTCCCTCCCTGCCTCTCTCTCTCTCTCTCGCTCTCTCTCTCTCACTCTCCCCAGCTGTGACTAAAGCCAGGCTGTTTGAGCTTCCTCCAGAAGACTTGCCTCTGAGTGCTCCCTTTGGTACTTGTCAACTACAACAAAGACACATGAACTCGTTTTCCCTTCATTCAGATGCACAAAGAATTTATATTTCATGCTTTTATCTGACTTTATACCTTACATTAACGTAAATAGCTTCATGCTTTCCTTGGGAATTGATCCCATGACCTTTGGGGTCGCGAACAATGCTTTACTGACTGAATTAGCGGAATAAGCTGATTCCTCTAGAAACAAAAGAGATGGATTTATTGGAATGTTTTGTTTGCCCCTTTCAGCGTAATTAGAACAAATAATGTGATTTGGTGTCGTAAAAAGAAAATTGTTTGTAAACATACATACATACAGACAGACAGGACTTTATTCATTCTACAACAAGAAATGTTTGTGCTTCATGTTAGCATAAAAGACAGACAGAAAATACATTTAAATACAGAAATGAAACAAAACCTAGAAGGCATTAAAATAATAAAATAGCAATTATAATTAAGGTACAGTTGCATGTTTCACTGAAATAATGCTAGCATCCACTCAGCTTTAAATCTTAAATCATTATAATTAAACAAAAAAGAAAAATCAGTTTACAGAAAAGTCCACTCTAAATAAATGCTCTGATAAATGCACACAAATACATTTTTTACCATCTGTGGCAAAAATAAGAATTGCATTTGTGAAAAACAGACAGCAATCATCATCTTTTCCTGTTACCAGTTGTTAGTCGCTTTTGTGAAGGATAAATGATGACCACTGCTGTTGTTTTCACATCTCGGTAATTGACATGCATTTTGCATCCAAAACAAACTTGGGATTTTTTAAATCAGGCTTGGCAAAGTAATCAATCACATAAGACTCACAATAGTATTTATCACAATAGCTATTATTTTTCAAAAATGTTTAAACAAATTGGAGAATTTGTTTATATTAATATCCTCGTAAACACATATTTAAACACGTATTTAATATTAAAATCAGAATACTCACTGTATTGCAATAAATTGTACAGTTTTATGTTTGTTAGATTAAATTAGATAAAATGACACCACGCGTGAAAGGTATTCCACTGAATAAAAAGCAAAAAAAAAAAAGATATCCAGGTAAATTGATTAATTTTAACAGAAGAACTCTGCCCTTATGCTAGATATTAATAATTCATTATTAATACACATGACAAATTAATATTTAATTTTTTTCTTCCCGAAATACATTCACGCTTTTATTAAAAAATGTGGAAAAATGAGATATCTCTGCCTCCGGGCGAGACAGTTCAGAGCAGGACAGAAATAGATTGGAAAAGGACGAGTAATCTAAAAAGTGAAGCTGTCGAGAAGCAAGACTGATAAACAGTGGAAAAGTGAGAAGAGCAATTTATTAAACTTCAGACATATAAAACGTGAAGATCGTGTAGAAACAATGGCAAAACTAAAGGGCAAACCATCTTCCTGTGGGATGAAAGAATATTCAGTGAGAGATGAGGAGGAAATCTTCCACACGTCTGCATCATATCAGTGATGGATCTGTGGACAACCGGTCTTACGACGCTTTCTCCATCACACACTCTTGCGATAATGAAAACAGTGTGCGACGATGAGCAGCTACTGGATGAATAATGTGTGTGTGAGGTTTCCGGCTGTGCTGTAATTGCTCACATGGGAGTGAGATTCAGTTCAGATGTCAGGCTGTGTTCTGCACACACTTCACCGCATATTAACCTCCTAAACGCTCCTAAAAACACCTTTTGTCTGAAGTTCTGATAAAATAAGCGAAAAGAGAAAGACAAGTGACCTGTCACTGAATGGCCTTGTTAATATGTCACAAGACATTATAAGCTTTGTTATACGAATAGTACACATTTTTTTTTACGTTGAAATAAGACCAAGCGAGATCAGATGTCTTTATCAGAAAATTAATTTGGTGGTGATGTCATCACTAATTTATTGTTGATAAACGATGCCATCATTACATTTGTGCTGATGATCTCATAATTCATTTAGTGATGACAAATGATGTCATCATTAAATTAGTGGTGATAATGTCATCGTTAATTTAGTGGTGATGATGTCATAATTTATTTAACAGTGACAAATGAAGTCAACATTAATTTAGTGGTGATGGTGTCATCATTAATATAGTGGTCATAAATGATGTCATATTGTTGTGTTGTAAATGTTATTGTCATTAATTATTGTCATTAAGCCACATGTTTGCTTTTATTTATTAGTATAGCTGCTTTTTGAATATGATATCTGGCTGAAAACAAGCAGAAACTGAAGAAACACTGATGAACAGCATATTATATTGATAATATTTAATCGTATTGATAGCTACTCTAATGCAATGCCTACTGAGACTTCCCACACACACTTTTCCAGCTAAGCGGCAGGAGACCCTTTCTTCTTATTTACCTAATGAAAACTTTATGACACCAATTAGCACATTCCTTGTGTACTGGAGAACAAGACTTTCACTTAAAGGCCTGTTAAAAGTCAAATATATTTCTAGGGCCAATCTGACATTAGAGGAATTCTCAGTATGATAACAACAGTGGGGGAAACCATTAAAAAATAAAAGTTGTAAAATTTATATTTTGGTCAGGGCGAGTTGTGAAGTTATCTATTGAGATTAATGAAACAGTGTTATTAATATTGTCTCATATTGAAGATTTCATCAAATTGTATAATTGTGGTTGCAAAAACCTATGCAGAACATCAATTCAATATCTTCAGCCAAGTATCATTTTCTAAGTTTTTAAGACTTTTTATTGTTTTGTGTTTTTATCAGCAGGACATTTAGGTGAATCTGAGACATTCTGCATTAGATGGTATGTCACACACGGTGGATGAAGCATTTAATCTTCATTTCAACGATTTTCACAAGTGGAAGTACAAGATCAGAAATATTGACGTCGGTTCAGGCACCCAAACGTGTCTTTTTTTTTCTTTTCATTCATCCGTCTTCTTTAGAAAGACTAATTTGAAATGGAATGATAAACAAGCCTCTCCTGCCCACACCAGCTGTCAGGACACAACATCCTCCCTTCCTTTCTGTTTCAGCATCAAAGCCTCTGGGCCACACTCACTCCAGACTAACAGTTTTACATTGTGTCTTTAATAGTGCGAAAAAACAATCTCATTCAGCAGCTGATGATCTGTGAGAGTACAATCCACACAGATGTGTTGGGGGTCTCAAGAGACGAGGTGAGGGAACATACAGAGACGTCCTCAACTTCCCCCTTGCAGCAAAAGATTTATGGACCACTGTCAGAGCCACACAACTAATGAGAGAGGATGGGGAGCAGAGTGGGACGAATGGATTGAGAAAAGGCCGCAGGGAATACGATGAGAATAAGTAATAAAAACTTCTGAAAGACTACCATGTAAAAATGTGGTGTATTTGTAATGGTTCAAGGTGTTTGAGGTGAGATGTTTGATGGATATTCGACAACATGCAAATCTGCAGCAGGAAACATTCCAGGTTGTCGTTTCGACTTCTTATCGCGGAGTTCACAAGCAAAATCCTAAACTTCTGCCCAGAACTCTGCCGATAATTTCCACCTCTGGGGCGCAGCAGCTTCAGCACTTTCAGAAGCCATCCAGAAGTCCCACAACACCAAAAATAGAATAGGTAAATACAAACAAGCCTGCGGCATGGTGGGAAATTATACAAATTTCATTCTGTCTGGGTGACTTTGGTTTGCATCGAGGAGCTGTCAAAGAGTCTGGAAGTAAATATACCAACATAAAGAACTTCAACGGAAGAGTAAAGATAACCATCTTCAAACTAAAAGTCAGGTTGTACATTATGGATATTTTTTGCAAATCAAACTTTGCAATACTGGCAAATATTATGAGTAGTTTAGCAAATTTGTCTTTTTACACACAAAAATGCATGAAAAAATTAAATCAATTTCAAAATCATTTCAACCCTGAAACAGGTGGGAGTTCCCCCTTAATAATATTATAAGTATTTTCAAATATTTAAACAAATCAACAGAAAACAAACTGCTAACCAAAGTATTTAAAGCAAAAGGCGATAATTAATCATTTATTATTGTAAGCACCACTATCAAGATTATTACTTGTAAAAAATTATTTTGTGTGTCTAACCAGTCTCATCTTTTATTCTGCTGTTTGCTGTGCTAAATGCTTTGTCAGTTCTTGTCCGATGAACAATGAACTTAATGCAGCAATGACTTCAATTTAAACATGTTTTCAGACAGTGTACGACTGGTAGAAGAGCTTTAGAAATGAACTGACTTTTAATTTGGTCTTCAGTTGAGACAATTAATTTGGTCAAGGTGCATTTTAGTTACATGGTAGTTTACAATTACAGATCTGGTTTACAGAACCACAAACGTGTCTTGAAAAATGAAAAAGAGCACATTTATTGTGGCTAATTTGGTTCCAGACACATCTGGCCAATTAATGCTTGCATTTAAAAATAAATTGGGATAACAAATGTGCAAAACTGACTCCTTTTATAAATAAGATAAATTATAATGCTGGATGAAATTGATTTAAAGAAACATGAGTGATTTCTTTGTTGTTGCCATGTGCAGAGAGAGGGGGAAAAACCTGTTTAACTTATTTGATTCAATATTTTCTGTTTTGGAAACCAATTCACAGTTCACATGTGTGTATTTTCTTGTCATAAAACAGTATTTCTTTCACTTCTTGGAGAATAACCTTCAGACAAATCTAACAGAAAAACTTTGTTTTGTTGGTTCCACAAAACATCCAAAATTAAAATCTATAATAAACGTTATGAAATTAGTACTATTATCTTAGCATGTCTTCCAAGTATTATCCTAAAATCTTTTTCCACAGACTTTTGAAATACTTTGACACCATTATGTTTAATATTGAACTTTCGGTTAAAGGGAAGTGTGTTGAACGACAAGTGCATTGGGAAATAAACATGTATTTATGCGTTTATACGTTTAAAAAAACATCATTAGTTTGACCTTGGTCATGCTTGATTGTGTATGTATATGTGATTAGACTTTTCTTTTTTTTGTTTTTTTTTTAAAGTAAAGCATGATCTGAGGGCTTGACTGAACTAGCGGAGTAAATCTTTATTTCATTTTTAGGTGCCATCTTATCACAACCATTTTCTTTACAGCATGTTGGATTCTCACATCTAGAACCATTTTAAAAATGTAATATTCATCGCGAAAAAGCTTTGAGATGTCCGAAACAAACAGTGATCTTGCCTTTCCCCAGATTCAAACATCAACCTCTGGGAAGCATCTGCATTTTTTAGTTGAACAATTTCTGCAGCGCGAACACCAATAACACACATATTCCCTGTGAGTGCTTGTGCGTTTCTTTAAAGGGGAAATGATGTGTTTCTCTCTAGGAGAACAGAAGACATCCTGCTGTGACACTCTCCCATAAGAAAACAGGAGGAAGAAAAAAAAGGGAGCAGGACTTTCTTTTAATGATACTGTGTGTAAGTGTGGCAAATGAAAGGGCCAGAGTGTCGAAGCCATTTAAATCCACAGAGTCAGGCCTCCATGTAGGTTTTAACAGTATAAATACAGTCCCATATAAATACGTCCTCCAAATAAGATTTAACAGAGACTAAATAAACAACAGTGAGCAGTAACACTGACCTGATCACAACCAATACAACCAAGAAAACTGGCTAGTGGTTGGACAGGATCCGAAAAGCTGGGTTTAGGATGAACAAGAAGAGGTTGATTGCATGAAATGAAGACGGTTCCATCTGAACAAGCATGTGCCTTTCACAATCTAAAAGTGCTGATCATGAAGAATGGAGGGAGAAATCACAGTGACGACAAGCCAGACCAGGACAGGGGTGTGAAAAAGTGGAGGACTTGAGACGACACATGCTCAGGTTGTAAGTTCAGATTCAGTTCATCAGAAATGGTTTCAATGCTGTGGCTTGTGGGTTGGTGGTTAGATGGGCAGCTGGAACTTCACATCAACCTGGGCTTCTTTTGCCAAAGAAACAATTTCAGAAAGCTTTACAACCTGGTGGAAGAAAAGAAATGGAGAAAAAGAGAAAATGTGAGTGTGAAGGGATAAAGGCAAGAAAGAAATGTAGAGGGGAAAAAAATAAAGAAAGAGGGGTCAGGTAGATGGAGTAGTAAAACAAAAGAAGATAGAGAGAGAGAGAGAGACAGATAAAGACAGCCAGGGCAGCGTATAAAGAGGAGGAACATTAAGGAAGTTAAAGAAGAGAGTGAAAATTAAATAGGAGAAATGTAGAATTGGATAAACGTAAAATGTAAAAAAAAAATGAGACAGAGAGGAGGATGAGTGAAAAGATGGATGTAGAGGGTGAAGGTAAAAGAGAGTTGGATGTAGAGAGAAGACAAGAAAAGTAGAGGAGAGAAGACAAACATTTTAACATTTGGTCATTTTAAGTTGAACTGTTTTGGTATTTAAAACAAGCTAAAATCTAAATATTCTAAACCTATCAGATATTTTAAAAATCAACCGAAGTGATGATACATTGGTCCAAAGATTTCAGAAAAACCATAGACTCCAAATTCCAAATATGTTAAACTTCTTAAAGAACAGATTTAAACATTATACCATTTTAAGCTTTTTAAAAAAAAAAAAAAAAAAAAAAAACCCTCCTGACTGGCCCTAATCTGTGAACGAACACTTTCATGGGAAAATGTGTTCTAAAAACTTTCCTTTCTCAGCCTTTGTAAGTTCAAGTGTGACTAAATCGTGAACTTCAGTCCGTTAAATCCTTGTGTATCTTTGGACTTTCAATTTGATTTGTGGAGCATGCTGTGAGGATTCCTATCAGCCATTTTAATCCATGTCACTTTTCATTCATCTCCACAGACGAATAAATAAGATTAACGTACCATTTTGGCAGCCTCGTCCAGATCGTCACAGGCCAAGATCTTGAGAGGACTGGCGGCAATCAGAGCCTTGGCATCGTCTACCCTCGTTCCTGAAAACCAGGCAAGCGTGATGAGAGTAAGATTAGCACACGTCACCTGCACACGTCTCTTATCTCTGCCTCAGAAATACAACTGTTGCATTAGCATCTTGGGTTTTCCCGAAAATCAATTTTAGACCATACATAAAGAAATACATAAAAAGGTGTAAAAAGTTCCAGAGACATTCTCACCTTGTAATCGGACTACAATGGGGATTTTTAGATCCAAGTCAGTGACAGCCATGATGATTCCCTGTGCTATGACATCACATCGCATGATGCCGCCAAAGATATTCACCAAAATAGCTTGGACCTTAAAATGAAGAAAAACAGAAACATGTATTTTTCAGCATAATTACAGTAAACGTTTAGTTTTGAACTGTGTTTGAAGTGAATGTAGGAACCTGCTGAGCCACAGGGAGTAAATAATGGTTATGAGAATCTGATTCATGTTCTGATATGGACATGGTGAAAAACTGAGATGATGTTTGTTGGTGTGTGTGGGAAAAAAAAAAGATTTTTATTTATTTATTTATTTATTTTTTAACAATCCATTACCTTTTTGTCTGAGGTGATGAGTTTGAAGGCCTCAGTGACCTGCTGCGCTGTAGCTCCGCCTCCAACATCCAGAAAATTGGCAGGGGTTCCACCGTGTAGCTTGATGATGTCCATTGTTGCCATGGCAAGCCCCGCACCATTAACTGAACAAATATATGACTAGAATTCATGTTCTCAAACTAAATGCTTTTAGTTGCAAAGGATTTTCCTGACCTAGGCAGCCGATCGTTCCATCCAATCCAATGTAGTTCAGATCGGCTTTGGCTGCCTGTCGGTCTCTGACGTCTTCTTGGGTCCAGTCTCTCATTTCAAAAACGTTCTTTTGTCTATAGGCAGCATTTGAGTCAAAGTTTATCTTGGCATCCATGCACATAACTGTGGAAAAAAAGACATTTCTTATATAAAGGAACAGATCTTCAAAAATTGATAGTGCATTTTTACACACAACTAATGTTTTAAACGCAGCAGTACAAAAGCAAAACTTATTACGTTGCTCAGCTCACTGACAGGGTAACGCAGCATATAGTTGTACATTCAAAGCATCACTAACACACTAAATCCTTCATCATTACATGAACATAAATGTTAAATCAATTTTAAAATAATTTCATACTATTTAATTTTATTATAAATCATATATTGTGAAGACAGTATCGAGATTTATATACTAAATATAAGTGAGCTGGCTGCTAATACACCTCTAGTCATTAAAGGGAACTCTGTTCACTCTGTTACCGATGCCTGATGAGTCCTCTACCATTGGGTTGATTTCCAGCATTGATGCGTCATACTTAATGAAGACATCATAGAGTTTTAACATGTTTTCTGCAGCTTCATTAATCAGAGCCGGGGGGAAGCCCATCTTTTCAGCCACCTTGAGTAGAAAGCAAACACACACACACACACACACACACACACAAATTGAACTGAAGCTACAGTCTCATGAACACATGATGCAGCATCAATTTGATGTCCTACCCCTCACCTTAATAGCCTGCTCCATCTTTATTCCCTCCATGATATCAATAGGCTCTTTCACAATTGCATCGGGATTCTCTGCTGCCACATCTTCAATGTTCACACCACCCTGAGAACTGCCAATCAGCACGGGACCCTGACAGAGCCAAAAAAAAAAAAAAA
>CM051495.1:19482951-19552684 GCA_028031935.1 Paedocypris micromegethes | reverse complement strand
AAAAAAAAAAAAAAAGACATTTTTGAGTCGTATGTTTTTTTTCGCTAATTCATGGATTGAATGCATTCAGAAAGGAGGTAGGACTTCAAGCTCTCACCTGGAAAGACCTTTCCATGGTGATGGCAAAATAATACTCTCTGCGTGGGTACCTGCGCTCGCAGATAAAGACCTGGTTGCAGATCCGTCCGGCCTCCCCTGTCTGCTTGGTGAAAAGCTTCTTTCCAATCATCATAGAGGAGATATCCCTCGCTTCCTCTGGCCTGCAGACAAAAAGAAAAGAAAAGAAATATAATGAGACCATGATGGAGCGCAATGTAGTAAGCAGAAAAGTCACTAAAAGTAATTTACGAGTAAACGATTCTGACTCCGCCCTTCAGCCCGCCCTCGAAACTGCCTTTGCCTCGGCCACCCGCCAAAACTTGAGCCTTTACCACCAGGTCTTTAGATCCTGACAGAGAAAAAAAAATGAGAATTATATATTAAATAATAATAATATTATTGTGACAGTATTGTTAAATTTTTTTAGTCTTTAAAAAATTGCACACAAAATGTATTTGATAAAAAAACTATTAGAGTTTCCTATAAATTTACAATTACTACAAATCAAACTATATTTTTATTGTTATTTGCTTGATGTGATCAAAACCGAACATAAACTATGAGTACAATCACTCTCCGTATAATAGCTCAATCCGCAATTTCAGAAATTGACCACTATTGTTGTGGATGTTGATAAATCATGAGAATTTAAATAACATTGGCATCTTTAGAACGTTCCATTCACAACCATATGCAAAGACCTGTGATAGAACACAAACATTCCCACATACAGTTCTGACTGAATTACAGACAATAACTTTCAACCAAAGAAAATTTCCCAAAAAAAAAAACAATTAGAAAATGTGAAAATTCTAGAATCTAAACCAAGCGCACCTTTTACACCTTTATTTTACACAATTAATTTGGCTGAAATGTATACAATATGACCAATGTGTATTGTGTACTGTAATATACCAATACTACTATTATTATATTATTATCTTTCTTATTATGTATTCAGATGTTCAGTACAAACATTTATAATAACAAATACAATGAGATCATTACCTCAAAAGCATCAAAAATTGTGAAAAAGGGTAGAATTGTAAAACAGACGTAAATTTTATAAAACGTAAAATTTTGTCAAATTAATTGTCAGTAGTTAAACTAGGGAATTCAGATGTTTTAAACTCGTCTTTCAGCTAAGTCAAGTTCCTGCGGACAGCTCTGTCTTCTGCTGACAGAGGAAAAGTGACCGAGTCGGAGCACGTCTATGTTTAGAGTAGACATGTTTGAAAAGAAGACAACAGCTGAAACGTGCAATCTGGGAGTATGGTTTTAAAAAAAATCCAACAGTAAAACACACTGCTTAGTTCAGTAAGTAATTAGACAGCGTGGGTGTGCCACACATGATCCTTGGAGCTCTGCTTCTTACCGATCTGCTTGGCCACGGTGTAAGCCTCGTCTGGTGAGCTGGCCACCATGCCCGCAGGCACAGAGATGCCCGCTTCCTTCAGCAGCCCTATACTCATGTACTCATGCAGCGAGAGGTTTCTCTGCTGCTGCTGCACTGACGGTTTTCCATGCTTCCCAAACAGCCCTGATGTCCCACTGAGCACCTGGTGATTTAAGAGACAAAAAAATCATTTGAATTTAAGAGATATTTTATATATAAATATCCTTCCTAATTTCAAGATATCAAAAAACTCTTAAACATCCCCAATAAAATAATCTTCCATTTACTATTAGGAAGTAAATTAATTAAATCAGAATGCTAAAGTAAAAGATTGCCATTGTTCGTGCTACTTTTGAAAAGAACCATGTAGTAACTTTGGGAAATAGAGCACAATAGCAATGTTATGCATTATGCAATGTTAAAGAGAATTGTTTGGTGAATCATGGCAAGAGATGATGAGGCATGCAATAACGAGCATTGTGCAATGTAAGACATTAAAAAATTAGAGAGAGGTTTTGGATCTGTCTTAAACCCCAGAAATTATGATTACGACATTCCTACTATACTGCAAACACTAATAATAGAAGAAGTTTAATAATATGTCGTATGTAAATATGCACGTATGCGTGAAACAACAAAATGTCAATGTGAACGGAAAGTCTGACAGTGTTTACGTTTCAAAAAGCTCTGAAACAAGTTTAATAGCATCAATATCTTGGTTTTAAAAAATACAAATATAAATCACATTCACCGTGTATTCATTTATCAATACAATTATAATTCGGTGTGTTTTATCAAGCATCGATCCCTGAGAAAACCTCATGTGGAAGTGACCAGACTGCGCCCTCTGTCCACTGCGATTTCAGTCGCAGTGAAATAAGAAACCCCACCACGGCTGAAAAAAAGACCTATAACCGAAATAATACACACATCTATTTTACTTACGCTTGTGTATCACACAAAAGAAACTCCACCCAGTAGTATCAGGTATGGGTTTGCTAACCTAAGCGAATATGATAATGACAGACTGTTAGCCTGAATGCTAATGTCAAAGGAGAATCGCCCGTTTTGAACTGATTTCCGATAAGAAAATTAAAGTCGTTTGAGGAAGTGCAGTCGCATATGCCTGTTTTGTGCATGCGTGCATAAATGACCTTAGCTGCCGAGCTTATAGCCGTCCTAGAGCCGGAATTCCTTAGTCCTGCGGACAACCGGCCACAGAACAGGGACGTCGCCATGTTGGTAAATGCTCAAGAAGCGCAGTAGAAAAACAAACTAGTGGACGCGCCTGCGTCACGACGTACGTAAAATCCGTAATTCTGCATCGAGAATCGAACTGTGAGCTCTTCACAATCCGTGCTTGTTATTTTTTGTTCTAATTACTAATATGGCTAATGTGGTTTTGCTAATCACATTATTAGCTTGAGTGTATACTTAGTTGTAAGTGTATGTATAATCCACAAACATTCTAAAATCTATGTTTTCTTTAAGGAGGTTCAGCTGTCATATAAGGCACGGGTAAGTACTGTTGGTCTGGTAGTTTCTTCAACTTGCTCTTAAAACGATCCGCTTTGTGGTTGACGTGTTTGGTATTGTTGTTTTTGGGGGAATCAGCTCAGTGACTCGAATTTCTGAAATCAAAAAGATCAATTCACTAACTGGGACGTTTTTTTAAATACCTGTAGGTGGCGACAAACGGTCTTTTTGTGTACTCAAATCAAAATCAGCTTTATATCTCGGTTTAGCAAGCTATTCGATTCGGTTTTACTGGTTCTACTTGTACTCTATTGAATTATAAATACGTATATATTTTAATTATTTACACTATCAATGTATTCACCAAAATTACACTGACACAGTATTTCACAGTGATTATTATATTGCACACATTTGTATTGCACTGATTAGGGTGTTTAGTTCAGTCACAGCCTGAAGGAATCTGTGGCATATGCCAAACTGGAGGAGTTTAAATAGCCTGAGGACATTCGTTCGGACTTTGTTAAAGTAAAGTGTGTGTGTGTGTGTGTGTGTGTGTGTGTGTGTGTGTGTGTGTGTGTGTGCGTGTGCGCGCGTGTGCGTGCGTGTGCGTGCGTGCGTGTGTGTTTACTTTGGCTTATCGTGGTCTCTATGTTATGGCTGAGAATCAAGGCTGTAGCTCAGTTTTGAACTGAATGACATTGCTTTTGTCCAAAGTTGGTTTAAAAACTGTTAAATAACTTGTGAAAATGTATGTTCTAAAAAACATTTATCTTTTAAAACTATAAAATATTTATGATTTGTTTTTGTTAAATAAAACTCTTTCTTAGAACTTTTAAGTTAGATTTAGATCTAAATGTTTAGAACGTTTTATAATTGTATGTGTGTTTTAAAAATGTGACTGTCATAGTTTAAGGAAAATGTCATCAGCGGGTGTAAATGCAGAGGAGATTCCTGGCCGGCCTGGTGTGGGACTTGGGGTCCTTTTGACAGACTCTGTCAATCCAGGATGTGTCCTTTTAGGAAGAAGAAAAAGCAAAGTCGGGCAAGGTAAATACCAATTACCAGGAGGTCACATTGAATTTGGGTGAGTTTCCGTGAGTTTTCTGTGTTAAGTGCTAAATTGTATTTTTTTAGACCTTTGTGTATACTTTTGTTGAAATATTTTGCTTGTCTGTTAGTGAAACCTGGGAAGAGTGTGCCCAGAGAGAAGTGATGGAGGAAGCGGGTGTCCGTTTGAAAAACATCAGCTTTGCTTCTGCCGTAAACTCCATTATTCTGGAGGAAAACTACCACTATATCACAATCATCATGCAAGCAGAACTGGACAGGTCTTCCTCAGATGATCCGGTTAATATGGAGCCAGAGAAAAATGAAGGTTTGGTGAAGGCATTTTCACCACTGTTCACCACTTTTTTTTTGTTGCGTTTACCAAAATGTTTTCCTGTGCTATTACTTTTTAAACTACACTTTTACTTTATGCTCTTGACTTTGACACACATAGACTTGCATTTATTTAGTAGGGTCCCACCATTGACTTGCATACAATACAATACTTTCTTCTCCCTCGTCCTAACCCCAACTCTCAAGTGTTCCATCAATTAAAATCCCATCTTGACTCTCAAAAAAGCGTTCAAAGTTGTGTGGCCCAGCCAAAAGTCCCCATAAGGGACCATAGGGCCCCACTTAAGCATAAAACCCTAGCATTTGAGACTCAACTTTGAACTGAATGCCTTGCCACACACACACACACACACACACACACACACACACACACACACACACACACACACACACACACAAACTTATATCACACATTTTAGAACATCCTCACTTAATGCAAAGATTTAAGTCTTTTTTATACACACATCAGAACTGTGAGCCTTTTGAAGGAACTGTTTTGAAGCTTTTTGAAGACCTTTAAGCAGCCTATACTAAAACCTTGCTGTGTCTCTGAGAGAAGACAAAGTGACACTGTTTCTCACTACTGACAGATTTCTCCTTCACAGGTTGGTCATGGAGGAGTTGGGAGGAGTTTCCCCCAGAAGAACAGCTTTTCTTACCCTTGGCCAATTTACGACAGCAGGGCTTCCATCCATTCAGGAAGAATTAAAGGGATTGGTTGTGTTCTAAGTAATCAACTTCTCACTCTTATGATTTAACCCAGATAAAGGGTCAGCTGATTAGCATTTCCCTTTCCCAAGTATTTGTTGGAAAAATGCCATAACTTAGCTATGAATTTGACTGACTTTTAAAAATGATGCTATTAATAAAATCTGCCATTTGAAGACGTTCTATTCATAGCAACATCTCATTGCATTCTTATTATACACAATATCCAATTAATCTTTTTACTTTGGACATGTCATTTATTCAAGATATCTGAACCATTAAATGATTATTATAAAGATGTACTTAGAAGTTGTTAGGAAAAAAGCTCCCCATCAGATAAACCAATTTTCTTTTTAATCCTGTAAAATCTCTAAATTAATCACATTTTTAAATTTAACTTTAACTGCATTGGAAAATTGGAATAATTTGAAGATGAATTTGAAGTGTGTCCTCCTCTGCGATTGGTCATTATTCAATGGTGTATGTCCTGTCTTTAGGCCCAGAGAGGCTACAATTGGCACAGGCTCCCCTTGACCTAGAAATGGAAAGGCTCTCCAAAAAATAGGAGGGTTTAGTGTCTTACAAAAGACCTACATTTGAACATTTTTTGCTTTTATTAGAGTAGAGAATATTTTGTTAATTAAAAATGTTCGTTTCGCTTCAAGTCAAGTTGGTTTTTATTGTCATTCTGCTACATGTATGAACAAATAGTAGGGCGAAAGGTCGTGTTTCACGGTGCTACACACATATCTAAGTACACATACACAAACTGAGACTGTACAAGAACTTTACATAAATAATGTGCATGAGATTGGATTGTGCAGAACATATATTTGTACATGAGACTGTAATAAGTAAATATTGTATTATTATATAAACTATATAATGTATATATAAATATTATATTATTATATAAACAGATACGGTATTTAAAAAAAAACGATATTTTATATTCTACAATGGACGGACTGGAAAATCAAGCAATAGTGGAGACAGCGCCCTCTTGCGGTTCACGCATGTTTGTCGTATTGCTTTGGCTCGCCTAAATGCGCCACACGCAGCAAGTTTCGACAGCAGTAGAGAAGGAGGTCGTCGCTCTCGTCGGTGATTTCCTGTTGTTCGGTGCAAGAAATCCCAACGATTCAATTTCACTCCCTCCATTATGGTGAAACTCACATTTAACTCTGCTCTCGGGCAGAAGGACTTAAAGAAGGACGAGAGAGATGAAGCTTTAATACCACAAGAGCTGGTGAGTTTTGTTAGCGCGATTGCTAACGCTTCGTTTCGATTTAAACAGCCGTAACAGCAGCAACGATTAACACTGACAACGACAAGTCTAGCTGTTTGTCGCGATTGATGGGCGAGTATTGACGAATATCGATTAGTGGCAGGTCGATGTATTTATCCATTAAAAGCAACCAATTTCAAATGATCACAACAACTTCGCACCGGAAGGCAATGACAGTGAACAGTATAGACGCCTTACTAAAAGAACAAGACTTGCTGTCGAAACTCGAATTTCGGAGGAGTAGATAAAGATTCGAGTGTTGTGTTATTGTCGGGAAGGAAGCCATCTCCTGTGTTTTGTGTGTGTGTGTGTGTGTGTGTGTGTGTGTGTGTGTGTGTGTGTGTGTGTGTGTGTGTGTGTTCGCGTTCGCGTCAGTGTCAGGCGGATTTGAGCTTTCAGGAAAATGGCCGACAGTCTAACACAAACACCAAGAAATAACACAACCTGCCTCACCTAGTCGCTGTTTCCAGAAAAAGCAAACACGCAAATCTGCCTGAGAAAGAATAAACATTGCGTTTGTCTCTTAAAGAGTCGCGTATGGCCCATATTGTCGAGTCCTGCTCGTGTAGGGCTTTTAATTCCGACCTGCAGAGCCAGTCAGATCTGTCTAGATCAGGATGCATTGAAACATACAGGCACATTTGTGAATATGAGATCATGTCCTTGAAGGAAGAACCAAGCGAGATCTTGGCAGCTCACAGGCGTCAGACGAGACGTGTGTGTGCGCGCGCGCGTGTCTGTCGCCTGCGACTCTAGTTTCTGTTTCAGATCAAATATCCTCTGAGGATGAGTCAGAGGCAAGTCTGCGATTCGGTTTGTGGTAATGAAGAAGATGTCCTGAATCATTCATCACAGTCTGCTGAAGCGGTGTCTTTGTGATGTGAGGAACTTGCTTCTAGTGGAACAGCTGGTACCCAACTGACATGTCTATAAATATTTCAACTATTTTGTGATTGTTATTCACCATAAAACTCTGATTCTGACAGTATTGATAAAGCAATTGCTTTTTTTGGGAAAAAATATCCACATATTAAACATTTTTGGTCTAAGGAAAAATTGACAGCATCAACCAGTCTGCATAGAATGAAGTCATATTGCACACACGTCTGTTAAATAAATATTTTTAACTTTTTAAACGCCCTATATTATGTTCCATATCAGTAGGAAATTGATTGGATATAAACTGATAAGTAGGTAGTTCTTGAGTTGGAATTGCTGATACAGAGCCAGAAGTTGCTGTTTTTTTGACCAGCGATTGATCTCAAAGATTTCCATCGTGCTTTTCTTCCACGCATCGACTTTGGCGTGTTACAGTAGGACGGAATATTTACAATGCTCACAATACTGCAGCCTTCAGTTTCAGCGTTCACACATTCACTTGTGTAATGTTTCCGACAAGCAATAAATTAATAATACCGCTCAATCCCCCACACAGCTTTTGTTTTCTGTCAGTTATCAGAACACTGTGAGAGCGCAGCAAAGAGATCTGATCTAGAACTGAGGAATCCAGGGCTGAGTTTTTCGAGTGAGATTTTTGAGTGTTAGTGTGTAGTAAGGGTCTAGGCGCTGTCAGTATTGTTTTGGAAGCTGTTTTCTGATTGTTATGACTTTGGAAAAAGGGTTATCACAAATTTCCTGAGTTTGATGCTGAGTGGCTCGGCAACATTAAATGTAACTGACAATGCCATTTCTGAAGACTGCTTGGAGGAACTGAAAGCTGCTGATCATCAGCAAATGTGGCTTTTGATCAAAAGGGATAAAAGAAAAGCCGAGGTGGTAGAGATGAGAACCAGAATCTAAACCATTGTTTAGGAGAAAAAAATAGTCATAAGAATAAAAAAGCGATTAAGTGTAAAATATCTAAATGAGCCAAAATATACTGATAATTTTTGTTATGGTGACGCTGCTTGGATAGTTTCAGGTGGTGCCCTAAATCCTCCCCTAAATACTTGAATCAAATGAAATAAATAAGTAAAGTGATGGAGTTTCTCAATGGTCATAAGGAACCATTTTAAAATTGTGCTCTGCTGTCACCTTTCGAGACCCTCAAGACCGCCTGACATAGAAAACCCACAAACACCAATCGCACCAACGTCCACTCACACCTAGGCATTGCCCCTACACACCAATGACCGCATTCACCTGAAATGCATGCTTTCGGACTGGATTTAACCACCCAGTGAAGTTACACACAAAATTCAGGAGCAGTGGGCAGCCTTATCCCATGGTGAAGCATTTCAGCCGAGCCGTTGATTCCTATATTGTTCTTCATGCATTGCTGGGTTTATCTACAAATGAAAAGGACTGACACTGCTTTTTGGGTAATCTTAATCTGATTTTAAGGAGGGAGGTCAGTCGCAGATCACAATTACATAGATGTAACAATAATGCAAGCACCAGTAGTTTTTGTGTTTTCAGTTCTTTATAACAAATTGTGGAAAAATATGTGCAGTAAAATTGAATTGTATTGTTCAAAATGTCATATCGTTTGAGAAATCAGCAATACATATAATTAAAGGAATTGTCTTTTTTGAAGTGAATGAGAGATTCAAGGTTATTGTTCCCGAGGCCATTTCTGTTGTTTAGACGGGTTTGTTTCTCAACTCAAATCATTCTTTGTCCCAGTGATTTTCCGCCAGACACGCCGAAAGCTTCAACCTAACACAAAGGCATTGACTCATTAGCAGGAGACATGAAAGTCAGTTCAACTATGGTAATGAGATGGGATGCGGTGTGGCAGTAACCAATCAGATTGTAGTGGTCCCCGACTTGAGATGATTCCACAGCTTTGCATCATCCTCAAACTAATGTTAATACAAGCAAGTACGTGTGCCGCACAGATGCCGTATAGACAAAAGTCTATACAGACTTTTAATTTGCCTGTTTGGGTAGAATTATAATTATGGCATAACTACAGGATATTTAGGTTCTTTTAATCAGCCATTATATAATTGTATTATATTTTATCAGTCATTTAAAGTTTCCGTCGATTTTGATGCATTTCTTTAACTAATTTCTTGCTTGATTGTTTGCTAAATTATACATTTAAAGACCAATACGTCAGGTGAGTTGTTGATGCTCTCGCTATGTTTGACAGCAACATACTGTATAATAACAATACTGTATAATACTAACAGATGTTGTGACTTCTCCGTATTGAAGCATTGCAGATGAAAGAGCAGACGCTCGAGAGGTTTCTTTAACGCAGGAGAGATTGTGACGTCTAGACTCTGTTAAATTACAGCATTGTCTTGGGAAAAGAGCCACTGTCAACAACTCTCCTGTAAACACGCTCATGTTCTCTGAGTTTTATCCGCTTTATTGCTCCTAATTCCCCCAAGTCTAGAAAATACTGGTGGAAATAAACAAAGCAAAGCTTAACTAGTTTTTCTCCCATTTGCTCTCACGGGTCTCGATCTCATTCACATGGCAGAAATATTTGATGATCGTCTTCATGCTCGGTTTCCTGTTTATTACCTGCTAATTACCTGATTTCCCAAGTCATGTTGATCTCTTAAGAAGATTTTTCTGACTTTGTGTGTGCAGGATGTGGAGGACGGTCTCCGCATCAGACAGCAGTCTCGGGCCTGGTGCTGGTGCATGTGTCTGGGTCTGGCCCTGATTCTGTCGGGCGTGGTGGTGGGCGGAGCTTATCTGTACAGGTATTACTTTGTCGAGGTGAGAGAAGTTTTTTCCTGTTGTTCCACAGAGAGTTGAAGATATGAGAACGAAAGATTCTGGTTTCAATGTGACAATTGTTTTCAGAAGAGGATGTATTTCTGCGGAGTGAACTACCTAGAGGACAATTACAAGGTTCCAGACAGCCAGGAGGACTCCGATATTGATTCGCCCATCACGTCCAAGAGGATTGAGGAGCAAGTGAGGATTCTGGTAGACGAAGGGGTGGAACTCATCAACATCCCGGTGCCCAAATTCAGTGACAGTGACCCTGCCGACATTGTGCACGACTTTAACCGGGTGAGAGCTCAGGGTCTCTGTCGGCTAGGGCATGACGAGGACCTTCCAAAATGACCCTATGGTTTTGTTTTCCACCTTTAGAAACTGACCGCCTATCTGGATTTGCGTCTGAACAAATGCTACGTCATTGCTCTGAACACCTCCGTGGTGATGCCGCCCAAGGACTTCATGGAGCTGATGGTGAACATCAAGGTAACCGTGTGTGGAAAGAGCCAAGTCTTTGTTGGAGTCGTCACGTGCGAGGAGCTCATTCGCAGTCATTTTTCAGGCAAAAACCTACCTGCCGCAGTCGTACCTGGTGCGTGAGCAGATGATGGTGACCGGGAGGGTGGACCATGTGGATCAGCTGGGTTACTTCATCTACAGACTCTGCAGAGGCCTGGACACCTACAAACTGGAGCGCAGAGAGACCGTTTTTGGTAAAGAACAGTCGTTTTCTTGATTCTTTCTTATGTAGGATTTTATTTTGAATTAATAATAATAATTCCTTCAATTTTTTATTTATTGGCGCCTTTCACAACACTCAAGGTCGCCTTACAGAAGCACAACAACATTCACACACATACCAATTGCCCGGTGAAATAGCCAATCTGCGCCAGCGTCCACTTCACTCGGGCATACACACCACACACGCTCACTCACACGGCCAGATTCTCACTGTGGGGGAAACCGGAGAACCCGGAGGAAACCCACGCAAACACGGGGAGAACATGCAAACTCCACACAGAAAGGCCCCGACCGGCCTCGAACTCACACCACGAGTCACAATCACTCTTACTCTTAATTCTATACAATAAATCATTAAATTCTATATAAATTATCCTACTATTCTGTATAGAGTATCATGATTATAAAAATACTATACATGATTTGTAAAAAATGTCAAAGATACATTTATATTTGAATTTGTTTCATATATAAATTGATTTAAGAAAAATTTTTATATAATTTATTTAAATGTGTATATATAGATAAAACATATATATATTTGGAAAAAAAGTTAAGATGCTCTGGCTCGTTTTAAGAGGATGTCTTTTCACTCTCATGGCTCCAATAAACGTGCAAAAAAAAATTTTCTTTGTCCCTGACTTCACAGGTATCCAGAAACGCGAGGCGCTGAACTGCCACAAGATCCTCCACTTCGAGAACACGTTTGTGGTGGAGACGCTGATCTGCGAGCCATAGCGGGAAGAGGAGACGTCTGTGTAGCTAGATAAACCACTTTTGATGAATTTCACTCTGACCTTCCTCTCCATGCATCACGCCTCTTCCTGGCCCCCCTCTTCCTCTTCCTCCCTTTGGTTTGGGTCGTGCTCTGATTTATTTCTGTTTAGCTACAATCGATATGACGGGGAGAGAATGCGACTGAGCGTCTAGAGCAATATTATAGCTTGAACTATGTACGTGTGTAGACAAATGTTTTGAGCAGTTTCTCTCTTATTAAATCATTTTCTTCTGTTTTTTGGCCGATGGGGATGTCTCCAGCAGACTGTAGATAGCTGTGAAGAAGCCGAGAGGAGTAAAGGAACTAAAACGTAAAGTCCAATTAATGTTAGATGCACCTATGTGCTTTTAAAACCGTCACAGGCACCAAATTGTTGACAGGAAATGTATTTGACTGGAGATTTGTGTAAAATAGGGATGAGAGATTTTCTGTTGTAGTTCTTTCGGGCTGGTTTGGTTTGCTCTGCTGTAATACATTGCTAAAACATGCCTGAGATTATAACGTTCCCTTGTGTTGGAGCCCAAATGCTCTGAACTTCCCAGCTGAAAAGTGATGTAATGATTTTTTGTTCTTTTTAGTCACTTTATAGGTGTTGGGGAGACGTATGGTTGATTTACTGACTCACGTGTAGCGGTTTGACTGGACGTGAACAGATTTATACTTTGCACATTAATACTAATAAAAGGTTGACCACTCATTTTGCACATCTGCCTTTCACTTTCATGCAGCTAGAATTTGATGGTGTGTAATTAGAAAATACACTGGATTAAAGTTAATAAACACCACAGTTTAATCATGAACTTAAACTGAACATTCAAGTCTATGAATATTTTTAAATGTGTAATATTGCTATAATAATGCAAGATCTTTTCAACCTAAATCAGCCTTTTACTTCTGCTTTTATTGTCTTTTAAGCGTTATTGTTTAGATAAAAACTGATATACAGTACGTATTTATAAACGTGTACAGTGTAGTTTTATAAATTAACATGTTACAACTCAAAACATGTACAGTATTCTGGAATGAATTTATATATATATATATTATACTATACTGTATAATATAATACCATATACATCGGCCATGCACAGAGCAAAACAATTTTACAAAACAAAACATGATAAAAACATACTAAATCCACCTAAAATGAAACTATTCTTCACACTAATCTTGCCAGACATCTGGATGTCAAGTTCAAACATGTTCAACGTGCATAAACGCTCGCATCCAGGTGGGAAAAGCAAGCAGTCGGCAGACCAGATATATCCAGTTTATTCTCCATCAGCAGGAAAATCACAAAAATGATTAACATGCAGGACTCGTTGCACACACCCTCACCACAGACCCTTCATTGAAAATAAAGATTTGCACACAGACAAGCAAGTTGCTCACCAATAAACCCATCCGTCACTGGTTTCAGCACACACGGACACGGACATAAAAGTACTGTATAGAAAAGATCTCTGTGCATTTGTACGGTTCCCGCCACATGATCCGCATGTGGTTTTAACGTGTGAAATTCGAGCTGGTTCCAAATTTTTTTTTCCGATTTCATCTCCTCAACTGTTTCACATTTGATTTGATAATCTCCCTAAGTTCATATTTATCTCTTGTGCTTTAAAAATCTCTCTAGCGCTTCTACGGAGGCCTTTCTAACTGTGCCTATTATTGCAGATAAATGCTTTTTTTTTCCACTCTACACCAGTCATACACCAACACAATAGTTGTTCTGTCATATAAAGCAATATTTAACATACATATAGAATAATCTTATATCTTTAAGTCCACGGTTGGCCGAAGGGATGAATCAAGATCACGACACATACGTTCTTCAAGAAGAACTCCGCATCTGGTGCCAGGATTTCGTCCCAGAATGACATTTCTGTATGGCACAAACTTCCTGAACAATTTCAGTTTTTTTTCTCTCTCAGTTTATACATACCAATAATACGCATACTTAGAAATATTTCAAGCAAAAAAGAATGTTGGAAAGCAATGTAAATGTAAAGGAATGGTAAAAAAAATGCACATTTTGAAGTTGTATTCGGTCCCCATCACAATCCCAGATGCCGCCGAAATCCTTTGGTATAAACCTCCTGCTGAAGTTCAGTAACTTAACTGCACTCAAAATGGAACTGAGCTTTGGAAAAAAAAAAACCCTAAAGAAAACCCAAATCCATTTCCCAACATTAGTAAATACAGAAAAACCCACTGCAGCAAGTGAAGGCCCTCCATGCGATTCCACAAAAGCCGCAGAATTCCCATTTTGTCGTGGCACGAGCTTTGCTTTCACCAGCGGACGGTGAGGAGCCGATGTGAGTAGCATGCACAGCCGACATGAGAGAGGTTACCTGTCCTGCCAGTCATGAACGTTCCCGCAGAGAAAGCAAATTCAACACAAGTCAAGCAAACCAACATGTTTCTAAGAGACTGAAAATAAGAGATGAATAAATGTTCCCTACGCAGCTTATTTTACAGTTCAACCGTTTGTTTTGCCCGCTAGCATCTCTTCCTCGAGGGTGGCACGGCTTTAGTTCAGTCCTGCCACTCCCATGAGCCATAAAGATCTCGGTCGGCTTGTCTTTCCAGAGGCCTGTGCATGACGCAGTTGTATTTGATTGTGTTCCTGGGTGTGCGTGTGTGCGCTCTCAAAAGAATGAGGAAGATGAAGGTCAGAGGTATAGTGGCGCCACCCGCTGGTTCAGTCAGCGTAATGCATGATGGATTCAACGTAGTTCCCGGGAAAAAGACCCGTGGTGCCGCTCATGACACCCTCATACCAGCCGTCGTCGTTTTTCTTGATGACATAGATGATGGCTCCCTCCTGGAAGGACAGCTCATCTTCTTTGTCTCGAGAGTAGTCGTAAATTGCCACCACTGAAAGAACACGTAAGTGTGTCGTCACACATCACAGTGTGGATTTTATCCCGTGTGGAAAAGTCGTACCTTTCTCCAAGTAGGCCCGAGGCGCCCATGGCGGGTCTTCTTCAGCATACGGGTCACTGTACTCCACCACTGCGGACTCTTCCTCCTCATCCCCCTCCTCGTCCTCATAGTCCTCCGGAGGCGGTGGGGGAGGAGTTGCTTCCTCAAACTCCGCCTCTTCCATCGGGGGAGGGGGAGGTGGGGCGTCTGAGACTTCAGGGAGAGAAGTCGTTTAATTACAGTTCTCGTTCAATTCGTACAGAAAACATGTAAGCGGCATGTTTGTAATTTTCACTCTTATTCAGTAGAAACTAATGATAGTAAAGGCGTCCGTGTAGCTATACTCACACATCTACAAAAAAAACTACAGTAATTAGATGTGTCCCAAAACTTACTGGTTTCCTGAACCCGAGCCACAAAGCCCATGAGTGGTAGCTGAGGAGTGATCTGGAGAATGGAGGGAGGTGGAGGAGCCATAGGGGCTACACAACCCAGAAAGCAAAAGAGAAAGAAGAAAACCACAAAAAGCCAAGATGAGAGAAAAAAATGAAGGAAGTTAATAGGAGAGAATCTAAACTATTATGCATCTTCCCATGATCTGCTTGACGCGGTTTCCTACTACCTTGGTTTTGGTTGTAGTGTGGCCCTCCATTGAGTTGGTTTTGGATCACGTTTGGATTGGTGTTGGGAGGCATGTTGTTGGGCTGTCCTGTGACAGATGACGGCCGGCGATACGGCAGGGAGCCGCCAACAGAGGGCGTGGGGTGGCGCGTCATGGGTCGGTTCATACTGTAAAAGTGAGGACCATTGCCTAGAAGACAAAAGATGCAATGACCAAAAATGCTACAAAATTTACATCACGCACATAGCATTGTACAAAAACACAGGCTCTGTCTAAAAAAAAAAAAGAAGTCACACAACATAACACAACACATCTCACAATTTACAAAGACAAGAAGAGCCTTGTGTAAACACACTACTGTAATTATAATGTAACAGCATTTAAAGACAAGTTTACAAAGACAAACCTTAAAAAATCTCGACGTAGACACCGAAAATCTAATAGCAAAAAACAATAAAGCCGCAAACAAATGTGTGGTTCAGCCTTTACTGGGGGTTTATAGGTCTAAAATAAAGACTTTACACTAGAATAATCAGGTTCAGCCTTGAAGTGGCATCATATATTTCAAAATATACATAAAGTTGACACAATGACATTGATCTTATGGACACTAATTAAATATTGAATAAAAACTTTTTATAACCTGAGAAATATAAGACATCTCTTGAAATAAAACCTAGTGCATCTTTTTGTTTGGACAAAATGGGCAAACACTCCAAAAAACAAAAAATGAAATGACTCAATTTAATCCCATTATATATTTTTAAACAAAACTCCAGTATTTCTAATTTTTTATTTCTCTAGCTTTTTTGTATCATTGACTTGATTTTAGAGCAGAGAAATGACATGACAGACACATGAGCATCAAGTGATGAACTGTGATGAACCCGATGCAAAGCCAGTTTGGAAACGGAGGTGAGGAAAAAGGTGAGGGGACTCACCTGGAGCAGGGGTGTTAGTTGTAGCGGAGAGGGTGGTGGTGCTAACAGGGGGGTTCGGGGGCAATTGCGGGGGAGGTGGTATCTCGAGTGGGCCCTCTGCTGGCAGAGCAGGGGGCACCGGCTCAGGGGTGGGGGGAGGAGGTGGTACAGGAGGGGTGGGAATAGTGACACTGGGAGGTGGTTTGGGGGGGTTGGGAGGGGCAGGTATTGCACCTGCAGTTTCACGTGTAAAGAGAAGTGACAGAAAACAGGGCAAAAGGAGCAGTGGGCACAGCGTGTGGAAGAGAGGAAATAAAGGGAAAGTGAGAGGCATTAACACAGAAGAAGCTCAGTGCACAGTGCAGAGTTAAACTGGTACTCACCGGGGAAGGCTGTGGGTGGGGCAGGGGTTGGCACTGCAATAGGCACGCCCACACTGCCACTCCCACTGTTCTCTCTGCTGCTACTACGACTGCTTGGATGACTGCCGCCGCTGCTGCCACTGCTGACACACACACACACACACAGACAGCAACATCACGCCGTTTAAAGTCAACAACTGTGCAACCCAGTAACAAACTGGAATCAGAACGTAGCGTGATAAAATGTTTTTAATCAAAAAGGCCATTACTAACTAAATAATAACTAAATAGCCAGTAATAACTAAATCAGCTCCTGGAAAGCAATGTCTAAAACTAAAACTAGACAATAATAAATGTATCAAAGGAAAGTTTATCACTGTTTGACCAAAAGTCTGGATTCAGTTAGCTTCATTATCAATAACTTAATAAATAAAGAAAGTGATGTTCTGCTTTGAACATACAAAACAAACTAGTTAACATATCCTGTAGCTGGATCAATAGAGATGGTTATGGGTTTGAATCCCAGGGAAAGCATGGAGTTGGTAGATTGTAAGAACTGAAATGCAATGCAAGTTGATTTGGAAAAAAAGTTGATTTTTGTTACACGCAGAAATTCCAAATGTTCTATCTGGACACATGATTATAAAGCAATACATTGATGATGTCTTTTATTGGTTTTATCTAAATGGCAGACGATCTCAAGAGCTCTTGATACCAAGAGGATCATGGGACACGTTTTAAACCTCAGCTTCAAATGCTTTACCTACAATTCACAATTTGTATTGAACTTATGTCTGTTGTAAATAGACCTTCTCTATAGCCATGTGCAATTCTCAGATCAAACGTGGTACATTTTTAGTGTTGGAAAGAAACTTTCAACGTTTTTTGATGTAACTGCAAAAAAACAGTTATCTTTTATTGCCACCAGTGTCAAGGAGTCTTTTTTCACTTAACCACTAACAATTATTTTGGTGTGACTAGTCCTCATGTGAAATATTTCATGTAAAATTATACCAAAACAAAATGGTTTTCCTTTTTATGCAAAATCCATCTATCCCATTTCTACCACTTACACCATTTTGGGTCACGGGGAAATGGAGCCAATCTCAGCAAGTCTGTTTTGCTGTGAGGCAATAGCGCTACCCACTGAGCCAGCCCTTTTAGTGCAACATGACTGATTAAAATAGTCGTTGACAATAATTCTCATATTATACAACCATTTTATAAATGTGCTGCACATCTTCACCAAGACAACAGAACTATGGGGAGGATGTAATTATCACACTTGGTTCAGTGGCTCTCAAAATCACAATGGAGTGCAGAGAATGCAAAAGGCAAAAGGATGAAAAAGACTGAAATAGGAGAGTGAGTGACAGAGCAGAAGAAAGCTCTTCTCTGTCGAAACCCAAAAAAGATCCACATATGAAAGAGAAATGTCAAGAAGAAAGTAGACAGAGAATGACCATCAAATTAACCCCAGAGTCACTCGACTAAAACAGCACAACAGACAGAACAAGAGACGGAATAGACTGACAGAAAAGGGTTTGGAGGGAAAGTGAAAGTGTGCATCCTAAAGCCTGTCCTGTGTGAGTGAGTGTGTGTGGGTACCTGTATGTGCGGCTCCTCTGATTTACAGATGTAGTTCTAGCCGGGCTCTGCAGGGGAGGAGCAGTGTTGCGTGTCGGACTTGGCACATAGTCGTTTGGGACGACTGGCGGACGCACAGGCTCGAGCGTCCGGTAAGGGGAATTGCGCCTGCCGAGGGGGGCGGGGTGGAGATATTTTAATATTCACTAAGGGGTGGAGTCAAACATTACTATTGAAAGAACGAAAATGCTATGTCCTGGGAGAGACCTTTTGCTAAAACTTCTGGAACTAACCTACATTAGCGGAGTGTAGGGTTACATTCCATCCCCTTGGATCATTTAAACTTTAGCTAGAGGTTCAAAAAAATGGGGTTCAAAATTCTAGTAACAGATTGTTAGCGTGATTTCAGCAGTGTAGTGGACCGACCGTGTGGTTCAAAAGACTCAAATGGTAATTTTCTACTGTGCAACATGTATGCGTTTAGATGTCCGGATGTAACAATTCGTCAGCTTCTACGCAAATCACAAGTGTATTTGTACACAAAATGCTGCACTTTCAATATGTTTCAATACAATAAATGAATATTTATTCATTTAATGCCACAGCTGGGCTAGCTGTGAAAGCCATTATGTCGATTCTCAGAAAAGTCACGGTTTTCAGTTTGGGAAATTGATTGATACAAATTAAAAGCATGAACACACAAAGCTTTCTGGCCTTTCAACTCCTTTTCTAAATAGACAGGATTACATTTTAGGCAAAAGCTGAGATTAAAGAAAAAGGCCTTTTATCGTTAACAAAGGAAAAGCGGATGGACTTTGTGATAATGGCTCACCCGCAGAATTCTTCGAATGCGGTTCTAATCCGCCGCTCAGTGTTTTTGATTGTAGACGGAGCCAAATGAAGCTTCTATGTGGCGACTACTGAGTAATACATATCTAAAAGTGCAGCTTCAGCTTTTTTTGCTGTTAAACAACTGCACTGTGAGCACGTAAATGTTCAGAGCAAATTTAATCTGTGTGTCGTTACATCCATACAGCCAGACTTTGCGATTTGAGCTTAGAATGGTTTCGAACAAGCTCTGATTTTGTCAGGGTATGAGTGAAGGGTCAGGAGTCTTGACAGTCAAGGATACACGGCAACAAACATCAACTGTAAAAACGTAATGACAAAAAAGCAACACAAAACATGACACCCCCCCCCCCCAGAGACACAAGTCACAGTGAACTAACACACAACTGTAGATGTGTCTGAACAAAAATCAGATAAGTGATGGACAGAACACATTTTAAAAATTCTTTAGGATATTTTTTTGGGTTTTGTAAAGGCTTTTCAACTGGAATGTGACTTTCTGGTTTAAGGATCTTCTCATGAATTGATAATTCCAGCGGTTGTTCTGGGATTTTTCATTGCAGATTTAGCACAACTAGGGTGTCCGACAGCAACACACTGAATCAGACCTGCTCCCCAGGAACAACAGCTTATGGCTGCCCACTGCTCCGGATTTGTGCACATGGTAACTTCCATAATTTCCAAAACTTCCAAAAATCCATAAATGTATCTGTTTCTATTTTAACATTAAATAACAGAAAGCCTTGTGCTAGGGACTTACCCAAGCGTTCCTTTGCCAGGGCCGGGTGGGCTGGGGGGTTTCTGGGTAGGGGCAGCTGTGCGTGGCGTTGTACCCGCCTTCATGTTTTGGGCATTGACCTTGGGAAAAAGACAGATATTACTCTTCTGAAAAATGAAAATGACAGCAACTACAGTACATGCAACGAAAGCCCAGGTCAATCCTTACCTTAAACCTTAGTAACCACTTATTACAGAAATGAGAGCAATAAGAGAAGTAAAGAGAGAAAAGACAGAACCATTAGTGTGAAAAATAAAGAAATCCCCAAAACAAAGAAAAACTCACAACTTGTTAAGTCCGAAAAAACCTCCTTATGCAAAATATGTTCATGCTATAGTATGAACTCTTAATGCAGCTAATAATTAGGCAAAAACACAAACAAATCTGTCCCAAATAGTGGTATGTCTAAACAAAGCATTATAACATTAAAATATTACAGCTTTTAATCGTCACATGATTTTATTTTAATTCCTTGTTTTCGAAAATGCACAAAAAGCTTCACATTATTTAAAATGAACTGAATAACTCAGAAGGAAGCATACATTTTAATCAAATGTACAACAATGATGTATAAAATATGTTTTAAGTCACTGGAAATAGTAACACATTTTGATTAACACTTCATTCATTTATGTATATATGAGCTTCACTTTAGCTCATATAACATGTATTTAAACATACTGTATACTGTTATAATACTAGTACATTGATTTTTTTAAATAGTCTCAAAATTTAGGCAGTTTATATAAAATAAATAGATTTGCAGAGCTTCTAAAACACGGAGAATCGTATAAAAAAAATAGATGGTTAATAATCTCAGCATGATTCATAATGGACGAATTTAAAAACACAAATTTTTTGTTTGCCCAGAAAAAAAAATTTTTTTTCATTTTACCTAGGACTCGTCTAAGGAGCTCACCCCAAACACGGAATCAAAATAAATCATCCATCGTCATAAATTGTCAATGAGATGTTCTCTTACAACAGTTTTTACAGTATCCTATGAATTTATAATTGTCTATTTAACAATGAATAACATCAATGGCACATTTTCTTTGATTTATTTGGTTTCGCCCGAATTTCCGTCAGAATGTTGGTCAGAGCACATTTAATGGTCACAAGTGTATTTAAAGTACTTATACACACAAACACAGAATGTGACGTGGTTACCTTTACACCATGACCCATGTCATCCAGCAAACTGTAGTCAATGGGCTTGCGAATGTATCGTACAGGCCTCTCGGGATTGGCTGGTGCAATGATCTTGTGTGTGCGAGAAGTGTTCTTATTGGTGGTTAGGATGCCAATTTCTCGTCTGGCCACTTTTTCTTTATGGATGTCCACCGTCTGCAGAATGAAACATCAAAGTGATGTTGTCTGAATGTAATTTTGTTAAGTAGAACTGAAACAATCATTCAACATCGCCTACTTTGTCTTCATGGAAAAAAACAACAACATTCTTTTATGTCGACAAGCCAGTAGATCACTTCAACTAGTGCGTATGCCTGTAATACGGCAGGTCAACCACTACGCCACTGTTTCACAATAGATCCTTCTGTCTTCTAAATATTCAAATTAATAAATCTTAAAAAGAACTACTGACGACAGCCTTTTAATATTTAAAAATTGCAATTATTTAAGTAGACTGCTTGATCTGGAAGGTTTCCGGAAAGCGTGTACCTGTGAGATGTGATTGATGGAGGACTCCATGCGGCGCAGCTGGGACGCCTGTATGTCCAGCATCTGGAGGACATTGTTGGCGAGGGTGTTGATCAGGTAGGCTACGCTGGCCAGAGACTGAGTGGTGTAACTTTTGGTTTCTTCTAGGGCTCTGTGCTTATCAGGAGACTATTGAGAAAAAGACAGAAGTAAAAGCAAATAGTCACCACAGGGAGGGAGGGATGGATTGGATTGTAGGGGAACATGATATTGACTCATGGCCTAATTTCTACTCCCTTGTTTTCTCTGGTCTTCATGATTAATTTCCTGTGAGCAGGAAAGAGGGAGAATAGCAAGTTACCCGCTATCAACCAATCAGAGATCATCTTCCCCCGGGCTTGGCTTCATTGGCTGCCTAAAACCATCTATCACTGCCCTATGCCGTAACCATAGTGATGTCGCCCAATATATGGGAAGAGCAATTGATGAGCGTTCTAGCGAAGGAGAGCGTGGGGGTGGAGGGGACAGTGAGAATGTGAAACTGTCGGTATTCACAGCGAATGAGAAAAGCAAACCAACGTGACAAAATATCCACCGGGTGAACGAGGAAATATTACAGACGACTGAATGTTACACTGGAATGCGATGATTTTTTGACTGCGCATATGTTGCTTCACTATGGAAAACAAAACAGTGTTGAGACTGTGTTTTTCCATTCTGTTATTGCAGGTCATTTACATTGATTATGTCAAGAAGTCATGTGAAATTAGAATTACAATTAACAAGATTCTGTAGAACAAGGAAATGGTGTAGGTTCCATATCAGGAGATGAAATTGAATTTCCTTTAAGTGCATTAAAAGTCGCTTTGAATCAGTGGGTGAATCTGTGTGTGTCAGTGTCTTGCTCAAGGACACTCAACGGAGTCGGACCTGCAACACTTGGGTGATGGGTTCAACTTCCTGCCACTGGACCAAAACTGCCCTGTACAGTTCATCTACGTAACATCTTGCTTTTATTATTAAGAACAAGACAAAAAAGGTGACGTTTTTGCTGGATAAATGCTTTGACAAACAAAACATTTATGTTTTTATTTAAGAGAATTGCCAAAAAACCTGTCACGTGTTATAACCAAATAACGCATCAGTTGTCCATTAGTCTGTCCATTCAAACACCAAAACCTAGAACAGTTGTGCTTAATTAGATCAAACAGCGTTCTTAAATCAAACTTCTTGATGTCAACAAATATATCTGTATGCAATTTATATGACCTAAAGGAAGTGGGAAATTCTTGAAGCATTGAGTTGCATGCTAAACAAAAAGCAGGCCACACGCAAGCTGAACTCGACCTGAGCACCGGCATGGTAAGAGAGCTGGGCTTGGTCACATGATGCCATTCAGAGAATTTTAAAACTTGCTGTGATGAAGCAATGAAATTTGAATAAGGCAAGATTTTTCACCAGGAACCTGTTTCCTGGTAGAATGTCTGGTTCAACAGGAACTTTGAGGAATTACAGAGAGATGCAACTTTATAGTAAAACACGTTTTGGTGTTTCAATGGATGTCAAAAATTAGTCCAAGTACAAGCAAGACACTATTCTGTGATTCAATGAATTTACCAGCAAATTCGGAAATCTTTAAAATGTGTAACTTTGGTCAGAGAGCATCTGACCATCATGTCCTGAATGAACATCCACAAAACACTCATATCCACTGCCTTGTAGTCACTGACCAGAGGATTTCCCTTTTCTGGTCTGATGATGACACATATGGAAGAAAATTAACAACTACAAATGTTATACGTTCATAATTTTATTATAATATGCTACTGTATCTTGATCCTTGTGTTATGTACCATTGTACAATCTCAAATACGCCACATCACTGTCACCGCACACTTATAAAAAGTAACGAAATGGTAACTTTCCAGTTAATTTGTCATTTTGAAGGAATTCAATAGGCAACTCAAATAACTATTCCGACAGCTAGTAATTATAACGAATTACTCTTCCAAATGTCCATTACTAACACTGATCAAAACACATCACTAGTATTTCAAATTCTTTAAACACATTTAGAACGCAAATTCAACTAAAAAACTGCGGAAAAAGCAACAAAAAGCAGCACATTCGGCACTCGATGCAGGCATCCATAGCCTCCAGCAATTAGCATCGGAGCTAACTTCAAAAACGCATCGCTGGTTGATGAACAGTTCTACACAAACACAATTGCTCGCCCTAACACCACGACCTCACCGAAGTGTGAACGCAATTTTAAACACCACGATCGTGATAAAACGTGGGTAATACGTAGTGTTTTGATCTGGCAAATTTGCGGCTACTTCGGTGGTTTCGCTTCGGTTAGCACGTTAGCCTGTTAGCCGAGTGTTTTACAAAAATCACAACCGCGGTGTTTTCAAACCAAGCCGCTTTTGAAATCACACAAGAGTATTCACATAAGTCAATAAAACGAGTAGAAACGGGAAGCCAGCATGAGGCGATTTGGCGCAAAATTGCGATTTCAGAATCCTCGTTAGCTTTGCCACTCGACAACACACGGGGTGGGATCGTTTATCTCCCGTTTAAACGAGTACATCTATTCGCGATTGTAGTGTTTACATCTGTTCCTATCTCACCTGTACGTAGTTGCTCTCGCAGTACTCGGCGACTCTCTCTAAGTTAGCGTAGCTGTCCAGCAGAGCTCCACGACCAGCAGGAATCTCCTCTTCCAGCAGCATCTGCAGCTCCGCCATCTTCACATCTTACTGATGCATGCAAGCAGCAGGAAAACACCACCATCACAATCCTCTCACTCACTCACTCACTGTTGTGTTGAGAGGAAAACACCAGCACGCTCTCTCTCTCTCTCTCTCTCTCTCTCTCTCTCTCTCCTTCACACCCCTAACCTTCAATCTCTTCCTCGTTGTCATCTCAATCTCACTTTTGCATCTGTACTCCATTAAGAACGTAAAATATCTCTTCCTCGTTGTCTTCTCAATCCCACTTTTACTTCTATACTTTATTTAAAAATTAAAACTGTAATACATGAATGAGCATAGTTTGGAAAGGTGTAAGTATGTGCTATTACAAAAACTGAAAACACATTTCCAGTTTTAATAGAGAAACAGTTCAACATTGAAACTGAAAACTTTAGAGACAGACTTTATAACATGAATGAGTGACTTTAAGGCTTTAATAAACGAGCCGAACAATGAACCACTGTGAGGAACATGTTTTGTGGAATTAAAAGCATCTAAAACAGCTCAACTTGAAGTTTTAATCAGTTGCACCTCACAGAAGTTGAAAATTCCGACTCGGAAAACAGGGATAGAACAAAGTTCCATCAGTTCTGTCTGCTGATTGTTATCCAGGTGTCGTCCTTTGGAGTGGACACCAGCTCGTACCTAGCCTCCAGGGTCTGACCATCAACCCTATGCAGTCGTAACCTCCGCACCAGTGTACTGAGCAGCACAGTTGCAACGGTGTATGCAAATCTATCAGGAGAGAGTATTGGAGAGAGAAAAAAGAAAATCAAAGTTGGCAAGTTCAAATTCCAAAAGTGAACAAGTTTATGTAGAATAGATTAAGGTAAACATTTCCAAAGTTTATATTTTAGACAATGATCTTACAAAAACATTTTTTTTTTAATATATTTTTCAGATGTTGATGATGAATGATGAATTTCTTACAAAAAAGACAATTGCATTCTACATATACAATATCAGTGTATTTCTACCTTAGTTCGGGACAGGCCTGACTTCCAGAGAACCCAAGTAGTGAGAAGCTTTTCTTCACAGACTCCTCTGAAAATCTGTCAGGATTGAACCTATTGGATCAAAAACCATATGAGAACATCAGAACAATGTATATAAACAAATGTACACACAGGTAACAGCAGTACCTGTACGGAAGAGACCACGTATCTGCATCTTGAAGAACCACACCAAGAGCATAAATGACCAGTGTCTACAAACATTGCAGGAGACAAGTAAAAAAAAAAAATAAACAAGTGAAAAATATGTATGAGTTAATCTCCTAATTTGATTTGAGTGAAAAAAATCTGACAAAGCAATATCATGTCTCACTCCTTTGGGAATGACATGTTGGTCCACCTTCCCTTCCACTTCTTGTAACCTGGCAGCCACGGGTGTCAGTTTGGATGTGCGGACTGTTTCATTTAGAACTTGCTGACAGAATCTGGAAGAAAGATGTCAAATTTAAAGTTTTTGTTTATGACCCCTGGTGGTCAGAAGATGTGAAGCATGCACAAGAGAATCACCTCAACTGTGGAATCTTCTCCAAAGTCACAGAATTCTCTCCAAGCACTTCAACAAGCTCATTATAGAGCTGATCTTGCACAGATTCAGAGCTGGATAGGAAATGTGCAGCCCAGATGCACACTGGGGATTGATATAGATGAGATCCAGTATGTTGCCATGGTTACAAACATTACAGAATAAACTAAAACAACTTTAAAGAAAAAAACAATCACTTAAACTCACAATTAGCTGTGATAACACTGCCCGATAAAGCAAACACCATGCTATCCTCCAACACCTGAAGACAGAAAAATATATTTAATGACCATTTTTCACTAAACTATGCTTAAAGTACCATATATAATTATGGCCAGATTATAAAGCTAGATTTGGTAATGATGGTATGAGACAGTCTTCGTGTGCCATCACCTGCTTCTCAGTCAGGTTTGCCTGTAGTAAATAGTTCACAAATGATGATTGAGCGGTTCCTTGTTTGACCACAGATTTCAGCACTGACTCCATCTCAGCCAGAGCTGGAAAAATAACAATATACTGTACACTTAATCAGTTAACTCTTTAGAAAGGTCAAACTTCTTACCAGCTTCATAATGAGTCTTTCGGTTGGAATGTCTGTCCAAGGATCCATCTAGATAACCTTTACCGATTTCTGACCAGATCTGTTTCAGTAAAAAATATTTAGTCACTCTCACTCAGATTGGATGGATAGACAGATAGAGAGAGAGATAGAACTAGACTAAAAAATTAGACTATTAAACAGATGATGAAATGTATTCATGAATAGATGGAATGACAAAACAACTGTGAGAGAAACACAAGTGTGAGAAAAATTGGTACAATAATAGGTAGAGCCAGAATAAATGAATGAGATACTCGAATGATGGATAAATCTATGGAAATAAACCATAGAGGAATAAAATTATACAAAAGGTAAATAGATGGAACTTTTTATAGATAGATGGAGAGAGAGAGTGATAGATGGATTTGTAAACACACTACAGTTGAAACGTTTGGGGTTTCTGGATGACCTTGGTGTATCATATTATTTATTTATCTACATTTTTGTGTATTTCATGTAGTTATTAAATTCAACAAATCATTATTTGGATTGGCTGAAATAATGTGTGTTTTAATGGGCCGCGGGACACTTTGATTTGGACAATTTGGGCCCAGAGGTCAAAAAGGTTGAGAACCCCTGACCTAGACAATTTTGTGTGTTCCATGAAAAGTCTTTATTTTCTAAGAACAGAGATAGACTGTCAAGTTTCACATGAAAGTTCTCTATTTCTGTCCATTTTGAGCTCTTGATTGACCCTACAAATGTGATGCTTCAGATTCTCAACCTGCTCAAAGAAGGGTTAGTTTAATAGCTTATTTAATAGCACAAGTGTTTTCCAATCATCCATTATTCTTCTGACACAATTAGCAAACACATTGTACCATTAAAACACTGCAGTAACAGTTGCTGAAAATGGGTTTCTATACACTTATATAGATACTGCACCAAAAATCAGACATTTACAGCTAGAATGGTTATTTACAACATTAGCAATGTATATAGTGTATTTCTGATTAGCTTAAAGTGATTTTCATTGACAAAAACAGTGCTTTTCTCTCAAAAATAAGGACATTTCAAAGTGACCCCAAACCTTTGAACGGTAGTGTATTTACATTACAGTACATATTTTGATTTTCATTAGAAGACTTAATGAATACAAATCATCTCATTCATCATCTTAATTAGAAATTCTCACCGCTTCATGATTTCTGCGGAAGTTAATGACCTCTGCATCATCTTGGAAGCGACTCCCCATGGCAAGTTGAGTGACAGCTTTCATAGCCAGTCCAAGCAGATGAGCACAAAGTGGCGTGTGCTGCGATGCAGGGTGAGATGCCCATTTGTCCACCAACTCCTCTACTAGCTAAAGCAGGGATGAGATGGTTTTAAAATGCAAAAGAGATTGAAACAACACATTAGATTGTTAGAATCCATTTTGTGTAATGAATGCAAAAAAAGCTGGAGATCCTCGCATCTACACACCTGAAGCAGCAGTGGGAAGTTATTAGCCAGCGTTTTATTAATAGCTCCCTCATACAATTTTTTTCTCATCATCGACTCTGCCACTCCCACTCCTGATCCAGACTGGTAACCCAGCAACGACTTGAGCATCGTCTCAAAAGAATCCACTAAGGAAGAACATTATGAATATGCATCACTCGGAAAATTTTTTACAATAATTCTCCTGAATTTAGTTTAACCCTTCCTTGCCTCTGTCATCCTCTAACAAGCAACTTACTTGTCCAGTTGGGGTTTATGTGCTGCTTCAGTTGGTCCACAGCGCCGAGACTGACCACTGGTCTCCCACCAAACCAGAATGAGGCCACAGACCCAAACTCCTCATGAAGACCCACCAGGAACTCATGCAAGCTTCCTTTACTCACTATGTCCTGGAGGTTTCCATCTCTAGTAATATGAATGTCAAGAAAAACATAAGAATACGTATTTTATAAAGGCTAAAAAAGAAAAAGCTTCCCTCACTTTTCATCCGTAGGGTTCAGCCCAGGTATTCCAGAGGCTCTCCTAGATGACTATGGTTGAAAAGAAAACAGAGAAAATAAAACTGGTTATTATGTTTTTGTACAACATCGATCTATCGATCCACGAAGAGGCAGTCTTTCTCCACTGTTCCAGATGCTCCCAAAATAAACAAATCCTCAGCTCTTTGTGGACTAGAGCACAAAACAGTGACATAACAGATCTATAACAGTGATTTCCATCTTGCACAGAAAACAGATTCTGGTCACATACAATGACCTCTTCCTTTCACTGAATGTGTGAATGTGAAAATCAATGTAATTAGTAATATTAGCATAGGAAGATATTATTATTATTATTACTACTACTATTACCGATTATAGTGATAATAACAATTACATAAATGTTGAACACTTGCATAATTTGATTATATTCAAATACACAGTACACTTTACGCACTAGAACACAATAATGCAGTATGTATTACAAAACAAACACGTCAACAGTTTACGAAACAGAGTAACAAATGAATGAATCCGTTTGATTAAACGTTTAAAGGGCATATTTACCGGATACAAATACAAAACTGCTCCGATCAGGAAAACGACAAAAGTCACTGCAAATATTAAGAAATCCAACATGTTTGCAATTTATGTCAGAAATCCTGTCAAATGAAGGGAAGGTGTAGTTGTCATTAAATCAGTTTAAACTCCTCAGTTGAGTAATAACTAGCAATCCACGTCTACAGTAACTATCCGATAACACAGCGATCCTAAGGTCGTCCTTCATCTACTCGTCCTTTCTAAAAGACCTAACCAATCAATAGCAGATGGAACCTAGTTCCCTACATGTGCGTAAATCGTGTTAATTATTCTAATCGAATTATTATTCCTTTTACATACGTGTTATTTACTCTAAACGTTTGTAATGTATTTTAAAGTACAGCTTGTTAATAATTACCCTGCATTGCACAGAATACCGCACTGATCGCTTTCGCTTCATCAAGTGGGCGTGTCTAGTGATAATTGGACAGCTTTTAAAAACTTTAAATGTGACACGGGCCTTGAGTTCGTAAAAGGTAAAAGTAAAAATGCTGTTGATAACATTAACTGCAGTTACGCTTAGTGTGTTCTTAAGCAATGCTCAAGACGTGCAGACTCCACAAACCCAGACCAGTGGTCTATCTTCCCCGGTTCTGAGAAAAGTTTCTCAGCGGGAGACGGTCAAGCAACACGGGAAGTTTGCTCCAGACAAAAGTGATCTCTCTGGCCCGCTGTCGTCTGCGGTTCAACGCTGTGCGGTGGAGAAAAACGAACGCGTTGTTTGCGGAGAATCCGACATCACTCCTGCTCAATGTGTGGAAATCAGCTGCTGTTATGACGCTCAGGGCTGTTTTTATGCCAAAGCAGGTGACTACACCATGTGATTTTCTCCATTCATTAATTCGTGAATTAATGCAAAGGCATTAGATAGGTGCTCTTTACTTCTACTCCAGGCTATACGAATATTTTAATTAGAGTGTCTTACATGTTTTACAACCAGGCAACCTCACCTCTACCAAGTTGTGTGGCGATGTACCTGGAGGTTAATTTGAGCACAATACCTTTACACGCGTGCGTAGTATTAAAAAAAAAACCATTATTAGTAATTGTATATGTTCGTAAAATATAATGAAATGGGAAATGTTTGACTGGCATGAAAATTCATGTATTTGGCCCTTGGTGATCATTTCATTATATGGCACCTGATTACAAGGCAAATTTTAAGAGTTGGAATTTAGTGGTAATGTAGAATTGACAAAAAAAGTCTAGTGATTTGGGCATTTTCTTTTTTGTAGTTACCCTGCAGTGCACAAGAGACGGCCAGTTTATATTGGTGGTTTCTCGAGATGCCACCCTGCCTCGCATCAGTTTAGGCTCCATCCATTTGTTAGGAAGTGACCCCAGTGGCCAGTGTGTCCCTCTCACCACTACAAGCAGCTTCGCATTCTATCAGTTCCCAGTACGAGACTGTGGCACCAAAGTCATAGTGAGTGAATTATCCTTAGAATAGGACACCGCCTTATAGTGCATTGTTTATCCCTTCAGGAAGAAGATAATTCGGTTATATATGAAAATATAATGTCAACAGAGTATGAAGTGGACTTTGGCCCTCGTGGATCCATCAAAAGGGACAGCGGCTACAAGTGAGATGACACTCATCTGAAAGAGTAGAATATTGTGTTAAACAGTGACTGACCATCTCTCCCTTTGCAGAATGAACATCCAGTGCAGATATTCTGGAACATCTGCCAAGGCTGTAGTTGTGATGCTGAACACCATCAAGCCCAGCGTGTCAAAGAACGGCCAGTTTACAGTGCAACTCCGGCTCTCAAATGGCAGGTTAAAGTTAATTTGGGTGGACATCTTTTCTCTCCTGTGGGATCTCAGCAGTGTGGATAAGAATGTATGGGTCAGTCTATCTGGGATTCACTGTATAACAGATTTTTGGTAGACAATTTAAACTTGTGAGTTAATGTGAGAAATAATGACAACATTCTGATGTTTCAACCTACTCAAAATTCTAAAAAAACAGTTGTTTTATGGATGTGATCTTGAGATTACAATTTGGAAAAAAGGTTAATCTGTTTAAGACTCTAAGACTAGAAATGACTCGCCATGTGCATATATGTAATTGAATTATTAATTCATATGCACAGAGGACCGGTACAGCTCATATTACACTGAGTCCGATTACCCTGTGGCCAAACCTCTGGAAGAGCCCGTGTATGTGGAAGTGCGAATTCTGAGGATAACTCATCCCAACACTACTCTCATCCTGGACAACTGCTGGGCATCAAACACGCCCGACCCCCGGGACCTGCCCCACTGGGACCTTGTGGTTGATGGGTGAAGACTGAGCTTTTTTGTTTCAAAATTATTTGTTATTGTCATTAATGCTGTTTATTGGCTAGGGTAAATATGAAATAAGTTAAACTTAATTAGTAATTGCATTACATTTAAAGTTATTTAAATAACTTTTTTTAAAGAAATGTTGCATGTGTTTCAGTTTTAATTTTGTTCATCCAACCATCTACACGTATATACTGTATGTACAAACGGACACACTTGTACTATATAATATAATGAAATATTACACTATATAATGTTTCAATTAAAATGTTTTTTCGCCTAGGTTTCCACATAAAGATAACCTCTACATGACAACTATCCTTCCAGCCAGACCACCAGAACTGGAGTTTCCTTCTCTTATCAAACGTTTCAGCTTGAAAACATTAATCTCCACAAAAGTACCTTCACTCACTCCCTTGCAGGAAAGAGTATGTGCTTTTCTTCCTCCATGCCACATCTAGCTGAAACGGATCGTAATCTTCCTTCCTCTTTAACAGCTTTACATCCACTGCTCCGTGTCAGTCTGTGAGCGCAACTGCAATGCCTCACGTGAGTATGAGAAGTTCTACTTTTGTTTGTGTTTGGATTTAAACCGAGATATTGTCCTCCACACTTCCATCATGTCTGTTCTATTTTTGCTATTTTTGTAACATCCACAAATCAAAACCAACCTGATCTTAAGTACTTTAATACTGCACCTTTGTCAGTTAAGCTAAAACCCATTAAACATTCAGTTAGAATAAGATTGCCCAGAACATTCCCAGAAGTCTTATTTTTTAGGGTCAACTTCTGAAAAAATGGACTTGGAAAAGATCCTAGTGTCCAGTGGTGAGGTCATTCTAGTCTCCAGTTCGCATGTTTCGTTCAGCATGTCAGATGAGGAAGGTAATCAGTCTCTATAATCAATGTCTGTTTGGCTTGTACAGTCTCTGTATTGACTTAAAAATGTTCACTTTCCCGTTTCAGTGCCACAGATCTGGGGCTATGGACTGTGGACGGCAGGAGCTCTCACTGTGATCGGCTTTTGTGGAGTTCTGACCACTGTTTCAATCCAGTGGAACACTGGCCTCCGTCCGCAGACTGTTCCTGTTTGATCTCCTTAATAAAGATGCTCAAGAACTTTACTTCCTTGAAGCTTTTGTTATACAATAAATTAATTATATGTATGGCAGATCAAAAGTAACACAAACTATGGTTTATTTCATATACAATTCCAAATCTGTGTATCAAAACATTGTTCAAAGATGAAATTAAACATTTCATGCAACGATGATTGCTTTCTCTTCTGCCTTTGGGTATTCCACTTCCATTGTCATTAAATATTCTGAAAAGAAGCGGGGAAAGCGGGTGTAAAACACTCACACTTTAAGAAAAATAAATTTGCCAGTACCTTCCGTGTGGTCGATGTCTGGAGTGTTGGAGAGTAAAACCCAGGCCGCTCCGACCAGCAGAGTGACCACCAGGTTCACGACGATCCAAGGATAAATGATGCTGCGCTCCGATCCCGGCGTCCTGAAAAGACACCACAGCAGCACCGTGTTCAATAAGGCGGTGACTTCCCATTCCCATCATGCACCAGCAATCAAGAGGGTCTTACCACAAGGTTGTATTTGAACCAGAGTAATTATAGAGATTGATGCGATCACTGGTCATTTGTTGGCTTAATGATAAAATGAGAGCTGAGAAATACACTGGAGGAGGAAACAGTTAAAACAAAGTCATGTCCCTTGTCGTCTCACACCGTGGGAATCAAAACTTACAAAAGGAAGCTATTGCCACAGGGTTCAGTGTAAGTAAACTCCGCATGGCTGTAGAGGCTTTGGCCAGGTTCAACCTATCAGATGAGAGAATGTGTGAGTAGGAAGGAGTGATGTGGCCAATTGTGGTAGAGTTGCTGTGGTTTCACCTGTCGAAGGCAGAGATGGTGCTGAGCGCCAGCAGCAAGTACGTCAGGGACTGAGCGGGGTACGCCAGCGTGTGATACTGCTGGAGAAAGTTTGACAGAGCGCTCATCTGTTCCCCAGCCAGTACGTACACTACAATGATATTCCACACAGCATATCCAGCCAGAAAGCCATGAGAAAACAACCCAACGACCCTGTAGAAGCAACCAAAGTCTCAATTAAGATAAAATCCATCTTACTGGAGTGACGATCGAATGCATTTAATCATTGCGGTGAATGCAACAAACACCTGAAGAAAATTAGCAAACACCTGAAGCCGCTGTGCACTCTTATTGAGACATCTCTAGTCGTCCACACTGAACCAACGTCCATGAAACTCTGCTCCATTGGACCACTGCTCTTCCACTGGTGGTCCTCCCGCTCTGCCGCTTGAAAACGCCCTGGGTGAAGGAGCGCCCTGGTTTGTTCAGAAGCCTTCATTATCAACACGACTACACGAGTGACTCACGGCTCTTCTCCACAAACACCTTCCCCACAGGCTGGCTCTGCCCTTTGGGAGCAGAGAATAAGGAATGCTGAGAAACTGGCGCCTGGGAATCGGTGATGATGTCCTCATCTTCGAGATCGAGTTCGTTGTCTCCCTGTGTTTCCATTACTTTAGACTTTGCTCTGAAGAAGGAAGTTATGCAATCAAGAGTAAATCCAGACACTTTACATTAAATGTTTAGATCTATTTGTGGAGTTCATTAAATAAGTGTATGATTATTGTAAGGACTTCGTGAAAGAAACTCACTTCCTCCTTTTTGGTTTGCGCACAACCTCTTCTTCAGGGTTCTGATCCATCGTGTCTCCATTTGAGACCAGATCTGTGTGATCGTCCTCCACATCTGACCCATCAGAACAAATCTGGATTATTTCAGGGATGTCTTCATGGTAATTTCTCAACATTGTTTGGATCTGGTTTTCTTACCAATGATTTGGGATTTCTTTTTCTTCTTCCTCTTCTGTGGAAGATTATCCAGAGGTTCTGGAGTCGAGGATTCTTGAGCCATTGACGGCCTGCGACTGGCCACACTTCCCAATTCCAGTCCATCTATAGAAGTCAGGAGGTCAAGAAATGACAAAGGCTAGTTTTTACAATATTTTTTTTATACTAAAAGAAAATTATATAAAATAAAATTAGATGCTATGCACAGCATTTATAAGCGTCAGCTATAAATTTACTAAATTAAACACTTGTATTGTCATTGTGTTGTCAATTGAATAGTCATTATCTTAATTTATACAATATAGAAGTACTAAGTTGTACTTTTTTCTACTCTCTTTCAAACATGTATTGGGTAAATTAACATTATGATTGTACTATTATTATTATGTTGTGGCTTTTATGTTGTTATTATTTGTCATGTACATAAATAAATAATAAATAAATAAATAGTGTCTATAAAACAGTCTATTTTGTTATTGGTCGGTAAAATTGTTTTATCATTAATTTCTTGTTACTAAAATCAAAATGCTTTTCATAGAATCTGAGCTAGTTAAAAGATTAACTTGAAAAAATAAAAAAAAAAGTTACGTAAACTCTTAGAAAAAAAAATATGTACATTTTTTTTTTGGAAGTGACGACAAATCCTGTACTGTTACAGCAAGTACAGTACCGGTATATAAAAGTTCAAACTAAGTGCTTAACTTTCAAAACTTCACTTCCTGTATTCCTGTAAACTAACTGCAATCGCTATTAATTCCATTGCAACCTCGAATAATCTGACGATGTCAGGAGAACCAGGGTTTAGGGTCAGTTAGTTACGTACATTCGAATTCACGCAGCGGCAGTTACATACATTCAAGTTTTGTAGCGCAGCAGTTATAGTTAAGGTGGACTGCTGGATTTTAATTCAAATCGGATCCGGTCCGCCATTATTCTACTTGCGTCATTCACTTTCGGCCGTGTTGTTTCGGTAATAAAAGTGTTTCGGCCGAAAACCAAAAATGCACTTTTTGGCCATTTTCGGATGAAAATTTTCGGTGGCCGAATATTCGGTACATCCCTAATATATATATATATATATATATATATATATATATATATATATATATATATATATATATATATATATATATATCTGTATCAAAGTTAACGCGTTAACTCATGCGATTAATTACATTTGTTTACATTTTATTAACGCCATTAATCGCACTTCCGGTTTCCGGTATTGAGTTTCATTCAGTATTATTTGTACAGTTTTTTGCAAAGCTGAAATTACAGCGCACTTAGAAATAATAGAGTAGAGAAAGAATAGAGTGCAATTCAATTATTCACAGTTTCTCAGACGACTGCGTGCGCATGTGCAAAGACCATATGTCTGACTATTGTTCCTTTAGTTAAAAATGTGTGATCAGTCTTTTCAGCTAGACTAATTATCAGTGCCATACTTTTGCCACACAAATATACAAATACATATCCGTTGTCTCTTTTCCTCAAAATAAATTACTTATTTCTTTTTTAATTATTATGACCGGCTTTCCCATTGTTTTCTTTAGTCAAAACGGTATATTAACAGTATTTAAACAAGTGTTTATTTTGTGTTGAGTTTACATTAATTTACATTTTACACTTCATTATTCAATAATACAACGATTCTATACTTGTTCATGTTATTAATAATTGTTAATACTTTTAAATTGTAAATCTCACCATCAGGTTCATCTACACCTTCCACATCCCTCCTTGTCTTCTTTTTCCTTGACTTGGGCACAGGAACCTCATCTGTTTTCCAAGAAAAAAGTCATTATTTATTACAAACAAGTAAAACATTTGTCAGACATTAAAAAACAAACAAACCAGTGAGCATTTAATATAATTCCCAAATCTGACCTGCAGTGTCTTGACTGAGAGTTTGAAGATACAAAAACACAGGAGAAAAAAAAACAGCACAGTTAGTTTGACTTTTCTGGATAAAGCACGGTGTAAAAAACGCAAGAGCCTGATCTTAAGTACCTAGGCATTGATGGCAGTGTACGTGGTCCCCGCTGAAATTATATAAGAGTACAAAACATTATTAATATTGTATCTATTGTAACAAAAAAAACCTCTCAAAACAGCAGAGACATTCATTGTTCAGTATGTCTATGCCAAGCCAGCAATTTATTGACAACCCACTGTTGAAACGTGTAAACATCAGCATTTGCACATGAACAGACAAACATCTTGGTGCTCTTAAAGCAAGGATTAATGAGCTTCTAAATCTGAGACAGGCATCTGCCAAACCAGCAGGATTATGAGTGTAAGGGAGGAGCCAATTCAACACACCGATTGTTCACAATTACCCTGATCTGAAAAGATGTCAGCATCAGAAGTCGAGATATTAAAACTGTCTTCTGTTTGTAACCAAATAGCTGTGATGTAAATAATAAACGGTAATGTAAAAAAAAAAGTTGTAATAATAATTTCTATTTTTATTGTTGGATGAATTGGAAAAATATGGTTGTACAGCGAAATAGATATGTATGTGGACGGCTAGAGACAGAGCAATGAATAGTAAGACCAAGATAGAGTGATTGACATAAAGCAGAAATACATAGAGGAAGTGAAAAACAGATATATAGAGAGACAGGTAGACACACACACACAGAAAGACATACTTAAAGAATGGACGAAGGCAAAACGGATTGACACATAAAAACACTTGAGAGACAGATGGACAAATTGACAGCAAATGAGAAAACAAAAAAGGGGGGGGGGTGGACACACATACCTTTAGGCAGGTTGAAAATAGATAAACATTGATCGACATGAATGATTAGCCACATAGCCAGATATACAAAAAGAGAGTGAGAGATTGAAAGACAAACACACAGACTTACCCTCGATACTTGTGGAATTGGAGGTAGATCTCTTCTCCTCGTGCTGCGACTCTAAGCAATACAAATCAATGAAAACATGTAACTGTGAATTATATTCAGTTATATCCGCTAGAGGACATATATAACGTATATAGCTTAATCTCGTTAATTCGTTCGTCAACCGTTGTAAAACACAGATAAACAAAATGATGCAGGGTACTCTCAAACTCAAACGAACCTTTACTTCGGTATCCATCACTACAACAGTTTCAAACAAAACATCGATAAGTTATTAGAGGCTAAAAACTATCTTTGATACGCCATGCCGTCGATGAGATTTGGTCCTGCACGTTATCTTTTGTTGATGTAAGAGAAGTGAGGGCGTGGTTTATTTCAGCGACGCCATGTCTGGTCAAAGCGCGCATAAAAAATAAAACCGTAATGGGAAGAATAGAAGGGCACACACTGCTTCTTCGAGAAAAGCAAGAAATTAGGTGTCGTCTTCAAGAAAGATTTATATTTATGAAAGTGGAGTTTTATCAATACGAAAATGCTCTTGCGAAACGTTTCCTTTGTTTTTCATTATTTTTAACATTAACGGTGGCTACCCAATTTCATTTGCAAAACACAGAAATTGTTCACATTTATTAGCAATTATGGTTTGGTAGATATAATATAAACCAAATTTCATTGCTATCCACTTAGAGATAGAATATTATATTTGTGCTGTGTGTGGAATGTATTATGCATGCGAGCTGGTTTTGTGCGAAGATTGAAATGTATACTTTTTGAAAATTCGATTTGTATATTGCAAACCAACTTGCAAAACCATTAGGATCAATCTTGCCTCTCTGTACTCAGTATGCAAAATGTGATGTGATGAAAATTTAAGGGTTTAATGTTTAAAGGGCAAGGTTAGAGTCAGGGTCAGAACATTTTTTTTTTTAATATTTATAAGACAGACAGGACCGGAAACCAGTTGTGAAACCATTGTTTTAGATTTTCTGTATTATTTTGTATTGAATAATATCTTTAAAAAATATACAATATTTTGTGTGCACGTTTATTGCAAAGCTTTTGTTTTGATTGGATGAGTGCTTGGGCTTGGACTGTGCATTCTGGGTGAAACAATGTGATTGGCTGGTTGGAGAACGAAAGGCCTTAACACACCATCACAATTTTACAGGGTCTAAAGCACACTCTCGTTTCAAAGTTTAAAAGCGCAAACAACACGGTAACATGAAATGCCACTTTGGAAAGCATAATAAATTGTTGGATTTTATTTTTAGCCAAAACAAGAATTAACAGCTTGAAATTGACATGAATCAGATATTAAGCTAAAACCTAACAAAACTGCTTTTTCTCAAAACGTGTGGTAGAAAAGCATATATACACTTCCGCAATCAAAATCCTACATTATCCTTGAGCCCTTCTCCAATTGTCTACATCAAGACTGTTGAGAGGGTCTGATCCAGGAGGTCGGGACCCACTGCGGTTCGTCCTGAGCTCTTCTCACGGCGGTTAGAAGCTGCACACATGCTGCCTGCAGACCATCGTTTACAATCACATGGTCAAAGAACTGACAGTAATGCTGTTCCATCTTCCGTCCGGCGTCCTCTATCTCTTGAAAATCTTCCTCCTGATAAAACATATTGTAATCGAAAGACTACAGATACAATGTATCACTAATTCAAACCCACCTTAAACGATCGACTGATGTAGTAGCTTGTGATGATTTGGGAGTTTATTCGAGTGCATCTCATCTGCTCAACAGTTGGTGGTTTGATAAAGACGATATACGCCCTGAGTTCTGGGCTTCTCACAGACTCTAAAGCCTGACAGGGATTTTGTATTAAAACAAGCCGGGTTAGGAAATGTTCACAGAAAACTTACATATGGCTCAATATCAATCACACAGATCTTCCCACTAGACAGGACATCTTTAACAGCGTCCACACTTGTGCCATAGGTATGACCTTTTAGCTCTCCAAACTCAATGAACCTAAAGAAGCACAAGCACAGTTACCATCCTCATGAAAGTTCAGCCATTTCACTTGATGATATTTTTTCAAAGAAGATTTTACTGCAACAGCTTCAATTCATTTGAATTCTAATGGTAAATACAGAGAGGTAATTACAAGTAAATACGGTAAATGCAGAGATGGAGAGGTGTTTTTGTGGGCTCTATGGTCACATGTGGGGACCTTTATTTGGGCCTGTTTGAGGGTCAAGATGGGATTTTTGGGCAGAGGGGTGGGGAAGGAGAATATTTCTCCATAGTCAAATAGTGAAAGTGAGTGTGTGTCTGTGTGGGGCGGGTTATTTAGAGGATAACATCTTTAAACCACCTGTGATTGCCAACCATGTTGTCAAACTGTTCCCTGCTGACAAAGTGATACTCTCTCCCCGATTCCTCGTGACATTTTGGCGGCCGTGTGGTGTCTGAAGGAAGACAAAAGTCAGTGACATCATACTTTTGAAACATCTTACATCCTTGAAACATGACATTTGTACATGTGATACTCACGGGGAATGGCTCCCTGATAAACCTTCGGATTGATCTCAATCAGTCTCCTGCGCAATTCATTCACTCCGACCCCTGACGGACCTGATTAAACACAAACTCAGTATGTTTGGCTGATGAAGCCATCAGAGACTCTCTCACCTAGAAGGACAATGAGGCGAGGAGTGTGGTCCGGCTGGTGCTGGTACCGCAGAACCTCCTCGTAAGGGTTAGCCAGGGAGCTGTGACAGCTCGAGGAGCATCGAAGGGAGCAGAACGGCGACATTCCAAACGCTTGACCTCTCCATCGACGACAGAGACGCAGACTTCGACGGAAACCGGCTGAAACACACACACACAATGAAAATTCACGCTCCTCAAGGCATGATTGATACAGAAACTAAATTATCCATATTATTTTAGCCATACTCACCTAAGTAAATCCCTTCAATGTTTGTGCTGAATTCACATTCTTCTGTATCATGACACAAGACAAGAGAAAACTAGCATGTTATTCAACTTTTTTTGCAATTAACAAAGATGAGTGATTTATTTTATACACAAGGAGTGATGTCTCACCATCCTTTAGCTCTTCTAACGAATCACCATGAAAAAACAGGATACAAAATTCATAAAAACATAAGTATAAACAAGTATAAAGAACAATTTGTATTAAGGAACAAAGGTATTGACTAAAATCAAAGGCTAAGTAATGGATACATTTTATTCTATTATGATTTTATTTGTTTACAATGGCATAATTTTACAAAATATAATTATACATTTAGAATTCTAAGTACCACTCCCAGTACAACATACAATACAAGATACACTATTTTGAAGTATGATGAAGACACTATTTTGTGAGGAAAGAAACATAACCTTTAACTCCAAACCTCCTCCTGATAAGTTCAGGACTTACCTACCCGATTCAAAAGCCTCCTCATCTGTGTACAAGAGACAGAAACATACAATAAGCCAATTGCTTGAGTTCATTTTCAAAAGTCAGAAAACCTACCCGCTTCTACACATTTCTCATCAATGGCAATAATGTCGTCTTCTGTAAGAAAGAGTCCAGACTGATGATTCAAACTCACAGTATTAAGTGTTTGCCCTATTTAAGTATGTCGTCGTCTTAAATAATACACATCAATTTTAGGATTAGATAACTGTTTACACACATTCGTCCCACATCTGGCCCATCGCAAAACTGTACTCGGCCTGCCAGATCCTTTTATTTGAAGCTGATTTGGAGTTGTTTTTACCGTTTATCCTGTTTGACCCTTGGCTTGAGGTTTGAATAACTTTTTTTGATCCCACAAAGCATCTCACCGGTTAAACTATATTTAGTGTTCCATTTATTTTGAGACAGACTGTGACTGAGAAAAGGGCTTTTGAAATAAACTTGAATTTGAATGACTAACCTTCATCCACAGTGCTCACTGAAATAAAAAGACAGCCAGTAAAAATGAGGAAATCCTTCCGTAAAGGTTAGTGCGCAGCAGAAACCCAATACAATACTCACAGATTTTGACACAAGTGTGAGGTTGATAAGGCTGAGACCACCAGAACTCTTTCTGCTTCCTGAAAATTAAAAAAAAACAAATATCCTTTAGAAGCTACTCTATTCATCTACAGTCACTTCACAATCACGACTGTAATTGTTCTGTCATTGTGTCGCCTTCAAACCTGACCGTTTGAGCAAGCTGGTGGAGGGAACCAGGCCGGCACAGGCAGTGCTGCTGGGAAGCTTTTTGGCCTGCCACCACGATGTGTCTGTTTGATCGACAATTTCAAGAATATCTCCTTTCTTGAAGGCCATTCCAGCGTCTGCGCAGGGAATAGAGGGGTCCACATGGGGGTTGTAGTCCACCATGGCTCGAACATACAGCTTGCAATACAGAGACGAAAGACAATACGTGTTTACTATGTTTAAGCTACTTATGCTCATAATTCTCATAAAGTTCTAGTAAGACTGACTGAGTGTATTATGTACAATATATTATGCTTAGCCATGAGTTTACTAAACTAATTTACAGTGATGTAGATATAGATTTTTCCATCAACTCAATTTAGTCTAATCACATAATGAGCAGTGCTGTTAATTAATGGACTTTGATCCATTGCATCCAGGTTGTCATTGACTGCGATTTTATTAAAAATTGTATTTTGTTATTACTATTTAATTGTAATTATATTTTGATTTTGATTTTTGTTCTTATTTATTTCTATTTTAAGAAATAAGACGTGGACGTCCAGCTCACCATTGTTTGATTGTTGACTGGCCTGTCTGAAATGGGAACCACCTTGAACATTATGGTGCCATGAGAGTGAGCCTGCGACAGGACATCAAGAAGCACACGTTAGGCTTCAGGAAAACTGCAGAGGAGTTTATTCTAGTTGTAGTGGAGCAGACAAGCTGACAAACCTAGTTTCAATGGTTATGCTAGTTAAAAAGCTAGTTCTTATAGAAGGCTCACGCTACATGATCTGTTACAAACACAGAAAACAAGCAAGAGAATGTACTCACTAGAATTTGTATTACATGTTCCGGAGCCAGACCGAACACAGGATGACCATTCACCTCCACGAGTCTGTCTCCTGCATGCAGAAGACCTTCAGAGGAAGAGACCAGACAGGAAACCAGAAGGAATGAGATTGTGTACACATGAAAGTAACCATCCATCCATCCATCCATCTATCCATTCATGCATCCATCCATCCATCCATCCATCCGTCTATCTATCTATATATCCATCTGTCCTTCTGTCTGTCCGTCCATCTGTCTTCCATCCATCCATCCATCCATCCATCCATCCATCCATCTATCTGTCCATCTGCCCTTCTGTCTGTTCGTTCATCCGTCTTTCATCCATCCATCCAACCATCCATTCATCTGTCCATCCATCCGTTCTTATCTCCAGTGTTTTCCAGACTCGTGTTTTTCATTTGAATGTCATTTTGAAGCGTCTGCATTCATCCATCCATCCATCCATCCATCCATCTATCTAACTATCTGTCCATCTGCCCTTCTGTCTGTCCGTCCGTCTTTCATCCATCCATCCAACCATCCATTCATCTGTCCATCCATCAGTTCTTATCTACAGTGTTTTCCAGACTCATGTTTTTCATTTGAATGTCTCTTTGAAGCGTCTGCATTAACACTGATGATAACTTTCATTAAGTGCTCACCACTACGGTCAGCCAGTCCTCCATGTATAACCCGAGCAATGTAAATCTCTCCAGTCATATCATCTCTCCTGATCGTGGCTCCCTGTCAAATAATAGATGTTAGAGCTGGATAAACAGCCACATACAGTATGAATATTGATGACACTGGCCACAAAACAGAAAGGACGAACTGTAGTTTCATGACACAAATGGAAAGCAGTTGAGACCAAATGGTATTTTGATCAGATATGGATTAATAAAAGTGACAAATGAAAAAGCACAGCCGTGTTGACCTCAAGAAATAATGGTGATATGATTATGATGATAAAAGCAAAAACAACAGTTTAGAAAGACCTGCATCTCTGATTCAAACTCTGCTCAAGACCAGATGGCCGAGGTCTTATTCTTTTTTCTTGTCTTCATGTTTCTTCTGCCTCGAGAAACACCAGAATGGGCTGCTTTTCACTTTGTGTTTTGGAGATCTTTGGGTCAGGGAGCCATTTGTCATACAAAAATGATGGTGAACTTGTTGGCTTTGAGAAGATCGTGAGGACTTGGCTTCCAATCCTTGTTTTAGTAATCCAAAGTTGGGAGCATCACTATAAGATCTCAGCTTCGACATCACTGGCAGAGTAAAAGCAGATGATGAAGAAGAGGAAGAGGATGAGGAATAGGAAGAACAAGGACGTCGAGAGGAAAAATGAATCGATGGAGTGGTGGGAACACTGATTGATTTTCTACTCATCTTCTCATCTTCTGCTCTTGGCCTCTGAGATCCAGAAGTTGAGTGGCCGGCAACCACTATCTCCTGAAGCTTATCCACCACATATGTTAGCATGGTCAGGGCTTGGGAATTCTCCCTTACACTGTCAGATATGCGCTTAGTAACGGTAGTCATTCGTTCGCCAAGCAACTGAACGTTTTCATTGCTGCGCTCCATGCAGCTCGCAGCCTCCTTCAACGTTCTCCTCAACTCTGCCATTTCTTCCTCCTTCGTCAGCCTAGTATGAGAACATCTGAAGGTTTCACCAATCACATGACGTATGTGCATTGGGTTAGATGGAGCAGTTGGAAAATATTGGGAGGTTCTGCAGAGCTCAGGGTGGGATTGCAAGGTATGATAGCAACAAGATGATGGAGTGATTTGGGAGAACGTATGAGGAACCATATTGCCAACATTTCTCTCCTCCCAATAGTATAGATCTTTAACCACATCATCTTCACGTATGGAATGAAAAATTAATAAGGAATAGCAGAGTGAAGAAGAAAAAATACATGATTAGAAATAGATTTGAGCTGCAAATGGTGAAAAACGTGGAACTGTGTGAAAATTCCAGTTCTTACCAAATAACAAAGAGCCACATATACAAGGAGCTGAGTAACTCTTTCTGTCCAATCTTTTGCTTTTGACAGTAGTGAAAGTGTGACGACGTTTTGCTGCAGTGGACGTCTCAGGAGATGCAGAACCTCTTGGTTGGGAATTGTTCCACACAGTTTCAAGACTTTTAGCTCTTCGGATCCTGGTGGAGAAGACCCTGCGGTGGCTTGACCATCTTAAATTGCACCCGTGGATACGACACACTGGACCAGCTCCCGTCTAACCATGACCACAGAGCTCACAATTACCAAAGAGTCGCCTTGACCAACATCATGGCTAAGAAAGTGACATGACATTTTTCACAATGTGAATGACAGGCTCAGCAGAAATGACCATTAGATGTTCGTTGTCCAACTTGTTTGTGGTCATGCTCACCAAAGGTTGGTTGTTTTTCACCAAGCAAATGATTCTCATGGCCTCTTCTTCTTCAGGCAGATCTTTAGGCAGCGGAGGAAGTTCTGGCTCATAGTCTCTCAGACTAACTGTGTCATGAGCTGAAAGGAGAGCCTGGAAAAATGATGTGATATGACAAATTATGACAAACTTGAACAGGTATGACAACGATATTTTATTTTTTAAATATATTCAGTTTTTTTGTTACCTGTAAATGGGGCTGACTGAGGAGATCGTACAGTTCTTGAGCTTCATTTGAAGGATTTTGAACTGCCAACAGGTCAGAGAGAATCTGCAAAGCAAGAGATTAGCTTTTTTTTTTTTGGTACCAGGACTTGGATGTATTATCACTACAAAAGTTAAATTGCTTAAGAGCCAGTAAGGAGGGTGAATGAAAATGATTTTAAGGATTCCTGACTTTGGGGTCACCAGAGACCAGCTTTATCAACAACAGCATTAGTAGCAGGATCCAAACATGCTAACAGCTCCTCTGGTTTGGTCAGCAAGTTTGTTTTTTGGTCAAACTTTGATCAATTAAAATGACAAAAACTTAAATTTTCACTGTATGAACTCTATACAGTCAACTCCTGTTAATTGAGACACATCGGGAAAGAACTATCTTGCCGCAATATAGTGGCACAAATTAGCTTTAGGAGATATGATTTGGACTTGTCCAAGGATTTGTCCCAATTAGGCGTCTGACCCTGTACCCGGCATGGACTGTACGTATTGATATCAGAGTCTCATATTTCCACATTCAAAGCCAAATAATGTTAGCAAATGGTAAACACTTAAGTGTTGGTAGCAAACATACAACCTTAGCATCCATGATCCCTGTTATTTCTACTTAGGATATTAAGATCTAAAGAGCATAGATCTACAGAATCTATAAATACAGAATCTAGTTCCTAATCAACCTAAACCCAAACCTGCAGAGAGAGTCCTGAAGAATAGGACACGTGTGGCCTTGCTGGATCCTTGAGGTTCTTCTGCAAACTCTCATACACCTAGATAAAAAACACAGACTCCATAAAGACAATGCAGATAAAGCTAGACCCATTTATTCTTGAAAGCCAACGTGTCAATGATGATCTGCTGAAGTTACCTTGAGTAAAGATCGCAGCCAAGGTGCGTTGAGGAGGCCATAAAGTAATTCAGCTCCGTTTATGTCCTTACTGACGGAACCCCTGACTTCAGCAATCACGTGTGCCAAGATCTGCGTCAACCCTGAGCCGGTCAGCACAAGTCCACCCAAACAAACAGAGCATCCCACATCAACATACGGTAGGTGCCAGTGAGGCACAGCTCAGAAAGTAAAAGTTCAACTCCACCAATTCTGTCTTACCGTTTTCTCCCACATCCAAAGAAGCCGAGCCTGAATCTGTCTCTGAGTCTGGTCTCATTCTGAATCCCTAAAAATGAATCAACAGGAAAGTTTCTACTGAGTTCCAGGTCATAATTTGGCTAAATGTGGAATGGAACGTTGATGAGATGTATAATTAAGGGCCTGGATGCTCCCTGGTTATGCCAAATTAGACAGTCAAATCTTTGTCTTCGAGAATGCTGGACTAGATAATGACTCCTTAACCTTGAGGTTTGACCTTGAATGAAGTTTGAACCAAATGAGCTGCATGACAGGCCTATTAAACATTGCCAAACGGTTTTGAATCAAATACTTACTATGTTGAATACTGCCCTCAGATCAGATCAAAAAGTGTAAATGCAAGTGTGAATGCAAATCACCACAATAAACAGATTGAAGGACACTGTCCCATAGAAACTGGAATACGTTCACACATACGGTAAGTGTATTGGTAAATTACTGTGCTATTTAGTTGGCATTTAGTCCTTTTTCAGTTTTCCTATTGGATTTAAAATGAGCTTGCTGAGCCCGATCTAACGTTTGGTCTGGTTGTTTTCAGTGTACACAAATGAAATCTGAATTCCAGCAAAGGCTTTAATGGTTTTGTTAAATAAACAGCCTAAACACTGTTTGTCGCACAGGGAGCGTCCTTATGCATAAGCCCAGGAGACGAGTAGCACAAACCCACATCCCAGCACAGACTTAAGCAGTAAAACCTCTTCACTCACCTCACCTTCAGTCCAATCCTGGGTTAGAATTTAACGCAATGATAAGCTCTTGCTGGATTTATGCTGCATGATGGTGGTCGGTATTGACCGGATTGCTTACATATGCTGGAATAGACAGAGGGGTTGATGTGAAAAATATTCCATTACAGAGCATGGAAATGTACTCTTGAGAAAAAGGAGTGTAATCCCTCTATATCCTGCTTAATCCCCTAGAAGCAAATGAGTCAGTGTGTGTGTGTGGGGGGGGGGGGTGTAAAGAGAGAGAGAGTAAGTGTAATCATATAAGATGTCAACGGAAGTTAATATGTTCAATTTCCACTCTGCCATTGAAAGTCAGGACATTTTTTTCAGCAGGAACCACTTGGTAAAATTGGGAGAGAGAAGTGCAAAAGACAATAATAAATGACAAAATACAGATATTTGCAGAAAGCAGGAGATAGAAAACCAGAAAGATTGACAACAAAAAAAAAAAAGAGAACCAAACCAGAAGGGCAGGTAAACGACACAAGTATTTCAGTGTACTAGAATAATTTAAATTAAGTTTGTTAATTCAATTAAATAATTAAAAAAAAAAAACAGTTAAAAAAAACATTTTTGTAAAAAGACAAAATCAAAAAGGTAATATTAGATGAAAAATTGGATTATTGAACTGGTAAAAAAAACAAAACTTGCTTAATTTTAACAAGAAACAAGAACATTTCCATTTATTATGATTGGAATAAGGTTTTAATCAAATTTTTTAAACCCATAAAATTGCTAATGCTTCAGAAGAGAAACAGAGCCTTACCTTTGCGTTCTTGCGTTCACTACCACAAATTCTTAGAAAGTTCCACGGTTAATTAATTATAGTCTTTGATAAACTATTCATCAGACTTCACATGCTCAAGTTTCACAGCGATGCAAGAAAAGACAACTCTTGCTCTTGATCGAGTGTTTTATTGCTGTCCTTGAATTTCAAGTCCAAAACAACACCAAGCAACAATACTGTCCAAAAGACACACACACACACACACACACACACACACACACACACACACACACACACACACACACGAAACATACAGACAGAAGCCACAACTGCTTGATTTCTGAAGCATGCAACATCTTACGAACAGTGAATAGTCGTGAACAGTCTTTAGCTGTTACATATTCATGGTCACAAACAGCCACATATAAAATCAATTTTCTGATTTGATTTGTGGTCCTTCTAACGCTACGTATAAAAAAAAAAACAACAGTCTTACTGTCAAATAAATACAAGCTAGATTAAAATAACAGTACTGTAGTTCTGCTGAGCTTAAAACCCGAAGACATCTTTCTGGTCAATCAGATGTGACTCAGACACCTACAACACTGCAGAGGCACTTTTTAATGACCTAGGTGGAGAGAGTAGGAAAAAATTTTTTAAAGCATTTGATTGTCGTCACGGTGGACGTTCTGTGCGTAACGTTGTCACAGTTCAGATTCAGAGCCATAATCCAACACATACTGAAAACCCACATTATTGTGCGTTGTTAAAATAGAGCAATTTGTGCATGCTTCCAAAGAGTGTTGAAATAAAGATCAGTTGTGCAGGGTTCGGATGCTTGGCAGTGGGAAACACTAGGGCTAAATATCGAGGCCGAGGTAGACGAATGCACTGCTTCATATCTGGATTTGGTTGGAGAAAACTTTGAAGCACTTTGAAGTTTTTCCTTTGTCCTGACTCACAAGGGAATACGTATTTTGACATAAAGGACTGATGTCAGCCAGAGAACCCAGTCAGTGATTGCATCCTTGCCTGGTCATGTGATCCTAGCCGGGGTCAGAATCTGATTGGCTAGTTGCACACGGCAAGCTTCACCCAGTCCACTCTGCAGTCAAATCCAACATCCAGTAGATGGAGCGTCTCGATCACTATGTGACTTTCTCATGCTGGATTTGATAATAACAGGCCTGCAAAAAAAGAAAACACTTTTTTTATAGGTTATTATTAGGTTTATTCTAACATTTATAGAAAAGAATAATTTTTTTCTGTATATACATTTATATATATAAAAATGTATATATATTTATATTATAAAAATATTGTATAATATTACGTAGAATTATATAAATATTATACATTTGTACAATTATTATTTCTACAGTTTTTAGTTATAATATTTCTGTCTCTCTTTATTGTTATAACCACAATTAATGAACAAAAGTATGTGAAGTTCAAAGTCATCATACAGTATTTTCTATTAAATAATAATTATTCATATCTAATTATTCATATTAACAGAACATTTAAATGGTCTTTAAGAACAAAAAAACCTACCGCATTTAAAGTTATTTGTCATTAAATAAGTAATTTTTACATTCAGAAAGCTGCAGTACAACACTATACAGAGTAAATCCCGAGCAGGGTTTGTGGGGTTAATCCAGGGTTAGACCTGCTACCTGACCTCCTGGCAGAATTACTGAATTTGTGCAACGTTGCTTAACTCGCTGCCTTAAACCATGGTTTAGGAGTTAAATATAGCAGGACAAGCCGTTACGTGTTTACCTTCAGAGTGGTGAACATGATGCCGTGCTCTCCGTGTTGTACACAAGGATCCATCAGGTCTTCTATCAGACTGACCTCTGACCCCAAATTCCTTATCCTGCCGAAAGCAATCTTATTTTCAACCACTTTTATATTTCAGTGGCAAATTACAAACTGTTTCATTTTCACAAAAAACAGATGACATAATTTAGATCTGTTTAATGCAAGGCTGCACAACTGTTTAATGCAATTCTAAGGTTGCAAAATTAATCTAAATCTAAACTTCTGATGAAAATATTTACTAAATATTTGAATAAGTACAAAATCATATTCATGAAGTATGGAATACCTGAAGTATGGGATTTGTAATCATTATTAGAAAAATAAAAATGTGTTAACCCCAAGCAAGAGAAATTGTGTGATTCTTACCGTGCTCGCAGAACTACAAACAAGAAAACTGGAAACAGGTCATCCATAGACCACAGGAAGTCCTGCTTCAGGAGTGCAAGCACTTCCTGTGTGATTTCCTCAAAGGTCACCTGGAGAACCATGAGCTTGTCGGACGGAGTGAACGTTGTGCTACAAGAAAATTTGTAAAAAAATAAAAAATAAATACATTCAGAAATGCACAAAAGCCTGTTTAAAATGAAAATCCCATACCTGATCTGCTGTAGTGTCTCCACCGCTGAGGCAAAACAGGCATCCTTAGTGCTTGAGAGAACCTGCACCGCCATGGAAACACAGAGGTGTAAGAGTACTTGAAAACCATACTTTAGTAAAAGTACTGATACCTTACTGCAAAAATTACTCCATTACAAATTCCAAGAAGACTTACATGTAAGTAAAAGTTTTTTCTTTTTTAAGTAGTTTTTCTTTAACTTATTGAGTATTTTACTCATACTGAATTTAGGCTAAAAAAAAAAACACCAGGAAGTGTGAACAACAAGAAACTCCTTATTTAAGAGGTTTTATTTCCTAATATAGAAATGAAATTTAACACCTCAAAGTTTCAAATGAGCAGAACAAAATTGATTAGTCAGTCTCAGCCAAACTCAAATGTGCAAAGAAGTGCAAAACGCTAATGTCACGTTCACATGACTTGGCTCATAAATACTTAAGTAAAGTAACAAAGTTCATTTACTCAACTACTGCTTTACTGTGCATCAAGCATTCTGAAGGGAACAAAAATTATCACCTGTTGTTGTTCTCCATGTACTGTAACAGTCACAGGCCAGAATTTCCTGTAAAAACAGTGGAATGGCTTACAATCATGATTAATCTAGCCTCGGTTTGAACAGAGGCAGCTCACTCACTGTTGCACCCCAAGGAAGGCGAGCAGCGCCAGGTCTGGCTGTTTGTTGAGTCGTAACACACAATCCCAGTAAACATCGTTCTCCTTCTCCTTATCCAAGGCGTAGAGAGTGAAGAGTGGAGGATACAGACGTGGTAACAGCACCGGCAGAAGCAGAGCTGAGCAGCTGACCACCGACCTGCCATGACAGAAACATAGCACGTGATGGGAGAACAAATCAAAACTAAAAATAAAAAAACGTACCCAGGTTTGGGAGACTCGAGTTGCTTCATTGCTGAGGAACTTTCAGCTTTCACAGGTTCGGCTAGTGAACCTCCTTCCTCTGGCAGATCAGGAAAGAGAAATCTATACATAGAACACAATCATACATCAAATTAAACATTTTTGATAAAGTGTAAACAACAACAAAATGTTAAACAATAAACTAGTAAGACACTTAAAATACCAAACTCAAGTAAAGCTATTTGTCTTGTGTTCTTTTAATGGCATTGAAGCAATTTAAGACAAGTTCGAAGAACACCGTTTTAAAAAACAACATAAAAACAGGCATCAGAAAACACACCGGACAAGGCGGAAGATGCGGAGAAGATATGATTTGATCTCATTGACGGCCTGGAGGAGTAATCTACGATTGGCCCCGACACCAACGTACGTCATGCGATACACCGAAACCAGCGTGTCCACCAGCCGACCCAAAGGATGCAGTGGAGTGTCACAAGCCTGGAGTCAAAATGTAGCGAACAGGTTTAGAAAACCATCAGCCGCTTCACATGGGAGAAAAAAGATGAATGTGATAATTACCCGCACGAGGTAGTGGCGGATTGTGTGATACACCTCCACCGTCACCGGACCCACGTGCTGAGGGATGAACTCCAGACCCTCCAGTGTTTTGTGATGAGAACGACTGAGTAGCTCTGGACTATAACACACATTATAAAATGGTTAGATACACAAACGGACAGCAATTTCATTTATATGCAATTTCATTTATTATCATTTACATTCTTAAATTTTCATTAAAATGATTATTTCTGTATTAGCCCACTCTGAAATGTTACTTTTGTTAGTACTTTTCAAGTGATATTTAACTGAAAGTTGATGTTATTTTATCAGCTTTTTCAAACATCATTGTACATTCAAAACAACTGGAGTGATTGTAAAAAAATAGAAACAGAGTAAATTAGACCAGCCACATAAATGGATCAAATTCTAAAGAACCAAACCCTTAATACAGTAAGCCAAATAAGCCAAATACTGATCACTAATATGGACTAAATTTCTGCTTAAAAGAACCATAGAACTTTGGAGAAAAAAATTAAAATGTGACAAGTGGGTGTAGGGTCTGATCATCAATATATTGGACTGCAATAAATAATTGGAAGAGACTGTATCTGTATAACAAATAATTTAAATAAGCATTAATTTAAATTAATTTGTCAAAGTATTAGCCTTCTAATGCTGTAGTCAATAGTATTTAGTCATTTACTGTAACAGTTTCTAGTAGTGTTTCCTCCATTCATGCTTTTCCAAATTTAACGGCCTTCTGACATAAACTCCTGGATTTAGTGTACTATAGTTCCATAGTTTTTTTTTTTTTTTTTTTCTCAAGTCTGGACTAAAAAGCTTTTACTGAAACATCCCCACAGCATTAGTCCAACCACCTGCTGCATTGTGGGAACTCTGTCCTTGGAGTTAGAACGTCTCCAATTTCTTTCTTCAAACATAGACAACAGCCAGAGAAGATCTGTGGACACTTCTCCAAAATGTTTATAACAACCAACCAGTTGAATTATTTCAAAAACTGTTTGCAAATGTACCTACAAGAACTGTTGCTGTTCTGAAAACTAAGAAGTTAGGGATCTAAGAAAATCTAAATCTGATTTAGATTCCTCCTTTTTTCGTTCACTACGCTTTGTTCACTTATGTTTATCACATCAATTTCTAAAGCATTCTTTGTTTACACAATTTCTACACACATGACTAAAACTTGACACTGGTAAAGTGTGTTTCACCTATCTCTCTGCAGCCTCCTGTTGGCTGTAAGTGCTACAGCAATATTGTCCCAGGCTGTACTGGCTTGTCCCTGTCCTGGAGAATCACATCCCAGCTTGGTCCAGCACTCCACAAACACGGCCCTCCACTTCTCCTCAGACTGGACTGAAAATCTGCCTAGTTTACTGCAGACAAACATCAGACACACAAAGCTTTATTATCAACAACCACACCTTCCGTCCTTAGAGCCTAGTTTTTTTTACTGTCTCGTACAGTGCATGGGACTTCTCCTTTTCTGATTCATAGAGACTGGGTTTGTGGTAGGACCCAGAGATCTTTAGTCCCGTTCCCCAAACACCACTAAAGTAACCCTCGATGTAGTCTCCGTTGGGCATGGTCAACACCCCCTATAAAATGAGATGATTCAAGAGTATGAATGGAAACATCTCAGTGCAAACACAAAGGCAAAATGGATTATAACTGTTATATACATCACCTTTCCACTTAATGTCCAATCCTCTGAAAACTCGCCATCGAATGTTGTGTCATCTTCAGAGAGCAGCACACCGGTACCCTTAAAGAGAAATAACACCACATAAATCAGCTAATAAGATGTTGTATAGGCTTATGTATGGTGACACGGGGGTTTAAAACTGAGATTTTCAAATTGGGGTTCCCAAGATATCTATGCCTCACAAAATTGCTTCAATGCAGCTAAAAAAAAACACTACAGGGATTAACACACAATTTACTGTGCCTAATCTATAGTAAATTTATATACTTTAAATTATATCTTGTATTTAACAATCCATCTATCTATCTTCTTTTCTGATTGAACAGGTGTTGAACAGTAGCTGACCTGATAAAACATTTGTATAGGTATAAGACAAAGCAATACATCTGGGTGTCAATACATTGCAATACATCTGGGTGTCAATACATTGCAATACATAACATTGTGCCAATATTAAATAAATAAAGAATACTGTATTTACGCGAATATAAGCACCCCCCCCTGATTTTTCTAGCACAAAATAATTTAATTACATTTAATTAAGGTTTCTGGTTCAATTATGTTAATATTCTCTTAAAAATAAAACAAATTAACACACCTAACTTGTGACTCGTATCATTTTGATACAGTTTTACTTGAATAATAGACAACATTCTGGTGTCCCTTTATTTCCCAAGATCCTTGCTCCAGTCCTCCACATATGCGCAGATTAAATTGTTTCAAGCTCTCGGTTTATCTGGTACCGTGTGAATAGGATCATAGGGGAATATTGTCCCCCGTGCAGCGACCGAGCGTTTTGTGTCTGTTCCTTGGATTTATTTTACTCGTTGCCCGTCATCTTCTTTTTTGACTCATTTTGGACACCTTTGTAGCCGGTTGCACTAAGCTAAGTGGTCGTGGTTTGTAACCTCTGATTGTTATAATATTAATTATTGTACTGTACTTAGTTTAATCTTACTTCTTACAGTGTTATTTTGCCTCTGTTAAGTGTCGCGGCGTGTCTAATGTTTCTTTAATTTCTGCTATTGAGCTAATAAAAGCTTATTTTCTTTGCATGTCTGCCTACGGATCATTGTTTAACATTATATACACGCACACACACGCGCCTGCATAAAGACGACCTGTTTCTGTTTATTTGTAATTGTTCCTTACTTGAAATACGGAAAAATGGGGGCTTATATTTACGCGCATATTTGAAATCGGCGATTATAAGCACCTCCTAAGTTTTTGAGCATAAATAATCAAAGTGTACTGCAGCCTCCTGATGGGACCAATCTGATCCAATCACACATCAGGACTAAGTCCTCAGGTGGTTTTGATGGATGGTCAAAAAATATAAATGGATATTTGGATCCTACCATCATTTTGTTGTCCCTGAAAGCGCCTTCATAGTAAAGGCCAAACTGTGTGACGACAACTCCATTCCCCTGACGCTGATCATCCAGCCACATGCCCATGTACTTCTCCCCTCTGACACAAAACACAAATTTACAAAACCGCTTTCACAAAGCATTTACACTCCAATCAATCTGGACTGAACAATGGTGAAAATTGTGTTTTGGTCTAAATTGCTTCAGACTGAAAATAATCATTTGTAAAATGAAAAAAATGGAAAAATATAAGAGATGCACTGACACCACTTTTTTGGTAAACGAGTACAAATACTGTACAAGTACATTTCAGTACTCGCCGATACCAAAACAGTGTACTTAATAAAAACATGATTTAACTTTACAACAGCTTTACTCATATAATTAGACAAAAACATTATCGGTGCGGGAACTTGGCCCCTGTGATTAACCCCTTACACGGCAACAAAATCGGCGGGCCTTAATTCTTTATCTCTTAATTCTTTATCTCTTAAAACTATATTCTCTTTATTCTTTAAGATGCATATGCATAGTTCTGTACCTTGTGATGTCATCAAATACGCCATAACCCGACTTCTTGTCGTACAGCCACTGGCCCCAAAAAACACTGGAAGATGAGGAATTTAACTTCCCGCTGCGCAGCATGCCGTGACCATGCCGCATGTTATCTTGAAACGATCCTTCGTACACTTCACCAGTGGAATAACTAAAAAAAAAAAATCCATTGCACTTCTATGAGCATTCATTCCTTCATCTTCGTAAACACTTGTCTTTTTCTACGTCAAGTGGATATGAGCAAATTTAAAGGGAGATACGCACTGGGTGGGAAACAGACATACATTTCTCTAAATGCTCACACCTACGGCCAGATTAGATAGTTCCCACACCTGAACGTCCCAAAGCCGTGCATCTTGCCATCTTTCCATTGCCCTTGGTAGTGATCGCAGCTATTCAAGTTTTTACTGGTTACAACATAATCTCCAAACCTGTAAAAATGTGAACATCCCAATAGTGATCAAGAAGAACTAGATACATAGATACAACTAGATACACTAGAACATAAAAGCGGTGCAAACCCATCTTCCAGGCCATTTTTGAAGGTCCCTGTATATGTTCTTCCATCTGGCCACTTGACCACGGCCCTAAAAAACAGAAAGTCTGCATCTTTCTCTTTGTAGGAAAACATTAAGCATTCTCTCGTTCTCTCTTGGCTCACCGGCCATGAGGTTTCCCAGAGACCCATCGACCATCATACGTGGCGTCCTTGAGCCGACCATCTTTGTAGAACGTGTAGGATGCGGTCCGTGAAATAGGTGGGTCGACTCTCTGCATCTGGCCGGTGGACGGAGGAATCCCATCCTGTCCCAGGCCGCTAAGAGCCTGCTCCACAGCTTGGTTTATAGAGCGAAGCCACTTGGCCTGGAAAGCAACACACTGTGGTTTAACCCACTGCAGAAGACCCACTACTATTCAAAGAGATTAACTTTAACAGCCAGACGCAAAAAAAAAAAAAAAAATCAAATGCGTGAGCTCTGAAAAAATCATAACAGCTAATTTCCCAAACGTGCTGAGTTCTTGCTTACTTTTTCAGCTGGAGAAGAGGCCACCAGAGTAAAGCTCTCCTCCGGTGAGATCACCTTCAGACCATACCTACAGAGAACAGCACGAGGCAAGGCAAATCACGGTCAAAACTGCAGCTTGGAATGAAACGCAGCAAACTAGATGCAACCCACAGACTCACATGCCCAGGTTCTCCTCTGAAATCGCTTCCACCCACAGGGTAGCCAATGGGAAGACATGATGAGTGGAAAACTAGAAAGAGTTGAAAGAGACACTAAGTTTCAAGAGTTCTGAGAATGTGCTTCAACCTGAATCAAAAAATGTAATCTGGCATTGTCATTTCCTAACCGTAACCCATTTCAAATGTGTAGGTCTACAATTGGGACATTGGGCGTTGTCACATTTGATTTTCCTTATATAGGGAGGATGAAGTCTGATTTGAGTGACATGGGTAATTACATTTGAAAACTGAAAATTTTTAATTATAAATAATGCCATGTGATTTTCTGGATATTTTTATGATTAGGATCTCTTATAAATGAGGTGTACCCAGAAGAAAAATGACAGATCTCTGTAGTGTTTTTATTTGGGAAATCAGATGTGTACAGTTGAGGACGAAACACCCCCCTCCCTTATTTTATATATTAAAGTTTTACTTTTTTTAAGGAAATTATACAGACATTTTAAGGTCTCTAGTGGCCATATTGATTCACTCACTTTACGTTTTAAAACACCAATCTCAATTTAGATCTTCTTGTCAGTGGTGAAGTAAGTTGGAATCTAAAATGTCTGCAGTGTGATAATAGTGTAGGATCACAGTGAATCAAATACAAAGAAACAGTAAAGATCAAATGTCTTCTGTCATAGATTATTTAAAGCAAAAGTTGCAATAAAATCAATTAGTTTCACTTATAATTCTGTTCAGACAGAGCGTTATCAGCAGACTCAGACACTTGAGTTGTTTGGCTTCAACGATGACAATTTAACAATAATAATAGTAATAATAATAATAATAATAATAATAATCAACAAGGGTTGTGATGAGAGAAGTTTACTACCAAACCTGAGTGAAGTCAACCCGGTACCGCAGGTGTCTGTGGATTGTGCCACAACATTCAGAAAAATTAGCTGCTAAATGACCTATCAGCGGCTGGAGCCTCGTGATTACAGTGGCTGCTGCTCAGTTAGCGCGGTAGGTATAGTATGCATATAATATAAAAATAATGAGAGCGCGAGCAAACAAACAAACACAAACAAACAGTGAGAAAACCTCAAATACACTCTGATACATTCACTAAGACAAGACTAAACAGAACCACTACTGCTTCACAAAACCATTCAGCACATGCCCTTCACTACAAGAAGCTCCGCTTTTAATGAAAGCTAAAAAAACCAAACTGTTCTTTTCGGGGGGTCTGCAAGCAGAGGGTCTTGAAATGGACCCACACAGTTATAATGTCACACAGACACTAAAGAAGTGCTTATTACACTAATACATTTTTTAATAAAAAAATATTTTGAAAAGGTTTATAAATACGTAGTTGAGAGAAAAATCCCTCCATCCATCTGTTTCTGGAACCACTTTTCCATTTCTGGGTCACAGGGAGCTGGAGACAATCTCAGAAACTCGGATGTAAGAGTAAATGATTTACAAGTCTAAGCTAAATGTCGATGTGGCTCTGGGTAGGTGGTAGAAGATGGATGGATGGATTTAACATAAATATGCATTAAATTAGATTGAGAATTAGTCGTCCAAGTTTGGTTTTATTTAATTTGTCTAACTTGATTTAAAACTCGAACAATATTAAAAAAAAAAAACTTGATTAAACACTACAGCTGTGGGGTTCAACAGTGACCACTAGGGGGTGACAGATAAAACTTCTCATTCACAAGTCCCATACTTACAAGATTCTTATAGGGGACCATGCCCTACCGAAACAAAGATAAACATCACCAAAACACGGTCGTACTCGTGTGAAATAATTCACTATAGGGAATAAAATACATGGCTGAAAAAGTATGAAACTATTCGTTTTGTTGATGCAGAAATGAATGCAAACTGAAATAAATGAAAGTTGTAAAGATGATGACAAACCTGAGCGTGGACGAGTGCATCGTTAAAAAGAATAAACCAGTTGACAGAAAACCGTCCAGCATTTTGAAGCGTCAATGCCTTGTTACTGCTCTCACAGATCAACCGACGAGATGGTTTCCGAAGAGAATCCTGGAAGAGGAAACTCCTCAAGCTCAAGGTCGATGAACGCAACAGAGCAATGTTCATTAAAAGAGAAAAACAGAAGAGACTCACTGTCATCTTTCCAGGGAAACTCTTCCAGAAGTGTAGAGTGTACTCTGCTTCTTTTTTTCTCCTAATCAGATAAACCCCCATGGATTCAAACTTTGAGCTAGCATCTTGTAGTTTCTGGTAATCCACAGAGCTCTGCCACAAAGAGAGTACATATCAGCTCCACGCTACCGACGCCAATACAACAGAAGTCATATGGGAAGAATAAACAGCACCTACCACCTCGTAGCAGGTCGCTAGTTTGAGGAGCAGTCGTCCGTATTCATGTAGATGTTTTAAGGGCAAGTAAAAGAGATGAGCCAGTGCGTCAGCTACAGACAAACCCTCTTCAGAACATTCCGACAACTTCTGAACAACCTCTGCTGTCTTCCCAAATGAATCTCTACAAACAAAAAACATAAAGTTTTGATTAAATTAAATCGGGGTGCATTTGAGGGTTATTAATAAATATATCAAGTTCCCAAAAAGTGTTTTTTTCAGGAGGCACTAGGTGTTCTTTTTGGATAGGAAACAATGTTTAGGTCTTCAGTTGGTGAAATACTGTTGCTTCACTTTTATAATTTATAAGTTATTGTGGATTCAATGTATCTGCAATGTATTTTCATTATACTATCAAAAGACAGTGATTTGTTTGTCAGAAGCAGGAATGTGGCAATGAATGTTAATGTAACATCATAACCGTTCTGATCCACACTCAAGGTCAGTTTGTCTTCCAAATTGTAGTAGGAACTGAACATGACAGATAAATCAAATTACTGTACTGATAAAATTATCTCGTGCTACAAAAAGCTGCAGCACTTCACATGATATTCACCACATATTTGCTCATCTTTTAGTTTTTATTTTAGGTGAAGCGCCTAGTAACTAGTACTACAAGCACTACAAGCACAACTCACTTACTGGCAAGGTTTGACAAGGGCCTGAAATCCTCCCATGACTAGGAAATCACTCACCACAGAGCAATAGCTGCCAAGAGATTAAAAAGAACACATAATCATGAATAAAGAAGGCAAAATGTGATTCTGTGGCTCGGCACCTAAAAAAATGAAGCACTGTCAGAAATCGTTTGTATGTGTGTTGTTACTCCTGTTCGAGACAACCATACAAAATAATGCTTTAAAAGTGAATGGGAGGCTTAAACCCATAATTTTAGTGGTCTGTGTGTCTTTAAAAGACACTAGCAAAGCATACTTAGATGCTTTAAATTTAAAGTAAAATATTTGAATAGCTTGTGCAGGCTGCGTACGTACTCCGAATACGTGTCGAGAAACAGATGTGCATCGTCAAGAATAACAAGGCCACGGATGTCACGCGAGCTCCGCAGAAAAGAGTTCAGGGAAGCAGAGTTTTGACCCGTGAGCTGAGACAGCCGATTCAACCGTCCAATCAGATTCTGCAGGAGAGACGCAGTGGTCAGCCCCAGAGTGGAGCTCAGAGAGTCTATAAGCAAAAAAAAACAAAGAACAACATGTGTTATTGGAGTCAAAAAGTAGAAATAGGGCCTGACATTGTGTCATACCCAGTTTGAGCAATGGCTGGAGCAAAAGGCTTTTAATGTTGCTGAGTTTGCAGTAGTATCTTCTCTCTGCGGCTGCCAGCTCGTGCAGACTGGCAATAAAACCCATTACGTTACGATCCGTCAGCACCGCACAAGTTTGTCCACCCGCGCACAAACTGCTCACGTAACCCAACTATAACACACAGACACAATAGAAAGCGTCATACAAAATCATGCCCGCTGCGTTCATACTCATGTTTTATAGACAGAAGTGAAACGTGGCATAATTGCTAAAGTGCTTCAAATACTTTAATGGAACGGCTGCTGACAAATTTGAAATATTATACAGATATTTTTCATACAAAAATGTTGACATCACTCACACTCATGCAGAAGGGCAGCAGCACAGGTTGCTGTGTGTATTCTTCTGTCTGCTCGGCCTCAGCTTTCACCTGTCGCCCACTGTAGTACAGGATTGGCTGGATGCAGTCGCCATCAGCCAATAGGAGAGTGTGTTGCTGTCCCGCGCCCATGTCCCACACACGAATACCTTCTGATAACTGCCACAACACAGATCATTTACTCCGATTTGTCTTTTTTAGTAAGTGTGTATTTTTGTTAAAAATTAGTACACTTCATTTGAACAAGATTCATTATGTTTTATTGTCACATAGTATTAAAACTGTATTAAAACAGTAGTCCAGTGCAGAACAATAAACAGTACAAAGACATTTTTGTATACAGTAAAAAAATAAACAAATATATAAGAAAACATTGACAAATACATTTTACAGCACTACATATTTCTTAAAGTTGGTAAAGTGTGCAATGTGACCAGATATGAGGTTTGTGCATTTTACATTTAACCAGTGACACATAGATCAGAGCAGTGGGCAGCCTTCAGAACACTTCAGATGTGAATCCTACTTGACGGCTATTTGTTAACCATCCGTTCAAAGTGAATAGATAAATAGGTCAAATAATGTTTAATGTCTTTCTAAGGGAAAACGTCTGAGGTTTTCGCAGTCTGATGCATCTCTGTCAGAACCAGCGCAGCAGAACCACAAAAATCCAGTAGTTTTTTCCTATTTTACATTTAAAAGGTTTTATCTCTAGGGATACTACAAGTATCTAATTTTACTAATAAATACAAACAATTTTCCTATAAAATAACTAGCTTATGACTTTTTGTTTTTGTTCTGGGTGCTAGAGATGTAACCATTCAGCATAGTAGTAAAACTTACTAACCTGAACATAATTTTAACAAAACAGTAAACAGGACATGGAACCAAAGTGGAATACCTCTGTTCAAATCGTACTTTTCCTCACAAGATTACATTAACGTGATCATGTAAACACAGTGTATTTCAAAACGTGTAAACAGAACATGTAGCTAGGAAACGACAAAACTGACAAGACTTTTGGACATAAGCCAAAAAACTACTTTTATTTGTACCTTATTTATATTTATTTTAATAACATTATTATATTTAATTTTATTATCAACTTATTTAATTTACTTTTTTTTTAAAAATACAGATATGTCTGTTATACATTTTATTAAAATGCATATATATATATATATATATATATATATAATATATATATATATATATATATACACTGGCGGGCAAAATTAGAGAACAATGTATGAACAACTACACAATTCTGAAATAATGTTATCTTCACTGCTCAACAGTTGAAGGATTATTTGTCCTTCTATACCGTGCTACCAGAACACTTTTTCCAGAAAATAACTAAGGCATTTCAACAAAAACCTTTATTTTGCAGAAAACCCACTGATCAAAATTAGAGAACACTTTCAGATACCCCCCAGTTATTGGTGTTAATCTGCCACCAGGTGTAATTTTCTGCATTATTTGTCAATCCCTATTTAATTGGCAGCCTAACTCCCAGTTTCACTGACTCTAGTCACTGAAAGCCTCCGACCGCAGTTTGTCCAGATGAAGGTCAAATGGATGTCTTTATCAGCAATAACAAGACACGTTGGTCGTTCCAAATCTGTGATTTTCAGAATATTGAAACTTTATGACATCACAAACTCATTTAATTCCCCAAAGAAGGCTGGTCATCCACGAAAGACAAAAACAAAAAAAGGACAGGATACTGCGGAGGATCTCAATGGGCGATCGTTTCCACACTGCAGCTGGAATTGCTCAGCAGTTCTGCACTGAACATGGTAAAGATCTGTCTCGACATACAGTGTCTCGATGTTAAAGAGCATTTGGACTAAAAGCCCACTTTGCAGTGACCAAACCTTTCATTAGACAATAGAATCAAAAGGCTACACTAAGCTTTGTTGAGGAGCATGTTGTGTGGACAGAGAACTGGTCCAAAGTTCACTTCAGGGATGAAAGTATGTTTAATTTATTTGGCTCTGATGGGAAATGTTATGTTCGGCGACAAACTGGAGAAAAGATGGTGGGTGAAAGGTGGTGGAGGAAGTGTGATGGTTTGGGGCATGTTTTCTGCAGCAGGTGTTGGGCGTCTTATACAGATACATGGCAGAGTGAAGGCAAATGTTAATCAGAACATTCTGAAACAACAAATGATTCTTTCCATGGTTCATCACCCAATCAGCCCACAGTGTTCATGCAGGACAATGCTCCATGTCACACAGCTACACGGGTAAAGCCGTTCCTTGAAACTGAGAACGTTGAAATAATGTCATGGCCTGCAGAGTCCTGATCTCAAACCAATAGAGAACCTCTAGAAGAATCTTGGCGACAAAGTCATGGCCAAAAAACCCACAACAGTCAGTGAACTGTGGAGGAGACTAAAAGAAGAGTGGACCAACATCCCACCAGAGCAGTGTGAGAGACCAGTGCTGCCCTGTGGCCGCAGATGTGCTGAAGTCCTTCAGAGCAGAGGCCTGCACACTTCCTACTAATTGTTGACTGTTGTAACCTTCAGAATATTTTGTTATAATCTTTTTTTTTTGGAAATAAAGTTTTCATCAAAAAAGATCTATCCTATTTGTTTCGTCTTCTACTTTATTCTCTTCTTTTCAAAATGAACAAATATTTTGGACTTCAAGTGGAAAAAAAAATCTGATTTAGTTTATCCACAATAAATAAAATTCAAATATAGAAATAAATGTTTTTAAATCTTTCCATTGTTAATTTTTGCTTTGATTTAGTTTTTTTTTTTGCGCAGATTTTTGTGCTTATGTACCTTGGTTAAATGAGGGACGTTGGTAGGTGATTCCATGTGTCCAAGCTGTCCAGAACTGTTACAGCCCCAGGAAAAAACCTGCCACACACACACATCATGTGTACAATTTTAGGACGATTCTAGTAAACTGACATGATTTGTGAGGAAAGAGGCACATGCGCCATTAAAAAGACATCACCTGAGTCTGTGCTGTCAATGCCAGAGAGTGATGAGCTCCTGCAGCCACTCGCAACACCTCCTTTCCATTTAGACTCTTAATACATTCAGGCTGCAGTCTAGAAAGAGAAAGACCCCATTCAGACACATTGAAAAGTACCACGGTCCATGAACTTTATCGGACTGATCTCTTGGAATATCTTGGACCGAGTTTAATTTTATCATGGAGTTCATAGTTAATCAGTTACACTGAATGTTTTTTTGGTTTCGTTTTTGTTTCCAAATGTCTTTTGTCTGCAACGTCTAGTCTTGATAAGATAAGGAAAATGCCACATTGACAAGCAGAGACAATCGTTAAGATCTTCCTGAGAGGAAGAGTATTACACATTGATCTATGTTTTTGCCTGTTTCTTTCTGGGAATGCATCACTTATTTCCATAGTTCAAGCTATATTCAGAAAGGAAAGAGAAAGAGTTAGAAAGAGCTGAAATAATCAAGATAGATACAACAAAAAAAGAAAAAGAGCACATGAGAGAAAAAAAGAAAGAGAAGGAGAGTGACAGAAAATGAGAGACAACGAGAGAGAACAAAAGAGAGCAAATGAAAAAGAGGTGATATGTATTTTTTATATTCCATGTAAAAAAAAAAGCATTAGTTGTCAAATAAATCTTGAAAATTACTTAAGCACACTGAGTGAGCCTTGTTTTTTTTGTCGAATCATTCCTCCATGCAATTTCCATGAAATAAAGCTGACTGAAGACTTGTGAAATAAACAAATAAAAGTGATTCTGTCTCTCATTGCTTTTGACCAGCATTATGAAGAAAGTCACATTCTTGTGTTAAATGTGTTGTAGTTAAGAACTCAGGAACATTCACAACATTCACTCAGAGAAGAAGAGCAAGTGTCACCTTCATCAACTAAATTTAGATCTTACACTGTCATGTATTACTGCAATTTCAATTCAAATTCAAAAACATTTTAAATGAGAAACATTTGAAGTTTTTTTTTTTTTACAGTGAACAGAAACTGCACCCTAATATTTCTAAACTCTGCAGCACAGCTATTCATCCACCCATTGTCTAACTCTTTCAATTTCTGGGTCACAGGGAGCTGAAGCTAATCTTGCAACGTCTGACCTAGGCAGGACGTCTCCGTGCCCAAGCTGCCCTTTTTGGCCGCATCCCCAGCTCCACACTTCAGTCTGTAAGGAAGGCAGGTGGGCATCAGCTTCAGGTACGTCTCCAGGAGCGAGTGGTATAGCCCTTGTTCGCGGACGGCTTGTGCGCCGCAGTAGACGAGGGGAAACTTAAAGAGATAGAAATAAATGTACAACAGTATAAATAGAAGGACGTTTAAAAGAATGCGTGTTTAATAAATTAAAGCAGACAAATACATCTTCATTGATGCTCTAGTCATGGATGTTTGCTCCTCTTGAATATTAGCGGCACGGCATGTGATGACAAACAACTGTTTTAGGAAAGTTCACATGAATCATTTAACAGCTCAGACACACAGGCCACTCTCTGCAAGCACACACAAGATAAAGCCAGGTACACACACACACACACACACACACACACACACAGGCTGCTGCCATGCTGAGCAATGTTCCTGTCACACTGGAGTCCATCTGTCACAGCGATGAGGGTGAGAAGCAGAATACAAAGCTGTTATTTGTGTACGCGGTGCAGGTTGCCACCATTGTCTTCTTGGCTTGATTTAAAATACGGACATTAACAAATGGACCTATCTAAATGGAAATCACTAGACAGGTAAACCTACTTTCCAGAAATTTCGAGTGCTTCTGGAGCTCTGACAAAATATCTAGAACTCTAGTCTATTCATCTGCAACTAGGTGAAAATATACCTTCGATTGATGCGGAAGACGACACCTTCACCTCAGTCACGCTGTTGTCTGTAACCACAGCATCAGCAACATATGAGACAGCCGTAGATTCTGCCACTGGCAGAGAAAGTTATGGCAATAGAATCCATGATGCTAACTAACATCTCAGAGCACAAGAAAATGTCGGCCAAGCATGCGATTTGCAGGGTTTTAGTTTTAAGCCTTGGCATTGAGCACAAGATTACGATTAAGCTTTTTATTTTCATTATTTTTTTCCCCTTTTGACATGATCACTCATTCAGGAACAGTTTATCACTCTTCAAGAAGAAGCCAAAAAAAATTGTATTAAAAATTCCTGATTTTTTTAGCCTGTGAGTTATGTATAACCTCTGCTCATGAAACGAGGAGAATGCGATGAAGTGGATGAATGAAAGGACACAAGCAAGCGAGAGGCTCATGCTGAAGACTGAGTTCTGGGCCACTCTTCCTCAAGCAGACTTCTCTCATGCAGAAACAGAACCCGGACTGTTAGAAGAGAAGAGCGTAAGTACCCTGAGACAGCAGGCCAGGCAGTGACAGGCGTCGGCTAAGCTCCGCCTCCTCTTCACGGATGTCTCCCAGGCTGGAGCTTTTCTTTCCTTGCATTGGCTCTTCCTGACGAAGCCGCTCCTCCGCTCGCTCACGTCCTTCCCCTGGGACCTGAAAAAAAAACGGTTTAAATATTTAAACGTGTTCGTTTCAAAACAATGCTTTCATCTGATAAGACTCGTCACACGGCTTTGATTCTGCGGGACATTCAACATACAAGAACCCTCACCCAGTAGCCAATCACTTTTTTAAAGGACAGAGCTTCATATGTGGATGCCACACGCTCTCCCACCGCAGAGGCACATGACACCACCAGGTTGTTTAATGCTGACCCTATTGGAGCCACAGGCTGTGCCACTGGGATCAGAGGGTCAGAGGTGAAACAATCAGACGAATCGGTGGAAAGCTGTGAGGGGACATACAATAAAAAATAATTAGAAGAGAATTCTTAATAATTAGAAAAGAATACAACTGGGCAGCAAGATCTTTTCACTAAACTATTACATGAAATCGTGTAAACTTTCACTTCTCTTACCCCATGACATTTTGATTTCATTTCATTTTTATTACTTCCAAAAAGCTTAGTTTGGTTTTCTGTGTTGAAGGGGGTCAAGGTCAATCCCCACATTCTTTGTATTGTGTTGCCTAATTTCTGAAAATTGAAATTTACACTAATAAACAACAGAAAACGGCAAAAGAAAATCTATTTTTAAGAGGTTATTTTTATCCCTATTTTTATTAATTAATTAAACTTTACCCAATTTGCAAAGCAACCTTTCACTTTTAGAAATATGAATACAATTACAAATGAAATATATGAAATCTATACTAATTAAAAGGATGAATGGACGGATGTGTAACTGACCTGAGCAGAGGGAATTGTGCTGAGAGTCTTGGTGTTGTGCTCTAACTGTGTGTTATCAGAAAGTCTCTTGAGATAGGCCTTCACCGCCTGCTCATCAGGGTAGGGCGAGGACTTTACCCATGAAGCTTTGCAGCAGTCTGGTTCTGGTATTATGGTTTCTGAGGCTTCCACACAAAGTTCTCCGTTTGTAGCTAGAACTCCAAAAGCATTCTGGTCTTTCAGTGCTGGATCTACAGTCTTTTGGCTAGAAATTGCACAAGCCTGTGTGCTTTCAGGAACGGATTCCGAGTTGGTGTTGCGAACTGGAAGAGTTTCAGCAGGAGAAATGTTGCTCTGTGACCCTTGATCGAAACAGTATTCTGAAACAGATTTGGAGTCTTTTTTCTCCTCAACATGTAATGGACAATGATGACCATCAGAGATGATGACATGGTCCTCTTTATCTGTCATGGTATACAGCAGCTGATTGCAGTGGCCACACTTATCTTGAGGAAGTTTTCCATAATCCTGTGGTGCAGAACAACAACGCACCAGAGCCAGGCTGTGGGCAGCACCACAAGCCACCTGTAGCACGTGCCGTCCAGCAAAGTGCTCCACCTTCTGGGGCTTCCACACAGGAAAGCTTGAGATGTTCAAGCCTAGCTGGATTCCGCTGCCCCAAGCCCAAACTTCATGCTTGGATGACAGAGCCAGAGTGTGCTGATCGCCACATGCCACCTCCAGGATTTTTACCTCTTGTGGCGGTGTGGCCTCAGAGTCAAGCACACCCACAGGTGTGGGGTTCGGAATAACAGAGAGTCCCACCAGGCCACATTGGCCGTGAAGGTTGTCTCCCCACATGTGAACACCTCCATCTGCTGTGACCGCTCCGCTGTGGACAGAACCAGCCGCCACGAACACTACGTGCTTTTCGCTGAGCACCGCTTCCAAAACCGGCTCCGTTGCTAACAATGATTCTTGATTTGTTTTCCATGGCAGTTCCCCAAAACTGTAGACTTGTCCACCTACATATAGAAACCATTATGTTTTTTGTTGCAATTTAAATAGTAAACAAAGACCAACACGCTGATAAATTAATAAATATAAAATTTGAAAACTAGGGTGAAATATTTAAAGTTACTGTGCTTCCATTTCTACCAAAAGAAGACCTAGTCTCATGTGAACAAGCTCATGAGGTTGTGCTTATTATAAGGTGATATCATGCCATCATTAAACAGTGGTTTGGCCTCCTGTTGTAGTTCCCAGTTTAAAACGAGAAGAGAAACTTCAAAACTGCACCAAGAAACGTTTGGATGAAACAAAATGAAATTGTGCTGCTTAATATTTTATTTTTTTCAAAATCCATATACTATTCTTGAATATTAAATACATTTGAAACATTATGAATAAATAATAAAACATATGAGGTCTACAACAAAACAATGCATCGTACACAAAATGAAAAAAAAAAATCAAACTAACAAAAATTATTAGAAACATTACACTAAAAGTAAACTAACAGTAAAAAGTAATTTCATTTTTTATATTTTAATTTAATTCTTTTAAGAAATGTTTTTATTATTTTATGGGAACACTTTATTCGCTAAAACTAACTTGATGTGTGTTTGGTTTTTTGCTGTCTGAATGAATAAAACCACAATGAAAAATAAATAAATAAATAAAAAATGAAAAATTACCCTCCACAAGCAGAACGCCGTGTTTAGCTCCGAGTGAAGCCTGGAGCACTGGCCGGGAAATCAGCAACTTCTCTGGTGTGGTGCTGTAGGAATAACCCCTCCAGGAATGAAGCAGCCCTCTTTCCCCGGAACCATTCTCCTCATCTGAACTGAAAACGCAACGGTTCACATGCAAGTCATGAGGCAAACGAAAGAAAAGAAAGAAAAAAAAGGCAGCGTGTTTGTAGATTATTCATAAGAAAACTTAAAAACACCCACCTCTTCTTAATCTCCATATTAAACGTTCCCCATGTCAGGCCCGGTGCATTTGTCACTGCTAAAGAAAATTATATTTGTATAAATGTATTATATTTTTAAATCAGTGATAAATAAAGAAAAGGATTTGTGTTCTGAATATCTGTGCAAGCACAGGACACAGAGAGCATTAAACAAACACATGTGCAAACAAGCCTGATCAGGGCAAAGGTGATCTGATGCTGTCAGGAAATCACTAACTGATAATACAATATTGTAACACAATTTTCATCTGAATCCTTATGTACGAGTCCGACCCCCTATCGCCCACCATGCTCATACATACAACATCCGACGACGGATATAATCAGAAGGCAGTTTCTGACACAAATTGTTTCAATCTCGATTTAGAAAAAAATCACGAAAATAACTGACGGAAACTGTCACTGATGTATAAACACATTTTCCATGTCATTAAACCAGAGGTTAGTGTGAGAAAGCATCGTTCCGTCTTACCCAGTTATCTGCTGATCGCTCAAGCAGACTCCGCGTCCGTGATTCGGTTGAATAAAAATACAAAAGATCTGGCAGGTGGATAAATGTAGTGCTATTTAGCGCACGTACCACAAATTAGCCGCTCGTCTAAATGATGATGCACTATCACTGGCTGTGTTGTTGGTGGCGCAAGCATAACATCGGACGGAATCGCAACAAGGACAAAAACACTGAACCACAGATTTACGCGTTCGCCATGTTCGCGTATGTTGTTTGTCAGGGATGTAGATGTAGCTGTGAAGTAATCCCAGTTGTATAGCAGTAAATCACACCATTATGACCTCGTAAGGACTAAACAGACCGTTTAAACAATCACGGTAATTAGGAAGTAATACATGTACTTATTCGAAAAAAAGTTTGACATAAAACATAGTAACTTGAATGCAAATTTCTTTAACATTTATGACATTATAGCCTCTTATTGTTTTATTTAAAAGTCACTCTTAGGATAACTCTCATAAGTAGATTTTCAGCATTATCTGTTTTTGAAAGCGTGTGTGTGTGTGTGTGTGTGTGTGTGTGTGTGTGTGTGTGTGTGTGTGTGTGTGTGTGTGTGTGTGTGTGTGTCTTTCAAAACAAAAAGGCTATCTTTTGCCCCTCTTCATTTTTCAGCCAATGGGGTGGTGGATTGAAGAAGAATTCTGATTGGCTTGTGACCCAGTGTAAGCTGCTGGAGAGAGATGGGGGGGGTGAACAGAGACAGGAAAACAGCTCAGAGGAACACAGAAGACCTTCAGCGTGAGTTCTGTCTACATGAGGCTGATAATGACAGTTTGGATGCAGGGTACATGGTGAAGTCCAGAACGCCGTAAAGATGTCAAGGTCATCGTCAGGGTCTCTGGTTGTGTTCTAGCTCTGTCAGGCCCATCAGCATTAACAGATAACATGCAGAACCTTCGGCATGCAGCCTCTGAAGCTTTCCACCGGCTTGGTAAGTAAACAGTATTAACCTCTATATCAAGAGTAGCAAAATCAACATTCAGTATTGAGAGCTAATATTCATTTTGGAATTTACATTTCTGTTGTGTTAAGTGGAGTCAGGTTTGGTAAGAAATGTTTTGTTTAAAGCATCAGTTCAAATGAAGTGTCAGCTTTATAATATGTAGTTCTGAGTTTAATTTTATTATTTTAACATACTGACTTTAGAGATGAAATACATCTTTTAAAATTGAAAAAGCTGAATGAAATGATCAAGTATGTTAGTGAAGGTCTAGTTTGTTTGCCCGCATGATAAAATTACAGTTAGAATACAGCTGTGTGAAATTAATTGTGTGTGTGTGTGTGTGTGTGTGTGTGT